>OX465313.1:73049722-73647222 GCA_949987585.1 Pipistrellus pygmaeus | reverse complement strand
CAGGGGAGGGGGCTGGGGCTGGGGCAGGGGGCAGGGGAGGGGGCTGGGGCAGGGGGCAGGGGGCAGGGGCTGGGGCAGGGGCTGGGGCAGGGGGCAGGGGCTGGGGCTAGGGCAGGGGAGGGGACTGGGGCCGGGGCAGGGGGCAGGGGAGGGGGCTGGGGCAGGGGGCAGGGGAGGGGGCTGGGGCTGGGGCAGGGGGCAGGGGGCAGGGGCCGGGCGCTCTGAGCGGCTCCGGGGAAGGGAGAGAAAAGGCTTGTCTCAGCGGCTGAGGAAACTGTCCTGTAATGGGCCGTCTCAGGCTGACAGCCCGGGCTCCTCAAGGCCAGGATGGGGGCCCCAGGGCCGGGATGGGGCCCTCAGGGCCGGGATGGGGCCGTAGGGCCGGGATGGGGCCCTCAGGGCCGGGATGGGGGCCCCAGGGCCGGGATGGGGGCCGCAGGGCCGGGATGGGGGCCGCAGGGCCGGGATGGGGGCCTCAGGGCCGGGATGGGGGCCTCAGGGCCGGGATGGGGGCCTCAGGGCCGGGATGGGGGCCCCGCAGGCCAAGGGGCAGTAGGAGGGGACCCCCCCTCCAGGTGTCCCCCATGGGGCTCTGATGGTGTCCACTCACCCGTCCAGGCCACGGAACCTGCCATGGCGTCGGCGTGGCAACAGGCAGCGGTGACAGCTCTGTGCCCTCGCCTTTTATCCCGTCTCCCCACGGCCGCCAGGAGGGCGGGTGTGGGGGGGGCGGGGGGGTTGTGCAAACGGGACATGACCTTCCTTGGGCAACTCCCGCCGGGAACCGCAGGCACACGGCCGGCATTGCCACAGGCACACGGCCGGCGTTGCCACAGGCGCCAGGACAGGAAGCATTTCCCAACCGGGCCGGCTCTGCCGCCGGGGGGTGGGCGGGGGCCGCGTGGCCGTGTCATGGGTTCGGGGCAGTGACTCAAGGTCAGGGCGCTGGCCCGGCCCCGCCCGCTCAGGTCCCGCGGCCCCGGGACCCCCCCCCCCCCGAGGGGACAGGTGACACTGGCACAGCCGTGCTTTCCGGCAGCAACATCTCCGTGTCCGTGACCGTGACCATGACCGTGACCGGCAGGAACACGCAAGGGGGGGCTCCGAGTGGCTCCTCCAGCCGGAACCACGCTGCCTCACGGGCTCCGGGCAGAAGGGAGCCCCCACAGGCCCCGCCGGTGCCAGCGCGGGCCCAGGACCCCCAGTAACTGGCACGCTGACGATCTCCCATTGAAAGCAGGCACAGACCAGGCTGGAAGCTTGCACCCCGGCTCAGCTGCCAGCCGGCCGGCGCGGCTCAGGGGCTGAGCATCGACCTAGGAACCAGGAGGTCACGGTTCGATTCCGGGTCAGGGCACAGGCCCAGGTTGGGGGCTCCATCCCCAGTGGGGGGCGTGCAGGAGGCAGCCAGTGATTCTCTCATCATTGATGTTTCTCTCTCTCTCTAAAATAAATTTTAATATTTTATTATATGCTAGAGCACTGGAAGGGGTCCCTCAGCCCGGCCTGTGCCCTCTGGCAGTCCGGGAGCCCTCAGGGGGGGAGGTGGCCTGGCGATCAGCGGAAGGCGAAGCCCCATCACACCGCTGCTGCTGCCACTGCCGGCCGCGCAGGCCTCGGCCGCCGTGGGTACCTGAGCGTTGGGTGGCCCTGGGAGGCTGGGCAGCTGCCATCTGAGGCTCACGTGTGCCTCGAGCCGGCCCTGGGGGGCTAGGGGCTGAGGGGACTGGGGACTCCGGAGGCAGGTGCACAGGCGCACGGAGCCCGGCCTTGCCATGTGCCTACTGCCCCAGCGGGGCTGAGGGGACGGGTGCCGCCGTCTCTGAGGGCGGGGCAAATAGCATATTC
Source organism: Pipistrellus pygmaeus (assembly GCA_949987585.1). Lineage (NCBI taxonomy): Eukaryota > Metazoa > Chordata > Mammalia > Chiroptera > Vespertilionidae > Pipistrellus > Pipistrellus pygmaeus. The sequence goes on along the minus strand of OX465313.1, from coordinate 73,645,374 downwards.
CTCCTTATTGGCTGTGGGCGCTGCCATCTTTGCGATGGCCCGAGGGTCAATTAGCATATTCCCTCTTTATTAGATAGGATGATGAGAATCATGGATCAACTGCCTCCTGCACACCCCACACTGAGGTTCGAGCCCCTTGACTGGAATCCAACCTGGGACCCTTCAGTCCACAGGCCACCGCTCCATCCGCTGAGCCACACCAGCTAGGGCTGAAACCAACTTTTTAATTAAAAAATTAGCAATTATATTAACAAAAAGAAAAACCATGAATGGTTCAGTGGTCAACAGCTGTCACTGTCTGTACAGCTAGTCGGTGGCGTGGCTGGGTCAGGGTTCGTCAGAGACCCTCTCCTCCAGATCGGCAGTGACCGGCGCAGACAGAGGGCAGACGCCTGCCGGAGCCACAAACACTCGAACCAGCTGAACCGCAAAGCCCTGCCCCGGGCCTGCCCGAAGGCTGGGCACTGGCAGTGCCGACATGGCCGTCGGTCACCGGAGCCCACGTCCGGCGGCCCCTGCCCTCGGACAAAGGCCCATTGAGCCCTCGGCCTGGGCTGTGGCCTCGCCGGCCGGCTGTCAGCCCTTTCCTGGTCCCAGTGGACCGTGTCCGGGACGGAGCCGGGACAGGCTGGGGACGGCACCCAGCCACCCGCCAGGCCTCCGCGGGCTCCGAGTCAGCCAGTGCCCCTCCCCCTCCCCCTCCGGCCTCCCCCTCCGGCCTCTCCCTACCCCCTCCGGCCTCCCCCGCCCCCTCCGGCCTCCACCTCCCCTCCGGCCTCCCCCTCCCCCTCCGGCCTCCCCCTCCCCTCCGGTCTCCCCCTCCCCTCCGGCCTCCCCCTCCCCCTCCCCCTCCGACCTCCCCCTCCCCTCCGGCCTCCCCCTCCCCCCACCCCCTCCGGCCTCCCCCCACCCCCTCCGGCCTCCCCCTCCCCCTCCGGCCTCCCCCTCCCCTCCGGCCTCCCCCTCCCCTCCGGCCTCCCCCTCGCCTCCCCCCACCCCTTCCGGCCTCCCCCTCCCCCTCCGGCCTCTCCCTCCCCCTCCGGTCACCCCCCGCCCCCTCCAGCCTCCCCCTCCCCCAGGGGGAGGAGGACCCCGTGGAAGGAGGACCTGAATGAAGGACAAACAGGACACCCAGGGCGCCAGGGCCTGCAGACCCGGGAACCGCAGACAGCGGGCAGCGGGGGGGGGGGGGGCGGGCAGCGGGGCGGGGGGGGGCGGGAGACGGCGGGCAGCGGGGCAGGGGGGGCGGGAGACGGCGGGCAGCGGGGCAGGGGGGGGGAGACGGCGGGCAGCGGGGGGGGGGCGGGAGACGGCGGGCAGCGGGGGGGGGGCGGGAGACGGCGGGCAGCGGGGGGGGGGCGGGGGGGAGACAGCGGGCAGCGGGGGGGGGGGGGCGGGAGACGGCGGGCAGCAGGGCGGGGGGGGCGGGAGACGGTGGGCAGCGGGGCGGGGGGGAGACCGCGGGCAGCGGGGGCCACGGGCAGCGGGGTGTGTGGCGTTGTGGAGACAGGGTGGGGTGAGCCTGACACCGGGTGTGGGCAGACTGCTCGGCCCCAGGCCCTCTTCGCCCCATAAAGAGCAGCCAGAGCGTGGCCTGGAGCCCTGGCCGGGCAGAGACGGCCGGGCCCGGGGGACCCCCAGCCCCCTCCCGCCCCCCGAGCCTCCAGCAGGGCTCAGGGCTTCCTCCGAGAGCTGACCCCGAGAGCGATGGCCCCACAGGACAGCCTGCCCCCGACCCGTGGGCCCGGAGAGGCCGCCCGGCCGGTGAGTCACCGCGGGCGCGGGCAGGCCACGTGCCTAACACAGGAGCCGCCTCCACGCGGACACAGGGACACAGGGACACGGGCCCCGGGGGCGGCTGGGGCTCCTCATGCCCTGGCTCCTGCGCTGGGACGACGCCCCCGCCAGACACAGGGGCGTCCCGCGGGCCGAGGTCAGGGGCCGCTCTTAAAAATATATTTTACTGATTTTTCACAGAGAGGAGGGGAGAGGGAAAGAGAGTTAGAAACATCTATGAGAGAGAAACATCCATCAGCTGCCTTCTGCACAGCCCCCACTGGGGATGTGCCCACAACCAAGGTACATGCCTTTGACCGGAATCGAACCTGGGACCCCTCAGTCCACAGGCTGGCGCTCTACCCACTGAGCCAGACTGCCGAGGCTGGTGTGCACCGAGTCTGTCACCTGGTAAATCACCGGAAAAGCCCTTCTCCGCGGCCGGATCGCACACCTTGGGAAGCCCGGGTGGGCCAGCAGGAGACGCACCTCTGCTGCCACCTAGTGCGCAGCTGGGGAATGACAGGAGCGGGGAGATTAACACCCTCTGCAGGTCCCCAGGAAACTCACGGCTCTGGTGCCACCTAGTGTCCAAGTTGGGAAGAACAGCCATGTGGTGGTCACCCGGGAAAGGTCCCCACCCCCCTCCACTGAGTGCACATTTGGGGAACCCCCAGGGGAAGTCCCCAGGGAACACTGCTCTCGCTACCCAATGCCCTCGTGGTGTGACCAGAGCCAGGACATGCTCCTGGTGCCCTCGTGTGCCCATAAGGAGTGACACCTAGCGGGCTCGCTGGCAGCCCTCACCAGACACCGCCCGCCCTCCCGGCGGCCCTCACCGACACCGCCCGCCCGGCGGCCCTCACCAGACACCGCCCCGCCCGGCGGCCCTCACCGACACCGCCCCGCCCGCCCGCCCGGCGGCCCTCACAGGACACCGCCCGCCCGGTGGACCAGGGGCCCGGCACGCTCTGGCCCACCCACAGGACTCAGCCACACTCTTTTCTTCCAAACGCTTTTATTAGTGGCCGTGGCCCGTGGGGTTGGAGTTAGTGGTTTCCTCCCGGAGAGGGGAGCCCGCAGATCTGTCACCGCAGACACGGCTCCGGTGGGAGAGGTTAACGAGATCCCCTCCACCCGCCTCCCTTCACCCCCCTTCCCGCCCCGGCCACACGGCCCCCCGGGACAGCACGGCACACGCTGCCCCAGCCGCCCGCCATCTCTGCCCGGCCCTCCCGGGGGAGAGCGGAGGCCGGGAGCCATTCCCCGCCGCGAGGACCAGCCGCGCCATCAGCTTCGCCTCCGCCCCGGGAGCCGGAGTCACTGAGGTCCTCACGCCTGGAAGCTTCTAGTCCATCAGCGAGGGCCGGCCTTCCTTAGACACGTCTGCCTCCAGGTCCTCTGAGCGGTGGACGCCGGACACTGAGCGCTCAGCCCGACCTGCCCGTCAGCTCCGCGGCTCCTGCCGCCGCCAGACGCTTCCGTCCGCGGCTCTTCCCATCGCCTCCGGGCCGCCAGGAAGTGCCACCACGCCGGCCGGGCCGGACAGCTCTGCCACGGCGGGTCTCCGATCCCAGCCCCGCGCCCGGGCACAGTGGGGTTGGGGTAAGGTCAGGTCAGTTCCTCTTTCTCACCCGAGACCAGGGGCGGGGGCGGCCCCGGAGCCGGCTCAGCCTCTGGCATCCTCCCTCGTGGCATTGAACTCTGGGCACTTCTCCCAGCGCTCAGACCCCGCCCCTCGCCGAACATCTGGGGGGGGCACTGCTCCGGGGGGGACACTGCCCCGGGGGGGACACTGCTCCGGGGGGACACTGCTCCGGGGGGGACACTGCTCCGGGGGGGACACTGCCCCGGGGGGGACACTGCTCCGGGGGGGGCACTGCTCCGGGGGGGGCACTGCTCCGGGGGGGACACTGCTCCGGGGGGGACACTGCTCCGGGGGGACACTGCTCCGGGGGGGACACTGCTCCGGGGGGACACTGCTCCGGGGGGGACACTGCTCCGGGGGACACTGCTCCGGGGGGGACACTGCTCCGGGGGACACTGCTCCGGGGGACACTGCTCCGGGGGGGACACTGCTCCGGGGGGGACACTGCTCCGGGGGGGGCACTGATCCGGGGGGGACACTGCTCCGGGGGGGACACTGCTCCGGGGGGGGCACTGATCCGGGGGGGACACTGCTCCGGGGGACACTGCTCCAGGGGGGGACACTGCCCAGGGGGGGACACTGCCCCGGGGGGGACACTGCCCCGGGGGGGACACTGCTCCGGGGGGGGGCACTGCTCCGGGGGGGACACTGCTCCGGGGGACACTGCTCCGGGGGACACTGCTCCAGGGGACACTGATCCGGGGGGGACACTGATCCGGGGGGGACACTGCTCCGGGGGGACACTGCCCCGGGGGGGACACTGCTCCGGGGGGACACTGCTCCGGGGGGACACTGCTCCAGGGGCAGGGCGGGCGGACGGGAGGGCGCCCCCGGGTCTAGTTAATGGTGGAGCTGAGCCTCCGGCGGCGTCACCGGCAGCCGCGTCGGGAAGCCCTCCGGCTCAGGGCAGGTCGGTGACCCTGGTGTCGCCGAGGTTGACGCCGACGTGCAGCTTGCCGTCCTTGGCGGCCGCCCAGGCCATGGACTCCGAGGTCCAGCGGGCCGCCCAGGCGCCCGCGCTGTCGAGCAGGATGACGCCCCCCAGGCCTTGGAGCTTGGACTGCATGTGGCCCAGGGCCAGCACCGCCGCCTCCTCCAGCGTCTTTCCTGAGCGAGGACGGAGAGAAACGCACGTCACCGCCACGGGGCCTGGGGCCCTGGGCCGTGCGGGGAGGACCCGAGCCGGGGACGCGGGCGGTCCCTCCGAACAAAGTCCGCACGGGCCGCCCCGCTCTGAGCCGGCGCCGGCTCCTGGCCCTGCCCCTGCCCCTGCCGCCGGCCCGCCCCCAGCGCGGAGCTGCTGCCGCCACGGACAGGCAGCACGCACACAAGTGCAGACCCGGCCGAGGTGGCACAGTGTCAACCTGAGAGCCACGCCGGCGGCGTGCAGAGGGCGGGGCCCGCCTCCCGGCCACGTACCCTGCTCCACGTGGAAGAGCGCCAGCCGGGCCAGCGTCACCTTCAGGATGCTCTCCCCGTGGCCCGTGGTGGAGGCGGCCCCCACGGCGTTGTCCGCGTAGCCCCCGGACCCTGAGGGGAGGGGAGGCGGGGCCCTGCCTCAGTCCCGCGGAGAGCGCGAGCGGCCGTCCTGCAGCAGCAGTGCCCCTCCGGGCCCGCCCAGACCCGCCTGCCCCCGCCCCTCAGCGCGCGGGCCCAGCCCCAAGGGGCTCCCTGTGGTGACCCTCCAACTGGAACCAGAGACGGGGCGGCGGGCAGCGTGGGGAACCTCCGCGGCCTGATCTCCTGTCCCCCCACGCCAGGCCAGGCCAGCGCCCCGCCCCCCACGCCCCCGGGACTGGGTGCGCAGAGCGGCGGGAATCGGCGCGCGGACCAGGCCGGGCGGAGGCAGGGGCCACTGCAGCCTACCTACGCAGGGCGTGTCGCCCACTCGGCCGACCATCTTGTTCACGATGCCCCCCGTGGAGGTGGCGTACGCCACGTCTCCTCTGCAGTCCAAGGCGACGGCACCCACAGTGCCCCGGTCCCTGCGGCAGGCACAGAGCGGAGCGGGCGCCGCGGCGGTCAGCGAGCGGGCACTCGGTCAGCGGGTCACACGCCGCGGCGGTCAGCGAGCGGGCACTCGGTCAGCGGGTCACGCGCAGCGAGCGGTCAGCGAGCGGGCACTCGGTCAGCGGGTCACGCGCAGTGAGCGGTCAGCGAGCGGGCACTCGGTCAGCGGGTCACGCGCAGTGAGCGGTCAGCGAGCGGGCACTCGGTCAGCGGGTCACGCGCAGTGAGCGGTCAGCGAGCGGGCACTCGGTCAGCGGGTCACGCGCAGTGAGCGGTCAGCGAGCGGGCACTCGGTTAGCGGGTCACACGCCGTGAGCGGGCACTCGGTTAGCGGGTCACACGCCGTGAGCGGGCACTCGGTCAGCGGGTCACGCGCAGTGGCGGTCAGCGAGCGGGCACTCGGTTAGCGGGTCACACGCCGTGAGCGGGCACTCGGTTAGCGGGTCACACGCCGTGAGTGGGCACTCGGTTAGCAGGTCACACGCCGTGAGTGGGCACTCGGTTAGCGGGTCACGCGCAGTGAGTGGGCACTCGGTTAGCGGGTCACGCGCAGTGAGCGGTCAGTGAGCGGGCACTCGGTTAGCGGGTCACACGCCGTGAGTGGGCACTCGGTTAGCAGGTCACACGCCGTGAGTGGGCACTCGGTTAGCGGGTCACGCGCAGTGAGTGGGCACTCGGTTAGCGGGTCACACGCCGTGAGTGGGCACTCGGTTAGCGGGTCACGCGCAGTGAGCGGTCAGTGAGCGGGCACTCGGTTAGCGGGTCACACGCCGTGAGTGGGCACTCGGTTAGCGGGTCACGCGCCGTGAGTGGGCACTCGGTTAGCGGGTCACGCGCAGTGAGTGGGCACTCGGTTAGCGGGTCACACGCCGTGAGTGGGCACTCGGTTAGCGGGTCACGCGCAGTGAGCGGTCAGTGAGCGGGCACTCGGTTAGCGGGTCACGCACAGTGAGCGGTCAGTGAGTGGGCACTCGGTTAGCGGGTCACGCGCAGTGAGTGGGCACTCGGTTAGCGGGTCATGCGCAGTGAGCCGTCAGTGAGAGGGCACTCGGTTAGCGGGTCACGCACTGTGAGCGGTCAGCGAGCGGGCACTCGGTTAGCGGGTCACGTGCAGTGAGCGGTCAGCGAGCGGGCACTCGGTTAGCGGGTCACACGCCGTGAGCGGGCACTCGGTTAGCGGGTCACGCGCAGTGACGGTCAGTGAGTGGGCACTCGGTTAGCGGGTCACGCGCAGTGAGCGGGCACTCGGTTAGCGGGTCCTCCTGCACGCCCCGCACTGGGATCAAGCTCACAGCCCACCTGTGCCCTGACCGGAGGGGGGGATCAAACCGTGACCTCCTGGTTCAAAGGTCGACGTTCAACCCCGGAGCCACCAGCCGGGCCGAGGGGCACTCACTTCTGCTGGTCTGAGTTCTGAGCCTCCTTCTGCTTCTCCCTCTCCAGGCGCTCCCTGCTTCTCTCCGTGACCAGCTGCTCCCCGGGCACCGTGGGGACCCCCATGGCGGCGGCGAACTCGGCGGCGCCGTGGCTGGTCAGGAGGCAGTGCGGCGTCTGGGCCGGGGAGAAGGGGCAGGGGTCGGTGTTTTAAAACGGAGAGATCGTGTTAGGTGTGCCTGTGTGTGCGGCTGAGCCCTCCTCCGCCCTCGGGGTGCCCAGCCTCAGAAACGCCGGTCAGCGGCCCCGCCTCTGTGCGAGGAGAGCCTGCTCCGAGCGTTCCGTTAGAAACACAGACCGAAACGGGGGCGGTGGGCGGGAGGGGACCCACACGTGGCCTTTCCCTCGTCCTCCCCGAGGACGTTCCCGATTGGAGAGAAAGGCGGACATGAGAGCGGCCACCAGCTGCCCGCACACGCCCTGACCAGGACGACGCGCCCATGGAGCCACCGGCCGGAGCCACGTGGGACCTTAAATTTAGAGAAGGCGCCCTGGCCAGTGTGGCTCAGGGGATAGTGTTGAGCCGTGGACTGAAGAGTCCAGGGCTCGATCCCCAGCCCTGGTTGGGGTTTTGCGGGAGGCAGCCAATCGATGTGTTCCTCACATCAGTGCTTTTTCTCTCTGTCTCCCCCTCCCTTCCCTTCTCTCTAAAAATCAATGGAAAAACACCCTTGGTGAGGATTAACCAATATATATATATATATATATATATATATATATATATATATATATAATTTTAATTAAAAAAAAATGAGGGAGGAAAAAGCAAGATTTTTACATTCTATGTGTGGAGAGAAAGCCACGTGGGACGGTGACACGAGAACAAAGTCCTCGCCTTGTTCTTGTCAATCGCGCCGCCGGGTCAGCATCCCGGCTCATGGGAGCGACTCAGACACACTCCCACTCACACATGACTTAGACGTGCCCCCCGGTGTGCCCCTGCAGCCAGATCACAGGACCCCCGGCGTGTCCCTGCAGCCAGATCACGTGACCTCAGGTGTGTCCCTGCCGCCAGATCACGTGACCCCGGTGTGTCCCTGCAACCAGATCACGGGACCCCCGGTGTGTCCCTGCCGCCGGGCCCCATGGTCACCCCGGGGCAGCGGCGACGGAGCCGTGGGGCGGGCGCCGGCCACACACCTTCTCCATGACCAGCCGCGCCAGCCGGATGGGGTTGGCGATACAGCGGACAGCGGACACGGCGCCCGAGGACAGGTCCCTCCCACTCATGATGCTGGCGTCCATTTCCACGTCCCCGCTCGCGTTGAGGACGGATCCGCAGCCTGGGCCCAAAGGGGGGGTGAAAGCAGGAAGGGTGAGTGTGGATGTGGCTTCAGGGTGTCGGGGCCGCCTCTCCCTTCCCCTGCACTCCGGAGCCGGAGGAACAGTGACCCTCACTGATCTCAGAGAGGAAGGGAGAGAACACCAGTGAGGAGAGCATCATGGATCAGCTGCCCCCGCACGCCCCCCACTGGGGATGGAGACTACAACCCAGGCGTGTGTGTGTGTGTGTGTGTGTGTGTGTGTGTGTGTCTCTGGATCCCCAGCAGGGGACGTGCAGAGTCAGCCAATCCATGTTTCTCTCATCCAAGCTTCTCTCCCTTCCTACTCACTTTCTCCCTAAAAAATCAATAATCGTATTTAAAAAAACAAAATGAGCATAATAAGGTACCCTAAGTCAGAAGCCCACAGCGCAGACCGAGTTCACCACCCAGACTTCTCGGACGGCTGTGTGGCCCGCGGCTGGCAGCCACACTCGTTGCCCTAACGGCTCGGAAAGACGGCAGACACACACAAAAAACCCATTCAGGACTCTCTCCTGACAGCAGATGCCGGGAGCTGGGGACTGACGGGGGATTAACCCTGGGGTGATGGGAATGTTTTAAATCCTAAAAAGATGTCATAAAAAGCCTCTTGGCCTCAGCCGGTGGTGCTCAGTGGATAGAGCATCCACCTGGGGACGAAGGGTCCCAGGTTCGATGCTGGCCAAGGCCACAGGCCGGGTTACAGGCTCCATCCCCAGTGTGGAGCGTGCAGGAGGCAGCCCGTCCACAACTCTCTCATCATGGATGTTTCTCTTCCCGCTCCTCTCTGAGATCAATAAAAACATGTGTAAGTGCTACTTATTCATATATTTAAAAAGCCTCTTGGGGTGTGAATTCCAGGAAGTGGGTTAACGGGGGAAAGATTGAAAAATCCCTGAAGCCACTCGGTCCACATGCAGCCCCCCTCCCCGGGGCGCACCGGGTCCCCGCGCCCCGGAGGCCGGCCCGCGGCGCACGCACCGGCGTTGAACTCGGGGTCGTCCTCCAGCGCGGCCACGGCGGCCTCCACGGCGTCCAGCGCGCTGCCCCCCGCCGTCAGCACCCGGTACCCCGCGGCGGCGGCCCGCGCCACGCCCTGGCGCACCCGCTCCTCGCGCTCCGGGGAGACCCGGCTGCCCGCGCCGCCGTGCACCACCACCACCGGGTCCATGTCCGGGCTGGGCGGAGGCGGAGGTCAGGGCCCGGGGCCCGGGGACCTGTACAGGGCGCAGGGGACAAGGTCCGGCCTCCGCCCCGGGAGGAGGGCGGGCGCCGCCGGGCCAGCGGGGTCGGCGGCGCGGCCGGTTCCGCAGGAAAAGCCTGGAGCGTCCCGCCCCCGCCGCCGGGGCCCCCGCCTCCAGGGCGCACCCAGCCCGGACCTGCGGGGCCGGACGTGCCGGGAGAGCGCACGCCCCGGGCCCGCAGGGCGCAGGGCCACAGGCCGGGCTGACGCTGGGGACCCCTCCGGGCCCCGCAGCCATTTCTGCGCGCACCCCTTCCCTCGCCTTCCCCGCAGGGTCTCTCCCGAGGCCCGCCGCCTCCGCTGCCCTGGGAAGGTGCTGCCGAGGAGGGTGCTGCCCGGGGAGGGTGCTGCCCGGGAGGGTGCTACCCGAGGAGGGTGCTGCCCGGGGAGGGTGCTGCCCTGGAGGAGAAGGGTGCTGCCCGGGGAGGGTGCTGCCCTGGAGGAGAAGGGTGCTGCCCGGGAGGGTGCTGCCCGGGGAGGGTGCTGCCCGGGAGGGTGCTGCCCTGGAGAAGGGTGATGCCCGGGGAGGGTGCTGCCCCGGGGAGGGAAGGGTGCTGCCCGGGAGGGGGAGGGTGCTGCCCGGGAAGGGTGCTGCCCGGGGGAGGGTGCTGCCCGGGAAGGTGCTGCCCCGGGAAGGGTGCTGCCCGGGGGAGGGTGCACCTACCTGGGAGCCCGGCGGCAGGCGGGGCCCTCGCTCCTGCGCAGAAAGAAGGGCGCGCTGTGCGCTGCGCACAGAGCCGGCGGCCGCTCCCTTTATAAGCCCCGCCCACGTGACCCGTCCCTCCTGATTGGCGCGCAGGGAGCCGCCTTTCCCGATTGGCTGGCTCAGAGGGCGGGGCCGGCCTTTGCCCGCCCAAGATGGCGGCCCCTGGGGGCGCCGCGGTCACGGACTGTTCGCTGTTGGACAGGAAAGATGGCTGTTTCTCTCCGGCCCTTCTCTGTTCACACGCTGCTCCTCAGGGGCCGACCGCCATGGCTCCTGCGGGTCAGCCCGAGGGGAAGACAGAGCCCCGACCCGGCGGCCCCCGCGCCTCCGGCCGCTCCGGGGCCGGTTCGGGGCGGACCTGGCGCCTCTTGTGAGGCGGCCGCTGAGGGGCTCCGGGTCGCCATGGCCGCGGCGGGAGTCCGGACCGAGGACGGCGCCACATGGACTGCGGGGGCGCGGGAGGGTCTGGGTGACGGCCGCCCGAGGGGAGCACACGCACCTGCCGGCGGCGATGGAGGACGGGGACGGGGACCGGCTGTGTCCCCGCGGCGGAGGGGGCGCCCGGAAACGGGGGCCGCTGTGGACCCGACTCGGGGCCTCAGACCGAGGCGCTCCCAGGCCCGCCCCTCCCGGCCACGGCCACGGCCACGGCCACGGCCACGGCCACGGCCACGGCCACGGCCACGGCCACGGCCACGGCCACGCGGGCTTTCTCCGCCCGCCCCGCCCCCGGCCCCCGTGGTGGGAGGGTAACGGGCGTGAGCCAGGCGTTTCGTGTTTTTAACTCAGTGGCCTGTTGTGCTGGAATCCGATGGCGATGGGCGGGAGACACTGGCTCTGTGGGAACCCCCCTCCGCGAGGGGCCTGCTCCTGCGCCCGGCCCTCACCCCCGAAGTTATTTGCTCTCCCTGGTTAACAGAAAAAGAACACCGTAAGAATTCCTGTTGTTCTTTTGATTGGGGAGTTTTAATGTTTTTCATTTATTGTAAAACCAAGGACAGCCGAAACCGGTTTGGCTCGGTGGATAGAGTGTCGGCCTTCGGACTGGAGGGTCCTGGGTTCGATTCCAGCCAAGGACATCTACATTGGTTGCGGGCAAATCCCCGGTGCGGGGGCGTGCAGGAGGCAGCTGGTCGATGTTTCTCTCTCATCGATGTTTCTAACTCTCTATCCCTCTCTGTGAAAAATCAATAAAATATATTTAAAAATAAAAAAAACAAAACCAAGGACAACAATTGTATAACTTTTTTGTACATAGCTGTGACATGCAGGGCAATCTGTCTTTAGGGATAAAGTACTCTAAAAAATGAATCCTAGAGTGTTCCCTTCAAGTCAAGTGTCTCGTTGTTTAAATAAACTTGTTTAAAATGGAAAAAAAAACACAAAAACAAAAAAAACACCACAAACACACACACACAAAACACACACACACACACACAAAACATTTCCTAAAGTGTAAACCCCTAGCCCTGACCAGTTTGGCTCAGTGGATAGGGCATCAGCCCACAGACTGAGGGTCCCAGGTTCGATTCCGGTCAAGGGCATGTACCTTGGTTGCGGGAACAACCCCAGTAGGGGTGTGCAGGAGGCAGCTGATCGATGATTCTCTCATCGATGTTTCTAACTCTCTATCCCTCTCTCTTCCTCTCTGTAAAAAATCAATAAAATATATGTTTAACTATTACTCTTCCTTTCTGTAAAAAATCGATAAAATATTAAATATTATTGATTTTTTACAGAGAGGAAGAGAGAGGGATAGAGAGAAACATCGATGAGAGAGAATCATCGATCAGCTGCCTCCTGCACACCCCCTACTCGGGTTGTTCCCGCAACCAAGGTACATGCCCTTGACCGGAATCGAACCTGGGACCTTTTAGTCCGCAGGCCGAGGCTCTATCCACTGAGCCAAACTGGTTTTGGCTAAAATATATATGTATTTTAAAAAGTAAACCCTAGGAAGGTTGTCAAACCCATTCAACCAAAGATTACATAGCAAAGTGACAAGAGGGTATTAAAGACAAATGTAAGCTAGTGAACCTTCAGTTCCCATAACTAAGTTTCTTTGTAGCACCTGGTTAATATAACACACAATCATTTATAAATGGTTTGCTTAAGAAAAAGACTAACCAAAATAAGGTTCATTTTCTTTTTTTTCTTTTTTTTAAATATATTTTTATTGATTTTTCACAGAGAGGAAGAGAGAGGGATAGAGAGTTAGAAACATCGATGAGAGAGAATCAGCAATCAGCTGCCTCTTGCACACCCCCTACTGGGGATGTACCCGCAACCAAGGTACATGCCCTTGACCGGAATCGAACCCGGGACCTTTCAGTCCGCAGGCCGAGGCTCTATCCACTGAGCCAAACCGGTCCCGGCATAAGGTTCATTTTCTAACTTGGTTTGTCCTTGGTGATGTCAGCAAAGGACACTAATTGGGTTTCCACGTTCGATCTCCCTGAGTATGTTGACATAAGCCATTTACTCTCTGCTTAGGGAGGCGACATGCACATCCTCTGTTCTAAGTGCCCTTGGCTTAGGGAAGACGGGGTTTACCAGATGGCTCCAAATCGCTGTCACCATTTCAATTTCCCTATTCTACTCATCCTGGCTTACTGGCCGGTGTCACTTACTCAATTTCTTTTCAACATTTTTCTTTACAAACATCCTATATCTTTCACAATTTTTTTCTTTAGAAACCTTTTTACTTTCAGAAATATCCAGCTTTAGAAACCACTTTTTTCTTCAAAATGCATTTTCAAGCCTCAAATTGTCTGTTATACCAAAACCATAATTCCTTTTCATAATTTTTGGATTTTCTAACCCTTATAAGCCTTATAATGTTTATGTGGCATGTAACTAACGTTCCTCAGATTGGCAATACATTCACATTTTAAGAGATATTTCAAGTGACATACAGGACTTATCCATTACTACATTCAAATCCACCCTCTATATTTTCCCCAAGAGGCAAACTCAAACTAACGAATGTTCCAGTATCCTGTTACTTCAAAATATTTAGATGTTAATTCTTTAACCCAGCAAGGCTCCAAGCCTGTATGCTATCTCTGACTTTGGAAAGTTAGGTGTCGGCCTAAGAGGCTGGAGGACAGGGCGGGAGGAGGGAGCAGGCCCCACAGCCCGTTCCTGGGCCTCCAGCTGCTTGGGTTCAAAACTGCCACCTGTTTCCGTAGCAACAGCCTGCGAAGGTGTGGGCGACGGTGCTGTGGCCTCTGCCGGGCCCTGGGCCACGTGCTCTGCCGTGGTGAGCACTAAGTCAGCCTTCGGCCTCTCTTACCTGTATGCACAGACCTGCTGAGCCTCTTCCGTCAGCTCCTCTGCAGTTCTCTGACTGCCATCTTCTTGAGACGTCAGGCCAGCTATTGCTGACAAAATGTAACGTTTAGTATTTCTCGGCCCATCAGGTCCCTGGGGTCTGGCCCAGCGAACGTTCTCATTTGGTCTCTCAGTCTCGGTAGAAGCCGGGAGGCCCTGGTGAACGTGGGAGGCTCAGGGAGGCGCTGGGCCAGAGGCGTCGGCTGCAGGGACTGCGCAGGAGCCTGGCGTAGAGACGGACGTGGGCCCCTGCACCTGCCCGGAGCTGGGCCAGGCAGGTGGGTGCGGGTGCGTGTGTCTCAGCCACGCGCTCCCTGGGGAGCGTCTGCTCCGCTCCAGGCCCAGGCTGTGGCCTCACTCCACAAGCCTCCAATGGGGGGAGCGGGGGGAACAGCCCGAGACGGGCCAGGCCGGGACCCAGCTTGTGAGCAGCTGAGCTCACAGGGGCCTCAGCCAGCTCCCTGTCTAATCTGTCTGTCTGTCTCTCTCTCTGTCTGTCTCTCCATGGGCTTGTCTCTCTCTTTCTCTTCATCTTTCTTGCTCTCTCTATCTCTCTATCTCTGCCTTTCCCCCTCCCCACTATGTCTTTCCCCCCTCTCTGTCATCCCCCTCTCTGTTTTTCCCCCCCTCTGACTCTCCCCCCCTCTGTCTCTCCCCCTCTCTGTCTCTCCCCCTCTCTGTCTCTCCCCCCCTCTGTCTCTTCCCCTCTCTGTCTCTCCCCCTCTCTGTCTCTCCCCCGCTCTGTCTCTTCCCCTGTCTCTGTCTCTCCCCCTCTCTGACTCTCCCCCTCCCTGTCTCTCCCCCTCTCTGTCTCTTCCCCGCTGTCTCTCCCCCCCGTTTCTCCCCCTCTCTGTCTCTCCCCCCCTCTGTCTCTCCCCCTCTCTGACTCTCCCCCTCCCTGTCTCTCCCCCCTCTCTGTCTCTCCCCCCCTCTGTCTCTCCCCCTCTGTCTCTCCCCCCTCTCTGTCTCTCCCCCCTGTCTCTCCCCCTCTTTGATTCTCCCCCTCCCCGTCTCTCCCCCCTCTCTGTCTCTCCCGCCCTCTGTCTCTTCCCCCCTGTCTCTCCCCCCCGCGTCTCTCCCCCTCCCTGTCTCTCCCCCCCTGTCTCTCCCCAATCTGTCTCTGTCTCTGCCTCTCTAGGGCTCACACTGGTGCAGTCTGCCAGGCCTGGGGCACAGAGGGCAGGGCAGCGGGATCTGGTCACTCAGGCCAGGACCAGCCCACAGACCACTTTGCCAGGGACGGAGCAGCGAGGACGGTTCGCGTGCATCCTGCCTCCTCCCTCCGCCCCAGGGACGGCCCCTGGGTGAGGTGGCCGCTGCAGCAGCCCAGGAATGCTGCGGGCCAGGCGGCACAGGCGGCAGGGCGGCACGGGCGCGAGGCCTCCGCAGCCTCCAGCCATTTCCTGGGCGGCACCTCCCGGAGGGCTAAGCCGTACCCGTGGCGCCCGCAGCCCACGCCCTGGACCTGCCGGTCCCTGCACCCCCCTTCCAGGGACGTGGAGGCCCCCGAGGAGAGGAAGTGTCTGTGGGTGGCCCAGGGGGCCTCGGGACCACAGGGGCACATGCGCCCCGAACTGTGCCAAGAAGTCTTTCTCAGGAAAAAGAGCTTATTGGGAACGGGGCTGACCCTGAGAGCTCCTTCTGCTTCAGCTCGTGCATTTGTGTGTGCCTCCCCCCTCCCCCTCCATCCCCCTCCTACTCCCTCCTCTTCCCCCATCTCCTTCTCCCCCTCCCCTCCCCGCTCCCCTCCTTCCGGCCTCTCCTCTTCCTCCCTCTCCCCCTCCTCCCTGTCCACCTCTTTCCTCCCCAGTTTGGGATCCCTCAGGCCCTGGTGCTGCCTGGTGGGGGTGGGGTCCTAGCAGCCACTGGGCCTGCGGGAGGGGCTCCAGGAAGGGGGGTGCGGGAGGGGCTCCAGGAAGGGGGTGCAGGAGGAAGGCCGGTCTGGGAGGAGTGGGCTCGGAGCCGCAGCCGCTGCACAGGCCGGGGACCTCCCCGCCCCCGCAGCCCTGGCTGCAGCCCGAGGGTCCGCTCTCCGCCCTGCGGTGACCTCAGGGGGCAGCCACCTTGCCCTGGCCAGGTCCCGGTCCAAGGCCCACACCCGCCTGGGGCCCACCTCTCTCTCGATGCCCAGGCCCCCTTCCCGGGGCACAGCCAGAGCTCTGGCCTGGCCGCTCCACCCCTGCCCGGCTCCGGGGTCAGGCGGGAGGTGAAGCCTGGCGCCCGGGTGCTGAGGCGGGCAGCGGGTGCTGGGCGAGGCGCAGCACGCAGTGCCCTCCAGCCGGTGGCCTGGCTGACGCGTCCCCGGAGCAGGTCCCGGTGCTGACACCGCCCGTTGGCACTCGGATGGCGCGGGCGGGCGGGCAGGGTGGAGCTGCCTCCAGGTGGGTCCTGTGTCACCACCTGCACCCCCGTCCTCCGGCTCTCGAGTCCTCCCTAAGGCTCCTCTGGGATGAGGGCAGTGAGGGTCTCACTACCTCTCCAGGACCCCGTTCCCAGGGGGCGCTCTGCCCGGGCTGGGGCATGAAGCTCGGGGCGGTTTACAAGGGGAATGTGAGGGTCCAGGGGTGTGCAGGCCTCAGGCTGGGGCGGAGCAGCGGGAGGGGGAGCAGAGTAAATGGGGGGCTCCTGGGGGGGCCGCGCCAGGGGAGGCAGCTGTGATGGAGGGTTTGTGCCCCAGGTGCGCCCCCTCTGCCAGGCGTCACCAGGAGCCCCATCCTCCGTGGACAGAGCTGCGATCTGGCTCACCGGGGCGGCCACGGGGGCAGCGCCACGTCCCCGGGGCCCCCACCCGACCCACCTTCCTTGGGGTGTCTTGCTGAGTCAGCTCTCCTGGTGCTGTGGGCGGGGCGTCCGGTCCAGCTGCCAGCGGGGCCCAGGGGCCGGGCCATTGCGGGGCAGCTGGGCCAGCAGCCAGCATCCGAGCTCCTGCTGTGCGCCCGGCTCAGCGCCGCCCTGACCCCTGACCCTTCGTGCCCCTGCCAGACGGGCTGTGGAGCCCTGTTACAGGCGGCAGGGCCGAGCTCAGAGAGGGAAGCGTGCGCTGGCCGCACAGCAGTGGGGAGGGCGGCCTGCGTGCTGCTCGGCCTGCCTCAGGGTCCGAGCCCCCACCGGCTCCTGCACAGCCCCCCCCCCCCAGCCCCCGAGAGCCCGGCTCTCCTAGCCCAGGGACCCCAGCACCCTCGCTCCCTGCTTCGGGGAAGGAAGAAAAGATACCCTCTCCCTGCGGTGACAGCTGCGGGGCCACTCAGTGCCCCTCAGTCCGCCATCCCCGGCTCAGCACTTGGGGCCTTCCCGGCCAGGCCCCGGCCACACGCAGGGTCCGGGCAGGAGCCGCCGAGGGGCCTGGCCGGGGTGGGCCCGGCGCTGTGCTGCCCTTGCCCAGAGGCAGGCCTGGGCTGTCACAGACGGGGGAGCCCCCGCCCGCTGTGCCACCCACCGCAGGGCCAGTTGGCTGCGGCAGCCGAGGCCAAGGCCAGTGGCAAGGCCGTGCCCAGCTCCTGCGGTTATGGGGGAGGGCCGAGGGGCAGCCCGGGGCGCCGGCGGCGGCACAGATGGTTCTCATTGCCGCCTCCTCTTCCTCAGAAAAACAGGCCGCCCGCCGCCCGCCGCCCGCTTTATCTCGGGTTCACGCCCCCCTCCGCTGCCTCGGCCTGAGCGGGCCTGTGGGCTGCGTCTGCCCGCGGTCTGGCCGGGAGGCTGCGGCGTCTTTCCGGCGCTCTCCGGGAGGGGCTGGGCGAGGGGGGAGGAGGGGGCTGGGCGAGGGGGGAGGAGGGGGCTGGGGCGGAGCAGCCCATTCCCCGCTCCTGGACCCTCTGCATCCCGCTGGGTCCCAGGACTCTCCGGGGCTTGGGGTCTCCTGGCCGCACCAGGAAGGGCCAGGGGGTGAGACCCGCGTGTGCCCGCTGTGCCCGGGAGCTGGCCCTGCCCCGACTGGAGGGGAGGAGGCCCCGAGCGGGCAGGGCCAGGGCCAGGGCGGGCGGCTGAGCCCCATCTCACAGTCCGGCCTTCGGGGCGCTGGGGATTCAGAGCAGGAGGCGGCTCGGTGCCCACACCAGCCGGCGCTCAGAGGCGGCCCTCCCTGCATCCTCCCGCCCCGTGTCCCCCTCCCCGCAGGGCAGGCCCAGGGCGGAGGGAACGTGGCGCTGCAGGCTCCGGCCTGGTGGTGAGGAAAGCAGGGCCCGGGCTGCCTCTGTCCACTGCGTCTGGCCAGGCCCAGGCCCTCCACACCCTCCCCCTCCTCCCTCCTCCGGGCCGGGTCACCGGGCAGCGCTGCTGTGTGCGATCCGCACCCCCAGGCCTCTAACCAGGGCTCCCGATGCCCACTCCCCCAGGTAAGGGGGCCAGGGGCCCGGGCCGGAGGGGGCAGAGGGTCACCAGGGGGCGGGGTGCGAACAAAGGCGGCGGGCCTCCAGCCGCCCACGGGGGGCGGGGGGCGGCAGGCGGGGGCGGGGGCGGCCGCGGGCTCCGCGGCGGGGCCCTGGATCCGGGTCCGGGAGCACCAGCGCCGCCCGGTGCCGGGCGCAGGAGGTCCCGCCGCGCGGCCCGCCGCCGCCGCCGTGCCCTCCCCTCCCCGCGGGGAGGAGGGACGTGACATCACGGCCGCGGGGAGGAGGGCGGCGCCGGCACATCACTTCCTCGGCGCCCGGCCGGGCCGCGGGCGGACGGACAGACAGACAGACAGCGGACGGCGGCGGAGGCGCGCGGGGACCGGCGGGCGCGGCGCGAGGAGGGCCCGGCCCTCGGCGACCCCGGCCCATGGCCAGCCCGGCCCCGCCCGCCGCGGAGGAGCTGCCCGGCGCGGCGCGGCGCCTGGGCTCCAGGTGGGGGCGCGGGGGCGCGGGGGCGCGGGGGGCGCGGGGCCGGGGGGCGCGGGGGGCGCGGGGCCGGAGGACCGGGGGGCGCGGGGGGCACGGGGCCGGAGGGGGGCCGGCGACCCGAACAAAGGAGGCGGCAGCGGCGGTGGCGGCAGCGGCGGGCGCGCAACGTGGCGAGGACGCGCCTCCCCTCCGGGGCGCAGGGCTGGGGGGCGCCCGGTGAGGAGCGGGGATGCGGGAGGGGGGCCCCCGAATAGCGGGTGTGGGGGTGCAGGGCCCGCCCGGAGAGCTGGGGACCCCAGAGGCCCGCAGAGGGGCGGGAGGGGGGCGGCTGGGATGGGCTGTGACCCCGGACCCCCACCCGGACTGGAAACTGGCCGATCCTCCCCGCGGGGGCCGCCTGGCACGGCCGGAGGGGGCGGGGGCTGCCAGCCACTCCCGCTCAGCCTGGCATCCCCCTGCACGGCCACCTGCTCAGGCCAGGCTGGGTCCCGGGCGGCCTCTGCCCGCCACCCGCCCCAGCCCGGCCTAGCGGGTGGCACTGGGAGAGGCTGCAGCGCCAGCACCAGGTGGGTGTGTGCCGCCTCCAAAGACACCTGCCTCCGGGCGGACGCACCTCGATGGCACGGCCTGGGCTCGGCCCCGTGCCCGGCAGGGATGGCAGGGTGGCCCTGCCCAGGGCGGCGTGCCTGCCTGCTGACTCCAGGCCTGTGCAGGGTGTGCCACAGGGGGATGCCCTGGGCCAGTGTCCAGACCAGCGGGCAGGTGTGCGAGCGGGCAGGGCGGCTCTCGGTGGCAGCACCCGGGGGTGAGCCCGACAGCACCTTCCCGGCCCCGACCTGAAGGACATGGTCACCCCAGCTCCCCGGCCGCCCCAAGACCGGCCTCGGGCAGCCCAGCAGCGGGCGCCTCTGCCCGCGCCCAGGGCAGAGTGAGGGCAGAGTGAGGGCAGAGTGAGGGCAGAGTGAGGGCAGGGTGAGGGCAGGGTGAGGGCAGAGTGAGGGCAGAGTGAGGGCAGAGTGGGGGCGCGGTGGCGGGAACTGCCCTGCCTGTGCCTTCCCGCTCGGGGCTGGCCCGGCTGCCGCGGAGACACAGCCCCATTGTGTGGCTCCGGGCGCGGGCTGGGCCGCGGCTCCTGGGCCCCTCGCGGGGGGGCGTGTGGGTGGGCTTGCTGGCAGCTGCAGCAGGAGGCCGCCCTGAAGGATCCCTCCAGGCCCCACGAGGGAGGGCTGTGCAGGCAGCAATGGCCCCGGGTCCTGCTTGACGGAGAGCCGGTGTTCGATCCCAAAGAGCCGCAGGAGTCCACCCGGCTGCACCGGCTGTGTGCAGTCCGGTGTGTGCGCGTGCATGTGTGTGAGTGTGTGCGTGCGTGTGTGCGCGTGCATGTGTGTGAGTGTGTGCGTGCGTGTGTGCGCGTGCATGTGTGCGCGTGCATGTGTGTGAGTGTGTGCGTGCGTGTGTGCGCGTGCATGTGTGTGAGTGTGTACGTGTGAGAGTGTGTGTATGTGTGAGAGAGAGAGACCGGCAGAAGCTGGGAGACCACGCACAGCTGGAGGCCCACAGCCTCCTGGTCACCCCCGGCTGGCGATGGGAGCGAGGTGCGGGCTGGTGCCGAGCCCAGAGGGGGACCAGACGGGACTCCGGCCCGGAGACAGCCGGAGGGGATGCGGGAGAGGCCTGGGCCCGGCCCGCATCCTGGGACCCCAGGCCGCGCGGAGCTGCCCGCGGGCGGAGAGCAGGCCGCAGGGGCTTGGCCGCGGCCGCCGGGCGGGTGGGCGCCTGGACGCCCGTGTCGGGAGGAGGGGAAGCCCGGTGACACGGCGCACGGGCGGGAAGGCTGGCCACTGGGAGCCATAGCCGCTCATCACCGGGACCAGCGGCGGCGGGGGCTTGGCAGACGGCGGCCGCCGGGCCACTGCGGTCTGGCTGCTGGGAAAGCCGCCGCCGGCCCCCGGCGAGGAGAGGCGCGCGGTCAGGAGTGCTGAGAGCAGCCGCTGGGCTTTGGGCGGTGAGTCTGGGGGCAGCTACAACCACAGCCCAGGGACCGGGGAGCCCTGGCCGGCCGGGCCCGTCTCCTGCCCCGAGAGTGGGCGCCCTGGCAGCCCATGGGTGCACAGGCCTCGGGGAGGCCCTGCAGCCTTCAGGGTGGGGATCCGGCAGCCAGCAGGAGGGCTGACCGGGCACGCGGGCACCTCGCCAGGTGGGGGCAGACACCCACAGGCCTGACCGTGCTGGGCGGCCTCACAGGGCCCCGAGCGGGTGGCCTGCAGTGCATGTGTCAGGCAGCAGCCTTGGGGGCCGGATCGGGGCCTGGGGGTGGTGTGAGCCTGCAGGGTTTGGGGGTTCAGCTCCTCAGCAGGGGCTGGGCAAGGAGGAGATGGTCTAGGCCCCACCCTATCGGCTGAGCTATCCCGGGGGCGGATGGTGGCCTCAGGGCGGGTGGGGGTGCCTGGCCGGACACCCTTGGAGCAGCGTCTGGTGTGGGCGGAGGTCCTGGCCCCTCACTCGGCATGCACTGCCCAGCTCCTCCCAGGGCTCTGCCCTCCGGACCCCACCCCCACGTGGGCCGGACCTGCAGCCCCCTAGTGCTGGCCCCCGCTGTGTGGTGGAGCCCGCCCTGCCTCCCGGCCCCTCGCCCCTCGCTGACCCCTCCCTGCTCTGTGGTTCCCGGCTGCGCAGCCTTGGGGAACCCCCCACCCCAGGGCCCACCACGGAGAAGGCGTGGGGCTGGCAGGAGGGGTGCCCACGAGGGGGCAGAGGGAACTCTGGGAGGGCCCAGGGGCTTCTGGGAGGGGCACACCAGGACGGCGGGAGGGGAGGCCCGGAGACACCTGCCCGGCCCCATGCGGCTCCCGCGGCCGGCTCTGCGCCTCCCACCCCGCTCCTCCCCGCTCCTCCCTCTGCGGGGAGGTCCTCACCCGCCCCTCACGGCCCGCCGAGGGGCTGGCCCAGGTCAGAAAGGAGCTGGGGGAGTGTCCCCCGCCTGGAGCCTCCCGGCCCCCACCGGGGACCTGGAGCTCCTCTTGGGGCTCAGGGCAGGGAACCCTACAGCCCCGGAGGGTGGGAGGCACCAGCAGGATGACCTGATTCGGGGCTCCCGTCTGTGGGGCCTGCTGTGTGCCGGGCGCCGTGGCTGTGGCTGCGAGCCGGGCGCCGTGTGCTGCGAGCCGGGCGCCGTGTGCTGCGAGCCGGGCGCCGTGTGCTGCGAGCCGGGCGCCGTGGCTGCGTGCCGGGTGCCGTGTGCTGTGAGCCGGGCACCGTGGCTGTGGCTGCGAGCCGGGCACTGTGTGCTGTGTGCTGTGCACCGTGGCTGCGAGCCGGGCGCCGTGTGCTGTGTGCCGGGCGCTGTGGATGCGAGCCAGGCGCCATGTGCTGCGAGCCGGGCGCCGTGTGCTGTGTGCTGGGCACCGTGGCTGCGAGCCGGGTGCCGTGGCTGTGGCTGTGTGCTGGGCACCGTGCCTGTGAGCCGGGCGCCGTGTGCTGTGTGCTGGGCGCCGTGGCTGTGGCTGTGTGCTGGGCACTGTGGCTGCGAGCCGGGCGCCATGTGCTGTGAGCCAGGCGCCGTGTGCTGTGTGCTGGGCACCGTGGCTGCGAGCCGGGCGCCGTGGCTGTGGCTGTGAGCCGGGCGCCGTGTGCTGTGTGCTGGGCACCGTGGCTGCGAGCCGGGCGCCGTGGCTGTGGCTGCGAGCCGGGCGCCATGTGCTGCGAGCCGGGCGCCGTGGCTGTGGCTGTGTGCTGGGCACCGTGGCTGTGAGCCGGGCGCCGTGTGCTGTGTGCCGGGCGCCGTGGATGCGAGCCGGGCGCCATGTGCTGCGAGCCGGGCGCCGTGGCTGTGGCTGTGAGCCGGGCACCGTGGCTGCGAGCCGGGCGCCATGTGCTGTGAGCCGGGCACCGTGTGCTGTGTGCTGGGCACCGTGGCTGCGAGCCGGGCGCCGTGTGCTGTGTGCTGTGAGCCGGGCACCGTGTGCTGTGTGTTGTGTGCCGGGCGCCGTGGCTGCGAGCCGGGCCAGGCCAGGGCGGGTGTGTGTGAGGTGTCTGGCGGGGAGCAGGGCCGCCTGGAGGACGAGGTCGGGGTGGGGTGAGGCAGGTGGGGGCCAGCTGTGGGCCCGCCCAGAAGGAACAAGCTGCCCTCGGGGGCCGGGGCTGCCCGGTCCTCACGCGGAGGGAGGGCGGTGTGAGAGCCGGGCTGGGGCCGGGTGGGCACACCCACTGCCTGGCTCCTTCCTCCCTGCGCTCCTCTGGGCTCCGGCACCCCCACCCGCCTGACCCCGGCCGCCCTGTGATGGGCCGTCCCGCTCTGAGCTGCCCTTAGCCTCCGTCCGCCTTGGCCTGGAGCCCGGTGATCCGCCCGGGACCTGGGTCTCCTGAGGCCCCAGCCTTCAGCCCACCACCCCAGAGGGAGAGTCAGGGGAACCCCAGGACCAGGGCAGGGAGGGCAGACTGGCTGAGAGGGAGGCCGGGAGCCGCAATGCCGGCCGTGGCCGCAGAGGGCCAGCCTGGGCTCTGAGCCTGGCGGACACGGCGGCGTGCCCCCACCCCCTCCCGCTGCCCGAGGGCCAGAGCCGTGGCTGCTCCAGCAAGAGATGCCCGACCTGCAGAGGCCCAGGAGCGGCGGGCGCCTGGGGCCCCGGGAGGGCGCCTGGTGCTGGCGGGAGGTCAGTGCCATTGGGGGTTTGGGGTATGGGCGCCTCTCCAGGTGACTCCCTGTGTTGCTGGGGCCCGTGTTAGACGCCCCCGTCTGCATGGCGGTGACCCCCACCCCCTTGGAGTCTGGGCCCCTGGTTCCCAGGCCAGACGCCTTGGCCCTGAGACAGGTGGGCGGCCGAGTGTGCCGGAGCCGCAGGGCCTGTTCCTGCCGCGGTGCCCACGGCTGAGCCCGCGTCCCTTCGCCGTCACAGGGAGGGGCAGCTCGCCCGTCAGATGGCCGGGAGCTGCTGCCCACCCCGTGGTGAGCTGGGCAGGGACAGGCCGGCCTCGGGGAGTGCCCCCGGCGGGCACCTTGGGCTGCCCGTGGGCGCGTGGGCCGTGGCATTGGCTGGCTGTCCCGGAGCACACCGCGGGGCTGCCCGGCATAGGGGGCGGGCGGGCGGCCCGGCGCAGACTGAGGTCAAGGCCGCGTCCCTGACCCCGGCTCCTGCAGAGGTCACCCGGGTTCTGCTTGGATCTCGGGGGCAGGGGGTCCCCAGGCCCAGGCCCGTGTTCACGGGGGAGGAGAGCCCGCTCTGACCGGGTGCTGGCGAGGGGCCTGCGCGGTGCGGGCTTCCCCGCGGGGAGCTGGGCCTGTGGGCGCGGCTCTGCGGGTCCCCAGCCGCCGCCTGGCACTGGGATGTGGAGGCCGTGGTCAGTGCCGCGGGGACGGCCGCTGGGGGCTGGTCCGCGTTCCCGAAGCGCGGCCCAGCGGCTGCTAATCTCTGAGGAGAGGTGGTTTTCCCGAAAAACTGCCCACAACACGGGGCCGAGGGCTGAGCGTGGGCACGTCTGGCTGCTCTGGGACTCCAGCACGCCACGGGGCGAGACAGGATGGGGGTACGGGGGGCTGACTGTGTGGGAAACGCACCCACGGTCCCGGGGTCTGGGCAGGGCCTCCTGGGCTCCCCTGCTGCCTGGGGGGCCGCACCGAGCCCCCCCCTTCCCCTGCCCTCGGGGGTCCCCTCTCCCTTGAGCCTGGGAGCCACGTGACCCATCGGAGCCGCTGGGAGAGGCCAGGCCCCGAGGGACTGTCCGGCCCCGGCCACACCGCAGGCAGGGCCTCGCCACCGCCGGGCTGTCCCACCCGGGCTCCCCTCGCCGCGGCCGGAGTCCTGAGGGCGCTCAGTGAGCGGCGCCTGGGGTGCTGAGCGGGGCCTGGGGTGCTAAGCGGGGCCACTCGGGTGCTGAGCGGGGCCTGGGGTGCTGAGCGGGGCCTGGGGTGCTGAGTGGGGCCACTCGGGTGCTGAGCGGGGCCTGGGGTGCTGAGCGGGGCCACTCGGGGTGCTGAGCGGGGCCTGGGGTGCTGAGCGGGGCCTGGGGTGCTGAGCGGGGCCTGGGGTGCTGAGCGGGGCCACTCGGGGTGCTGAGCGGGGCCACTCGGGTGCTGAGCGGGGCCACTCGGGTGCTGAGCGGGGCCACTCGGGTGCTGAGCGGGGCCTGGGGTGCTGAGCGGGGCCTGGGGTGCTGAGCGGGGCCTGGGGTGCTGAGTGGGGCCACTCGGGGTGCTGAGTGGGGCCACTCGGGTGCTGAGCGGGGCCTGGGGTGCTGAGCGGGGCCACTCGGGGTGCTGAGCGGGGCCTGGGGTGCTGAGCGGGGCCTGGGGTGCTGAGCGGGGCCACTCGGGGTGCTGAGCGGGGCCTGGGGTGCTGAGCGGGGCCACTCGGGGTGCTGAGCGGGGCCACTCGGGTGCTGAGCAGGGCCTGGGGTGCTGAGCGGGGCCTGGGGTGCTGAGCGGGGCCTGGGGTGCTGAGCGGGGCCACTCGGGGTGCTAAGCGGGGCCTGGGGTGCTGAGCGGGGCCACTCGGGTGCTGAGCGGGGCCACTCGGGTGCTGAGCGGGGCCACTCGGGTGCTGAGCGGGGCCTGGGGTGCTGAGCGGGGCCTGAGTTAGGCCTCTTGTCCGAAGCTCTTGCCATGACCCAGGGGGCGGAGGGGATGGGGGCCGGGAGCCAGTGAGGCCTCCCAAGGGCTGGCGGTCACCTGGGCCCTGGCCTTGGGGGGGCGGTGTCCAGGGCTGGGCCTGTCCTGGACGTGGTGCTGTCCTCCCTCCCGCAGCCCCACGGCGGTGGGGACGCCTGGCTGCCATGGTTCTCAGGCCCGTCCTGGCCAGCAGCCCAGTGCGCTTCTCGGCCGGGGGCCGGGGCCGGGGCCGGGGCCAGGTCAGGAGGGGGCCAGGGCTGACCACTCGGCCCAGGGGCAGCCACGGCCATGAGGAAGGCGGTGGGCACGGTGGTGGCTGAGCCTCGAGCCCAGGGTGTGGCCCAGACCCTGCCTGTGTGGCCTCGGGCAGCTCGCTCACCCTCTGAGCCTCGGGAAGACGGTGCATGGCTCCTGGCCTCGGCCCCTCTCCCGGGTGGGCGGGCGGCTGGGCGGTCGGGGGGAAGTGTGTGGGGCGGCTGTGCGGTCGGGGGGAGGTGTGTGGGGCGGCTGTGCGGTCGGGGGGAGGTGTGTGGGGCGGCTGTGCGGTCGGGGGGAGGTGTGTGGGGCGGCTGTGCGGTCGGGGGGAGGTGTGTGGGGCGGCTGTGCGGTCGGGGGGAGGTGTGCGCGGGCGGCTGTGCGGTCGGGGGGAGGTGTGCGCGGGCGGCTGTGCGGTCGGGGGGAGGTGTGCGCGGGCGGCTGTCCGATCGGGGGGGAGGTGCGTGGGCGCCGGGCAGGCTGACCCCCTCTCCCCGCAGGATGGAGGCCTCGTGCCTGGAGCTGGCCCTGGAGGGCGAGCGGCTGTGCAAGGCGGGCGACTTCAAGGCGGGCGTGGCCTTCTTCGAGGCGGCCGTGCAGGTGGGCACCGAGGACCTGCGGACGCTGAGCGCCATCTACAGCCAGCTGGGCAACGCCTACTTCTACCTCAAGGAGTTCGCCCGCGCCCTGGCCTACCACCGGCACGACCTGCTGCTGGCCCGGTGAGGGGCCGGCCTGGTGGGGGGGGGTGAGCGGGGCGGGCACGGTGAGGGGGGGAGGCGGGGGAGGGCCTGGTGAGGGGGGGAGCGGGGGTGGGCGCAGGAGCGGGGGTGCAGGGGTGCAGGCCCTCAGGGCCTGGCTGTCAGTGCCAGGTGGGGGGTGGGGGGCCAGCTCTCAGGTCCACGGGGGCCTGGGAGGGGGGCCAGGATGCAGGAAGTGTCCCCAGCTGAGACACGTGTGAGCAAGTCTCTCTATGTCAGTGGGTGAGAGCACGGGTGAGGCCCAGTGTCCCGTGTGCATGAGCACATGTGTTTGTCCGTGTGTCGGTGCCAGTCTCCGGGGCTGTGTGGAGAGGGGTGGCCTCCCTCCCTGCCTCTGCTCTCCTCCGGCCTCAACTCCACAGCCTCCCTCCCGTGTCCCTGCCCTCCGGCCCCTCTGGCCCCTCCGGCCCCTCTGCCGGCTGCAGTAGCCCCTCCTCAGCGCCTCAGCACCGGGCCCCCAGCAGACCCCGCCCCCAGCAGACCCCGCCCCCTACCCCGCCTCAGGTGGGTCAAACTCCCTGCGTGTCAGAATGTTAGTTCTCACTTCGAGGGCCCCCGCACCGCCCCCCCCCCGCCCCCCGCTGCCTCGATCCGGGGCTCCCTGAGCCCGGGGGCTGCGGGCGATGCAGGGCTCCCCGGACCTGCCACGGCGGTCACCCTGAGGTGTGCGCCTGCTCCCCGCCTCCAGGACCATCGGCGACCGCATGGGGGAGGCCAAGGCCAGCGGGAACCTGGGCAACACGCTCAAGGTCCTCGGCCGCTTTGACGAGGCTGCGGTCTGCTGCCAGCGGCACCTGGACATCGCCCAGGAGCAGGGCGACAAGGTGGGCCGGCCAGCGCCCTGTCCCCCTCCCGCCCCCACCGCAGCACGCGGCCTGGGGTGCCCTCCCCAGCCCGGGCGTTGGGGTCCCGGGACAGCCCGAGGGACGGGACGGGCCTGCCGGGGGCGACACCTCCCCAGCCGTGGCTCTGGCCCCGTGCCGCCGCAGGTCGGAGAGGCCCGGGCGCTGTACAACATGGGGAACGTGTTCCACGCCAAGGGCAAGCAGCTGTCCTGGAGCGCCGCCCAGGACCCCGGGCACCTGCCCCCCGACGCCCGCGAGACGCTGCGCAGAGCCTCCGAGTTCTACGAGTGAGCGGGGCGGGGGGGGGGGGGCACGGATCTCACACACACTCAACATACACACACAGAGACATACACACACACACACACCCCGCCCGGCCCTGCCTGCCCCTTCCCGGAGGCCCCTCACAGCGGCAGCCAGGCTGGCCTCCCCCTCCCCCGAGGCCCCCTCCGGAGCCTCCCTCGGCGGCAGGGCAGGTCCTGTGGGTGCTCGCCCCCCGCCCCCCGCCGGGGGAGGAGGAGGGAACCGCTCGCCAGGCGCCTATGGCCCTTAAAGCTCATCGGCGGCCGCAGGGTGAGGGTCACGGGCCGGCTCCCTGGGTGCAGGCTGGGAGCCCGCCCGTTGTGAGCTGTGCAGGAGGAGCCAGTGGGTGCCTGTCCCGTCGCTGCTTCTCTTCCTCCCTCCGGACGAGGATCACCAAAACACGGCCAGGCCGGGCTGGCCGAGCGCCTGGGCGGAGACGGCTCCCCGTTAGGGCAGGGTCAGTCCGGCCCCGCAGCCCGGACACAGCGAGGGCCCGGAGCTGAGGGACGGCTAGGAGCTGCCGGGGCGTCCAGGCCCGCCTCCGCCCCGGCAGCCGGCTCTGACCGACTCGCCCCCAGGAGGAACCTGTCGCTGGTGAAGGAGCTGGGCGACCGGGCGGCCCAGGGCAGGGCCTACGGCAACCTGGGCAACACCCACTACCTGCTGGGGAGCTTCGTGGAGGCCACGACCTTCCACAAGGAGGTGAGGGCAGCGGCGGGCGGGCAGTGGTGGGCGGGCAGTGGTGGGCGGGGGCGGGGGCGGGGGCGGGCAGTGGTGGGCGGGGGCGGGCAGATGGTGGGGTGGACGGCGGCAGGGCTGCCCCTTGGGGGCGGCCTGACACCCCCCCCCCCGGCCGTGCCGGGCTCGGTGCTGGCTCCGGGCTGCCCCTCCGGACGCAGACGGGGGCAGCCACCGTGGGCGGGAGGCACACTGTTGTGGGCTCGGTCCCGGCTGCGCGGCGACCACGGCTGTGGCGGCCACGGCTGTGGGGAACCACGGCTGCGGGGACCACGGCTGCGGGGACCACGGCTGCGGGGACCACGGCTGCGGGGTGACCACGGCTGGGGGGACCACGGCCGCAGGATGACCACGGCTGTGTCCCCCAGCGCCTGGCCATCGCGAAGGAGTTCGGGGACAAGGCCGCCGAGCGGAGGGCCTACAGCAACCTGGGGAACGCCCACATCTTCCTGGGCCGCTTCGACGTGGCCGCCGAGTTCTACAAGTAGGCAGAGGGCCCCGCCGCGAGGGCTGGCGGGCGCCGGGCTGGGGCTGGCGGGCGCCGGGGCCGGGCTGGGGCTGGTGGGCGCCGGGGCCGGGCTGGGGCTGGTGGCGGGCACAGAGCCCTGGCTGAGGCCTCCCGGTGCCGGTCACTGGGGGCCCGGGGCCGGCACAGCCAGGCCATGTGGACTTGGACACTCAGCACCGTTGGCTCTGGGCGCCCTGACGGGGCCGGGACACTCGCTGGCCATTGGCCTCCTGTTCGGGGGCTGCACGGCGGCCCCGGGCAGAGGCCGGGCCACACGCACTGCCCCGGGGGAGGCAGGGGCTTGGGAGGGGGGCGACAGCCAGTGTGGGCAGAGCCTGTGGGGGTGCTGCGTCCTGACCGAGGGGGGCAGCGTGGTGGTCTCCTGAGAGGGGACCAGCTTGCCCCATTGCCCACCCTCCACCTCAGGACAGGAGTGTGGGGCTGTGCAGGGCCCTGCCCCGGGGAGGGGTGCTGGAGCCCGGGGTGACCTGCCCCGGGGAGGGGGTGCGGGAGCCCAGGGTGACCTGCCCTGGAGTGACCTGCCCCGGGGGTGACCTGCCCCGGGGTGACCTGCCCCGGGGGTGACCTGCCCCGGGGAGGGGTGCTGGAGCCCGGGGTGACCTGCCCCGGGGAGGGGGTGCGGGAGCCCAGGGTGACCCGCCCCGGGGGGGTGCGGGAGTCCGGGGTGACCTGCCCGGGGTGACCTGCCCCGGGGTGGGGTGCGGGAGCCCAGGGTGACCTGCCCCGGGGAGGGGGTGCGGGAGCCCGGGGTGACCCGCCCTGGTGACCGCCCGCAGGAAGACGCTGCAGCTGTCCCGGCAGCTGAAGGACCGGGCGGTGGAGGCGCAGGCCTGCTACAGCCTGGGCAACACCTACACGCTGCTGCAGGACTGCGAGCGGGCGGCCGAGTACCACCTGCGCCACCTGCTCATCGCCCAGGAGCTGGCCGACAGGTGCGTGCCCGCGGCTCCGCAGCCCGCTCTGCCCGACCCCGGGCCCTGGCAGGGCTCGCACCGCCGGCCCCCGCTCACCCATCCTTCCAGCCCCCGCCACCCACATAGCACTCTCCGTGGAGACAGGCAGACCGACCGGGGGTCCCTGACCACAGCCGCGCCCTCGGTCTGGGTGGGCCATGGCCAGACGGGACTCAGGGCCACGGGCCACGGGCTCCTGCGGGTGGGGGGGCGGAGGGGCCCCGGGGCACTGTCCCTCGTGAGGAGAGGTGTGGAGCCCGATGGCAGAGGTCACAGGTCGCACACACTGCCTGCCCCCCATTCGCGCTCTCGGACGGCAAAGCTTGGTTTAATGACCCAAGGGGCTGGTGGAGGGAGCCCGAGGGGTGAGAGCCTTGCCGGCCACTAGGGGGCGAGCAAGCCACGCCGGGAACCCTGGCAGCGGAGCGTGTCCAGCCCCCCAACTCCACTCCTCGTGGCTGCCCACCGCTGACCCCCTGTCCTCCCCTCCTGGCAGGCTGGGCAGGTGGGAGGGCGGCAGGCCTGGGGGGGCGTGCGGATGTGGACTCGGCTTCCCCCTGGCAGAGTGGGCGAGGGCCGGGCGTGCTGGAGTCTGGGGAACGCCTACGTGTCCATGGGGAGCCCGGCGCAGGCCCTGACCTTCGCCAAGAAGCACCTGGAGATCTCCCAGGAGGTGAGCCCGGCCGCCCCGCCCCCGCCCTGCCCCCGCCCCTGCCCCAGGCCGCCCGCGCCCCCCCCCCCCGCGCCCCCCCCCGCCCTCACCCCCGCCCCACCCCTGCCCCAGCCACTGCCCCGCCTGCCCCCAAGGAGCAGCCCCTTCAGAGCAGGGCCCTGCCTCCTCCCCTGGCTCGCCCCAGCGCCTGCCGGACCCCAGGGCCCTGGTCCAGGGGCAGGTGCGGCCTCAGGTGCGGGAGCAGGAGAGCTGGGGCAGGGGGGGCCTGGGCGGAGAGCCTGCCCGGGGCCGCCCCGTCCATCTGGGCCCAGGCCCTGGCGCTCCTGCGGAAGCCCGCCCGCCCGCCTGCCCGCCCGCCCGCCTGCCCGCGGGTTCGCTCCTGGCGCTGCACACCCTCTGCACCCAGCTTCTCCGGAGCCTGTCCCAGCGGGAGCCGGGGGAGCCTGGAGCCGGCGGGCACCTGGAGGGGCGCAGCCTGGCCGAGCTGGCGAGGCCCATGGAGGGTGCCGAGAAGGAGGGCCCTCGGGCACAGGGCCTGGCTGCTTGGGCCCCAGCCTTCGGGTCAGCGTGGGAGGCGGCCTGGGCGTGAGGCCCCACCCAGGGGCAGACCCCCGCCTCCGGGGCAGGTGCAGCCCGGCCTCCTTCTGTCCTCCCGCCGGCTCCCCTGCCGGCCAGGCCCCCAGCAGCCCTCCCTGCCGGCCTACCCCTGACCGCCCCGTTGGCCGCAGATCGGGGACCGGAACGGGGAGCTGACGGCCCGCATGAACGTGGCGCAGCTGCAGCTGGCGCTGGGCCGGCTGAGCAGCCCGGCGGCCGCCGAGAAGCCCGACCTGGCCGGCTACGAGGCTCAGGGTGAGTTCCGCCGGGCTGGGGGTCTACACCACCGGCAGCCTCGGCTGGGCGCGGGGCCTCGGCGGGCAGGGCTGTGCCCGGAGGGCTGCCTGGGAGGGCCTGGCTCCTGCAGGGCGGGTGTGCGGGGCCCACAGAGGTGGGCTCTGATCTCAAACGGGAGGGCCCCGGAGATGGGGAGCTCTGGGCCTGGGGGTATGGGCGTTTGAGCCCGGGGTGGGAGTGGGGGCTCAATGGGCTGTTTGGGCAGGTGCTGGGGCACAGTCGGCGGCCCTGCCTCCCCAGGGCAGGTTGGGGCAGGGAGCTGGGAGCCGGGATAGGATGAGGCATTCAGGGCTGGAACAGCGTGGGATGGTGTCTCCGAACTCCGGGGCCCAATGCGGGTATCGGGCTCCTTCTTCATGGTTTCTGGGCGGCAGGCGCCTGTGGGCACCCTCGTGCCCCCAGTGGCACCTCGGCCGGCAGGAGGGTGCGCGAGGGCCCTCTGCTTCCACCTGCTGCCCCCCTGCACCCTCGCTGACGTGCTCCCAGGGGACCAGATGGGGGGCGGGAGGAGGAGGCTGAGTCAGCAGACGGGCACCGGCACTGGTCGTCCGGCCAGTGTGACCTCATCGCTCGGGTCAGCGATGTGTGGGGACAGAGCGTTCCCGCGGAGCGAACAGATGGAGACGGGAGGAGGGGGGGAGGGGCGGGGGGGCCACAGGTGCTGGGTGGCCTCCGGCCGAAAGGTGGCTGCCCGCCCCGCCCCGCGGGTCTTCTGTTGGGGGGTCTGGCCCCGCCCTGGGTGGCTGTGTCCCGGGGCACCCCCTGCCCCTCACCTGGGCCGCTGGGACCCAGGCCCGGAGCGGGTGTTGCTGGGGGGGGGGTCCCAGGGCTCTGACAAGGGCTGTCCTAGCAGGTGGGGGTACCCGTCACCCCACCTCAGATTGCTGAAGAGTGAGGGGAGGGAGCAGAGGCAGCGCAGCCTGCCCGCTCTGGGGTGCTGTGTCTGAAGGAGACGAGGTGGAGGGGTCCGGGAAGCATCAGGCCAGGGTCTCTGAGGATGGGCAGCTCTGGCAGCCCTGGCCCTCAGGGGCACCGTCCGGGAGCTCGGCGGGAGGCGGGGGCGGGAGGCGGGGGGGGGCGGGAGGCGGGGGGGCGGGAGGCGGGGGCAGGGCTGGCTGCGCCTGGAAAGGCCCGTCCTCGGGGAAGGGGGCCGTGGTGGTGAGCAGCCGCTGAGCCGAACAAGGCGGCTTCTGTCCTCCCGCCGGCTCCCCTGCCGGCCAGGCCCCCAGCACCCCCCCGAGGCTGGCGGCCAGGGGAGCCGGCGGGCCCTGGGAACAGGCCATCCTGGGGGCGGGGCCCTGCCGCTGCCCAGGCCGGAGGGCGGGCCTGGGGGCTGCAGCCTGGAGGCTCCGGCTCTGAGATGGGCCAGGAGGGGCGCCCGGAGGACACCCCTCAGGTGGGCCCCGCACCCCCCCTCCGTGCCTCCTGAGCCAGGGGGTGGGGAGGGCCCAGGGCCCAGAGCCAAGCACCTACTGGGAACTCCCTCGGGGGGTGGGGCAGGCTCACACCCAGTCTGTCTGTCAGGGTGGGGGTGGAGGGGAACAGGAGACCTGGGAGGGCAGGGGTGCTCAGTGAGGAAGGAGGCCCTGGCTGGGCCCAGGGGGTGCAGGGGATTCAGTGGGCGGGAGCAGAGCACGGAGCGTGGTCTGCAGTGGGCGTGGCTCGTGGCTGGTGTCTGGCCTTCTTGTCTTGGAGGAATCAGGGCCCTTCCTGCAGCTGGAGGACCCCGAGCCTCTTCACTCCCCTCCTCCCCCCCAGCAGAGAGGCCTCCCCCCCAGCGACTGTGTGAGTGTGTGTGTGTGTGTGGGTGTGTGGGTGCCGTCCTGCCACTGTGTCTGGGCCCCAGAGTCCAGGTGTCCTGGGTGCCCGCTGCCTTCCCACAAGGCACCTGGCCCTGGGCGGGCTGGACGAGGGTCGGGGACACCCCTGGCGGCTGCTCCTGGGTGCAGAGCGGAGGGCGCCAGCGGCCGGCCTGCTCTGTGGGGCGTCCCCGGTCAGTCCCCCCGGGCCGGGCTGACCGGCCCCACAGGCTGCCCTGCCCTGCGGGTCCCTCCTCCGGTCCCTGCTCCGGGCGTCCGGGGTGCGGAGCAGAGGGGCCCAGGACGGGCGGCCTCCTGTCAGGGCTCACAGCTCCATGGAGGTGACCCGTGTGGAGGCGCCCACGGCGGAGTGTCCGGGGGCCGTTCACTGTGGGCTCTGGCCCCGCTCTGCCGTGTCCTGGCTGGCTACATGCCTCAGTGTTCCCATCTGGGAAGTGGGCCCATGGTCATCCTGGCAGGAGGGGAGGGAGCAGCAGGGCTGGCCGGGAGGAAGGAGAGCTAATGGGGCCTGAGCGCCCGGCTCTGTGTGGAGAGGGATTTGGGCATAGGAGGGGGGGCAGGCGGGTTGGGGGGGCAGGCGGGTTGGGGGGCAGGCGGGTTGGGGGGCAGGTGGGCAGAGGGGCATGGGACTCTGTCCGTCCTGGCGAGGCGGCCAGGGGTCGGCTGGGACAGGATGTCGGTGGCTGGCGGGCAGACGTGAGCACCAGGGAAGGGGGGGAGGGGGGACGCGGGAAGTTTCCAGGCCTCGCCCTTGGGTGGGAGGGGCGGGCGGGGCGGGCCGGCGGTGCCCGGCCTGAATGCCCCCAGTCAGCCAAGGTGTGGGCGCCGGGCGGGCAGGCGGAGCACGGGCTCCGCACACAGAGGACGCATTTAGTGGGCCGAGGCCGCCGCGCTGGCCACGGGACCGCCCGGAGCCGGACACTGCCGCCACTGCCGGGGCCGGGGACGCGGAGGGCCAGGCCGGGCCGGAGCAGCTGGGGGACCGGGAGACAAGGTGGGGAGCCCGAGGGGGCCCTTGGGGGGTCGGGGGCCGCTGTGTCCCGCCCTGCGGCCCCTCAGCCCTGGGACGGAGGTGCCCCTCCTCCCATCGGTGCAGAGGGCAGAGGCAGGCAGTGCCCAGTGCCGGGGGGTGGGGTGAGGCCTGCTTCTTCCTCGCGGGCTGGAGGAGCGGGCCCTGACCGTGCTCTGGGCCGGGCTGCCCCCTCCAGGGCGCTCGGGGGCGGGAGGCCAGCAGCGGCTCCGGCTCCGGGGCCACTGTGCTCCCGCCGGGGCTCATTCCCGCCTCTGGAGAGCGGGCGGGTGTGGCTCCTCAGAGCCCGGGGGCCGGACGGGGAGAGGGCCCAGCCGCCCAGCCAGCCCTCCAGCCCCCTCTGGACCCCGGTGGCTCCGTCCCTCGGACCGTCCGGGCGGGAGGCGTGGCCGGGGCTGAGGGCGCCCGCTGTGGCTGCAGCCGTGGGGCCCGCGTGGGGCCTGGGCGGCCGCCGTGGGCGGGCGAGGGCGGGGTCCAGAGCTCGGGAACGGGCCCTCACAGGGGACACGGGTCAGCCTGGACCCGGGCCGGCAGGGCGCGGCCCGGGGTCTGCCCCCCAGCCCGGCTCCCCAGCGCCCCCGCCAGCGCCCTGGCGGCCGGCGGGGCTGACGCCGCTGTCTGGCAGGGGCCAGGCCCAAGAGGACGCAGCGGCTGAGTGCGGAGACCTGGGACCTGCTGCGGCTGCCCCTGGAGCGGGTGAGCGGCTGGGACACGCGGGGACGGAGGAGGTCAGAGAGGCCAGCGCGTGGCTGCGGGCTAACGGGGCCGCTCGCTGCCTGTCTGCTGAGCTGCACCTCTGCCCATCATCCCTGCCCGGGAGACAGACGTGACATCTGCCCGTCGGGTCCGAGGCCCCCAGGCCCGTGGTGCCACCGCCCACTCCCTCCCTCCCTCCGTCAGGGCCCTGCCCGCGTGACCCTCACCCCACAGCCCCTCGGCCCTGCCTGGCCACGTCCCAGCCCCATCAGGTCTGGGGTGCGGGTGGCCCGCCCACGCCTGGCCTCCCGCCCTCCCCAGGAGCAGAATGGAGACAGCCACCACGCGGGGGACTGGCGGGGGCCGGGCGGGGACCTGCTGCCCCTCCCCGTGAGGAGCAGGAAGTACCAGGAGGGGCCGGACACTGCTGAGAGGAGGCCCCGCGAGGGCGGCCACTCCCCGCTGGACAGCGCCGAGGTCCGGGTGCAGATGCCACGCACGGTAGGCAGCCTCTCGGCCCAGCAGGGGGCCCGGGGCCTCACCGCCCATCAGGACCAGAGGGGGCAGAGGCCACGGCCCTGGCTGCCCGGGACCTGCAGGGGGCTGTCAGCCGCACCCAGCCGGGCCGGCCCCGCGGACAGAGCCGCAGTGCCAGCGAGGGCAGGGCAGCCCACCTGGGGACGGGCAGCCACAGTGGACGGGCCGCGGGGGGCGGGCGGGCGGGATGGCCTATAGCCTGGCGGGTCTCCCGCTGTGCCCTGAAGCCCCTCCAGGCTCACGGGAGCAGGTCAGGGTTCAGAGGTCAGCCTGCACCCCCCACCAGAACCCCTGGTCCAAGCCTCTGGAATCGGTCTAAACACAGTTCCCTCCGAGCTGTCCCCGCGTCCCCGCCTGTGGGTATGGGTGCAGGATTCTGCTTCCCACCCCTCCCCTCTGCCGCCCCCATCTGGCCCCGTGCTCAGCGGCCAGGGCCTGTGCCCATGGAGCTGAGGAGGGGACCCCTGCACAGGAGGGGGTGCTGGTCCCCGGTGATGGGCTGTGTTGTTGGGGACCGGGCAGAGGGCCTCGGCCCACGGGAGGGCGGTGCGGTCCGAGGGCCTGGGAACTGGCCTTGGGACCGGGCATGGGGACGGCGCTGGGCAGGCCCAGCCAGAGGGGACCGGACGGGGAGGACCCCACACCCAGGCCCCGGAGCCACGCGGCCGTGGCACAGGCAGGACCGACAGGGCTGCGAGGGGGTGACGCCCGGCCTTGCCCGTGGCCCCGTCCCCGAGCTCCCACCCCGTGCTTCCCAGGCGGCAGCACCCCGTTGTCATGTGACCCGGGCTGAGCAAGACGGGGGCAGAGCCCGAACCCCGCGCCCTGAGTCGCCCCCGCAGCAGAGAGAACAAAGGGGACCCGTGTTCTGGCTCCCGCACGCCTCTCCGTCAGCCTCCTACAGGGCGGCCCGTTCGGAGGTCTCCCAGAGGCAGCCGGGCCCACATGCGCCCACCTCCACGCCGAGGCCTCGCTCCGGCCAGAGGGGGGCCCAGGCCCGGGGCCCAGGCCGGCCCCGTCCAGCCAGGCCAGGTTCCCCGGCCCCCGTCCGTCAGCCCCCCCACGCTGCTCCCGGCACCCCGGGAGCTACCACCTGGAACCCCTTCTTCTGAGCAGACAGCAGCCGCAGCTCATTCACAGAAACCCTAGAGGGGAAACTGAGGCAGAGGGCAGGGGTGTCAGCCCAGCACCTGAGGCGTGGCCCCGTGAGAACAGCGGGCTTTGGGGTGCTGGTGTTGTGGGGGGACTCCTATGGCAGTGCTGAGCCGGCCCCATTGGAGGCCCGGACCCCGATGGCAGGTGAGCCCCTGCCCGCCAGGCACCTGACCCAGCTCCCTAGACGGGAGGCAGCCTCGGGGGGCGGAACCCGGGCTGTGGGGGACCCCCGCCCCCGGGCTCTGTGCTCGCTGTGGGAGGAGCGGGGCAGGCAGGAGGCCAGGCCCCATCCTGTCCGCAGTCCTGCAGGCGCACAGCCACGGCAGGTGCTTCTGGGTGAGCCCCGCCCGGCTGGCCGCTGTAACAGGACAGGCCTCCGAGCCAGCCAGAGGCCAGGCCCCAGGGCCCCAGGGCAGGGGAGGGGCGGGGGCTGCTGTGTGGGGCGGGGCCGTGGGGGTGTCCGGCTACACGGCCGGTGCTGAGGGTGACCGAGCCCCAAGGGGGTCGGCCCTGGGCCAGCTCCCGGGGGGCTGCAACAGCCCGGCCCCCAAGCGGCTGGGGAAAGGGTGGTGCCTCCGGCTGCCCAGCGAGGGAAGGACGCGGGGCTGGGGTGGGAGTGGGGTCCCATCCCCCGCCCTCCGGGGTGACCCCCGGCCCAGCCAGCAGGCTCAGTGCTGTGCTCAGGGAAATCCATTTCCGAGTGTTTACGGAGCGCCTGTGCGTGTGCGTGAGAGGGGGAGAGGGAGAGGGGGAGAGGGAGAGAGGGAGAGGAGAGGGAGAGAGAGCGAGCGAGCTTCGGCGCTGGTGGGCGGGGACGGGGAGGGCCCCCACCAGGTCCTATTTAAGCACACAGCTCACAGGCCCCGAGTCTCAGCGGCGAGGTGGCACGGGCAGTGCGGGCAGGGCGGTGAGTGGCACGGGCACCTGGCGTCCTGCCTGGCTCCACGTGGCCAGCACCTGGGCCAGCACCTGGTGGACCCAGCGAGCTCCCGGCGCCGTGTGAGTGGGGCCCTGACAGGTGGAGGGGGGCCTTCTGGTCCGGGAGAAGCTGGGCCCCAGCAGAGCTATGGGGCGGGGGGCAGGTGGGCGTGCAGTCAGCCCTGGGGACTGGGTGACCGGTCACCCCAGGGCCCTGTGCCCAGTGAGTTAGGGTGCTCCCTGCCCCGCGGCCTCCCCCCTGCCCTCCTCCTGCCCTGGGCAGCACTGGGCTGTGGCATCACCCCAGGGGCTGGTGGGCAGGCTGGGAGGGGCAGCCAGGCCGGGGGGGCGGCTGTGCTCCCCATGAGGGGCTGGCTGAGACCCGAGGGGCTCCGAGACCCGGGGACGGAGCCCGAGTTTGGGGCAGGGGAGAGGCTGGGGCATGGGGCAGCCCCGTCCCCTCTCGGTGGGAGCAGGGGGGGCCTGAGGGAGGGTGTGGGGCTCCCGGCTGTCCAGACCCTCCCGTGTGTGCCCTGGTCTCAGCCCCCACGTCACACGGGGAGCGTCAGCCCTTCCCAGGTGCCCCGGAGGGTGGGGGCGCCCGGCCAGGGTGGGCTCTGCTGGGGGCTCAGAGCCACTGGCCCGCGGTGCAGGCCCAAGCCGGCCCCGACCCCGGTCCCGACGGGCTGCAGAGGCCTTGGACAAACCCTCTCCTGAGCGTCAGTCTGGGGGAGGCTGGAGAGTTGGGGTCACACCTGTCCTGGGAGAGGCCTGGCTCCCCTCTCCTGGCCCCGTGTGGGTGCGCAGCCCGGGGTTCTCAGCCCAGAACAGCCGGGAGCAGAGCCCACGACCTACAGTGGGGGCGGCCAGTCAAGGCCCCTCATGCCAGCTGTGAGGTTGGGGGACCCAGGAGAGCAGGGACCTGTGGGGTTCTTAGGCTGTGCACCCTTGGCTCCTGGCCTGCCCAGGGGTGGGGGGCGGGGGGGGGGAGGTCCTGCCTGGGTCCCTGACCTCCAGCTGCCACCCCCCAGCGGGAGGCCAGGCTGGGCTGCTCCGGCTGCCGTGTGACCTGAGTGTATGTGTGTGTGTGTGTGGGGGGGGGGGGGGGTCACCTCTGCCTCAGTCTCCCCTGTGAGGTGGTGGTGTCTGCACGCCCAGCTCAGGGTGAGCCGGAGGCCACGGCTGAGAGAGGACGGTGGGCTGGACAGGGGAGGTGACGGGGTGCTGTTTGGCCAACAGTGTCATCTGTCATCCCTCAGGCCCAGGCCAGGCCGGGGTGGGGGAACTGGGGGGTTGGCCTGCTCTGGCTCTGCCCTTTGGGGTGGCCCCACAGACCCCACCTTCCAGCCACCCTCCTGTGGATGTGTAAACCGAGGCCCAAGGTCTCCCTGCCAGGAGGGCCTCCCCAAGGCCCGGGATCTTGTCCCTTCCCTCCAAGGACCCTCACCCTGCCCTGGCCCCGCCGGGGGGACCTGCCTGGCCCAGCTGGGTCACCCTGGGGTCAGGCTGCACGGACGGCGTCTCCCGGGGCCCTGGGTGGTCCAGCTGCAACCCAGGGGCGGGCACGGTCATGGCCGAGGGCGCGCGGGCTGGACGGCGGTGCTGGGGGCAGGCGGGGCCGCTGGGACCAGCAGAGGCCCGCAGCCCCCGGGCCGTGTTTGTGGGGGTGCCGACTGCCCCTTCCCGCCCCCAGAGCCTCCCGCGGGTCCCGTCCGCGGATGAGGAGTGCTTCTTCGACCTGCTGAGCAAGTTCCAGAGCAGCCGCATGGAGGACCAGCGCTGCCCGCTGGAGGAGGGCCAGCCCGGGGCCGCCGAGGCCATGGCCGCGCCCGCCCTGGAGGAGCGGACCGGTGAGCACCGGCTCCCTGACCTTGAAGGTGCCAAGCCCCCGGCTCCAGGGCGGGCGCGGGCGGCGCAGCCAGCTGCAAAGTGCCCCTGTCATTCCCGCCCCCGCCGCCCAGAGCTGCCTCCCGGCCGCGTCATCCCGCCCGCCGCCCGCCCTCCAGGCTGGTGCCAGGAGCGTGTCTGGGGGCGGGGCGGGGGCTGCTCCCCTCCCGTCGCTCCCCGGAGGCAGGGGTGGGGGGCCCCCGGGGTGCTGTGGGCGGGGCGGGCTGGCACCTGGAGGTGGGCCCCCGGAGTGCTGTGGGCGGGGCGGGCTGGCACCTGGAGCGCCGCCCGCCTCCTCGGGGCTGACCCCCGCCCGGGCCCTGTCCCGCAGCCCCGCCGCCGCTCACAGCCTCCCCGCAGACCGAGGAGCTCTTCGACCTCATCGCCAGCTCTCAGAGCCGCCGGCTGGACGACCAGCGGGCCAGCCTGGGCCGGCTCCCCGGGCTGCGCGTCACCCACAACAACCTGGGCCACCTGCGGGGCGACCGCGACCCCCCGGCGCCCGGGGACGAGTTCTTCAACATGCTCATCAAGTGCCAGGTGGGCGTGCGGGCGGCCCGGCCCGGCTCTGCCCTCCTCTCAGGCCGGCCTGGGGGAGCGGGTGTGTGTGTGTGTGTGTGTGTGTGTGTGTGTGTGTGTGTGAGAGAGACAGGGCGGCTCGGCAGGTGTCACCCAGCGGCCACAGGGGGTCACATGCCCTGAGGCCACCCTGGACGTCCTCAGGTCGGCTGTGCGTACAGAGCTGGGGGGTGGCTTCGGGGACCCGTCAGCCTTCCACTCTGGACAGAGAAACGCCAGATGGCCCCCGGAGCCCGCCCGCACGGGGCCCAGGGCCAGGAGAGCCCGGCGGACAGGCGGTGGGCGTGGGGGTGGGGCGGGGCGGGCACGCGGTGCGGGCAGAGTGCAGACGTGACGCTCGTTCCGCAGACAGAGAAGCACGGGCCTCGGCGAGCCCGGGGAGCCCCCCGCGCCCCCATCCACACACACGCAGGCTCCTGGCCCTGCTGCTCCAGACCCTGCGGAGAAGCCCACCGCCCGCTCGGCCGCCTCCAGCCCGGCCCGCGGCCCCTGAGCAGCTCCCACCCCGGCCTCCCGCCCTGTCCCAGGGGCTCCTGCCCCACACTCAGGGTGCTCGGGGCCAGGGCAGCTCCCCCTCCACCTGGCTCACCCCTGCCCACCGCTGTCCCCCGGGGCGCCTCACACCTGGCTCACCCCCCCACCACCACTGTCCCCCGGGGGCGCCTCGCGCCTCCCGGCCCGGCCTGGCTGCAGCCCTCGCCCGGGGCTGCCGCCCGGCCCTCCGCGGCCTGGAGGGCGAGGCCCGACCCTGTGCCGCTCTGCCCAGTCCTCCAGGATCGACGACCAGCGCTGCCCGCCGCCCGCCGGGCTGCCCCGCGGGCCCACCGTGCCGGAGGAGGACTTCTTCAGCCTCATCCAGAGGGTGCAGGCCAAGCGCATGGACGAGCAGCGGGTGGACCTCGCCGGGAGCCCGGAGCAGGAGGCGGGCGGGCCCCCCGAGCCTCGGCAGCAGTGCCAGCCCGGCACCAGCTAAGGCCTCGAACCCACAGCCAGCCCCCCCACCCCGCGGACGCCCGGGGAGCGGCTCTGTCGTCCAGGCTGCCTGCAGCCTCTGAGAAGCTGGAGCCGTGGCTGGAGCAGGCTGGGCGCCCGAACTTCCCACTGAGCCGGACTGGGCACCGCCCCCCCCAGGGTCCCTCCCCGGGGCGGCAGGCTCGGCCTGGGGCGGGGGGAGGCCTTCTCTGTCCTGGGCCCATCCCCCGCGGCACACGGCTCCCCACAGGCCTGCCCGGCCAGCCCTCCCTCGCCCCGGCCCTGCCCCTGCCCCCGGCCCTGCGGCATGTCAGCCCCAGACCGGTGCTGTCCAGGCCCGGGCCTCTCCCTGCCCACCGCTGTCCTGCGGCCAAATGTGAAAACCCTGCTGCCCCCCCCCCCCCAAGGTCTGTGCAGCCTCCTCGGGGCCGCCAGCGACATGGACGTCCATCCGTCCTCCCAGAGCTGGTCCCAGCCCGGCCTCCCCGCCAGGAGGGCCCCCGCTGTCCCCCCTCCTCCCCAGGCTCCCTGAGCCCCAGCCCCCGCCGCCCGAGCAGGCAGCCCGAGGGGAGCGAGGGAGGGGTGAGGGTCCACGTTCCTCAGCTCCGGCTCGGGAGCCCGGCCGGGAGGGGGCCTGGCCCTGCGGGGACCGGGGCCAGCCAGGCCTCCCCCTGCCCATGCCGGACGGGCGATGGCCTGGAGGCTGCCGCACCACGGCCATGGGGCGGCAGCGGGTCAGCAGAGCTGGGAGGCCCGCCCCGCCTGCCCCCCACCGGCTAGGGCCACATCGTCCTGCCTCCTCCGTGTGTGGAGGGGTTCTGCCCCTCCGGGGCCCAGGTTGGCCACGGGATGGGCAGGGGACAGCCCTCACCCACACCCGTTCCTGGGCCCACTTACAGCCCCTCCCCCACCCCCAGCCTGGGGTGGATTCTCTGCCCCAAGACACAGATGGCACCTCTTCTTCCAGGTCCTGCTCCGGAGCCCGCCCCGGGCCTGGGCGGAGGGGAGGGGCGCTGAGGGTGGGGCCGAGGGCGGGCTGGCCGTGCGGTCAGGCGCCAGAGCTCCGGCTCTGCGCGCCGCCCGGTACTTGAACGTCCGTGCGTATTTATTGCCCTCCGTGTCGGCCACGCTGTCCACGGTCCTTTTTCCGAGCCAAGGGTACGTTATCTTTCTGTTTTTCCGGAGAAATAAAATCAGCCACGCGAATGCTGTCTGTGTGGGCGTTAGGGGGGAGGGGGTAAGCCAGGCGGCGGGCAGACACGCCAGGCTTCCACGAGCCCGCCCACCTGGAGTGCCTGCTCCACGCCACCCTCACCCCTCGGCCTGGCCCTGCCAGGGGCAGCCGCTGTCCTAACGGGACTCACATGCCAGGAAGTGCCTGCCTTTCGGTCTCAACGGCCTGTGAAGGTGCAGCTGAGAGAGCAGCCTGCGGGCAACGCCCCGCAGACAGGGACCCCTTAAAACAGCAGCCATCATAAGGCACTGTGCCCAGGAGGCCCCTTCTCCTCACTCCCCGTGACCCACGGCTCCGTCCACACCCCACACCGACCACAGGGCGGGGACCGCCGAGGGGCGAGGGTGGCTCGGCAGGGACCGCAGGCGGGAGCACCGGTGGCATCGCTCCTGAGATGGAGCCGGGCCTTCCCCTCTCCACAGTTCATGCCGGGACCTGGGCCCGGACGCTCCGCAGTAACACCGGCGCTGTGTCCCTTCCCGCAGCCGTGGGCGCTGCCGAACCCCCTGAACGTCCCGACACACACGCCCTCTGGCCTCTCGGAGAGGGCTGGCCGGGGGCGGAGGGAGGAAGGGAATGAGGGCCCGGGGCAGAAGCGGAGAAGCCGGGCTGCAAAGGGCAGGGGCTGGAGATGGCCACTGCTCGGGAAGGCCAGACCAGGCCACGGGGCCACTGAGAGGAGAGGCCGTGGATCCTGTGGCAGGTCCCACGGGAGGGGCCCCCAGGCCACGGGCCACACGGGAAGGTTGCGGGTGGCGGAGGCAGGGAAGAGGACATGCACAGGCCGGCAGGCCCCGGACTGGCCGGCACCAACACCCAGTGGGGGGTGCCCTGCCCGGGGCACGCAGACATCTGTCACCTCTGGGGGGAGGGGGACGGGGGACAGTCCCTCCGGCGTCAGCACGGCTTATAGGTCAAAGTGTCAGAAAGTAAAAATCGACACGGTCAAAACACATCTAAGCCACAAGTCCAGGCGTGAAGGGAGGGTCCTGGGGAGCCCTGCCAGGTCCAGCCAGCTTCCCAGGCCTCCCCGAATCCTGCCCCAAGGCCCGGCCCCGCTCCTGCCCCAGGGCAGCCAGGCCCCGCGTGGTCCGAGCTCCACAGAGGGCAGGCGGGGGCGCTGAGGACACGTCCCTGCGGCTGGCAGGGAGGCGCTGGCGGGAATAATGAGGGGGGTGTGCCAGGGAGAGGACAGGGGGTAATCGAGGCAAAGCCGGAGCTGCCGGCGCCGGAGAACAAAGCCGAGGCTCGGGGGCCGCACACTTGGGGCGGGGATCCGGCTCAGATCCTGCCGGGATCTGACGGCTGTGATTCATGCTGAAGGTCACACAGCCCAGAACACTCGGGGAAGTAAACACACTTTCATAAACACAGGAACATCCTGGGGAGGCCGTCAAACACGGCTGCGAGACAAACCGCACGCCCCGGGGGCGGGGAGAACGGACCATGAGGGGCACCCCGCCCCCTCCCCCTCACGGCAGCCCAGCCCCCCTGCAGCTGCGGCGAGCGGCCTGTGTCCAGGGGGTGGCAGGTGGCAGGGAGGGATCTGGGGGCCCCCCCGCATCTGGCCCTGAGTGCTGACCCTGCCGCAGCAAGGACACTGGCTCACGGCCGTCCCTCCCAGGCCTCTCCCCAGAAACACCCGGGTCCCGGCTGAGCCCCTGTGCCTGCACCCCGTCTGCTCTTCCCACCCTCCCTGATGGGGACACAGCTCCTCTGCAGAGGGGCAGGCAGAGGCTCCTCAGGGCAAAGGGACCCCCCCCCAAGGCCACACAGCCAGGCAGGAGGCCTCAGACTCCACGTCCGGCCCCGAGAGGACATGGCCAGCTCTGGTGAGCGGCGCCGGTGGTGGGCCAGGGTCCTGCGGCTGCACTGGGCGGGGTTGCTGGGAGTTCCTGACTCAGCACCAGGGACGACAGCGGAGCCCACGATGTCTGTTTATTGCCGGGGCAGCCCTCCCCGGGGCGGCGGGCGGGGTCAGCGGGGCTCTGTCTTGCCAGGGGGGGTGGGATCCTCGTCCGCACCCCCTTCGGTCGCAGTGGTAGATTCGGGGGCCCCCGCAGCCTCTAGCACCAGCTCCAGAGCCCCATCACCGGCCACTCGGCGCACCTTCTCCCCTCTGGCCGCCAGGATCTCTTCAACGTTCCTGTGAGAGAGGGGGCGCCATGACACCCCGCCCTCACCGGTCCGGCACGCGGCCCTCGAGGGCACCGAGGCCAAGCGTGAGCCCGGAACATGGGTCCCTGCACTGGGTGGCATCGGGGCCACTGCACGCTGCCCTCGGGGGCCTTCTCCTCGGCCCCAGGGGGGATGACCGCCCATTCCCAGGGAGAATGCGACTCGGACGCCAATCTGAACTGCGAGGGCCCCTGGCTCGAGGCTCCCGACCGCGGCCGCCCCTGCTCTCCCAGCGCAGCAACTGCAGGCCCAGGCCCTGTCCACACGCCACACACGCCCCCGCCGGCGTGGCCACCCGCCGGCGTGGAGAGAGGACGGCTCCCTGCCCCTCGCAGGCCCTCGGGAATCTTCGTAGGGGAAGGAAGGAGCCACGAAATGCAAGGAGCCAAGGACACGCCCCTATGGAATAGCCCCACCCTGCCTGACCCTCCGTCGGCCAGGCCTGTGGCCCTGACAAGTGGCCCTGGGCTTATTTGTTGTTATTGGTATTTCGCTGCTCCTCCGGGCGGATAAGGTGGGAGAAGAGGGCTTGTGAGCCTCACTAGGGTGAGGGTGCCCCAGGGAGGCGGGGTGGGGCTCTGACCAGCACTCTGTCCCCACCCCTGCCCAGCTGGCCTCCTCACCTCTTCCCATCCAGGTCGGAGAACCAGCCCAGGTTGTCCGCGATGATGTGGTGGTTCTGGCAGCCAGGGCAGGTCACAATGACCACTCCCTGGTGATAAGCCAGCTTGGAGATCCGCTTGGAGGACCGAGTCCCACACACCTGG
Organism: Pipistrellus pygmaeus; assembly: GCA_949987585.1. Taxonomy (NCBI): domain Eukaryota; kingdom Metazoa; phylum Chordata; class Mammalia; order Chiroptera; family Vespertilionidae; genus Pipistrellus; species Pipistrellus pygmaeus. Next base: position 73,600,775 of record OX465313.1, on the reverse strand, counting down.
CGGAGACATGGAGACAGGGTAGGTGAGGCCATGGGCCCGCCCTTGGGGATAGCTCCACCCCTCCATGCGGCCCCTGCCCGCCCAGAGGACACGCCCCCGAAGGGATAGCTCCACCCCTCTCCCAGAAGGCCCGCCCTCATAGGACACGCCCCTAAGAGATAGCTCCACCCCTTTCCCAGAAGGCACCTCCCCTCCCAGGACACGCCCCCTAGGGGATAGCTCCACCCCTCTCCCAGAAGTCCCCGCCCTCCAAGGACACGCCCCTGATGGGTAGCTCCACCCTTTCCCAGAAGGCCCCCCCGCCCTCCAAGGACATGCCCCTATGGAATAGCCCCACCCCTCTCCCATAGGCCCCTCCCCTCCCAGGACAGGCCCCTAAGGCATAGCTCCACCCCTCTCCCGGAAGGCCCCGCCCCCGGGGACAGCGCCATTTCCGCGTGGCCCGCCTTCCCCAAGAGCACGCCCCCTCCATGCGGTCGCCCCGCGCCCCGCGCCCACCTTGCAGGTGTAGACGAGCTGGTAGTGCGCCGCCCGGGGCCCCTGCTCGGAGCTCCAGCGCCGCCGGCCGCAGAGCCAGGGCCGGCCTCCCCCCGCGGCCTGCAGGCGGGCCCCGCGCCCGCACAGCCGCCTCACGCCGGGCCCCCGGGGCCGCGCGCGGCTCAGCAGCGACCACACGCGGCCCAGCGCCGCCCGCCACATCCCTCCCGCCCTACCCGCGCCGCCGCGCTCCCGCCATCTTGGCGGCGGCGGAAGGCCCTCCCGGCGCGGGCGCGGCTGCCCCCTGGCGGCCGGCGGGGCTCCCTGCTGCGGCGGCGGCTTAGGAGCTGCGCTGCTTTTCTCTTTTAAAAACCGTTTTTATTGATGTCCGGAGGAGGGCAGAGGAGAGGTGGAAACACCAGGGATGGGAGCGCCCCGGATGGCGCCTCCCGCACTGGGATCGGCCCGGGACGTGGCCGGTGCGCCGGACCCGGGTCCGCAGGCCGCTCCGCGCCGCGCCGCTAGGAGCCCTCGGTGTCCGTGTTGTCGCTGCCCGTCGTGTTCTCCCAGTCCACCTCGCCCTGCCGCGGGCCCGGCTGCATCTTGCGGAGCGCGCGCTTCCTGCGGGGAGCGAGGCGGGTGTGGGGTCCGAGGCCGCCCGCCCCGCCCCCCGCGCCCCCGGACCCCGGCCCCCGCCCCGCGCCCCCGGCCCCCCGCGCCCCCCGCCCCGCGCCCCCCGCGCCCCCGCCCCCGGACCCCCGCCCCCGCGCCCCCGCCCCGCGCCCCCCGCGCCCCCGGCCCCCCGCCCCGCGCCCCCGCCCCGCGCCCCCCGCGCCCCCCGCCCCCGCGCACCGGCGGTAGTTCTCGAAGCTCTCCTTGAGGCGCCGCCGCTCCTTCTCGGGGGGCTCCCCGCCGCCCAGCCCCGCGTCCTGCAGCAACGGGCTCGGCTGAGCTTGGGGGGCCGGGGGAGCGGGGTGGGGTCCCCCTCTTGGAGGACAAGCCAGACCGGGCGCCCCCGCGGGCGGGGCTCCAGGCCGGATGCCTCCGGGCGGGGTGGGGGCTCCCGGGCAGCGGTTCCCCTTAAGGCCGAGTGGCCGCACAGAAGACAGCCCCCCCCCCCCTGCCCCCGGCCCACCGCTTTGTGCAAGGAGGGGCTCGGCTTCAGGTTCCAAACGCTGCACCCCAAGAGCCATGGGCAGAGACCCTGTGCCCCCTCCCTCCCAGCCCAGGCCACCCCGGCAGCCTTACGTTGGGGGTCAGCAAGGGCCGCTGCCTCGGCAGAGCCTCCATGGACTGCTCCGGGCTCTCGCCGTCAGCCTGGCCGCCTGCAAGGAGCGGGTGCCTGGGTGCCGCCCTGCCAGGACCCAGCGTGCCCGGCCGGCGGCACCCCTCCTCGCCCTGGTGCTGCCCGCCCAGCCTGCGCTGTCTGCTGGGGACCCCCCCAAGGACCCCAATGTACAGACGGCCCCGGGCTCCTCCCGCCAGCACAGCCGCCCCTCCTCCGGGGCCAGAGGGTTCCAACTGCTGGGCCCGTCCCCGTGGGCCAGGGCCTGGGTGGCCCAGGGCTCAGGGTGCCCTGAGGGGCTGGCTCCCCTAAACTGGCCGTGCGGGGAGCTCTGGGTTCGAGTGGCAGGGACACCAGTGCGAGCCCAGGTCCCTGCCTGGAGCTGAGCCTCCCCCTGAGCCTCTAACCCTGAGCCCCCCCACCCCCAGGAGCCGCCTCCCTGGGTCAGGGCCCCCTGTGGGGCTCGGAACCCCAGCTCAGACCAGCCCCCCCACTTCTCTATTCGGTGCCCCTTCTTCCGCTTTTGCCCCTCTGGAAGCGGGGCAGGCCTGACGCGGAGGAAGTGTTGCCTGGCTTCCCACACCAGCCTCTGCGGGGCCCCAACCCCCGCCCCCCGCCCTGGCCCAGCGCCGGGCTCCTGAACGCGGACCCCACCTTCAGAGCCAGCCCTGCCCGTTACCCGAAGCCCCAGCTCCCCACCACCCGACGGCCCCTCTGTCCCCGCTTCCAGCGCGGCACACCTGGGTGCCAGCTGGCTGCTGCCCCCCAGCTCCCCGCTCAGTCCTGCGGCTGGAGCTGGAGCTGGACACAGCCGGCAGGCCGGCCCCAGGTTCGAGTGGGGCTCTCGTTGGCTCCTGGGGGACTCCAGGGGTCACTTCTCCCTCCCAGTGCCCCCGGTGTGAAGTGCACGGGGCAGGCTGGAGGACACCACAGGCGCCAGCCACGTGGGGGGCGTGGCCGAGGGTCGGGCTGGCATCAGCTCGCCCTCCTCACCTCGGTCCGAGAGCCGGCCGTCCTCCTCCAGGTCCCGGGGGATCGAGAGCTTCCGGGGAGAGACGGGCGGCCGGTCAGGACACGGCCCCGCGGCCCACCTCCCCGCCGGCTGCCCCCCTTCCTGCCCCCCTCCCCCCGCACAAGCCTCCGGGGTCTCCGCGGCCCAGCCGGCCAGGGCGGCGGGAAGGCCCCTGAGGGCACGGGGCGGGGGCGGGTCCGTCCTGCCGAGCACGCAGCGGCCCCGCGGGCACCAGCGGCCCGTCCTCTGCCCGGCGGCGTGTCGGAGGAGAGGGGCCGGCACAGCTCCCGGAGCGGCGCGCAGGCGGCGAGCTCCTGGGACCGCCCGGGGCGCGCACGGGTGCGGGCTGAGGCGGGAGCCCGCCGGGCACACTCACCTCCTGGGAGTTCCTGGGTGAGCTGTCCTCCAGGTCGGAGCTCTGTGGTCACAGGAGGGGCGGTCAGCAGCCCGCGGGGAAGCTGACCGCCTGGGGGATGGGTGGGGGCGGGGGCGGGGGTGGGAGCGGGGAGGGGTCCCAGGCCAGTTCTCCAGGGAGTCCCCTTTGCCCTCCCGGCGCCCAGAGCCACCGGCCAGGGGGCTGAGGAGGGCCCGGGACCTGCCCGGCCACCAGGGGGCAGTGGCCGGGCCAGGCCAGCACTGAGGCTCTCCAGCGGTGCTCCCTCTGGGCTCGGGGGTCCCCGGGGACATGCCTGCACCAGGGGCCGCCCCCCTGTCCGCTGCAGCAGGGCCCCCCGAGAGGCTGCCCGTGTCCCCCGCCGCAGGGCTCCCCCAGCGCCCCCCACGCCCCCGAGCCCAGGAGGCGCACCAGGACCAGCATCTCCAGCTGCTGCCGCTTGAGCCGGCCCTCGGCCGCCAGCAGCTGGCCCTCGCGCTGGAACAGCTGCAGCTGCAGCTCGTCCGCCTTCTCGCCCAGCTCCCGGGCCTGCTTGCGCAGGGCGTCCTTGTCCTGCAGGCTGCGGGCGTACTGCGTGTGCAGCTGCTCCCGGGACGCGATGGCCTGCGGGGAGACCCTGGTGGGCACCGGGCGGCCGCCCTGCCCGGCCGGCCTCCTCTGCCCGCTGAGGAGCGCCGTGTCCATGGAGGCTCCTGGCGGGAGGCGAGGGCACGAGAAGAAAGGACAGGAAGGTCCGCCCAGCCCGCCGGCCGGCGCCGCGGGACAGGAGCACGCCGCCCCCCACGGGCTCAGGCATCTGCCGTGGTTCACATCAAACCACGGTGGTGCAGCCCTAGCCGGTTTGGCTCAGTGGATAGAGTGTTGGCCGAAGGGTCCTGGGTTCGATTCCCAGCCAGGGCACAGGCCTGGGTTGTGGGCTCCATCCCCAGTGCGGGGTGTGCAGGAGGCAACCGATCCATGATTCTCTCTCATCATGGATGTTTCTGTCTCTCTCTCCCTCTCTCCCTCCCTCTCTGAAACCAATAAAATCTGTTTAACCACAGTGATTGTGAACAGCCGAGGAACCTTCTTTAATATGAGCCCGTCACACTGTGCCACGCCCTCCCCCACGGAGGCTGAGCGTGAGCCGAGCGGACAAATGCCCACAGCCAGACCACGTCCAGCTCGGCCCACGGCCCACGGCCACGAGGGCAGTGCCGTCCGAGGGACCGCCCCGGCCACAGGGCGGCAGCCAACCTAGGTGCCCGCGTGTTTAGGTTAAAAAGTTATTTGCAGAACAAGACAGATGCTTCCGATTTTGCAAAATGAAACGAAGCTGTACGTAGTGGACAAAGTCTGGGAAGGCCGGTGGGAGGTGGGTTTCCTGCAGCCAGTGGGCGGAGGCGGCCGGCGGCACTAATGTCACGCCCGTTCACATGGCTCCTGTCCTTTTGCAGCCATGTGGAGCCTGGCTGCTGTGGCTCAGTGTGTTGAGCATCGTCCCAGGGGTCAAGAAGTCCCAGGTTCGATTCCCAGTCAGGGCACACGCCCGGGTTCCTGGCTTGCTGCCCAGGAGGCGGCGTGCAGGAGGCAGCTGATCCATGTGTCTCTCTCATCTCTCATCAATGTTTTTCTCTCCCTCTACCTCTCCCTTCCTCTCTGAAATCAATAAAAATATTTTTTTAAAAAAAGCAAAAAGGAATAAATAAAAACCACTCTGATAACGACCTCCCACCCCCTGGAGCTATTGCTGGGGCAGCCCCTGAGATGGGAGAACAGCCCTCGGCGCCCGCCCTCCGCGGCGCCCGCCCTCCGCGGCCCCTACCTGGTCCCGCTCGATGGCCACCTCCTCCAGCTGCTGCAGGACGGCCTCGATGCGGTCCTTGTACATCTTGGAGTCCTTCCGCAGGGCCTGGCACTGCAGCTCGAACACCTCCTTCTCCTCCATGCACTGCCGGAGCGGGCAGCGGGGGGTGAGGAGCGGGCCCCTGTGCCTCCAGGAAGGGGCTCGGGACGTGGGGCTGAGAGGGAGGGCCGGGCAGACCTGCCGCCCACCCCTGGCGGCCCGGCCGCGCCCTGCCCCGCGCGTACCCGGGCGCGCAGCGCCTCGGCCTGGCGCAGGTCCTTGCGCAGGGCGAAGAGGGCGCTGGCCTGCTCCTGGTGCTCCCGCAGCGCCTGCCGCCAGTCCTCCTCCAGCACCTGGATGTAGGGGCTGCCCTTGTCCGGCCGCCCCTCCTGCGGGCGGCCCAGGGCGCCGGGCGGCAGGGCGGCGGCCGGGCGGGGGCCGGCGCCGGCCTCCAGCTCCTGCACGCGCGCCTGCAGCAGCGCCTTCTCCTGCTGCAGCTCCCACAGCAGCTCCTGGCTGGGCCGCTGCTCCATGGCGTGCCGCAGCTTCAGCGTGTGCTTGCGCTCCACCTTGCAGTCGTCCTCTGCCTTCATCAGGCTGTGCTTGAGCCGGTCCACCTGCCCGGCCGCAGCGTCAGCCCCCCGCCTCCCCTGGACGGGCCGCCACTGTGCCCACCCTGTCTCTCCCCACCCCTTCCCCCTCCGCCGCCTCCGCCTCCCCTGGACAGGCCGCCACCGTGCCCTCCCCGTCCCTGCCCCTGCCCGCCCCCACCCCCCGCCTCCCCTGGACAGGCCGCCACCGTGCCCTCCCCATCCCTGCCCCTGCCCACCCCCACCCCCCGCCTCCCCTGGACAGGGCCACCACCGTGCCCACCCCGCCCCTGTCCCTGCCCGTCCCCGCCTGCCGCCCTCCGTGGACAGGTCGCCACGGTGCCCGCCCCACCCACCCGGCCAGCTGCCGCCCTCCGTGGACAGGCCACCACGGTGCCCGCCCGCCCGCCCGTCCCTGCCCGCCGCCCTCCGTGGACAGGCCGCCACGGTGCCCGCCCGCCCGCCCGTCCCTGCCCGCCGCCCTCCGTGGACAGGCCGCCACGGTGCCCGCCCCACCCACCCGGCCAGCTGCCGCCCTCCATAGACAGGCCGCCACGGTGCCCGCCCCGCCCGCCCGTCCCTGCCCGCCGCCCTCCGTGGACAGGCCGCCACGGTGCCCGCCCGCCCGGCGGCCGCACCTCCAGCTGCAGGTCGCGGCTGTGCATGAGCGCGTTGCCCTTCTCCTCGCTCTGGCGCGCCAGCCGCATGGCCAGGTCGTAGTTCTCGTCCTTGCAGCGCTTGAGCTCGCGCCCGCAGGCCTCGCACTCCTCCTTGAGCCGCTGCACGCGCTCCTGGTGCTTGCGCAGCAGGCTGTCCTTCACGCGCAGCTCCTTGATGAAGTCGTCCTTGGAGCTCAGCAGGGCCGTCAGGTCCTGCACCTTCTTCTGCAGCTTCGTCACCTCGCTCATCAGCAGCTGCGTCAGGCCCGACTCCCCGGACGCGTCTGCAGGCCGGCGGGGGTCAGCGCTCCGTCCTCGGCCTGTCCTCACCCCCCCTAGTCCCCGCCCAGGTCCCCGCCCGGCCCCCGCCCCGTCCCCCCACCCGGCCCCCTCGCCTGTCCCCCTCCCGGCCCCCGCCCGGCCCCCCGCCCGGCCCCCGCACTCACCGATGATCATGGAGAAGACGCGGGCCGGCTCCTTGCCCGTGACCTTCCGGTAGAGCTGCGGGTAGTACAGCTCCAGGCTCTCCAGGAAGGCCACGTAGCCCTTGTGGCCGGTGCGCTGCAGGATGTCCAGGAGCACTCCTGCAACCAGACAGGGAGCACCTGTCTGCAGCCACAGCGGCTGGCGGGCGCCGGGCCGGGCACTGCCCGCCCACAGGGGCCACGCACGCGGGACAGGGACAGGGTGGAGGCCGGACTCCCCTCCCACGCGGCCACGGCCGCCCTCCGGGGGCCCTCGGGTGAGCGGCGGGCGGGCGGTGGGCGCGGGCACTGACCCGCTCTGCGCTTGCGGGTGACCAGGCTGGGGTCGCTGAGCACCTGCTCCTCATCATCGGGGCTCAGCACCTTGCACTGCCGCAGGTACGGCGTGATGCGCGCGGGGTCGATGACCGAGATGAGCTTCACGCGGAAGCCCTCCAGGGCGCTCCAGCACTCGTCCTCGTTCTCGTAGTCCGACATGGCGGGGGCGGGGGCCCGGGCGCTGGGAGCGACACCGGGCGCTGAGCTGGCCGTCCCCGCGGGACCCAGGCGCGCCCGGAGCCGGCCGAGCCCGGCAGAGGCGGCCAGGAGCTCCCTGGCCCCGGCTGGCTAGGGAGCGTGCAGCCTCACCCACCTCCAGTCGTGGCGACCACAGAGGGCATGCCTGCGGCACAGTGGCCGGCTGTCAGTGCTCTGTGGGCGCCCAAGCTGTGCCCGGGCCCTGTCCCCGCCTGCTGGGCCCCTGGCCTCTCCCGGGGCCCCTCTACGTGGGGGGGAGGGGGGAGGTGCTGTCAGAGGGGGAGTCTAAGGAACACCGGCCTCCGTCCCTGCCCTGCACCTGGGCACCCCGTGCCATGGAGCCAGACAGCTGCCTCTGCCATGGAGCTGAGCTGCTTGTGCTGGAGCCGCCCAGGCAGGTGCGGGCAGGGAGGCAGGTGCGGGCAGGGAGGCAGCCCGGCGGTGCCCAGGCTGGAGCCGGAGAGTGTGGGCCAGGGACCCTCCCACCTTCCCGGCCCCACAACTTCCTCATTCGCCCACTCAGCACCGCACATCCCAGTCCCATCCCCTCCTTTCCTTCCGGGCCCACCCGGCCGGCTGGTGATGAAACCACCACCCTGCGGCCGCCCGGGCTGGCGGCTCCGGTCAGGCTCGGCGACCCTGCCGCTTGGGAGGGTGGCCGGACGCCCCCGGGGAGCCAGGGCCGCCCGAAAGGTGGCTGCGGCGCCCGCCCCAGGCCTCTCCTGCCTCCGGGGCGCCTGCTCAGCCTCTCAGGGCTGCCCCCTCGGCTCTCGGACATGGGCCTCAGCGGAGACAGGCCCAGGCGGGGGCGGCCGTGCGGTTGACCGCTGGCCAGTGGGGACAGAGGCCGCGACCCAGCCCCTGTGACAGAGCCGTGGGCCCACGTGGGAAAGGCCACGCCATCCTGGGAGCCCGCCTGCACCTGGAGGCCTGGCGGCGGAGCCTGGCGGCGGAGGCCTGGGCAGTGGCGGCATTCCTGCCACCTGCTGTGCCTGGAGGTGTGTCCCAGCCTGGCAACAGCCGGCATCGGGCCCTGGTATCGGGCATGGGGCACGGAGGGGAGCACAGCGCCCACGCAGCAGCCCCGCCCTGCCCTGCCGCTGCTGCTGGTTCCGAGATGCCCCTCAGGGCCGGGCGGGGAGGGTCCCGGGCCTCGGGGACCTGTTCCCACAGCGTCCAGAGCAGAGTCTGGCGCCCTCCCAGCGCCTTCAGAAGAGGGACCTACCTCAGGGTCCTGGAGGGGCGCCTGCCAGCTGGTGCCCTCAGCCAGCGCCGTGGATTCGATGAGGGACAGGAGGTGCTACCGGCAGGCAGCCCGGCCGTCCGGGAGGGAGAGGGCCCGGAGGGAGGGAGCCTGAACTTCCTGAAGGGGACAGCCCCAGGTGGCTGCCTTCTGATTGGCCCGGCCAGGAGGCCCGGAGGCCGGTCCAGGGAAGTGGAAGTGGCCTGGGCTCTAGGAGAGCTGCTGGGGCCCGCCCCCCCAGGAGCCACACAGGCTGCTGGGGGCTTCCGGGCAAGGGGTGCTCTGTGCCCAGCCGTCCACCTTCAGCAACTTCGGGGTCCAGCAGCCAGGGGCCTGAGGGACCGGCCAGGCTGACACACGCATCCGTCACAGAGATGTAGCGTGGTGTCTGAGGGCAGGGCTGGGGCGGCTGCCGGCATGGGCCCAGACACGCCCCCCCACGTGGCCACCAGCCAGCACCGCGCCAGCACCCCTCCCCCCTCCCGGAGCACCCCCTTTCCACCTGGAACCATGACACCTCCCCATGGGCGTGGGAACCCCAGGCCGCCGCCTGGGGTGGTGACAGCTACAGGACCAGCAGGATGAGCAGGACGGGCCCTGCCCTGCTCCGGCCCCGCCCCTGGTGCCGCCTCCCCTGCCGCTCCCTTCCGGGGGTAGGGAGCCCCATCCTCAGCCCTGACTAGTCTGCTCAGCCATGGCGGTCCAGCAGTGGGCTGACCTCGGGGGTCCTGGCACAGCTGGGGGCTGCCCAGTCTGAGTGCAGTTTCAGGGTCCACCCAGGGGACAGGGCCCGCCGTCACACTTGGGGGAGCTGACCTGGGGCTCACACCCAGGGGTACGGCTGGCATCCCGCAGGCGGCCAGCCTGGAGGTCCCCACCTTGTCTCCCCACTTTGTAGAATGAGGCCGTGCGGGGGCGTTAGATAATAGGCACATGGGGACTGAGCTAGAAACGGGAGCGGAAAATACCCAGCAACCACTGTGTACTTGGAAAATGTGTTTTTTAAAAATATATTTGTATGGATTTCCGAGAGGAAGGGAGGGAGCGATAGGAACATCAACGATGAGCGAGAATCGCTGACCACTGCCTCCTGCACGGCCCACAGGGACAGCCGGCCACCACCGGGCCCGCCGGCCAGGCTGGAGTGGAATCAACTCGAGAAGCCGGGGCCCAGGGGGTCGGGGACCGGGAACCAGTGGAGTGCAAGCAGCGCCATCCACCCACCCAGAGTGGCGTGGGCCCTGGCGGGGTGACGCGTGACGTGTGGCAGGAGCGGGAGCCGGGGCCAGGACACGGGCCAGGAGGTGGTGGCGGCAGGCACGGCGCCCACAGGATGGAGCCGGACCACCAGATCAGGTGCAGGCCGCCCCTGGCCAGGCGGGGCCGGAGCCACGAACTGAACCGTCCTGCAGGGAACGCCGCACGGAGGAAGGAGGCCCGTGGGCCGCTGGGCCGGCGTGTGGTCTGGACGGCAGGGGAAGTGGGTGCCCTGGTCCCTGAGGTGGCACCGAGGGCTGCCCGCCTCTGCTTCCCTGTTCTCGCCCGCAGAGGCCCGGGCAGGCTCTGCCGCCCAGGGCCCAGCCTGCTGCTCCCAGCAGGTGCAGGAAGCCCAGCCCGCCTCACCGCCCCGTATCTGACCCAGGAGCCTCTGGCTGCTTTTTAATGAAAAAATACAACCTTTATTAACTCCTTCAACATTCCGTTTGCACACGGGAGCGGCCGAGCCCCTGCCGCCAGCGGTCACTCCTGGCAGCGCCTCCCAGGGCCCAGCCACCGTCTCCTTCCGCCGGCGCGGCTGGTGGGCCCAGCCCTGGGGGTGTGGCCGCGGGCACGGGGCCGAGCAGTCCTGGAACACAAGGACGACACAAGGATGCCATGGTGGGGGCGCCCGGAGGCACCGCGCCTGGCAAGGGAAGGGCGGGGTCCACGGGGGGGAGGGGAGGGCGGAGGCTCAATGGCTGGCTCCTCCGTGGTGCTCGCTCCCCGGAGCCCGGGCCCCTGCTCCAGGAGCTGCTCCTGCCTCTGTGACGAGGCCCCTGGGGCTGTGGTCTGGACGCGGGGACCCAGCCACAGAAGCCGCAGCCTGCCCTCGGCTCACATTCACAGGGAAGAGGTGGGGCAACCACGGCCACAGCTGGGGAGGGCGAGTGCCTCAGGACAGACGGACACGGGCAGACGGCTCCTAGGAGAGCCGTCAGGGAGGGAGTCTCTGAGGAGCTGCACTGAGCAGGCGGGGGAGGTTGCAGGACGGAGCGCCTGCACTCGGGCTGTGGCAGCTGGGCCCCTGCTGACCCCGGACCCCTGCCCCACACCCCCGCCTGCTGAGAGCTCGAGGCAGGCCCCGCCAGGCCACAGCGGCCATGGCGCCCGGACTCACCGCTCACAGCAGCCGCTTCCTCTTCCGGGCGTGCCGGCCACGCCGCGTCCGGAGCACATCCAAGTCATCGAGATCGTCCGGGCCGGAGGGGGCAGCGCCCTGGCCAGGCTCTGGGGCTCCCTGAGGCAAGGGGACAGCAGTGCCCGTCAGCCAGGACGAACGAAACGGGAGCAGGAGCAGCGAGGGGTGGGCCGAGGGCGCTGTGGACACCCCACCCAACGGGGCGGGGCTCTTCCGCTAACACCTGGGTCCAGCCAGGTGCCCAGGGCTCGTCAGCCCGGAACAGTCCTGGGCCCCCAGGCAAGGCCCCGGGGGGGAGGTGCAGTCCCAGCAGCCCAGGCGGAGGGAGCCCGGGGAGGGGACCAGCCCGGCAGCCACAGGCACCCAGGGAGGCTGCGGGCCAAGGGCTCCCGGGTCAGAGGCTCCTTCCTCCCCACAGCCAGCGGCCCAGGGGGGGTGCCTCTGCACAGTCCGCACGCAGCCATGCCCCTCCACACCAGCCTCCCCGCCCACCACCCCTGGGCAGCCACTCGGGTGGGCGGGGCAGTGTGGGGCGCGGTGCTGTGCCCGAAGCTACCCACCTGTGCCGGGGTCGTGGCCGCGGGCCCTGCCTGGGCACTGCCGCTCGCCTGGCCCGGCTGCCCGCCGCCATCTGAGCGCGCCAGCTCCTCCAGGTCCTCGTCCTCGCTCCCGGAGGCGGGCCTCGTGGCGGACAAGGTGGTGCGGACGCCGGGAGGGGGCAGGGTGGCCAGCAGCGCGGGCAGGGTGAAGGCGGCCAGGAAGCGGGCCTTCAGCAGCAGGTAGGCCGGGCTGTCCCGCAGCTGCTCCCGCACCCGCCGCCGGGCGGCCTGCAGGGCGTCCGCGGTCCGGCCGGGCGCCAGGGCTGCGGCCCGGTGCTCCAAGGTCTCCTTGTGGAGCAGGAGGCCCGCCAGCGCCCGCAGGCTGCCCAGGGCGGGGGGCTGGTAGGGCAGCCTGCTCCCCAGCGGGGGCACACACACCCCCCGCTGCCCCCGGAGCCACTCCTGCACGGCCGGCTGGCTCTCCTGGGAGAGCAGGCTGAGGTCCAGGGCATCCTTCTCAGGCCCGCGCAGGGGCGGGGGCGGCCCCCCGGGGCCCCCTGGTTCAGCTGGGGACAGCAGTGTCCTTCCCGGGCCAGCACCCGGGGGCAGAGGCAGCACTTCTGCTGGGATCTGGGGGGGCGGAGCCGGCCGGAGGGACGTGAAGTCTGCCCTGGAGGCAGGGCCTGGCTCTCCATCCCCATTGGCCGGGCCCTGGCCCACTGGAGTCTCCGTCAGTGAGGGCAACAGAGTCACTGCCAGCACTTGGGGGTCAGGGGCCGCGGCTGGCCTGGGGAGGCCCACCACGGCCGGCAACGGCACCTGGAGCAGCCCCGGGGCTGTGAGCACGCTGCTGGCAGGCAGAGGGGTGCTGGCCGCCACGTGGGGCCCACCCGCATGGGCGCCTGGAGCTGGCATCAGCCCGAGGGGCTGGACGAGCGGCTGAGCGGGGCTGGGGGCCGCAGGGAGAAAGGCCGGGGCCTGAGACTGTCCGAGACCGTCCAGCTGGCGGCTCACAGGGACCTGCAAGGCCACCGTGGAGACGGGAGCCAAGGCCAAGGCCTGCAGGGCCAGAGGCCTCGTGTTCGTGGTCGAGGCCCCGGAGCCTGGAGTGCTTGGACCGGCCGCTGCGGGGGCCCCTGGCCCAGCCGGTGCGGACTCGGGGATGCCGGGCCCCGTGGCTGGGGGGCCGTGCGAGGCCAGCGCCAGCGGGGGCTGGAGGATCACGGGCGAGGGGACCAGCAGCTGGGGCGGGAGGACCACGGGGCCCTGGGCGGCCTTGCGGGCCTGGGCCTCCCGCAGCCGCTTCTCTCGCAGCAGCTGGAACACGGTCTTCAGTTTGTGCGGCGGGCGGCCGGGGGCCGGCGGGGGCGCCGGGGAGGCGGCCTGGGGAGGGCAGGCCTGCAGCCCCCTGCGCCCGGCGCCCCGGAGTCTCCTCACCGCAGCGCCTCGGGCTGTCACCTGGTCCAGGAGGTGGCCTGGGAGGAGAGAACACCACGGGGTCCCGGTGCCCGTCCAGACCCGCCTCACCCGCCCGCAGGTTTCCTGCAGCTGCTGGGAGCGGGAGCAGGAGCCCAGGGCCTGCTCGCCCCCACATCTGGGACGTCCTTCCTGCCCCAGGCCGGCTGGGGAGGCCTCAGGGCTCACCCGCTGCACCAGGCCCCCCCGCCCCCCGGGCTAACTAGGCTCACGCCCCTCAAACAAAACCCTCATCGGTCGTGGCCAGGCAGCTCCCGGGGGACAGAACAGCCAAGAGAAAGGGAGAGGCAGTACCTGGGGCGCTCTGGGCACTCGGCGCCTGGAAAAGAGGGGAGACTCAGCACGCGAGGAGTCCGGGCTGGACCCCTTTTCCTTCTTTTTCCATTTTCATGTGGCCCCACCCCCTGCTCACCCGACTCCTCTCCCCAACCCGTTGCGCCCCACCAAGACCACGGCTCACTTGCCCGTAGAGGGGAACAAGGCCGCCCCCCCCCCCACAGCTGGAGGCTAGGGCCCGGCCGGCCCCTCCCCAGGCCCCTGCCTCCCTCCTGATGCAGCTCCACCCCAGCCCTCGGCAGAGCTCATCTAGGCGGCTGGGCTGGGCTGCAGGAGGGGCAGGCCGGCTGTGGGACAGGAGGACATGGGCCTGCGGCTAGGATGGGGCCACGGCCACACTTGTCCTTGGACCCTTTTGTGGTCTCGTGGCCAGGCTCAGGGCACAACCTTTCCCTGACGGACCCCGTGGCTTGGCCACCTGCACCAGGCGAGCCACCAGCAGGGTGGTGGGTGAGAGTGAAGCTGGGAGCCGGCGGGCCTGTGTGTGGGCCCTGTCTCTCCTCCCGGACGGTGGGGAGTCTTCGGAGCTCCAGGCCCTCCCCGAGCCCAGCCCAGGGGACCCCATACACCTTTGTCCCTAGAAAACGGTGGCACCCCTTCCTTCCTGCTGGGCCAATGCCATTCCCACCCAGCACTGCCTGGGGGACGAGGGGCGGGGGCAGGAGCCAGGGAGCCACGCCGCACTCCCCAGCTCACCTGAGCCCCAGCCTGGGGCAGGGCGGGCAGCCGGGTCTTCCTCTCTCGAATGACCTCCATGCAGCCGGCAGTGTCGATGTGGAACAGCTGAGGACACGGGGCACATAGAGCACACACGTGTGACACGTGTGGCAGGAGGTCCTGGCCTGCCCTGAGGCTGCCCCACAGCCCAAGGGCCAAGGCACGGAGGGTCTGCAGCGGGGCCTGATCCGAGCCCGGGGGACAGTGTTCCCAGCACAGCCTCCCCTCTGGGACCAGCTGGAGGACATGGCAGGGGCTGGCACTGCTGTCGGGACCCATGGCTTTAGGAAACTGCACCCCCACAGCCAGGCACAACGGGGGCGCTCTGCGGGGCTCACCTGCATGAAGAGGGTGAACACCGGGGTGCTGGCCAGGCGGGCGTCCTGCAGCTGCGCCCCGATGCTGTCGGCTGGGGGACACGGGCACTTGTACAAAGTGGTCCTGGAGCCTGGGTGCCAGGCAGGGAGCCCCGAGGAACCCCAAAGCCAGCTGCCACCCCTCCTGACCAGGGAGGGCAGGGGCCAGGCACTCCGAGTGTGAGTGTCACAGGAGAGACACTCAGACCCCCAGGCTGCTCTGGGCCCACAGGCCATGCCCACAGGCACACGCTCCTGCCGAGGCCTGAATGGCAGCCACTCCCGGCCCTCGGCAGGACCAGAGGCTAAACCCCGCGCCCTCCACGGGTTACCCCCCCCACCGCCCCCCGCAGGCTCCCGGGGCCCCAGGGCAGTACCTCGTGTGGGTGCCGCAGTGCGCCTCCTGGGAGCACAGGGCACAGTGATGTCGCCCACCCACGGGCTCATGGCCATCAGCAGCTGGCGCCCGAGGCGCTTCTGCTGCAGGGCGTGCCTCCGGTGCTGCCGCCACAGCTGCCCCACGGGGGGCCTGGCCACCACGCCGCCGCCCGGCGTGGTCCCCTGGGCTGAGCGGAACAGGCACGGCCCCTGTGGGGGGAAGGCACCTGAGCGCTGCCCTCACTGCCCTCCAAAGCCCTGCACCCGAGGGGGCGGGCTGTGGTAACATGTACACACAGGTGCATGGTGGGGTGGGGCGGGTTGTGGTAACGTGCACACACAGGTGCATGGCGGGGTGGGGCGGGCTGTGGTAACGTGCACACACAGGTGCACGGCAGGGCAGGCTGTGGCAACGTGTACACACAGGTGCACGGCGGGGAGGGCTGTGGTAACATGTACACACAGGTGCATGGTGGGGCGGGCTGTGGTAACATGCACACACAGGTGCACGGCGGGGAGGGCTGTGGTAACGTGTACACACAGGTGCACGGCGGGGTGGGGCGGGCTGTGGTAACATGCACACACAGGTGCACAGCGGGGCGGGCTGTGGTAATACGTGCACACGCATGCACTCAGCAGGCAGAGGGTGCAGTGGTGGATGAGGTGGGCAGGCCCTTACCCGAGCCCGGCTCCGGTTGGCCATGTTGGTCTTGAGGATGCACCTCAGGGTCTCCAGAGACACCTTCAGCGGCTGTCTCGCGCCCTGACAGACAGAGAGCACGCTAACTCCTCGCCCAGACCCCAAGCGGCACCACTTTGGTGAGAAACATGCTCTGAAGCCTGGGCGCCTGGGCAGGCCTCCCCCGAGACAGGCACACGCCAGGCAGCCATGGGAACGGGCTGTGCCATGGGACCGGGCTGTGCCATGGGACCGGGCTGTGCCATGGGACCGGGCTGTGCCATGGGACCGGGCAGCCACGGGACCAGAGCCCGGGCCGGGAGAAGGCGCCCCTCCTCGCCACTGACGCCTCAGGAAGGGCTCCGGCTGCGTGCCCCGAGCCTCCTGCGTGGCTGTCACAGCAAGGGAGCCGGGCCAGCTCTGACCCGGGGCAGGAGTGAACCTCGTCAGAGCAAGGAGGGGTGCTGCCCACACTTGGGGGGCACGGCTGAGAAGAGATCTGGCTGGCCCACTGCCCTGAGCACCAGCCTCATGGCAGCACCCAGTCCCCCGAGGCTGGCACCCAGGCCATGCCCACCTTGTCGGCCGGCCCCTCGGAGCTCCTGGGATGAGTGTCGGCGCAGGGCGGGGACCCGATGCTTCCCCGGCTGGCGCTGTGTGTCCCGGAGGGGGCCCGTCCGCCCGCCTCCTCCGCGTCCCTGCTGCCTCCAGGAGCGGCTCCGGAGGCCCGGGGCCGGCTTAGGGCGGCGGATGAGCCTCCTGGGCAGCCCCCGGGCCCCGGTGTGTGGGCGCTCTGCCTGGAGGGAACCCACAGGTCCACGTCCGGCACGGTGTGCTGTGCTGGCGGCCGAGACTGGCCATCTTCCTGGGGGCCCCGGGCTGGCTCCGGCTCCGACTCCGGCTCCGACTCGGAGTCTCTGCTGTCCCCGCTGCCGCTGTCCCCGCTGCCGCTGGCCTCGCTGCTGGAGCTCCACCGCACGCTGGGAAGGTGCCGCCGCCGCCGCCGCCGCCGCCTGCCCCGGCTCCGCCTCTTCCGTGGGGAAGGGCTGCGTGAGGCCTCCGCCTGGGCTCCCAGCGAAGGCGCTGCCCACCGGGTCCGTCTCCCTGTGCCCGGGCCACAGCCAGAGCCCCCCCCCGCCCCCCCCCCCCAGCCCGGGCAGCCAGCCCGCAGCCCAGGGCGCTGCCCACCGGGCCCATCTCCCTGTGCCCGGGCCACAGCCAGAGCCCCCCCCGCCCCCCCCCCCCCCGCCCGGGCAGCCAGCCCGCAGCGCAGGGCGCGGCCCCGACGGGCAGCAGGAGCAGGACCCTCACCCGGACGATGATCTTCCACTTGCTCAGGCACTGGGGGCCTGTCCGGTGGGGCAGCTCCGAGGCAATTTTCTCCCAGCGACCTGCAAGGACGCGCCTGAGGACACGGCCCCGCGGATGCCGCCGTCCTCGGACGGGCTCCTGCTGCCCTTCCCGCTCAGAAGCCTTGCCGCCAGCCAAGCAGCGGGCACGGCCGGGCGGAGTGATTCGTGGGAGACGGCCTTCCCAGGAGAGCAGCTGCTCGAGGGCCCGGGAGTCAGAACCGGCGAGGAGGGCCTCACTTCCCGCCGCTCGCCTCCGCCTCAGTTTCCCCAGGACCGTGGCCTGGTCTGAGTGGCGGCCCTGTGCCCGCCTTGTCCGCCCAGGGTGGGAGCCCAGCCTCACCCACGCCGTGCTTCTCTATCAGCTCCAGCAGCTCCTCCTCCTCCTCGGGGCTCCAGCGCCCCTTTTTGACGCTGAAGTGCAGCCTCCGTATGTACCTGGGGCGACAAGAACACGCACGTTGGGGCCAGGATGGCCTGCCCGGACATCGAGTGGCCCACAGCCCGGAGCCTGTGCCCGAACCCCAGGGAACGGGCTGCCAGAGGGAACGCACGGCTTCCCCATGGCGACGGGTGCAGGCCCGCGGCGTGCCCCGGAGAGCTTCCGCACCGGTGACCCCAGGCGGGGGGCGGGGGGACGGGGGGTGGGGCACTCCCGGGGCAGCCACGGCACAGGCCAGCCGCACCAGGGCACAGCGGCACCAGGCAGATGCCCTCAGAACAGCAGTGTGTGCTGGCCAGGCCGTGGAGACTGGGCTCGGCAGGCAGCAGGGGGAGAGTGTGGGGGCAGCCCCTGCGGAGGGCCGTCTGGCGGGTCCCCAGGTTAAGCCAGCGTCACCGTGGGACCAGGTGTGTCTGAGAAACGAGGACATTGAGTGCACAGCACCTCGCTCACCTGGTCCCCTCCCAGCTCAGGCACGCGCGGCACGAGGCACACCCGTCCCCGCTCCTCCCCGTTTCTCAGGCTAACAACGGCTAGCGCCCAGACACTGCCACCTGTCCTCCCATCCTCTGTCCAGGGCACTCTGTGTGCCCTCCCAGACGCCAGGAGCGAAACATGTCCCCGCTGATGCCATGCACATGACGTGTCCCCTTCTGGACACTGGATGGCGCTGCTGTGAGCACAGTGTACCAACCAGCGTCTGAGTCTGTGTTCACATCTTCTGGGTGAGCAGGGGGTTTGGGGCCACGTGGCAGCGGGTGAGCAGGGGCACCTGTGGACCACGTGGCAGTGGGCGTGCAGGGGGTTTGTGGGCCACAAATCCCCAGGCCGCCCGTCTCCTCACCCGCCAGGCCCGCCATGCCTGCGCCCGCAGGCCGCCCGCACCTTTCTCGGCACTGGGTGTCGCTCCTCCCGGGCACCTCCTCCCGGACTTTACACCAGTCGTGCTCCCCATACTTGGCCACGGCTCGAAGCAGCTTCTGCAGGAAGGACACAGACAGACGGCCTGTAATCACAGCCACCGCCCGCCAGGGCCGCCACAGCGTCCGGGTGGCCTTCCGAGGAGACGGCCCCCCACCTACCGCGTCTTCCTCCGGGCTCCAGAGGCCCTTCCTGAGGCGGGGGTCCAGGTTCTTGGTCCAGCGATAGATGAGCTGCACCGAGTCCCTCCCCTCCATGTAGTAGACAACTGGGGGCAGAGGGGCCTCTGAGCCTGCCCGCCAGGTCCCCCGCGGAGGAGCAGCCCTCACCACGGAGCAGGGACCGGGACCTGGTGCGCAGGACCCTCCCTCCTCCCTCCACGGGGACCTCCCTCCTCCCTCCTTCCTCCAGGAGACCTCCCTCCTCCCTCCAGAGGGACCTCTATCCTTCCCCTTCCCTCCTCCCCCTCCCTCCTCCCTCCAGGGGTCCTCCCTCCTTCCTCCTCCCTCCTGGAGACCTCCCTCCTCCCTCCTCCCTCCTCCCCCCTCCCTCGGCGGGCGGCGGGCGGCGGGCGCGCTCACTGCGGCGGTAGGGGATGTGGCTGCCCACGCGCATCTCCTGCACCAGCTGGGTGAGCATGCGGTCCTCCGCCTCGGTCCATGCCCTGCGCTTCAGGTCCTTGTTGTGCTGCTGGAACTGCTGCAGGCACTGGAAGGCGCTGCGGCGGGTCTGCACGGCCACCACGCAGGCGGTTACAGGCTCCCGGGTGCACGGGCGTCCGGCACAGCCGGGTGGAGGCGCCCGTGGGCGAGGGCTCCCGGGCACCAACAACCCACTCCGCCCCCCCCCCCCGCAGCCGACAGAGCAAGCAGACGTTCTCGGAGAGAAAACACCTCAGGAGAGTCACAGTGACGCTGTGGGGGCGGCACCCAAACCACGCTCTGCGCCTCAGCTCGGTGCCCACGCAGCCCCTGGGCCCCCACGCCCCCGGGCTGGGAGGTCCTCACCCCCAGCTCCTCGGCGATCTTCTGCCAATGCAGGTGGCCGTGCTTGGCTGCCACGGCCTTCAGCTGGTCCAGCTCCGGCCGGGTCCACTCCTGCTTGTTGATGCTGGGGTGCTCCCAGTTCTGCCAGAACTTCCGGATCTCCTCCGCACTGCGGCTGCCTTCGAACTGCGGACGCCGCGGAGCGTCAGTGGTGGCGGCCGTGCGGGGCAGCGGCCCCATCCGGCGCCGGCCAAGTGCAGCCAAACCGCGGACTGGGCTCTAAATGCAGCTACTCCGCCCCCGCCCCCTTCAGCAGAGCTCACACGGGGAGGGCGGGGGGTGAGAGCTGCCCCAGTGCTGGCCACGCACTGGCCACGGCTCCTGCTGGGTCTGGTGGTGGCCGTGGAGCATGCTCCAACTTACGTTGACGTTGGAAATCTTCTCCCAGTCGTGGCTGTCCAGCCTGCTGCCCAGCAGGGCCTCCTCCGGGAGCTGTCTGCAGAAGCGAGGGCTCTGGTCAGGCCAGCCCCTGGCCCCGCCCACGCCGCCCGGCACCCACTCACTGGATGGCGTGAATCTCGCTCTCGGCCTTGCTGCTCTGCTTCTCCAGGACCTGCCGCTCCTCCTCGCTCGTGGCCTTGCTCAGCTTCTGCTGCAGGTACTCGAGCCTGTGGGCGGGCAGAGGGGGTCACGGGCAGGGCAGCGCTACGAGCCTGGCCGGGTTCGGACCGCTGGCTAGTTCCCCTCCCCAAGCGGCACGGCTCCTGCCGCAGAGAACGCCCGAGGAGAACGCGGCGCCACCCTGGGCTGTCACATAAGCCGCGGGGTGGTCACCGCGGCCGCCCCACCCCCGGAGCCCTCGCCAGCACTCTGGGGTGGCCGCAGCCCGCACGCACAAGCCGCGCCAGGACAGCTCAAGGAGAAAGCCCGCCTCCCGCAGCCCGAGGGACGTGACCGCCACCACGGGTGACCCTGAGCCACGTCAAGGCGTGAGGCAACAGAGGCTCCTGGGAGCCCTGGCCGGACCGCAGGTGCCATGCCGTGGTCACGTGACGCCCCCCCCCATCAGCACACAGGTAAAGCAGGTCTCGTGGACGGCCCCCACTTTCACAGGGGAAACCGAGGCCCAGACCAGAGACACTGGCGGAGCCAGCCAGACTGTGGGCTTGGCCTCCCCCGCGGCGGGGACCCCAGGAGGCCTGGCGCAGGCGGAGACTCACTTCAGGGACTTGGGCTGGAGCAGGCGCTGCAGGCGGTCGCTCACCACCGCCTTCCTGAGCAGGGCCTTCTCCCAGCTCTTCCCTGCGGGGAGACACGGCTCAGCGGCGCCGGGGCCTCCCAGGACTGACCCGTTCGCTCCGACTCCCACGTACAGGCAGAGGAAGCCGAGGTCAGCCCCCGCCCCCAATCTGGGCCCACTGTGAGGGGTCCCCACAAGGACCCCGCCCAGCGTGGCCCGGCCGTGTCTGGCCAGGAGGGAGTGGGGAGAGGGCGGGGGCGCGGTGCCGAGCGCGGCCTCACACTTAGCCACCAGCAGCTCCTCGAAGGTCTTGATGCCCTGGCCGGCCTTCTCCCGCGTGTCCTCGTTGGCAGGCGGCCCCTGTCCGAGAGCAGGCCGTCAGGTGTGGGCGTCACGACCGGGTGTGCGCCCACGGGGCCCAGTGCGGACTCCGGACCCTTCTCCTCCGCCTCCCCCAGCAGCCAGGCCCCGGAGCAGCTGTCTCCCTGGGCACCGGGCACCACCCGACGGGCAGAGGTGGGCTTAGGGACTGCAGAAGGCGGCGAAGAGGGGAAGGCTGCCACGAGCAATGCCGGGCCCCGCACCGCCAGGACCGGGCAGCCCTGCCGAGCTGTTCCCCCGCCACCCCTGGAGGCCAGTCCTGGGCTGATCCGCGGAGCAGCCAGCCGGCCCCCTCTCAGGAGGAGGCCCCGACTTTCTGCCCTGGGCCCGGAGGGTGCTAGGACGTGGGAGACCATCACCCTGAAGACACGGGAACTCGGGACAGGCTGTGGGGTGCCCTCCCCACGGAGCCGATGCTGGGACTCACCACTCCGGTGACCTTGTCCTTGAAGTAGGGCTTCAGGAAGTGCCCGATGTACAGGTTCATGGGCAGGCTCTTGCCGTCCTTCACCCTGGGGCCTTTGGACCCTGCCAGGTCCCACATGACTTCCTCCTGCGGACACGAGGGGCCCGTGGGAGAACCGCCCGGTCCCCAAGGCCTGGCGGGTGCGCGGTCCGGACCGCCCCTACCTGCTGCTCCCGGTTCTGGGCCAGCAGCTTGCGGACCTCCGACAGCTTCTCCTGGAGCACCAGCTGGTAGACCATGTTCAGCTGCAGGCAGGTCTCCGGGTCCTCCTCGTCGTCGCTGGCTCCATCCCACCTCTCTTCCTCCTGGTCACCACGGAGACCGGCTGAGGAAGCGGGGCCCCTGGCGCCCGCCCTCGGGCGGAGCCCCCGCCCCCTGACAACTCGTTCCCGTCTCTGGGAAGGGGGTGTGAGGAAGGGGTCAGTTCTACTGCGTTTCTGCTAAATGTGGCCCCGGGGACGCCCGTGTGGGGTCCATCACTGGCAGGCAGCGGGGGCGGCAATGCGCGCGGAGCCGGGAGGTGGGAAGGCAGCGAGTCTGCCGGCGGGGCTCTCGCGGGGCCTCAGGGACCCGCCCGCCGGACGGACAGGAGGCCGCGCCGCTCTTGAGGTGAAGAAACAAGCAAACGGCGAGGATTTCCCCAAATCACAGAAAACTCCCGAGGGAGAGCCGACAGTGGCCAGGCTGAGGGAGTCCCTGCCGGAGGCTGTCGTGGGCGCCCCCTGCACAGACGGGGAGACCGAGGCCGCGGCCCGCCCTCCGTGCCCGGCGTCGGGAGAGCCAGAGGGACACACGCCAGCCCGCTAAGGAGTCCCGTGTGGACACAGTGTCACAGGAAGCCCTCCCAGCACCGGCTCAGGGGGTTACCGAGCTCGGGGCACCAGCGGAGGCGGAGTCCTCGTGGGTCAGAGAACCTGTGGGGACACAAGCACACTGTGCGGCCGCCGTGGACAGATGGGCTGGCCAGGGGCCCCCACAGGCGCCCACCGCAGGCATGGCACTGCCCCCCCCCCCCCCGGGGCAGCTGCTGGCGACGAGGGCAGGGCTGGGGACCTCAGGATGAGACTTGGGCTGCTGGACCTTCCCTCCCCGCCCGCACCCGGAGCTGCGCCATGTTCGCTGGCCAGGAGGCAGGGACTGGAGCGGGCCGGTCAGTGAGGCAGAGACAGAGGCCTCAGCCGAAGCGCCCTGGGCACGCAGGGCCAGGGATACGGGGCCACAGGGAGCAGAGGCCCTGGGTCGGGCGAACAAACTGGGGCTGCGGAAGGCAGGCCTCTGGCAGGAGCCATGAGGGCACCTGGCCCCAGGGCACCCATGGGATAGGGGGCCAGGGGACGGGGTGCTCAGCTGCGGTGGGTGTTCAGACCCCGGGCTCTCCCAGCACAGCCTGACGCAGGTGCCCACACGGGTGGGGGGGGGGGCACCCGGGCAGGGCCAGGGGCTGGAGCACAGGGACAGGGAGAGTCTGGTGATGGTGAGAGCAGAGTCCGGTGACGGGGAGGGCCGCTGGCCCCGGCAGCACCGCGAGGCCCACAGGAGCCCGGGCAGAGGCGGCGCGTCCGGGGGCGCACCTGTGTCGGAGTCCGGATCGGACCCGAGGCTGGACTCGGAGGACTCCTCGTCCAAACCCAACATCCGTTCCAGCGCCTGGATCTCCTGCGAGATTTTCTCCGTCTGGGCGTCCATGTCCATGGGGCCTGCCTCCAAAGGACACGCGCCGACGTCAGAGGCGAGGAGTGGGGACCCCGTTCCTGCGGGGGCGGCGGAGCTGGGACCGGCCCCTCCCCGGCCCCGCCTGCAGGGCCCGCCGCTCCGGGGCCGCGGCCGCACGTGGCGGGGGCGTGGCGGGCACCACAGCACCCAGTGCCCGCAGGTCCCCACAGCAGCCGCGGGCGCCGGGGCCGGAGCGGGTCCCGGGCCGGGGAGAGGAGAGCAGGCGGCCGGCCGGCCGGGCCCGGTCCCCGCAGCCGGAGCCCCGCGGGGGCCGCCCGGAGCGGACGCCTGTGGGGACAGGCACCGGCCCGGAGCCGGAGCGGGAGGCGGCGGGGAACCCGCACCGGCGGGGGCGACGCCGAGGGCGCGGCGCAGCCCGAGCGCCGAAAGCAACGGGGTCGGCGCCCCGCCCGCCGGAGGCAGCCGTCGCCGCACAGGGCGCCGGGCTCACCGTTACTCGCTGACACCCGGCGCTCCGCAGCCCGGCCCGGCCCGCACCCGCCGCCGCCGCCACGCTTCCGGCAGCCGCGCGACTCGGACCCCGCGGGCCGGAAGTCCCGCCTCCGAGGCCTCGCTCCAGGCGCGCGGGACGCCGGGAGGGGCCCTGGGCGGCGGCGGGCCGGTGCTGCCCCCATGCGGCCGTCTCCGGCACTGCCCGCGTGCGCAGGCCGCCTAGCGGGGCGGGTGGGCGGGATGTGGAGGGGGACCTGGTCCCCAGCCCACGGGGGCTGCGCGGGACCCAGGCGGTACCGCCCGGCTCCGTTCCTCTGTGAGTTGGGCCTAGGGTTCTGGATGAGCCACCAGTGACCAGGGAGGAAACCTGCCAAGTCTGGGGTGGCCCAGGCCAGGCTGGGTCTGCACACCTAGAGGTCAGAGGGTGTCAGGCCCAGGGCAGGGCAGGACTGCGTGGGCGGGGCAAGTCTTATTTCCTTTTTAATTAGGAATGCTTCACGGACTTTCGCGTTTTCCTTGCGCAGAGGCCACGCTAATCTTCTCTATGTGGGTTAATCTTAGTGTATGTGCTGGGGCAGCTAACACTAGGGTCTTGGGAGAGGAGGGGAGCTGGTCTCCCCGTGAGGCAGCGGATCAGCCTGCGCTAAAGGTGAGCCCTGGAAGGGCAGAGCCACGAGCGGCTCCTACAGCAGCAGACCTGCCGCCCAGGCAGCCCCCTGGCAGCGACCCAGCGGCTGAGGGTCAACAACTTGGTCATGTGACCTGTGTGTTCATGGCTTCTCCCGGGGAACACTTCACAGGATACAGAGGATGGGGTAGGAGAGCCTCTGTTCATCCTGCCCTCTGCACCGCAGCACTCTGGGCTGGGGCACCCGGCTAGTGTCCTGCCGTGTATCACCCGCCCCCGTAAAATGCTGTGCCTCTCCTGCGGGGCCCCCAGAGGCAGCCCTGCCGATGTGGTTTCCCAGCGTTGCTGTGTGTACAGAGGACACTGCACGTCTGAGCCGGCAGCACCCGCTCTGCACCACCGGCTGGAGCCCGAGGCGGGCAGTGAGCTGAGGGTGGTTCACCCTGACTTCTGGAAGGCTCTTCCCTGCAGCCAAGATCAGAAGGTCTATCAGTTTAATCATCTTTTGAAAATTCAACTACATGATCTCCAAGAAGGCTCCAATTCCAGAACCAACGGGTCCAGCGCCAAGCCTGCAGCTGCTCTTGGCTGGCAGCGGTCCGAGCTCCCGGGGCCGCACAGCGGCGGGCGCAGCCGCAGACCCCCCAGGACGGGGTCATGATGCCCCGGGGTGCGGGAGGCACGGGTCTCAAGCATGAAGAGCTGACTGAGGCAGGAAAAAGGGCCGAAGCGTGTGCGTTTTAGAATTTATTAAGAAAGCTGTCAATCTGAACAGGAGGGAACATTTATTTTAAAAAATAACATCTGCAGGAAACAGCCACAAGGCACTGAGCGCAGGGCGCGCCTCCCCCGTCAGAAGCGCCTGGAACGGCAGCGGGAGACTGTGCTACCAGGCGGCTCTGCGCATCCTCAGGATTCGACTTCATTACAAAAGGCCGCCTGGATCGTGTATCAAAACCCTCCATCCACATTTTCCAGCCCGAGGCCCCTCCGAGGTACGCTTCGATGGCTTCACAGTGTAGAATCCATGCCAACCTTGGTCCCTACAGGAAAGCAGCATCCAACCACAGGGGGCGCCCACACTCGGGCCGCCAGCCGCAGGGCCGCCCCCGAGGCTGCCGAGCGAAGGCGGGAAGGCACGAGGCCCTGTCCGTGGCAATCGTTTGATTTCGGCTCATTTAGTGTTTTGTTTACTGGTGAAATCAAGGACAATCGATCGAACTTATCTTAGAGTGTTCTGGAACAAGGATGGAAGACTCGCATCACAGAGCGGCTGTCCCCGTGCCCTGAGAACCAGCGGTGGCTTTTACAGACGCGTCTTCCAGGGGGTCACGTCTCACTGCAGGGGTTCCCCCGGGAGCAGGGGTTCCCCCGGGAGCAGGGGCTGCAGGGACAGACCTCAGGGACACTCACGGCTCCACCGCTCCTCCCGCGGAGCTAATAATACTGTTCTCAGTCAGGAAAGGAGCATCTCGCAATAAACAGCTTTACTGGGAAGACTGCGTGTTTAAGGACACAATGGCGTTTCACATCCAGGGAGCGGTGACTGCAGGATGTAAACAGAGCTGCGAGCTAGAAGCTTCTCAAGACTCCTCCTCCCCGACCTCCTTGATCTCAGAGATTCTGTCTATGGACTTAAGGATCTCAGCAACAAGGTTCAGCGTTTCGGCTCCGGAAACGAGCTGCCTGCAAGGAGAACACCGGCATCAGGGGCTGCGGCCACACTTGGCAGCAGAACGCGAGGGACCCAGCCGACGGCGGAGACCAGCGCAGGTCCCCGAGGCGGAGGCTCTCCCCCAAGAGCATCAGGCGCCACCCACTGGAGCACCCGCGCTGTCACCCGGCTGCCAGCAGCTCAGCCAGTGGGAGGAGGGTGAGGACTGTTAGAGACCCGCTGCTGTCTCCTAGGAGCTCTCGGAGCAATTCGGGGGGAGGGGAGACACGGGACGGGATTCGCCTTAACGCCCACGCCTCTCACATGGAACAGCCATCGCCACGCAGGACGGTGGAGCCTGCTGGCGCGCACACCGTGACCTGGGTCCACAGGCCGTCAAGCACACCCCATCCGAGCCCCGAGCTGCACTGTGCCGGTGGGCGTGCTCGGTCTGAGGTGGCAGAGCCCCGCCCCGCCGCTCACTTGATGGAGGTGTGCGCGTTGCTCATGACCATGCGCAGGTTCTGCAGGGCCACGTCCGTGTTCTGCTTCACCACCGTCAGGCTGGCGCCCTGGCCCGAGCGCAGGGCCTCGTTCTCCCTCCGGAAGCTGGAGACCTGCGCCTGGGCGGGGCGGCAGGAGGTTTACGGCGAACCGGGAGCAGCCCCGCTGTCCGCCGAACGCGACAGGCACCTCGGGAGGGGGCCCGGCCCCCACAGGCCCTTCCTCCTGCTCCCACGTGCCCTGCCCCGTCTGTCCTGGCACCGGCCCAGGGAGCAGGGCGGGCGGGAAGACCGAGCCGCGGCCTCCATCTGCACGGGGGAGTCTGCCCCGTCCGTGGGGAGGGAAGAGCCCACCAGAGGCTCTTTGGTGAATTCTCTGGAGTTGCTCGAACCCACAGATGGACGCCGGGCCCCCGGTTACCTGGAGCAAGCTTATGTCTTGTTTCAGTTTCATGACGTGACCCTCCGCCTTCACCGCCCGTTTCTGTCACCAGGAGACAAGCAGCGCCTCAGCGGCCTCGCCCAGCACTCCGCCCGACGCCTCACAGCCCCGCGGGGACCTCAGACGCCCGCCCCGCTCCCTGCGGCTGCGGTGACCAATGACACGCCGCCGCCGCACAGGCCTGCCCACCCGTGCGTACGGTCATCAGCTCCAGGTTCTGCTCCACCTGCTGGACCACCGACTCCAGGTCATGGTAGTCACTCTCCTCCTTGATCATTTTGGCTTCCAGCTTCCGCTCCAGCGTCCTCACCCTGTCAGAGAGCACCGCGTGGCCACTCGGCAATGGCACCCGTGCCCGCTGTTCGGAACGAGCCGTGTCAGCAAGGTGCAGGGCGCTGACACCCTCAGCGGGTCTGAGTGAGCACCAGCCATGGGCCCTCAGGGGTCCGACAGTCTGCCGCCTCACCAGGACGTTTGAAATACACAGACACAGCAGGGAAACGTGTCTGTCGCCAAGGCCCGACAGAACAGAACCCAGCCCCTCGCGGCTCCCGTCCACCACCTGGCCCGGCCCTAACCGAAGGCTTACATCTCGGTTTGCGTCTCCGAGAAGCTCTGCACCTCCGTCAGCTTCCTCCTGAGCTTCGAGTTCTCGTCCTTCAGCTGCGGAGAGAGGGAATCCCGTGAGGCCCTCGGCGTGTCGCCCTCACGGCTGCGGTGTGGCCCGGGGACTGCTCGGCCATCAGGAATGCCCTGGAGTTGACCCCGGACACTGGCAGAGAAAGGGCACCACCAGGGCCCAGGTCAGACTCCTGCGCTACTCACACAGCCGGCTTTTAGGCTGTTTTAAAGTCCCTAAGACTTTCCTCGACTCAGAACACTTGGCAAGACGCTCAAGCCGACCCCTGTGGGCAGCCCCGAAGGTCCGAGCTCCGCTCGGTCCCGTCCTGTCAGCCGCACCCCAGTCCCTGGGCACCAGCAGCGCGCTCCCTGGAGACGCCGGTACTGCACCAGGCTGTCTTGTCCTGGAGCCAGGATCCGGGCCAGACACGGCGGCTCCCGGGCCGGCCCGCAGCCTCACTTACTGCCTCGTAGCTCATCTGCAGCGTCCGAAGGTGCCTGTCGCCCAGGCACTCTCCGTGGCCGGCGAAGTCTGCCCCGGGACTCGCCGCGGGGGAGAGGCGGGAGTCGGAGTCGCTCAGCGTCCACGGGGGCAGGGACTCGGGCCCGGCCAGCTCCGAGGGGCTGGAGAAGAAGGAGATGTACGTGCTGCTGGGCGACGCGCTGGCCGGGCCCCTCGCGTGGGTCTGCTCCATGGCGGATGGCAGGTAGGCGCCATGCCAGCCGTCCTCATCCTCGTCCTCGTCCAGGAGGTCGCCAGCCCCCGTCGGGTCCTCGAAGAACGGCTGCTGGAACTCCAGGCCGAAGCCCATGGCCTGGGAGGGCGGAGAGCCGCAGTCCAGGCCCAGCGAGTGCCTCGTGGCTTCCTGAGGGGCAGGCGGGGGGCCTCAGCCAGGAGCGGGCGCAGGCCCTGCCGCCGTCCACAGGCGCTTGGGGGGGGGGGGGCATCGTCCAGCCAGGAAGGGCCCCCCGCCTCCCTCCCTCCCCCCGCCGCACGGCCTCTCCCGGCAGCGCCGATCGGAGCCGCCCGCGCTGCCGGGAAGGCGGGAGGCGGTACCTGTGTGTGGAGCCTGCTGCTGGCCGCGTCCTCCTTCAGCAGGCTGAGGTTCTTGGTTTTCAGGAACTCTTTAAAGGAGAATGGGTTTGCCTCCTCCAGGTCCGCAAGCTTCTCATCTGAAACAGGACAAACCCTCCATGTGAAGTCCCCCGAGGTTGTCCGAGGGACCCCGTTCCCTTCTCTTCCCGGACACACGCCCCTGAAGCGGAGAAGCCACTCGAGTCGC
Organism: Pipistrellus pygmaeus; assembly: GCA_949987585.1. Lineage (NCBI taxonomy): Eukaryota > Metazoa > Chordata > Mammalia > Chiroptera > Vespertilionidae > Pipistrellus > Pipistrellus pygmaeus. Next base: position 73,572,328 of record OX465313.1, on the reverse strand, counting down.
TGCCCCAGAGCTCAGCGCCGGCCGAAGACACGGCTCTGCTTCCTCTCCACCCCACCCCACCCGTGTTCGCACACCTCTGGCGCAGTGACCGCGTGGGCAAGGCTGTGCCCGCATTCCCACGGGGCTGTCCCAGCTCCAAAGGCCACCCTCCTCCCCCAAGCTGGGAATTCCCGCCCCCCTTCGCCCTTCCCCGACTCACCCACCCCTTTTCCTTCTCCTCTCCCTGCTTCTCCCTGTCCCACCACCTGGCCAGCCACACCGTGGCCCTTTCAGTCCACCCACCACCCAAGCCCCGGTGCCACCCTGTGTGGCGCTGGCACCCTGATTCCAGCCCCGGGGCCTCTCAGGCTCACAGGGGTGACTCCCACCTGCCTGCCATCCCTCAGGCCTCCGGTGGTACCCTGCTTCCTTCTACCCCTGGGCCAGGATTCAACGCGGGGGTGCCACCCTGCCTGCTGTGGCCGCTACAGGTGCACTAGGCAGGCGGGGGCTGCTGCCTGGACAGCCCTGCCCCTGGCATGGGCCTGGGCCTCCAGATTCTCTCTCGGGCAGAGAGAGGAAGGAGGGATTACCGAAGTACTCTACCTCCAAAGTGTATCTGCTGGGCTCCTGGTGGGCCTGGCTTAGTGCCCTTCCCCTTTCCGTAGATAAAATCTGCAGAGACACCCCGTCACCCTCTGGTCACAGGGACCTGAGGCGACCCCGCGTCCCCACACGGCCTCAGCGTGGCGCTCCTCACCCGGGGGAACCTGCCCGGGGAGCTGCGAAAGCTCCCCGAGGTCCTGGTGCAGGGGGTGCACATGCCCTCCTGCCTGGGCCCCACCCCAAGGCCCCGCGTGCCCCCTCTCCGCCCGTGACCGCCCGCACGCCGCAGGCGGGGCAGCTGCGGGGGACAATGGGGTGAACGAGTGCCGCCCTCCTCCCCCGGCTCCCGCACTTGCCATCCTACATCGGAACTGTCTGTTTTTTGGGGGGAGGGTCTCCCCAAGACCAGACTGTGAGCTCCCAGCGGCAGGACTCTCCACCTTCGCCTCCCCGGTGCTCACCGCTGGGCCCGGGGTGAGTGCGGGCTCCGCGGGGCCGCCCCCAGCCTGGCGGGCCGTCTCTCACCTGTGTCTCCCACGGAGGCGAGCACCGGGCTGGGCACATAGCACATAAACGTCGGCCGAAAGCCGAAGAGGCGGGGGTCCGGGTCCCCGCCGCGGGGGCGCTCACAGTCTAGCTGGGGGAGCCCGGCCCGGCGTTCGGAGAACGCCGCCGCTGCAACAACAATGAGAGCGACGTGGCCGCGCCGCGCCCGCTCCCGGGACCGGGACCTCGGCGGGGCCGGAGCCCCGGGGTCCGCCCGGCCGCCCTCCCCGCCCGCCGCCCGCCGCCCGCCCGCCGCTCACCGTCCGGAATGACGAGGCTGCGGGCCCGGGACAGCGGGGAGAGGCCCGGGCGGCGCGCATAGCCCGACATGGCCGCGGGCCCGGGGGCGCCGGCCCTCCCTAGCCCGGCAGCGGCGGCTCCATGGCTCCGGCTCCGCCCCGGCCGCGGCGCGAGTCCCCCGCCCCCGTCGCCCGCCGCTCGGCCGCCGCTCCCAGCCTCTCGCCGCGGCTTCCGCTCCGCGCACCGGAAGCGGGCGCCCGAACGGCAGCGGCCGGCGTCGGGGGGGCGGGGCGCGGAGGGCGGAGTCGGAAGTGACGCCAGAAGCGAGGGGCGGAGACCCAAGATGGCGGCGGTGGTGCTGGCGGCGACGCGGCTGCTGCGGGGCTCGCGCGCCTGGGGCCGCTCGCGGCTGCGGTGAGGCGAGGGCCGGCCGGGGCGGTCCGGGGGGCCCCTGGGGCTCGGCCGGGGCCCGCGGTGGCCGGCGTCCCTCGGGGCCCGCGGCCTCTGGTCCCCCGACGCCCAGACGCGGCGCCGGGCGGGCGGGCTCGGGTAGCGGGGCCCCGGCCTGGCCCCGGGGGCGCCTCCCTGCCCCGCGCTGCGGACCCGCGCCCCGAGCTCCATCCGCCGCTCCGTCCCGGCGGCGGGGTCGGCTCCCGCCGTCCGCTCCCGGTCCGCGTCGTCTCCGCCGGCCCCTTCCTGCCGCGCGCGCCCCTCGGAGCCCGCGCCCGCGGCCGCCCGGCCGCCCGGCAGGTCCACTCGGCGGCGGCAGGCGGCCGCCCTGGTCCCGCTCCCGGCGCGGCGGGCGCCTGCGGCCCGCGTGTGCGGAACCAGCCGCGATGGCGTGGAGCCTGGCTCGGGCGGAGGCGGCTTCTCTCGGAGGGGACGGTTCAGCGGGGAGAGGGGGCGAGGACAGGGCGGCCGTGCGGACGGGCTGGCGACCCGGGAGCTTTGGGGCTGTGGCCGCGTGTGTTCGCGGAGCGGCCAGCCCGCCACTGTGACCGGCTGGGGCGGGAGGGGGTCGGCGGACGGAGCTGGAGCCCAGGTTCTGCCAGGCCGGGCCGGCCGCGCTCCCGAGGGGCTGCTGTGACCCGCGCTGACCCTCACCGAGGCCCGGCGACCCTGGGAGGGAGGAGGACCTGCCCGCCCCCGGGGCCCCCAGGCGGGCAGCACAGACCCTCCCCACAGGGGGCGCTGCCGGTCGGAGCAGACACAACGCCGCCCACGTGGCCCCACGGGTTCCACCCCTCACTGGGCAACCTCTCCGTTTCAGGTTTGGGGCCCCTGGGTACAGACGGTTCAGCAGTGGGGGCGCCTACCCCAACATCCCGCTCTCTGCCCCCTTGCCCGGGGTGCCCACGCCCGTTTTTGCCACTGTCGACGGCCAGGAGAAGTTTGAGACCAAAGTCACCACGCTGGAGAACGGGCTGCGTGTGGCCTCCCAGAACAAGTTCGGGCAGTTCTGCACGGTGGGAAGTGAGTGTCCTGGGGTGGCGCGGAGTCCCTGCGGGGTCCTGCGGGTCCTTCCGAGTGAAAGCCCCGGAGAGTCAGGAGACCGAGGCACCGCAGTGCCCGCCGGGCCCTTCGGGCGGCCCCCCTCTTCCTCCCGTTCGGTAACCGGAGTCAGCGGCTCGTAAGCGCAGACTCACCCGTTAGCCGAGAGCGGACCCCCACCCCGGGTGACCCCTGTCCAGTCACGTTCACAGTTTTCACGGAAAAGTCTTTTGTGCGAGCCGTCGTTTTGAAAAGTGATCTGATCTGTCAACTTCCTCTCCAGTTCTTATTAACTCAGGATCAAGATATGAAGCGAAATACCTGAGTGGAATCGCTCACTTCTTGGAAAAGCTGGCATTTTCGGTCAGTGTCCAGTTTGTGAATTCTGAGTTGTAATTGGGGAGAACTTACGTAGTTTTGCTTTTTTACAACGGTTACACGTTAGCGGTTAAGTTGCTGAGTTAAGGGTGATAAAACGTCACTTAACCTCGTGTCGCTTTGAAAGCCCAAGTGAACGGGCCAGGAGCTGTGTTTGAGGGTTGTTGGTCCTTCCCTGTCTCCCCAGTCCACCGCCCGCTTCGACAGCAAGGACGGCATCCTGCACACCCTGGAGAGGCACGGCGGCATCTGCGACTGCCAGGCGTCCAGGTCCGGCTTCCGCACGGCCTCAGAGGCCGGCGGGCTGCTGAGTGACGCCGGCTGGGCAGAGGGGGGGACACTCAGAGGGACGCTCAGAGGGCAGGTGGTTCCCCAGGGCTGCGCCAGGGGACTTGAGCCGGCAGTTGCTGGGCACCCAGGAGCCCTGTCCCCGGAGGCTCGAGGCCATGGCACAGGAGCCAAGGGCGTGGGCTGTGGGGCCGGCAGCTGACCGGGTCTGGCTCGGGGAAGGAATGCCAGGAAGCCTGACACGGCTGGTTCCCACGTTGGCCAGTTGGTTCACGCGGGAGACGCAGACACGGAAAGGGGCTCGGCGCGGCGCAGGCTGTGCGCTGCTGCTGCCCGCGGTCTGCCCGCGACGGGAGAGGCGGTGCCTCCTGCCCTCAGGCCGGTGTTGGTGTCTCGCAGGGACACCACCATGTACGCGGTGTCTGCCGACTCCAAAGGCCTGGACACGGTGGTGGGCCTGCTGGCTGAAGTGGTCCTGCACCCGCGGCTCACAGGTGGGTGTCCGGCTGGGACACGGGGTGCGGGAGCCCTGCCCACGGGACGCGCGTGTGTCGTCGGAGGTCTCTCTCACCTGCCCTGAGTTGGCGCAGTGTTACTGGAAGTAACGTTGGCTCGGGGTTCAGTGCTGATGCTCCGAGACACCGGCCGGCACCCTTCACGTGCTAGCAAACAGGTTCCTTCGGGGCGACTGCCTTTCAACGCCCGGCCCGGCCCCTTCCTCGGCCTGAGAGTGGCCGACTCGCTCCCTGCGGGCGCAGGGCGGCCACCGTGCCGTCGCAGGTGGTCTGACGGCTGCATTCCGCTCGGGGCTCTGGCCTGTCTCCTCAGCACCGCCACCCACTGTCCCACCTCACCCGCTGGGGCAGGCGCGGGGTCAGTGCTCCCGCGGAGGGCCGGCTGGGAGCAGGGCCGGTGGCAGCTGGGGCGCTCTCCTCACGCACTTGTCCCCGGGCCCGCCCAGAGGAAGCGGAGGGAGGACGCTGGCCCAGGCTGCGGGCCTGGGGGCTGAGCCTGGTCTCCTGCCTCCGCAGAGGAGGAGATAGAGATGGCGCGGCTGGCTGTCCAGTTTGAGCTGGAGGACCTCAACATGCGGCCGGACCCGGAGCCTCTCCTCACCGAGATGATCCACGAGGTGAGGGAGCTCGAGGCCGCCCGCCCCCGCAGGACCAGGCTCCCCTCCACCCGAGGGAGCCTGCGTGTCCTGGGTGACTCTCCTGGAGGGTCTCACTCACACAGGAGGCGTCCTGCGGCCGGGCCAGCGTGGGGGGGTGCGGGGGGCAGCGCTCGGAGCCTGGGGCCTGCTCCGTCACTCGTGCTCCCCGCTTCCGCAGGCCGCTTACAGGGAGAACACGGTCGGCCTCCACCGCTTCTGCCCCCCGGAGAACATCGCGAAGATGGACCGGGCGGTGCTGCACTCCTACCTGAGGAACTACTACACGCCGGACCGCATGGTGCTGGCGGGCGTGGGCATCGAGCACGAGCACCTGGTGGAGTGCGCCCGCAAGTACCTCCTGGGCGCCCGGCCAGCCTGGGGGGGCGGGGCCGCCGTGGACGTGGACCGCTCCGTCGCACAGTACACCGGGGGCGTCGTCAAGGTGCGGGCAGAGGCCGCGGCCTGGGCCGTGGTCTGTGACTCAGGTGTTCGGGGAGCCGCCCTCGTGGCTGTGCCTCCACCGCGCCCTGGCCCACAGAGCGCCTGGTGGCGGGCAGCTTCGGGGCGGGGGGTGGGCTGTGGGTAGATGTGGCCGAGGCGACGGCGAAGCCTGGGCCACTTCATTCTTCCGGTCACAGCTGGAGAGAGACATGTCCAAGGTCAGCCTGGGCCCCGCCCCGTTCCCCGAGCTCACGCACATCATGATCGGGCTGGAGAGCTGCTCCTTCCTGGTGAGTCCCCAGGCCCCGCCGCCCGCGCCCTGGCCCGGCACGCCCGGTGCGCCCTGCGAGCTCCGCCCCCTCCCCGCAGGAGGCCGACTTCATCCCCTTCGCGGTGCTCAACATGATGATGGGCGGCGGCGGCTCCTTCTCGGCCGGCGGGCCCGGCAAGGGCATGTTCACGCGGCTCTACCTCAACGTGCTCAACCGGTGAGTGCCCCTGCCCCTGCCCCTGCCCCTGCCCCTGCCCCTGCCCCCGCCCCCGCTCTCCCCGGCCCCAGGCCGCTGAGCGGCCGCCGGCCCCCTGCCACCTCCGGGTCTCTCCCCGTCCGCCAGGCACCACTGGATGTACAACGCCACCGCCTACCACCACAGCTACGAGGACACCGGGCTCCTGTGCATCCACGCCAGCGCCGACCCCAGACAGGTGAGCCCCCAGACAGGTGAGCCCCCAGACAGGTGAGCCCCCCAGACAGGTGAGCCCCCAGACAGGTGAGCCCCCAGACAGGTGAGCCCCCAGACAGGTGAGCCCCCAGACAGGTGAGCCGGGCCGGTGAGGCCGGGCCGCGGGGCGTCCCAGGCGAGCTGTGAACAGCGCTCAGAGCCTCCCGCCTCCCACGCAGGTTAGAGAAATGGTGGAGATCATCACCAAGGAGTTCATTTTAATGGGCGGGACCGTGGATGTGGTAAGTATGGCAAGGTGCCTTCCCCACCTCCCACCACGCCGGCGGCCAGCCTCTGTGCCCAACACCGTGACCCCCCAACACGGTGACCCCCAACTCCCGTGACCCCCAACACCCGTGACCCCCAACACCCGTGACCCCCAACACGGTGACCCCATCCAAGGCTGAGCTTGTCCCGCGGGGACCCTGCTGGTCCTCCCGGCACCTGGTCTGCTTACCCCTGGCTGACCCCGTGTGCCTCCTGGCTGCCTGAGGTCCTCAGCTCTGCGGACAAATGCCGGGCACAGGCAGGCCCTCCCGCCGCCTGCAGCCAGGTCAGAGCAGCCCCGTGGGCAGCCCTGCACGCCTCCCGGCTTTCTCCTCTCAGTTCCTCGGGCTCTAGCCTCGTTACTTGCCGGCCCCGAACTGGCACAAGTAGCAGATTGTATACGCGCGCACACATGCACACAAGTACCAGGCAAGCCCAGCGTTCAGGCCCCGTGCCTCGGGGGGGCTGCACATGCTTCACCTCAGCATGCTTTCTGCGGTCCCGTGTTTACTGTAGCATCACATGGTCCCTTGCCCTCAGCAGAGAAACAGAGGCCTCACTTCAAGAGAAAGGTGTGCAAGTCACTGCCCTGCTGGGCAGGTGGTCTCCCCCACGGAGGCCGCTGAGGCCGCTCAGGATGGGCCCGCACGCAAACGTGACGCGCCCTGTCCTGAACTCACTCAGGGCCACAGCTTCCAGCCGTCTGCCCTTGCTCGCTCCGCAGTCTGGGGTCCCAGCGCCATCGGGCACCTGCCTCCCGCCGCCTCTGTCCTCGAATCCGGGCCGGACTCCCTTGTAACCCTCACCCGGTCGGGAGGGCTCCCGGACGGAGCTGGTCGCTGAGCCGTCCCCTCGGCGTTGCCCAGGAGCGCGGTGGGCAGAGGAGGGCACTAGGGAGCCGTCTGCCTCAGCACTGAGCTGGGCCGGACACACTTCCCTGCCGCTCGGTGGCTGAGTGCGCGGCTGACCCACGACGGCTTCGCCCTCAGGTGGAGCTGGAGCGGGCCAAGACGCAGCTCATGTCCATGCTCATGATGAACCTGGAGGCCCGGCCCGTGATCTTCGAGGACGTGGGCAGGCAGGTGCTGGCCACCCGCTCCAGGAAGCTGCCCCATGAGCTGTGCGCGCTCATCCGTGAGTACGGGCACGGGCCCCGTGGCTCGCAGCAGGCGGGTGTCGTGGCCTCACGTGGTCTCCAGGGGCTTGAACGTCCTCCGAGGGCCCGAGTCACTGCTGGTGCGGCTCTGGGGGCCATTTCTGACTCCCGAGGGTCAGCACGCTGTCCTGAGGGGAGCACAGGTGTGGAGCCGGCGGTTTTGTAGTGCCCCGGGTAGGAGTCCTGCGGGAGCCCCAGGCCCTCAAGAAGGACAGTGCTCCATCTTCCCGTGCCTCGTCTTCCCTGCTGGTGCCTGGCCGGGTGGCTCCCAGCCTCTCGGCCAGGTCAGCGTGCGGCCTCTGCCGCCTTCCTCCCTCAGCCATGCACTCGGGAGGCTTCCTTCCGGGCTGACCCGCCGGCTCTTTCCTCCCCATCAGGAAGCAAAGCAGAGCCCGCTGTCCTCGCCCTCCCTCACGGAGTGCACACAGCGGCTCCGGGCCTCCGGGCCCCGCTCCTCCCTGGTGGAGGCCTGGGGCCAACGGCCTTCCCCATCCCTGTCCCCTGTGCCAGGCGACGTGAGGCCAGAGGACATCAAGCGCGTGGCTTCCAAGATGCTGCGCGGGAAGCCGGCTGTGGCCGCCCTGGGGGACCTGAGTGACCTGCCCAGCTACGAGCACATCCAGGCGGCGCTGTCCAGCAGAGACGGGCGCCTGCCCCGCACCTACCGGCTCTTCCGGTAGAGGCTGCTTGCACCTGTTTCTCTGGAGCTGAACTTGGTGCAGAAACTCCGAGCACTGCAAACCCAGGACTCTCCTCCACACTGTGAGCCGCACGCCGACGCGGCCCAGCTCAGCGCCCTCGGCACTGCGTGTGCCGGCGCGGACTGCACGTGCCTCCAGCGCTCCATCCGGCCGGGGGGCGTGCCGGAGGCTCGGGCCCGCTTCCTCGCCAGGGCCCGGCCTGGCCCGGCAGGCTGCCTCCGCCTGGGCGGCCACGCGCCTGGGCTGTCTGCGACGTGATCATGTGATCAGGTGCGCTGTCCTCACCGTGACTGGGACCGGCTCGGCTGTTAGAGGTGCAGGCCGGGCAGTGCCAGCCACCGCCCCCCGAGTCCGTCGGACCCGGCGTTGAGGAGCCGCGTGCCCTTCCATCGGAAGGGGGTTCTGATGCGCGGTGCCCGCACGGGGGGGCGGGGGGGCTTCTTGGGATTGGTCGGCGGTTGCATTTTAGAAGGTGGGAGGTGAGCTGTAGGTTCAGGGGGGAAAGGTCACACTCTGACCGCAGAGTGTGCTTCTGAGACTCCAGCGCCCATAGACGCCCAGGTTCCACGGGAAGCCCGGTCCCCCCGGGTAGCTCTAGGCCATGGCAGCGTAGAGGGCAGCCCCTGGCACGGCCATCGGGCACTGGAGGAACCAAATAAACGTGTACGTGTCACTTCTGTCTGCAAGCGACTGTTCTGCAGGCCTGTCAGCTGCCTTCACAACACCCGAGTGCAGGCGCGGGGGCGTCAGCCACGGCCCTCTGTCCACGGGGCGGGAGCCCGGGGTCGGGGCCTGCCGTGGACGGTGAGACGGGACAGGGCCCGAGGGGGGCGGTGGCTGGGCCTCGGCGCCTGCCAGCTCCCGTGGGGCCGGATTGGGCTTTGAGACCTGGCAGCTTTGCACATGTTCTAGGAACTGCCGACTCCCCGACGTGGCTTAGAAACTGGCCAGCTTTCTCTGCCTGCTGGGTCCCCTGCCACCCTCAGGGCCTGGGCACCGAGTCCCCTCAGCAGGGACCACCCTCTCCTGCTCCCTCCCCCACCTCTCCAGCCCCCTCAGGCCCGCCCTGCAGCTGCTCCCAGGTGCCGCCCCACTGCTCGCCCAGGACAGCGACCTGCTGACGGCAGCACCTGGCCTGCGAGGGGAGCCGGCCTCAGACCGGCCACGTTCACTCGCATTTTACCCGATTTTCCCATGAACTCCATCCACCTAGATCCTCACGGCTGGTGGCGAGTTCCATCATCTCTGACCCAGGGTCTTACCGGGCGTAACAGTCACCCCGGAGACAGAGCGAGATCACGGGCCAAACTATTTTCAGAGTCACATGACAATCTTCCATGGTTTGGTCAGACCACGCCTGGAAAGAACATAAAACTGCTCATTTCCATCCCTGCTGCCACAGCCTTCGTAAGATTCTCAGTAACAGACCCAGCGGCACATTCGCTCGGTTTTCTCACGCCCACAGGGTTTCCCGCAGCCCGGGATTGCCGGCCGCCTCCGACAGCTCTGCTGGACGCTGCTGCGGGCGGCTGGTGCCGAGTGGCCACACATGGGAACGGACTCCAGGACTCACCAAGTGTTCACTGACGTGGCACGGAGCAAGCCCGGGGAGGTGGCAGGTGGCTGAGACGCGCCGTCAGCCGCCAGCCCAGAGCACCCCTGCCTTTTCACACCAGCACCTGGTGAGGGCGGGCTGTGTCTAGGACTCACACTTTGATCAGAAAGAATTAAAGACTCAATTTGTGCATTTATTTAAAATATAAATATGGAAAATAAATAACTGAGAAGACTAGACGTGATGCTCTGGGTTTCCCCACATCCAAAGCTATGCCTTTCAAGAGATGGACCCACACACGGTGAAACTCGGTCGTGGTGCCAGCCTGGGGGGCAAGGAGGTGACAGCCTGAGCTTCCAGCAGCCTCTCTGGCTGGCAGATAGCACTGCCGCCACTGCCGCCGCCGCCACCACCACCACCAGCACCACCACCACCAGTGAATCAGCCGCAGGATGTGGCTGGAGGGCAGGGCCAGCCCTGAAACCTTGGCCATTCCCCCGTCCCGGCCACATCCTCATCCCAGCCCAGCACTGGGGACCACGCTCACTCCCTGGACGTCGTCTGGCTTCAGCCTGGTCCCAGCACGTGCCAGGGGACGGGGACCCAGTCACCCCACCGAGCAGCTCCATGGAGCCAGGCCAGGCGTGCGCCGAGGAGGGGCCGGAGGATGGAGAGGCAGACGCTGCCGAGTGCGGCTCTGCTGCGGGGAGACGGTGGCGGAAGGCGGGTGCCCTCGGGCCTGAGCCCCTGCCGCCGAGGACACTGGGTGTCCGGGGAGTCAGACGTGTGAGCGAGCAGCGGTCCGGTCCAGGGACAAGGTGAGGGCCGGCGCCGCGGCACCCGGCTCCCTGGGTTCCTCTGGGAAGGCGCCGGCCCGGCCGCGGAGCTCAGCGTCCCCGAGGCTGCGCAGTGCCCACAGCATCTCCTCCTTGCCAGGGGCCTGGCGGCGGTGCCAGCCCTCGTGGGCAGACGCTCAGGACACGGTGCAGATGGTGCTGGCGTGCTGCGTCTTCAGGGCCTGCTGCCTCTGCATCTCTTTGGAAATCCGCCGCTTGATCCCGATCAGGTACAGCTCGCGGTCGAACTTGCCGGCCGCTAGCGGGATGCTGTGGGGGAGCGGCCGTCAGGAGGGGGAGGGCCCGAGGGTGCTCGGCCCACAGCTCCAGGCTGGACGCCGAGCGCCAGGCTGCGCTGTGAGCCAGCCCGGAGATCAGCGGGCCTGACCAGCCATGGGCACGGGGGCCGGGCCAGGTCCCGACCCTGCGGTGGCCGCTCAGGTCCGCCAGGCCGTGACTCCGCGTGGCCTGCACGCCGGCTCCTGTCAGGCAGGACTCTGAGCCGCGGCCCGCGCCAACGTCCAGAGCTGGCACCCTCGGCGACAAGCTGTCTGCCCTGCCCCGGCCGGCCCCGCGCCCCGAGCCCCGAGGGACAGGCCGGTTGGTACTGACTTGTCTCTGCCCGGCCTCACTTTGACGCGGAAGAGGCCGTACACGGGGCGGTGGTCGGAGGTCCGGATCCCGGGGCAGGAGGAGTACGCGAGCGGGCAGATGTCGTCTCGGTGGCGGCTCCGGAACATGACCCGGTCCTGCGGGCAGCCCGAGGCGGGACGCATGACCCCGCCCGCCACCGGGTCCCCGTCACGTGGCAGGGTCCCCAGCCCGTCCCGGAGCCCCGCGCCCAAGCCCCTCATCACCGGGCACCTCGGCGCTGGGAGCGGCAGCTGTACCACTTCCCCGCTGCCCCGAGGCAACGTCCGTGCCCGCGGCCTGTGCGGGGGGCAGCCAGGCTCCCGCCGCCTGCCGCCCTGCCGGCCAGAGCCACGCGGGCTGCCGCAGCCCGGCCGGCCGCCTCCTGACGCCCACAGCCAGAGGTCCAGAGACGGGCACCGCGGCGTGCACGGAGCCAGGCCTCGGAGTGCAGGGCCCGGGACCCGCCGGGGACGCCCCTGGGAGGAGGGCACGAGGGGCAGTCCGGCCGAGCAGAGTCCCAGCCGGGCCCTGGGCGTGCAGCCCCCGAGGCCCCAGCCTGGGGCACTGCTCGCACACGCTCACCGTGTAGGACGGGGTCCTCTGCTTGGACGAGGTGTCGTAAGAGTCCTTCCCGATGTCGAACTTGTACGACGGCAGGAAGTGGATGTCTGGCTCCTGGAAGCCCTTGAAGATGGACCCTGGGGCGGGCACAGGCACGGCTCAGGCCTGGCGTGGAGCTCCGGCCGGCCGGCCCTCCCTGTCCTCCCTGTCCTGGTCACCCCCTCCCCCGCTCCGGCCTCCCCTCCCCTCCCAGTCACCACCCCTCCCCCGCTCTCGCCTCCCCTCCCCCTCCCAGTCACCACCCCTCCCCCGCTCCAGCCTCCCCTCCCCCTCCCAGTCACCACCCCTCCCCCGCTCCAGCCTCCCCTCCCCCTCCCAGTCACCACCCCTCCCCCGCTCCGGCCCGCCCTCCCCGCCCTCCCCCCACTCCCGGTCCGCCCCTCCCCCGCCCGGCCTCACCCCTCTGCCTCTCCCGGGCGAGCTGGTCCAGCTGCAGCAGGGCGGGCACGCGGGCACCCGGGTCCTGCCTCAGGATGGCCTCCACAGGCACGCGGCCGCCGCTCAGGCGGAAGTTGAAGTCGCCGAACCAGAAGACGCCGTCAAAGCGGGTGGTGACGTCCGCTGGGCAGAGGCCGGAGAGCCGTGAGCCAGCCTTCCCCACGGGGAGCCGCGCCGGGGACAGGCCTGGTCCGTGTCCCAGCCCCGTCCGTCCCCGGCCATCCGTCCCGGCCATCCGGCCCCGGCCCTCCCCGGAGGAGGCGGAGCGCCGCGGGGAGGGAGCACGCGGGCCGCTCACCTGCGTCCGAGCGGTAGGGGCAGGTGTCCGGCACGTTCTTGGGCAGCGCCAGGCCCTGGATGGTCTTGCTGTAGTCCAGCAGCCTCTCGCCGACCTTCCCGTCCCCGGCTGCGGGGACAGGGGGAGCCCCGAGGGGCAGGGCTGGCTGAGGGCCGACGCGGGGTCTGACGGGCGGAGGCCGCACAGAGGGACCCGGCACCCTGCCTCCTGGGCCGGGGGCGACTCACAGGTGAAGTGGGACGTGATGAAGAGGAGGGAGGTGCCGAAGAAGGTGAAGCCGACGCCCAGCGCCCCCTTGGTCTTGATCTGGGACACGATGCGGGTGGTCACCGTGGAGCTCTCCACCTCTGCGGGGGGGGGGGGGGGGGGGCGGCGGTGTGTGTGTGGGGCTCAGCGGCGCCCATGGCCCGGCGAGCTGACCCCGGACGGGCGGGAGCAGCGGGGACGGGGCAGCGGGCGGTGTCAGGGCAGTGGGCAGCGGGGGGCGGTGTCAGGGCGGTGGGCAGCGGGCAGCGGGCGGTGGGCAGCGGGCGGGCGGTGGGCAGCGGGCGGGCGGTGGGCAGCGGGCGGGCGGTGGGCAGCGGTGGGTGGTGGGCAGCGGCGGGCGGTGGGCAGCGGGCGGGCGGTGGGCAGCGGGCGGTGGGCAGAAGCGGGCGGTGGGCAGCGGGCGGGCGGTGGGCAGCGGGTGGTGGGCAGCAGCGGGCGGTGGGCAGCGGGCGGTGGGCAGAAGCGGGCGGTGGGCAGCGGGCGGGTGGTGGGCAGCGGGTGGTGGGCAGCAGCGGGCGGTGGGCAGCGGCGGGCGGTGGGCAGCGGGTGGTGGGCAGCAGCGGGAGGTGGGCAGCGGCGGGCGGTGGGCAGCGGGTGGTGGGCAGCAGCGGGAGGTGGGCAGCGGCGGGCGGTGGGCAGCGGGTGGTGGGCAGCAGCGGGAGGTGGGCAGCGGCGGGCGGTGGGCAGCGGCGGGCAGTGGGCAGCAGCGGGCAGTGTCAGGGCGGTGGGCAGCGGCGGGCGGTGGGCAGCGGGCGGGCTACCTGAGCAGAACCAGATGAGGTCGCGGCGGATGAGCAGGGACAGGTGCAGCGCCCCGTGGGCCGCCGAGTGCAGCATCACGTAGTGCGGGCCCAGCGTCTCCTGCAGCCGCGTCTCCCACTCCCGCCTGCGGGGACAGCGCCCCGGGCAGCGGACGGCTCCCGACCCCACCCCTGGGCGCTTGTCTTTTGAGGAGCGGGAGGGGGGGGATGGGCAGCACCAGGGGTCCGGGTCTGCCAGGCCAGAGGCGGGGGCTCCGAACACCGAGGAGCTGATGCCTCTCAGGGCTCCGGGGACGTGGCCCGGGTCCCGATGTCCGCCCCCCTCATCCCCCCACCCCCAGGTGACCGTCCACCGCGTGAGGGCGGCGGCAGACGGAGGCCGGGACGCGCCCGGGCCCCAGGGTGATGGGACGCCACGCGGGGCCTGCTCTCCGCCGCACTTACAGCCGGAGACCAGCTTGTGCTCAGAGGAAGGAAAACACCTTTAGCTCAGACCCAAGCCCCGTTTTAGGGACCGTCTGTGCTCGGCGTGGGGTGGGGTCTCCGGTCACAGCACCTCTGCCCCCACGGCCCACCTCAGCAGTGCTTTCAGAGGGACAGAACAGGGGTGCCAGGCTCGGGGCACACGGGGCGGGGCCCTACCTGTCAGAGCAGCCCTCCTGCACCCCGACCACGTACAGGTCCTGGGCGTAGTCGGCCTCGGCGGGCAGCAGCAGCTCGTCCAGGTTCACGGGCAGCTCCTGAGGGGAGGCAGCGCCTAGAGAGGGGCCGGGGGGAGGGGGGTCCCAGGGCTCCTGCTCCGCCCAGGACCCGCCTCTCCGCCAGCCTGTCATGGCCGCGGCCGGTCTGCACCCGCTCGCTCCCGGGCTGTGCCCCCAGCCTGTCTGCCCTGAGCCGGCCCCTCAGTGAGTGCCCCCCATGCACACCCAGGCGGGGGCGCTGGCAGGAGGTGCAGCTCAGCTCAGCAGGCCACTCCACTCTGCGGCCGCCCCGCCCCTGGCTCTGCCCCTCAGCCCCGCAGGCCCAGGACGGGGGACCCTGTGGACGGGAGGGGGCTCCTGAGGACAGCGGGGCTGCCAGCCCGGGCCCCGTGAGCCAACAGGAGCGCCCCCAAGGGAGGCCCGGGGCTCCTGGTGACCCAAGCCGGGTTCAACGTGGGGAGGGGGGGCTGCCGGGGTCTCAGTCACTAAAGCAGGGGGATACGGGGGGGGGGGGGATAGACGGACGGGAGGGTCACTGGGTGTGGCTCAGCCGGGAGGAACAGGCAGGAACCCAGCGCCTCCCGAGACGGTGGGCACCTGCTCACCTTCTGGCCCTGCATGTTCCACGTGGCCACGAAGAGGGCCACGGTGCGGTCGGGGAAGTACCGGGCCAGCTCCTCCGCCCCCATCAGGGCCCCGCTCCCCAGCAGGCTCCCCGCCAGGTAGCTCCTGCAGAGGACAGACTGAGCTCGGGTCCGAGCAGATGCCCCCCCCACGCCCCCCGGCCCCCAATCAGCGCCATGCGGGATTGCGCTTCAAACAACCAGATTTAGGTCAAGGGCATGCACCTTGGCCTGGGCACATCCCCAGGTGGGGGTGAGCAGGAGGCAGCTGATCCATGTTTCTCTCTCACTGACGTTCCCAACTCTCTCCCCCTCCCCCTTCCTCTCTGGAAAACATTAATAAAACATACGTATCTTTTAAAACGGGGGCACGGGTTCCGTGGTAAAGCCCAGGGGCCCGTGTGCCAGTCCTCCCCCCCGGGAGCGGGCGCTCAGCAAACTGGGCCCCGGACACCAGAGAAGCCACGGCCCTGCGGGAGCCGGAGCAGGACGCTGGCCGCCAGCCGCCGGCCGCCCTCGCTGCCGGGCCCCGGGCCCCTCCCTCCGCCGGCCGGGCCCCGGGCTGCCGGCCGGGGCAGGAGAGTCGCCCGGGAAGGACGGGGAGACCGGACGCACTTTAAGGAGAAGCTCGCGGTCCCCTGACGCTAAGATAAAGGCCGCGGATGCCAAGCCGGCCCCCCAGGCCCACGCCCACCTGCTGCGCACGTCCTTGGCCCGGAGGGGCGCCAGGAGGCTGAAGGCGGACCTGGCGGAGCGCAGGGAGCCGTCCTCGGAGGCCAGGGGGCTGGGCGGCCGGCCGGGGCCCAGGCTGCTGTGGGCCCGGAGCAGCCGGCTCTGCGCGCGGAGCTTGTACTCGGCGTGGTCCGCGTCCACCTTGTGTGCCGTCCGCAGGGCGTCCGAGGCCACGCTCCACTCCATGGCGGGCAGCGGGCGCGAGGGGAGCCCGCCGGCCAGCCGGGGCAGGAGGTCCCGGGAGGCGCCCCAGGAGGAGGGGCTCCCGCCGCCACTGCCCGGCGTCCGGGGGCGCTGGGGGATCTCCTGCAGGGAGGTGCTCAGGCCGGGCGGGACGGGGTCCTGCGAGGAGCCCCCGGGGGGGCCGGCCCCGTTGCCGGAGGCCAGGTCCTCCTGGCTGCTCGGGAGCCGCCGCCGCCGCCAGCTCTTCTCGTCCAGGGACAGGGTGCGCTCCAGCCGCGGCCTCGGAGGCGGCCTCGGGGCGAAGGCCTTGGCCTTGGCCTGGGGGTCTTCGGGGCCGCCTTTGGCTGGCACGTCCAGAGGGCTCGCCGGGCTCTTTTCGGCGCCAGCACGGTCAGCGGCCGGGGAGCCGGGGAAGGGGGCCAGGCCCCTCTCCGAGTCCACAAGGTGCCCCTTGAGCATCCCGCCGTCCGGCTGTGGGGGGCCCGCCTCTGAGCGCCCCAGGCAGGCCGCCTTGGAGGGCATAGTCCAGGGCAGCCCTCAGCACGATGGCGGCCACGCCGATCCGGAGCGCTCTCCCGGCTGCCCGGTGCCGGTCAGGGGCGCGGAGCCGGGTCAGGGGCGGGTGCCGGGTCAGGGGTGCGGTGCTGGTCAGGGGCGGGTGCCGGGTCAGGGGTGCGGTGCTGGTCAGGGGCGCGCAGGCGGAGGTCCTGGCTGAGGCGCAGCGCGGGGCGGGGGCGGGGCCCGGGGCGGCGGGGCCTCCGGTCCCTGAGGCCCGCACCCCGCGGGGCCCTGAGGGAAGCCGCTCCTGCAGCGGGGATGGGGGTTCGGGGGCTCAGCCGTGGGGCGGGGGGACAGGCCGGCGGCGGCCTCCAGGGGGCGGACTGCCCGCTGGGGCTGCTCCTCACGGGGCCTCGGGGGCACCGCCGGGAAGAACGCCCGCGGCCAAGGC
The DNA here is from genome assembly GCA_949987585.1 of Pipistrellus pygmaeus. Lineage (NCBI taxonomy): Eukaryota > Metazoa > Chordata > Mammalia > Chiroptera > Vespertilionidae > Pipistrellus > Pipistrellus pygmaeus. The sequence continues at coordinate 73,555,763 of OX465313.1, read as the reverse complement.
CAAGGCCGCCGCGCAGCCCGGAGTGGCCGCCCGCCGCGCAGACCCCGCCCCGAGCGCCCGCGACCCGGCAGCTCTGCGGGCGCCGCCGCCAAAGGCCCGGCCTCGACCCGCGGCGGCGCCCGGCAACGACCGCGGAGCTGGGGGCGGAGCTGGGGGCGCGCGCCGGCCGCCCCGCGCAGGACCCTCCCACCGGCCCCTCGCGCCCGAGGCTGCGCCGCCCGGACCGTGACCCGCCGGGGCCCCGCGCCCCGCCCCCGCCCGGAGCCCCGCGCCCCGCTCGGGTCGCCCCGCCCACCCCCACCCGTGCGGGCCCTGCGCCCCGGCCCCAGCGCCCGCCCGGTGAGCCCGCGCCCGCACTCCGCGCCCACCTCTCGGCGCCGCCCGCTCCGGCCCCGCAGCCTCGGCAGCCGCTCGCCGCCACCAGCGGGCAGAGCGCCCCGAGCCGAGCCGGCGCCTGCAGCGGCCCCTGGCGGCCGGAGGACGCCCACCCGCGGCTTTCCTCCCTCGGCTGGACGGGCCTGCTCCCTCCGCATGCCGTCCACTCCCTGGTGGCGGGATGGGGTCAGAGCAACCTGCCCACCCACTGGGGTCACCGCCACACGCGTGGGTGGAGGCACCCCGGCACCATGGCCGCTGCAGGACCGAAGGGGAACAGGAACACCCAGGCCAGGACGACTCCACCAGCGACAGCAGCAGGTGCGCGCTCCGAGCGCAAAATACTTTATTAACAATCTGCAGTGTAACAATGTGCATTTAGGAAAAATAACGGCCCTGGGGCTTCCTGAATCAAGTCACTAACAGGACAGGGGCTGGAGCGGCCCCAGGAGCCCACCCCCCCTTGACAGGGTCAGCGGGACCCTAGCGAGGGGGGCCTTTCCCAGCGGAAGGACACGGGTCCCATCACAGGTCTGTGGGCTCCCAGGCCGTCACGTGGCCAGGAAGAGGGGAGGAGGACCTGTGCCAGGCCACATCCCATGACCCTCCAGAGATTAAAATGCCAAGCAGAACCACAGAAACTAGTTCCTAGTGATTTTATAAATAGCCTGTCCTCAGTCCCTTTGGGCCTCACGACACGTGATGGTCTGAGAACCGTCGGCGAAGGTGAAGCTGGAGGCAGTGGGAGGAGGTCCCTGTGCAGGTCCGCACGGAGTCAGCCCACAGGGCTGTGGGGAAAACCGGGGCACAAATAGCAGCTTCAGGAGCTTCTGTCAAGAAATTATTCGAAGCCACTTTCTTCAAGATGTCGCCTGCACGCCAGCCAGGTGAGGAGCAGCCGGTGGAGGGCGAGTGTGGCACCACACGCTGCTCTGCCGGAGCCCGGCAGGTGCTCACGGAGCCAGCAGATGAGATTCGGTCACGGTTTCAACACCGGCTGATGGGTGAGGGCCAGCCACACGGGCCGTGCGTGGCTGTCTCCCTCGTGGTCCTGACGGGCCACACACAGGCCCTGGCTGCGGGGGAGGGCACCACGCTAACCACGTCTCAGCCTGTTGGCACAGCTGCGGTGCCGCCGCCTCCCTCCGAGGCCGGGGAAGAACACACCCGCCAGCGGCTGCTGTTCGGGACTGGGGCGCCGGGGCAGGAGGGGCCGCAGGGCCCAGGGCTGGCATCAGTGTTGCTCAGGCCGACCCGCTCTCCTCCTGCGTCTCCCATCAGGCCACTGCAGCTCAGCTCCCGGCAGCAAAGGGCGTCCCGGCTGCTCAGCGCGACCTTCCTGTGACAAGGCTCATCCTGAGCCTGTTCCTGGGTGAGGAGTGGAGCCGAAGGCCCTCCTGTCTTCGGATCTTGGAGCTGTGGTGATGGCAGCTCTGGCCACAGGAGGTGCGAGCACGTGGCTCTGCGGCGTGTCCATCGGGCACGGAGGGAGGCCAGGGCGGTCAGCCGAGGGTCGGTGGAGAGCCGTCTCAGGTGCCAGGTGCCGACAGCGGGGTCCGGTCTACCTCAGCACTGGGTACTTCCTCTGGCCAATCCTCCCCGGCCTGGCGCTTCCCGAGGTGGCCGAGGCCTGAAACGACGGGAGCAGCACTGACTCTGCCCGCCCCGCCCCAGGGGTGACCCTCCGAGGGCTCAGCTGCGACGTGGCCTGTTACCCAGGCAGACACAGCACTGACGAAGGGCGGGCCTACTCGGTCCCTTTTTGCAGCCACGCCCACTGCCACGTCAGTGTCAGGTCCCGGGATTCTCGTTAAGGTGCGGGAGCCGGTTCGGGCTCAGAGGGAGCCAACACCACGGGCTGAGCATCTGCAGAGGAGGGCAGGCACCAACGTGCTCCCTCACAAACCTGCCCGACATGCAGCTGCGGGCTCCTGCAGAGGCATGAGCTGCAAGATTAAGGTCGTGGGGAAGAGGGGGAACCTACCACCCAATCCTGAAGTGAAAACAGACGGTCCCAGGCGGGGACAGGCCTGGGCCCTGGGAGGGGGAGGGGAACAGCAGGCGGGGGAAGCCGGGCAGCGGCCGGGCTCAGAGTACGGAGGAGGGTGTGCACCAGGCGCAGGTGAGGCTTCCCTTCTCAATGCCCAGAGCTCTGCCCCCCAGCTCTCCTGCCCCGCAGCCAGCCTGTGCTGTACAGACAAGAGCCGGGAGGGAGGGAAGCAGGAGAGTCAAGAACCCCCTTCTCCTCTGAAATCAAAGCAACGTGTTAAAAAGGAAAAAGAACACCCGGTGGGAGGGCACGGCCAGCAGGGGGCGGAGCACGGCCCGCCAGGGGCCGGCAGTGGGCAGGCAGCAGGAGCGGCAGGACCGAGGCCGTGGCGGAGCCGGCGCCCGGCTCCCGCTCCGCCCAGGAGGCCGCGCAGCTTACCTGTGCGAACTGCGCCGGGTTGTAGAAGGGTACGGAGGCCGCGGGGGGCGCCTCTGCCGGGGGGTGGTCGCTGGGAGCCTGAGAACCACAGAGAGCGCAGCTCAACAAGAGACACCACAGCCACAGACAGCCTGCTTGTGGGTGAGCCACAAAGCGCATGCGGAGGGCGCCGCGCAGGTTAGAGCGGTGAGCAGCCAGCAGGCACACAGTACTGCAGGTCTATGTCCAGCCGGAGCCAGTGGGTGACACGCAGACTGAGGCCACATGATGCCTTCGGCCAGTCCCAGGGAAAAGCCCGGGCCACGCGACACAGAAGATGCAGCGTTCCTTTCCCGCCCAGCAACGGCCACGGGGCCGCCGCTGCCACCACACCAGCCGGCTGAGCGGACCTGCCTGTGCTGGAGCAGAAAGGATTCTTCCTTCCTGATGAGAGCACCTACCCTGCTTACCGACCGCTCACAGCGAGGCCGGCCACGCCGTGGGCCAGGCCCGAGGCCGACCGTTTGGAAAAAGCCAATTCAGAGCAGTTACAGCCCCCACCCCAGCGCTGGGCCCGCTCTCGGAGACGCCGTGAGAAGGGAACGCTGCACCCCGCAGGGCTGGGCCGCGGGCGCCGCAGTGAGGCCAGCACAGCGCCCGGAGGAGCAGAGGGGCCGGGAGCGCCTGTCGGCGGGTACCTGCTGGAAGTGCTGGCTCACTTCACGGGACAGGGAGCTCAGGGAGCTACAGCGCGAAAGCTACAAAACCGAGAACACACGGTCACGAGAGCCCCCGCGGGAAGGCCGGTGGCCGCGCAGCCGTTAACGCCCAGGTCCGTACGGAGCGTTAGTGGGGGTCTGTCCAGGCCTCGGCCAGAGCCGCCGACTGCAGGGCTGAGGAGTGCAGGATCGCCATGCCAGGCTGCGGGCAGAGCGTGGGCGTGACCTCAGCCCCCCAAGGACTCTGCCCCCAGCAGTGCGCTGCTGAAGGACACGGCACCTCCTCAAGCCGGGAAAGCACTCAGCCCCCCGTCTGCCCCTAACACTCATCTTACAGGGAAGGCTGCCGTGAGAGCGTGCTGCCTGGCCCGCCGGGCGGACTCTGGGCGCCCCTTACCTCTCCCCCCGGGGGACCGTCCAGTGGGCAGGGGGCCAGTTCAGAAGCAGGGAGCGAGGCTGCCGAGCTCACAACCTGCCGGGAAGGACGGGAGATGCAGCCACTACCAGCGTCCGGCGAGCCAGCCTCCCTGGGCCCAGGCCAGCCTGCCGCTCCCGGAGGCTCCTCGGCGAGGCGGAGCGAAGAACCGCGGTGCGTGCACCGGACTCCACGCCCCCGCCGCGCCTGGGACCGGGGTGACCTGTGCCCCGTTTCTCAGAGCGGGAGGCTGAGGCCTGGGAAGGGGGTCCACCTCACACAGCTGACTGAGGGGACCCGGGGCGGCACCGGCTGGTCCGACCTCAGAGCGCACACTTGGAGCCACTCCGCTCGCTTCACGTCCAGTTCTAACGCTAAGCACCTCTCTCCTGCCGGGCCTCAGTGAGACAACGGGCACATCACACGTGGGTGACAGTGAGTGAGCCCCCTGAACGGTCGCCACGGACACGGCCCACAGAAGACGGAGAGCCTTGCTGGCCAGGGAGGAGGCAAACCCCCATGGCGCCCGCCCTGTCCCGCTGTGCCTGCTCACCTGGGGTTCCGAGGAAGGTTCTGGAAGGGCTGAACCCCCAGCTAGCGCCTGCCCTTCCCTGCCAGACCCTTCTGCGGGCAGGACTCCCTCCGCATCTGTGCAAGAGACAGCAGGGAGGGGCTGACACCTCCCAGCGGCCGGCCGTGTCCGCCCACCCGCACATGCACTCTCGGAGGGAGGGCAGGCGCAGAGGGAGGGAGGGCAGGTGAGGAGGGAGGGAGGGGAGGAGGGAGGGAAGGCAGGCGTGGAGGGAGAGCAGGTGGGAGGGAGGGAGGGCAGGCGCAGAGGGAGGGGACGAGGCCCTCTGCACCTGCCGGGACAGGAAGGCTGGCGGCTCTCAGGGAGTCACAGGTCAGCGTGGCTGAGCAGACATGCCGCCGCACTGCCTACCTGGGTTTGGTGTGAACAGCTGCGCCGGGATCGGGAGCGGGGCAAGTGGGGCAAAAAGGTCCGCGGGAGCCAGAGCCGGGTCCGTGCGCTGGGCCCCGCCCGGGTTCAGGACGTCCACGTAGCGCGCTCGGCTTCCAGCTGCAGGGGGCGGCGCCGGTCAGGGGTGCCCTGCAGCTCCCCGGGCCCTCCCCCCTGCGCAGAGGCGGCGCCGGCAGGAACCCTCCCGTCCCGAGCAGCTGCGGGACGCTCCCGGGCGGGCCGTCCGCACGCTGTGCCCCGCACACGGGGAGGGCGGGCGCCCTCAGTCCGCAGAGCCAGGCCCCGGCAGGACACGGTTACTGCTGGCTGGACTGTTACCTGCTTTTCTGGAAAACATGTTCACCGAGGCTCGGGGGGCGCCAGGCCCGGGGGCGGCAGCGAGCGGAGCCTTGGGGAGCGCCACAGGGGGTGGGGGCGGCGCCTTCTTCTGTGGAGGGACAGCGGCCTCAGAACCCGCTCAGGGCCCCAGGCCCGGACGTGCCACGAGCCCCCGCCCCACGAACCTCCTCCTCCGGCTCGTTGGTGTCCACCCAGCGGTTCTTCTTCTCGTCCCACACGATCTGCGCGGAAAGCAAAGAGCAGGGTCAGCGCAGAGACCCTGCGACAGAGCCCGAGGGCGCGCGCCGTGCGGAGCGAAGCCGGACGCCACCGCGACACCCACCGACTTGTTCTTGTCGTCCGGCAGGTACGCCTCGGTCCTCTTCTTCCCGCTCAGCCAGCGCGAGAACCAGGACTCGGCATTCTGCACCAAACCAGAGCACCCGGTGAGGGCCGCCGAGCAGAACGGCACGGGACGAGCCCGTGTGACCCCTCAGGACCCACAGCCAGGAGCCCGCGGGCTCCTGTCCACACGTGGGGAGACCTCCTGCAGGTCTGACAACGGGGGGCTGAGGACGGAGAGGCACCAGCAAGCACCACCCTCACCGGGAAGCACAGCTCAGAGTCACTGCCGGCAGAAGGGCCGGCAGAAGGACCGCCAGTGCCCACCTGCCATTGGACAGCCTGGATGCTGTGAGCGGCTGCCAGGAGGGTGGCCTGTACCACCTTCAGCGCCTTTGAAAGCTGGGCCGGCTGCCCGTGCCCTGGGCCACCACCCCCGCCAGGCAGAGCGGGTGCTGGGGGGGGGCCAGCGGCCCGCCGTGGGGAAGGGCAGGAGCATGGGGCAGCCACAGCGGATCGCCCCGCACGGGGACCAAGGCTGACCTCCTCAGAGGGACAGGCGGGGCCGCCCGCCCGGGTGGAGGACAGTCCTGGACAGTCCCGGGAGCGGCCCTGGCTGACGGCGGTGTGACGCCGGGGCACCACAGAACGCCCACCGCCGCGCCCCTTCACCCCGCGGCTCGGGTGCCGGAAGCGCGCCTGGCTCCGTGGGGAGACGCTGCCCGCCCCGCCCCTGTGCCGGGCTGCGGGGAGCCGGGCGGCCCCGCCGGAGGCGCCGGTTACCTTCTTAGGCTCCTTGGGCTCCTTCTTGGCTGCTGGCCCCGCGCTCTTCCCTTCGGGAGCGGGCGTCGGAGACGGAGGCTGCAGCGCCCCCAGGCCGGCAGCCCCCCAGGCTGGGGGCGCCCCGGAGTCCGGCGGCATCCTTGGGGAGCCCTGGCCAAGGCAACGTGGGAACCGGTTCCCCTGGGGCACCGCCCAGGAGCCCCGAACACCCGAGAGGCCGGGGGGCGAGGAGAGGGAGGCGGCGGGGCGAGGGCAGCCCTCGTCCTGGGCCCCCTGCGAGTCAGCCCACAAAGCAAGCGGCTTATCAAGGGCACCGGGAGCAGGAGGTGGGCTCTGGCGGGAGGAACGGACTCGGTGCCCCGAGCGTCCACACTGGTCAGCGGAGCACGGGCGCTTTAACGCGAACTGTCCCTGGTTAGTCTGCTCTCAGTACAGCCAGCTCTCATTTTCACTTTTCTGGAGAGAACGTCTCAACGCTAGCCCACACAGTGTGCTCTAAATGACAGCAATCTCCTGCTGACGGTGTCCATGCTGAGCTGGGCACCCTAAAGAAGGTTCCAGAAAGCAGCTGTATAAAGCATTTGTTGCTCCGCTGGGCATCAGAGCAAACAGGTGGCATTTGAACAGAATCTGTTTCCAGGAACCCAGTGGACTGCAGGGACCCCGTGGCAGAGCAGGTGCAGGGTGGGGGTGCGGGTGGGGGAGCCCCAGGGGCCCCCTAGAAAAGGTGCAGGGGGTTCTTCTTAAAGCGGCAGCTCCCGCACCACCACATGACCCTGCCCACTCCTGAGAAAGCCTGCGGGAGAGCTTCCTGTCTGCAGCGCGACTGGCCTGCAGGTGCCGCCCGGGATCCCGGCCCCTGGCCCGCAGGAAAGGTGGGAGCAAGTACCACGTTCTCGGATTTGCCGCCCAGATCCTCTTCTCTCCACTCAGCCAGCGAGCCTCGCCCTCGGGGGTCCTGGGCCAGCGCTCCTGTCAGTGGCAGAGGGGGCCTCTGTGACCTCGGAGCCGCCGGGGCAGGACAGAGGGAGCCGGCCTGGGGGGCGCGAAGGGGGCATGCGAAGGCCGCACTCGCCCCGTGCGCCGTGAGAGCCAGGCCTGAGCACCCTGACTGCGGCCTCCTCCACGCCCCCCCGGGACAGGAGGCCCATTCGGCTCCGCTCCGCGGACCCCTCGCAGACAGACCCACCTGGGTCCTGGGCCCGGAGCAGGTGTGCGCCCTCCGGCAGGGATGTGCTGGGCGGCAGGCCAGGCCCTGGGTACCGGGCCGCGGGGTCCGGCCCCGAGGGCTCTGCAAAGCCTGGGGCTGCAAAGCCAGGAGATGGATCCCCAGGGCCGGGGGGCGGCACGGGGAACATGGGCACCCCAGCAGGCAGGGCGGGTGGGCCCTCGGGCAGCGTTGGCGGAGCTGTGTGGGGACAGGGGAGGAGAGTCAAAGGTGCGAGGCCACGTCTGTCCTGGCAGCAGCCCCGGTGCGAGCGGCTGCGGCGTGGTCTCGGCACGGCCCGCTCCCACCGAGACAGGAGGACCCGCCACCGAGCAGGAAGTGCCCGGACAGGAGGGCACTGAGGGAGGCACGTGAACGTAGGACCCGACCTCCGCTTCTGGAGCTCCTCCGGCCACCACCCGCCCGGGCACCCAGCGCCATGAGACCTGCCGAGCTTGGCAAGGTTATGAATAAGCACGAGGGAGGGAGGGGAGGGGAGGGAGAGAGAGGGGGAGGGGCAGGGGGAGGGGGAACAAGCACCCCTGGTTGTCCAGTCTGGAAGCTGCAGTCTCGAGAGGGGCTCACCTGACGGCAGCAGCCACACGCCCTGGCCCGAGTGCTGGCCGCTGGGTGCAGGTGGCATCAGCAGTGGGTTCTCAGTGCCCGGGTGCGAGGGTTGCTCGGGTCCTGGCCCGTCATGCTGTCCCACCTCGGAGCTGGGGCTGCTGGCACAGCGCTGGGGGAAGGCCGGGTCCTGACGCCACACCACAGCGCCCTCCTGTGGAGAAGCGCCTCAGGCCTCAGTGGGAGCCGACCCGACCCCCCGCCCATGCTCACTGGGCTCCTGGAGAGGCCCTCCCTCAGCCTGCACACCTTCCCGCTGTCCGTCCGCCCAGCACCCAGGCGGACACCAGGCGCCCGCCCGAGCAGTGCCAGCTGGCTGAGCCGCGCTCACCTTGACCTGCCTCTCCACCCGCTGCAGCTGCACCAGCCAGGCGGGCTCCAGGAAGGACTCCTCCTCCGGCCTCTCCCTCAGCTGCGGGTCGAAGAGGCGCAGCTGGGAAGCAACCTGGACCGGGAGAAAGGCAGGCCCGTCACGCAGGGTCTCCACCCCGTTCCCACCGGGAGCGGCGCCTGGGGCTGAGCTGGCCTCTGCGGGCAGGCCCCCCACTCGCGGTGCCGCGGGCCACAGGGCGAGCCTGGACGCCACGGGAGCCGACCTCTGGGCGGCTGCATGGGGTCAGCAGGGCCCAGACCCCGGAGCTGAACTTCCTGCCACCATCACTTGGCGACAGAGTAGGAGTGGCAGAGCCAAGGGCAGAACTGACCTAGACATAGCCGCACTGATCGGGTGCTGGAGGTGGGCTGGGGTGGAGGGGAGCTGGGGGGCCGGGCGGGACCAGATGAAGCCAGCTTGCCTCAAACTGTCTAAAATCTCCCCAGTAAAAAGCCTCCCCGGTGTCCCGGGAGGGGAGACAGTGTGTGGCCTGTGGCACTGGCTGGCGCTGTCCCATCCGTTACGATCCCACAGTTCTGAGGCCAGTCGCGCTGCCTCACCGCCCAGGCGGGGACGCCAGGCCAGTGGGTCAGCAGGACCCTCACCCAGGCTGTTGGACCCGCCTCTGCTCCTGGCCTCGGAGCTCACGGCGGTCTCTGTACGCCGACGGACAAACTCGCATGCTAACATGCCAGGGACCAGAGCCGCCCGAGGGCATCTCAGTCTGTGGCTCGTCCCGAGGCCGGCCGAGCGCCCGCCAGTCCCGACCTCTCCCCCGAGTCTGCTCCCTGGCCCCGGCCGCGGGGACGGCTCGGGCCACACCTGGACCAGCTGGCTGATGAGCACGGGCGAGTGCGAGTGCGGCTGCAGCAGGATGCCCTTGGCGATGACCTCGCAGTAGTGGAAGGCCTGTGTGGCCAGCCCCATGTCAGCCAGGCGGCAGGAGTAGATGAACTTGAACACCTGGAGCGAACACACACACAGCTCAGCCCGGTCCTCCCAGTCTGCAGCCGCCCGCAGCCCCGCAGGCTGGGACCGTTCTGGACGCCGCTGCCTCCGTCCCCCCCCCTCCCCCGCAGCTCTCGTCCCCACTCCCGGAGGCAGGTCAGAGCAGAGGACACAGCTGAGCTTCGGAAACCACTCTCTTCGGCCCCTCAGAGCTGCCAGGGCCAGTAGAGGCCGCAGATCAGCACACGCTGCACAGCCCCGCACCCACACGGACTGTCCCACAGCCGTCTCCTGACTCAGATCATGCAAGTGCTACACACACATGCACACACATGCTCACACACACTCACTCCTGGGTCAGATAACACTCCCCATCACACTAAAAATAGCCAATAGAAAAAAAATACGTGAGGATCATATTTTAAATATTAAGACCCAAAATACAACAAAATCCTCAATTCAACCAGGCTTAGTGTCAAACATTACAGATCAACATCTCCCCAAGATTTCCAAAAACACTGAGTTTTCCAGCCCGGAGCCCGCAGCCCGCAGCCTCGCCAGCCCTGTGGGCGGGGCTCACCAGTTAGCTGGGCATGGGCAAGACTGCGTGCCCAGCCTGCGGGCAGGCTCACCTGTTAGCTGGGCATGGGCAAGACTGCGTGCCCAGCCTGTGGGCAGGCTCACCTGTTAGCTGGGCATGGGCAAGACTGCGTGCCCATCCTGTGGGCAGGCTCACCTGTTAGCTGGGCATGGGCAAGACTGCGTGCCCAGCCTGCGGGCAGGCTCACCTGTTAGCTGGGCATGGGCAAGACTGCGTGCCCAGCCTGCGGGCAGGCTCACCTGTTAGCTGGGCATGGGCAAGACTGCGTGCCCAGCCTGTGGGTGGGCTCACTTGGAAGTTGGGCATGGGGCAGAATTGCGTGCCCAGCCTGCAGGCGGGCTCACCTGGAAGTTGGGCATGGGGCTGGACTGCGTGCCCAGCGACTGCGCGTACTCATAGGCCTCCGTCCTCTGGATGGCTTCATTGGTGGCAAACTTTGAGAACGGCAAACTGTGGGGGAGAGGAGGGCACGTGCTGAGCCGGTCCCCCAGGAGCCTCATGCCCCCAGGAGGGGTCAGGCCACACGATGACGTTCTGGGCTGGCGGGGGGGGGGGGGGGGGGGGCACAGCTGTGCGATCCCTCACCTGTGGTTCGCTCCGATTAAGACGAGTTTCGTGGCTTTCTTTGTGTAAACCCCAAACCCCACTTCGGCCATGAGGTAGCAGAAGTGCGCAGCGTCCAGGAGGCCTTTCGAAGCTGAGGAGACACAGCGGCCACGCCTCCGTCAGGGGCTCTCCCGCAGTCGGATGGCGAACAGGAAGTGGCAGTGCCGCCGGAGGAGGGGTCCGGCCCTTCCACCCGACACCGCGCACCGCCGCCTCCGTGCCGCACGCACGGCCGCCGTCCGCACGGACCCACCTAGCGTGTCGCCCATCGTGGCCATCGTCCGGGACTCCACGTCCATGTTGTTGTTCAGGTTGGACAGGACCATGGCGAGGTGCGGCCGCCAGTCTCCCCACTTCTCGTCGCCGCAGCACTAGGAACGGGAAGCAGAGGCACGCCTTACCCGGGTGCCCGGGTGAGTGTCCGGCCTGCAGGGGCGGCTCATCCCGCGATCAAACCGCTGGGAGCAGGGCCCAGCTCGGGCCGAGTGACGGGAGCCACTGACCGTGGACGCGGCAGGCATCCGCCCGGACATGAGCTGGTAGACGGTCTGCAGAGGGTCGTTGATCGGGAGACTGTTGGCGAATCTGGGGAGACACCATGCAGAAGCTCGAACCCAGCCCAGCTTACCAACAAGACCGGCCCTCTCAGCCCTCCACCGACCTGCCTGATCTCCCCCTGCCTCCCACGGCGCACGCCGCTGGGGATCACAGACGCCCGAAGAGAAAGACGAGGTGCTCACTGGTTGGACAGAGCTCAGCACCGCCCTGCACAGCCCCGCAGCACAGGGAGGCCCGCTTCCTCTGCCGAGAGCCGGACCCTGTGCCTCAGAGAGCCGCCACGGGCTGCCGGGCCAGCTGGTCCGCCCTCAGCCACTGTACCTGGTCATGACTCTGGCGTGTGTCCGGCTGTCCATCTTGCTGGCAAGTAGCAGAGCATGACCCCACAGGCCGTTCTTCATCGCGGACTCCAAGGCGTCCTGCAGAGCAGCCAGGGTGAGCGAGGTGGCAGTGGCTCATGTGACGCCCCAAACACACCCGGGCCACGGCCGTCACCCTCCCCGGCAGAGTGCCTGTGGCCGTAGGTCCCGCTTCCACAAACTGTGAAAAGCAGCACAGAACAAGCAGCCCCGGCCGGTGGCGTGGTTGGTTAGAGTGCCGTCCCAAGGTACGGCGGTTGCAGGTTCGATCCCGGGTCAGGTCACATGAAAAAGGGGAACAGACCCACGTTCTGTTTCTCTCCTCTCTATTAATAAATGGAACAAGCAGGCCAGCAGACACGGGACGATGGGGAGCGGCACTGCCTCCCCAAAGGGTCCTTCCCACCGGGCCCCTGTGCACGGCACCCCCATGGCGGGCGATGCCTCTCCATGTGGGCAGAGCATCCCCTGAGCCACGTGACCTGGTACGTTCAGAGAACCTGTGACCGTTACCTGAGCTTATCACGACATATAAGCACCAAGGACTAGGGGCTGTCAGAGCCCTGCCACCGGGCCATGCTGAACTGGGCATGTGCCCACAGGGCCCCCCCACCCTAGACCCACCCTCCACTCGGCATGAGAGAGAACGCCAGCTCTCCCCAGCCCCCAGCCTCTGCACAAGCCCTGGCTGCCCCGTTCCCGCTGGGCACCGCCCCCACACCCAGCACACCTCCGAGGCCAAGCGCAGCCCTAACTGACAGCCGGCAGCACGTCTGTCCGTGCACGCGTTCCCGACAGCACTGCGCAGGCGGGCACAGCCCGAGCCGACAGCGCGTGCACGTGTGCGGGAGTGAGGGCCCTGCGCGAGGAAGCCACGCGGCCGCCTCCAGAGACGATGGGCAGACGCCTGTTGGCAGGCTGCTGTCGCGGCCGGTGCTCTGGAGGCAGGCCTGGCCCACCTCAGCTTCCTCACTGAAGCCCACGCGGTGGACCAGGGCCCGCCCGCCCGCGAGCGTGACGCACCTTCTTGCGGCCATAGAGCAGCAGCTCCCGGAACCGCTCCGTCTCCTTCTCCAGCGCGCTGGGGGCGGCCTGGCTGTCGGTGAGGAAGGAGAGCTGGGCCTCCACCGACTCCTCCTCCTCGGCCTGATCCAAGGCCTCGTTGGTGAAGTCGATCAGGTTGGCCTCGTTGGGCGACTTCCCAGGAAGCCACGCCGTCCTGTGGTCTTGTAGCAACAGCTCGGCAATGTCCGTGCCCACCACGGTCTGCAGGCGGCGGGTCAGAAAGAGCCAGGCCTTCACTACGTCAGGGCTCCCTCAGGGCCTGCTGGGGAGGCCCCCCAGGAGCCCGACGGACCAGCAGGGTGGCCCCCTCCCCTCGCCCCGGCGCACACCGCTTGTCCCCCTTCCCCACGGCTCTGCGAGCTCGCCCAGCAGAGACCCTCCCACAGCTTGGGGACCAGATGCCCGAGACGCGAGGCCGAGAGGCGTTTCGGGGGGAAGACGCACCCCGTTCTGCCTGCACAAGAGGATGATGAAGTTCCACAGCAGGTTGGCAGACTCTTTGTCCATCAGGCTCTCGTTCTGCAGACACCGGGTGGCTTTGCTCTGCGCGAAGTTGATGACGTCCACCTTGTGGGTGTCGTCCCTGAAACGAGAGCAGCGCTCAGTGCACAGCGCCGCGGCCGAGCCAGCTCAGCGCGCACCCCGCGCCACCCCGCTGGCCGGCCCGGGGACGTACTTGCCCAGCGGCCCCGGGAAGGTGCGCATCTCCTCCTGCTCCGGCAGGTGCTGCAGCAGCGTCTGTGGACAGGGAGGGGCAGGGAGGGCAGCTCAGGGTAGGGCTGACCCGAGGAAGGCCGTCCCCACCGGGAGGCTGAGGCGCTCCCCCGGGGGTGTGGCCATTGACTTTCACCTTCTAAAGAAAGCAGACCCATCCCCCCCGCTCTGGGCCAATGCTCGCGACAGAGGCCGGCGGGCCGCAAAACAGCGACCACCACTCTGTCCCCGGGCACCCGCCCCCGACCACCTCTCCATCGTCCCTGAAATCACCAGTGATGGACACCAACAGGCTCCCCTCAAACCAGAAACACGGAAGATACAAGACATACAACCGAACGAGCAAACAAAATGCCATCCCTGAGGCCGGGCCGCCTGCTCACCTCCATGCTGTGCACCTCCACCAAGGCGGGCTGTCCTTCCGAGGGCAGGTTGGGGATCACTCGGATGAGCTGGCCCCCGGGCCCAAACCTGGCACAGACATGAGGCACGGAGAACTTCTCCGGGGAAGTGGGCCTCGACGGAGCTGCAGGAGGACGCGGACAGGCAACAGCGGTGTCAGCTCTGGGCCTCGGAGCCAGACCAACAGCTCGGAGGTCGAGGTGCCCACGTTAACGGACTTTCAGCTGGAAGTCACTAATGGCTAAAGACCCCGTTAAAACAGAACTTCAGCGTGGCTTAGGAAAACATTTCAACCGTTAAAAACGAAACCATCTCCTCTAAACCTAAAAAGCTCCTTTAAAAGCCCGCCCGAAGCACCTCCACAGGAAGCAGCGCCCTCGAGCCCTCGTTCTCCGCGGCGGCGCCCAGGGAGCCTCATCTCAAGTCAAAAGGAGGGCTGCTGCCCAGCTGTGTCTCCCCTCCTCTCGGAGCACGTCCTCGGCGGGGATTCCAATGGAAATACTACCTCAAGAGCTTTACAGTTCGCAAGAGCCAGCATTTAACCAGCCTCTCCGAGGCCTGAGAACTGCTGATGGGGAGTCTATGGCAGCTTTTCTAGGGGAATTCAAGTTCCCTCCGAAGGCGGCTTCCCCGCGTGGTCAGCAGCGGAGGGCCAATGGGCACGTGAGGCCCCCACTCGAGAGCCTGGTGGTGAGCCTGCAGTCACACGTGTGCACGTGACAGAGGCGGGGCAGCTCTCCGGCCTGGGACAGGCCTGGCCCTCAGAGGATGGCGTGCTGTGACACAGCGTCCGTCCTCCTCATCACGAGTGCCCACAGTTACTGCTCGCTCCTGCTTCTTGCCCCAGGCTTGTGGAGCTACGGAGGGGTGACTCGGCGCCCGCCCGCACCTGTGGGCACCAGGGCCTTGGCACACACCTTGCTCCACGGCGGGCCAGCTGGCGTCAGCAGGGTAGCCGTACTCCGGGAAGCCCTGGGCGCCGCCGAAATTGCTCATGTAGGCGTCGCAGGCATAGTCCCCGTGGAAGGAGCCTGGCGGCGGGGGCGCCTCGTAGGGCCCCATGGCCGCGTTGCAGCTTCTGTAAACCTGACTCTAGGGACACAAAGCCGCAGCTAGTGAGCTCCCAGGAGCACCGCCAGGCCTGGAGCTGCTGCAGAGCAGGGGCCAGGGTGGACAGAGCTGTGGACAGAGCTGTGGGCCCGCGCACCTGCTGCGAGTGGGCGCTGAAGCTGCTGTGGCGGCTGTGCACGCTGGGCGCGCTGCGCAGGCTCTGCCCCGAGTGCTCGCTGTGCACACTGCGCCGGTCCACGTCGTCCCCGTAGGGGTCCCTGTGGGGCTCAGGGTCGTCGTCAAAGCTCCCTGTGAAGCGAGGGTCGTACCTCCAGGGGTCGTCGTACCTCTCGGGCCTGGAGGGCCAATGGGGCAGAGGCAAGGGCGGGCACTGAGGCCGCTGGCACGACGCACTGCTACTCAGCACTCAGCCCTACAGGTCCTCAGCGCCGCTGTCCGCACATCAGGACGGGGCCTGCCGCGTGGACGCCGTCAGATCCCGCCCCCGGGGGCATGCCTGGGACCCAGGGGCAAGGTCAGAACCCCGTGACGGTTCGGAGGAGCAGGCTGCAAGGTCACAGCCAGCCATCACGCTGCTCAGACACGTGGAGACAAGGGCAAGCCGGTCCCAGGCGCTTGTTCTGCGCCCACAGTGAGCAGCGCCATCAGGCCATCTGCCCGCCCTTTCCGACAGTGGCCGTGACGCCAGCGGCTGCCCGGGACCCCAAGCCGCAGCTGGTGGGCATTACAAAGCGCAGCTCTGGTTCCACCCCCAGCGAAGTGCGCCTGACCCACCTGTCAGCGTAGGCGTAGCTGTCTTTCCTGTACGGCTCGTACTCCGCGTCATACCAATACCTGCGGTCGTAGGGGCGGGGATCCCTGAACCCAGACCCATAGGAGTACCGATCCCAGCGGCCCGGATCTGCAAGCAAGGGAGGAACGAGCTAATACACCACGCGCGGAGACACCGCCCCCAGCACAGAGCCTCGCTTTCCTGCCAAGAGGCAGCGTGCCCCTGGACGCTGAGAGGCCCTGGACGCTGAGAGGCCCCTGGACACTGAGAGGCCCCTGGACGTTGAGGCCGGAGGTTTTGGCTGGTCCTGTCCCCGTGTGTGATGCCCAATGGCGGCTGGCTTTTCCCCCAATACACACAATTAAGAAGATAAACCTGCTGCTGACATCTTGGTTAAATTCTTGCCCACAGCTGCTACCTTTTCACAGCTCATCCCATACCTCTACGTTTCACTCCATCTCTGCTACCGCGGTCTGGAGAGGCTGAGAAGCACTCTCAGAACCAGAGGGCCTCTCCAAAGGCCGTCCATTAGAACCGCCCAGGCGTGCGCTCCGGCAGTGTGCGCAGACATCATGTGGAAGGGGTGCAGGGGAGGCTGAGGGCTGTGAGCGGAAGGCGGCGGGGCAGGAGGGCCGTGTTGGGAGAAGTGAGGGCTGCAGGCCCGGACCCTCTGCACTGAGCAGGACAGTTTGGCAGAGGGAGGAGCAGGGTTCCGGGACACGTCTGCCCCTCCAGTGCAGAGCCACAAGCCCGTGGCCACAGAGCAGGCAGGCACACTGGTGCCCAGGAGCTGCTCCTGTTCCTCCGACTGATGTGAACAGTCCCAGGGACAGGAAAGGCAGCCGGGCCTGGTAATGGTTCGTGTGGCGACGTCACACGCGTGCTGTGACTAAGACACGGCTTCTGGGGGAAGAGCAGCAACAGAAGCCCTTCCAGAAGCAGTGCCTGTGGCTTTGGCTGAGACAGACGAGCAGGAGGGACTCTGCCTCCGGTCCCAGGGCCCCGCATGCCGGCGGCTGTGTCCCGCGAGCTGCGGCGGCCAGGCTGCCGACCTACCTCCATAGTCGTACTGGCCGCTGTAGTAGCCGGCGTAGTCGCTCTGGCTGCTCCATCCACGCTTGGAGCCGTAGTAGCCCTCAGGAGGCCCCTGCCTGAAACCACAAGGGGGTTACCAACAAGCCACCTGCTTCTGCCAAGGGCGGCGGCGGTCAGTACGGCTGGACCCGGGCGACAGGCACTCGTCCAAGCACTTGGTCGTGGAGAGTCCTGATCGGAAGCCCAAAGGCAGGCGGTAAGGGTCCCCTGCACCAGCGCACTGCAGGGCCGCCCGCCGAGAGCCACAGGAGCGCCGGCAGAGGCGTTCTCAGTGCCCGCGGAGCAGGGCCGCACAGGCTCTGAGTGTGGATGTCACACTCCGCAGACGCCGAGGGGCCCAGGCGAGGAGGGAGCCGGATCTGACTTACAGACCCGCCGCCCAGACCGTGCCAGTGTGCTCCAGGGAGGGGGTCACAGTGCACCCAGGCTGGTGCCCTCAGAGCGGACCGGCGTGGGCCCGGCCGTGCCCCGGCCAGGATGGCCTCACAGAGCAGGCCTGGCTGTGACCTGCTTTACAGAAAAGCGGGAATTTAGCGGGAAGATCAGCTATCTGACCTGGGGCAACAAGATTCTTGAAAGGGCTTAATGACATTTTTGCTTTTTAATAGCAAGTTTTAGGTAATGCTTCATTTAAAAAAAAAAAAACTCACATTTTTATTGATTTCAGAGAGGAAGGGAGAGGGGAGAGAAACATCAATGAGAGAGACTCATTGATCGGCTGCCTCTGCACACCACTACTGGGATCGAGCCTGCAACCTGGACATGTGCCCTTGTCCGGAACCGAACCCAGGACCCTTCAGTCCCCAGGCTGGGGCTCTATCCACTGAGCCACACCAGCGAGGGCTCTATTACTTGATTTTTGCATCTCACTCAGCTGGGCCTGGGGCTTGGTGGGCGCAGCCCCAGGGAAGGAGTGCAGGGCCTCAGCCCAATCCCCGCTCTCACCGGCCCAGGGTGAGAGCACCTGTCTGCACGTGGGGGGAGGGTTCTGAAAACTGACCCAACGCAGCACAAAACCAGGAGCACGCACCTCCTCGCCCCACGAACCTGCACTCGCGGGAAAGACCATCACAGAAACCACAGCCCAAGTCACCTCGAGCAGCGCCCCCCGGGATGTGATCCCCGCGGCCGGCGAAGACTAACTAACGCTCCTGTTGCGTGGAAACACGCACGCACCCAGCCACGGCAGGGGAGGGGGCTGCTCCCCAGCGCAGCCAGAGCGGTGCCGGCGTGGCAGACCAGGGGACACACCTCCCACCAGAGGCAGCGCGGGCCTCGGAAATGTCGCCACACTGATCTGCAGGTGGTGAGCGAAGGGAAACCGGACAGCCAGATGCACCCTGGCTCCACCCGCCTCCGCAATCCCTGGCCTCCCAGGGCTTCTAGAAAACCCCGGCCATTGCTCTCACTGAGTCAGAACGCTCCCCAGGGGACAGGGTGTCCTCGGGTGCTAGGACCTGGAACCTCTGTACATCAAACTCCTGGTCCGCTGGCCACACGCAGGTCGGCGCGCCCCTCTGTGGGCCTGGACAGAGGCCAGCTGCTGGCACAGACTCACGGTTCTGGAAGGCAGTGCGTGAACCAAGCCTGCGTCGGCGGCCACCCCTCTCTGTCCCGCGTCTAAGGAACCGCATACCCTGGCAGCTCCGACCTGTGAGGCGGCACTTCGCCAGGTGAAGGCCTTGGGAGGCGGCAGAGCTGGACACACTGACAGCAGCCTCCCTCGTCCCTCCGCCCCAGCCACCGAGCAGGAGGCCTCTGAGCTCCAGCTCTCACGTGGCTGGAGGTGCGGCCAGGACTCTTTCAACTTCCTTGTTTGTGGTCACAAAACCCTGGGCCTCACCCTGGAGGCTTTCTGTTTTGCACGGGGAAGTGCAGCCTGGCTGGGGAACCCTGCCTGAGGACAGGGGTGCCTCTGGGGCCCGCCCTGGGCCTGGCTGACCGTGGCCATGGCTGTGTGGCGTGTGCTGGCCTCCACTTAACGCATCTTGCAGCCTGTCCACAAGGACAAGACGGCAGCACAGCAGGGCTTCCCAATCAGGACATCACCACCACAGCCAGCAGCACCCGTCAATCACCTGGCAGACGGCCGGTCTGAGCAGTGGCTCGCCCGGGAGCTGGGCCGCTCCGGCTCAGGGTAGCGGTAGTTCTCGACGTAGGCGGGCGCTGCGCCATCGTAGGGCCTGTACCTCGGATCGTACAGGCCATAGACGTCCTGCGGGAAGACAGCGTATGCAGCGTTAGGCCCCCCTGAGCAAGAGCACCAGCTCTGAGCTCACGGACCACTCTCCCCACGGCCTGGACCCGGGACTGCCCCGGGCACAACAGAACCTCCCGGACGAGGCCCAGCCCGGCCCTGCTCCGGAGAGGCCAGCATGGCAGCAGGCACCCGTAGCCACAGCAACTCCTGAGGGCTGTCGGGCTTCTGCCTCCTGAGGTCTCCAATGCGGAGGTGTGGGGACCCAAGCTGTGCCTGCTCCAGACCATCCCAGGTGACAAGCCAAGGAGCTAGGCTCCATCTGAATGGCCCTGAAGCCACAGGCAGCCTCAGAGGGGGGTACTTGATTCGTAGCGGCGTCCAGATTGTTACAAATCTGACCGCCATGGCTCTGTCTCTAAGGGGCGGCCGAGTGAGGACCTGAAGCAGAGAGGAGGTAGCCAGGCATCAGCCAGAATCAGTTCTCCGTGTCTGAGAGCCCGGCTCTCCGCCACTCCCTGGCCCAGGCTCCCTGACTGGTGCTGGAGCTAGGGTGGCAGAGAGAAGGAAGAAGGGCGCCGGCTCCACAGACGTGCTGCGGGCGGGCCAACCTCCCGGGCGCCGCAGTAGCGCTCACAGAGGACCTGGAGCGGCGTGTGCTCGCTGGCCTCCGGGGCTGCCAGCAGCTTCGCTCCCTACTGTGGGAATCAAGTCCCTGGGAAATCTACACTCGCAGGGTCAGAGGTGTGACCAACCACACACACACACACACACACACACACACACACGCTGAGGGCCCACAACAGGGCACAGGCCTCCCATCAGCTGACCCGACCCAGCCCTGATCCAACCTCTTTTGAACACAAGGTTCCCAGCTCAGCCGCCTGCCCTTCGCCTGCACTGCCTGCTGCCAGTCAGTGCTCTCCGCCTCCCTGGCCCACGATCTGCTGCCTTGGCTGACCTTGAATGACCCTGGCCTGGACTAGAGGTGAGAAAAACCAGGCACGGGAACGTATCCACCGAACTCCCTTCTCAAGCAAATGCAGGACTAACCAGAGCCCGACAAACACCCTGAGCGGCAGCTCTGTCGCTGAGGCGGAGCACTGCAGGGCAGTGGGCTCGGTGCTGCCTCCGGGCTGGGCGGAGCTGGACTCTCACCCTCCTCACTGCTTCCCTTGGGTTACAGGCCAAAACTTCCCCCCAAATAGGTTTATTCCGACGGAGGCTTTGAAAGGCTGGTTTTCCTGCTGTCCGCGCGGAGGCTCCTGCCGTCACCACACACACCAGCTCCAGGCGGCTCTGGTCCCCCCGCGGCGCTGAGCACGGCACTAGGACGGCCCACAGGCGCCACCCAAGCAAAGGGCTTTCCTGCCCCACAGGGGTGTGCTGGTCACACCGTCAGTAAGGTCATCTCCGCGATCCCTGCACGAACACGCAGCGTGAGACCACGAGGTGCCGCGTGGCAGAGCGGCGGCGGCCGGAGCCCTCTCCTCACGCACAGTGCACAGACCGGCGTCCCGCCGGCAGGGCCCACCGAACTGCCCGGGACCTCGCAAGGAAAGACCGCTGGTCAAAGGGTTCAGCCGCCTGTCAAGCCTACCTGGTAGAGCGGGGCTGTGCCCGGGTCCGGCGGGTACGGAGAGGGGTACGGGGCCGGGTAGCCGTCGTACGGGGGTCTGTAATAGTAGTAGGACGCCAGGTCCAGGGGCTGCGGCTGCGCCCACTGCGGGCCCGGCGGCACGGCTGCCTGGCTCGAGCTGCTGGACATGGCCGATGCGCTGGAGGACGGAGGGGGCCGAGGCGGCGGCTGGCCCGGGTCAGCGGCAGCCGCACCGGCAGGTGGCTGTCCCGGAGCTGGGCTTTCTGGGTCTGAGGGTTCTAAAGGTGCCGCTGAGGGCCCTGGCGGGGGAGGAGCTGGCTCCTGCGGGGCTTTCTCGGGGCCACGCTGGTGAGGAGCACCTTTTGCCACCTGTTGGTAGAAATGGTCTGGGTTACGTACCCCAGGCCCAGGCTGACTAGGATGACTGGGGGCGGGTTGCTGAGAAGCAGCTGGGCCATCAGAATGGGACAGGCTACCCATTCTCACAGGACTGTCCACGGTCCTAGTTAAGGTGAAGTCTAGGGCTCCCGAAGTCTCTTCCCAATTACCGGGGTGATGTGCCTTATTATTATGAGGCCCCAAGGCGTCGTTTGAGGGCGCCACCAGCAGGACGCCCGTGCTCCCGGCAGCGCTGTGGGCCAGCTCCGGCAGCGCGCCCGCGGCACTGGGACTCCTCTGACCTGGAAGCAAGTCCTTTGGAGCCGGAGATGGAGGTTGGACCGGCACATTAGCAGGCGGAGTGGAAACCATTGCAGAAAGAGCAGAAACGTGTGGGGAGTGGCTGTGGGCAAGGCTGTTAGACAGAGGCGAGCAGGTGAGAGAGCTGGCTGGAACCCCGGGCAGAGGCGCGGCTTCTCCAGAGTTAGCCCCCACGGCCCGGCTGCTCACGGCAGGTCTGTCCCCAGCCCGAGTATCTCTCCGGGTCGGGGTCTTCTCCGTGGGATGGGGCAAGGACCCGGGAAAAGGAATGGGCTGAGCCAGATGAGCGCTCTGATCAGGCTGAGCGACCAAGACAGGTTGGCTGTGCAAAGACTCAGTGGGCGGTGAGGACAACAGACTGGCATAACCAGAACTTGCCTGTGACAGAAGGGCCTCCTCTTCTCCCATCTTGGGAGGGTTCTCGAGGTTCTCAGAAGCACCAATGCCCTCACTGCCTTGCAAAGGGGGGAGGCAGCCCGGCGGCCGGGCCCGCTGGCCGGACACGTCCTTGTCTGGAGGTTGAACCACGTCGGATGGCTGAGGTTTCCCGGGCACGTGAAGCGCGGGAGCGGCAGGGGCCAGCAGGACGTTGCCCCCAAAGTCCGGCAGCTCGTTCTGCGCCCACAGAGTCGTGGCAGGGCTCTCGCACTTCATGGCTCCCTGGGCCCGGGTCGAGGGCCTCTTCTCGGGTGTCGCGAGCACCGTCTCTACGGGCGGGCCCCCAGGGTGCGGGAGCCGGTGACTGGCTTCTGCGGGCGAGGGCAGAGGCAGAGGACAGACCTGAGGTGGCAGGAGGGTCTCCATGTTGTCTGGTGGCTGCTCCAGGTTGCCAGGGCAGACGTCGGGCGGGGCAGCGGCTGCCCTGTGCTTCTGGTGGGCATGGGGCCCCCTCACTTCACCCACCACATTGGCACGATCTGCCTCGATTGGTTTTACTCCAACTAAGTGGGACTTCACTGGTTCAAAGGAACTATTTGCACTTGTCTGAAATAGCCCTGTAGGTTTGGGGGGGCTGGGGGTCAAGGGCTGGAAGAGGCTGTGGTGGTAATTCTGGCTCAGGGTGGTCACATCCGTCTCGCCTCCCACAGGAGAAGAGTCGATCTGCTTAAAAAAGCTCCCTGGGGCCTCCTCCTCGGGTTTGCCGACCTCCTGCTGGATGAAGGTGCCCAGGTCCTGGGGCCTGGCTGCGCCGGAAGCGCTCCTGTGGCTCTTGCTGCTGTAACTGGACGACACGCTATCGGACCGCACAGGATGCAGCGGCGTGTCCAGGGCCTCGAGGTTTGAGCCCCCACCTCCTCCGTGGCCTGTGGCACTGAGCCTGGGGCCCGGGGGCCCAGGAAGAGGCGTGTATCTGGGCTGCTCGCCTGGGGAGGAGGCATCCACATTCGGGGGCTCACTGGGCAGAACCTCCTGGTTCTGAGCGAACTCCAAGTTCTCCACATTCTCACAGTGCGAGCCGCCAGCGCCAGGGGTCCCTGCGCCCGCCGTGTCACCCCACACGTCAGCACCGGCACCCTTAGCGGCGGGCTGGCCGAGCTGCGGGCCTGCAGACTGAGGGCAGTACGGCTGCGTGTCTCCTCCCGGCTGGGCGGTCTCGCTGCGGGAGGCTCTGCGGAAGGCCGGGTAGACGCCGCCTGGGCCCCCGAAGGCCGGAGGAGGGCCCAGGCCAGGGCTTGGGGAGAAGCCGTCAAAGTAAGACTGAGCCGTGGGGACTGTGTTTTCAGAGGAGAGGGTCTCCTCATTCTCCATCTCCCCGCCTCGGAAAAACATGGAGAGCGTGCCCGAGTCTGCTTCCGGCAGGGCGCGGCTGGCCCTGGCCCCCAGAGGGCCGTGCAGATGGCTTTCCGGGCTGCTGCCCTGAGCGGAGGGGCTCACGAGAGCAGGGTGTGGCCCCTGCTCGTGACCGGCTCCGGGCCCGGGCCTGACCTCCTGGCCTGCCCCGGCACTCCCCGCTCTGAAACTCTGTCTGGACGCGCCTTCAGGATCAAAGGGACTCGCCGAGTGGTTTCCACTCTGCAGGGAAGCCGCCCCGTCTCTCCCGTCGGCCGAAGGTCCTGGGGCGGGAGGGCGGTGCTGCTCGTGGGCGGGCCCCTGAGGCGGGCTGGACAGAGCCGGGACGCGGGAGACGCTGCAGGCCTGCGGTGCTGCACTGGCAACAGGGCCTTCTGGGCGGGGCCAGTAGTGACCTGAGGGCTGCGGGCCGCCCTGGGCCGGCCCCCACGGCCCGGGCATTTGCGGCAGAGGCTGCGGGAAGAAAGGGGGCGCCACAGCGCCGTCATGAGGATGCTGGCCACTCTGGGGCCGGTCTGGCCCAGGCAGGCTCCCAGGGGGCGGGCCACCATGAGCACCGCTGGAGCCCCCTCCTGGCAGGCCCTGAGCCTGGATCTCGTGGTCAGAGCTGGAAGGGGTCACCACACTGGAAAATGGACTTGCCGCCGGCCGGGGCTGCGACAGGGGTCTCGGTAGCGGCTCGCGGAGTCCCTGGGAGCTGTCCCCGGCATTGGTGTGCGGCACAGGCAGCCCCGGGTGCTGAAGAAACGCTGGCGGGGCCGCGCCCAGCAAGACGGGAGGGCTGCTTTTGGACGAACTGCCCAGCGAGGGGTTCTGCAGCGCCTGTCTACTGAAAGCAAACGGATCCGTTACCGGCTGCAGTGGGCAAGTTACCGCAGCCCCCGGTGCACTTGCGGCCGCCTGTCTCCTGTACGAACTGCCAGACCAGAACATGCTGGGAGGGCTCCCGGCGGGAGGCGGCCCCACCACGCTGGGCGGGACAGCCTGCGGCGGCGGCTGCATGGCGGGCTCCTCACGACCAGATGCCACTTCAGAGAGAAGCAGGATCTAGGCTTTCCCTAATTTGACCTGAAAAAGAAAAAGAAAAAGTGGCATAAAGTTCATGTATTCAAAGCCCTGGTTACAATCAGGAAAACTAAGAGAAAAGGACGTGACGGACAGTGACTTCAGGTAGCTAAGCCCTGAGGGGTGCCCTCTCCATCTCCACTCCCGCCTGGAACTGCGCCCCGACCTGCTCTGAGGGGAGCACCTGGATGGAGCAGCTGATGGCTGCGCCCCGACCTGCTCCGAGGGGAGCACCTGGATGGAGCGGCTGCTGGCTGCGCCCCGACCTGCTGAGGGACTTCGGCCGAGTCACTGTCTCTTCTGGGACTCAGTTCTGTAACAACTAAGGTCCCGCTGATGCCCTCACCAGGCGGGCAGGGCGAGCAGAGTCTGCCAGGCTGAGCTACTACCCAGGATGAGGCCACCTTTCCTGGAACCCGTCACCAGGTCCAGCGCCAGCCTCTCCATCAGACCGCACACACTAGCCAGAAGGTTCCTTTGATCTCAAAGGAGCACCAGAGCTGAGAGTAGGCTCCTCCACGCTCTCCCAGGAGGGCGCTAGCTAGTACAGTAACACCAGCAGCAAAGCCAACCTCTAGGCGAGACAGGCACTCACCCGAGGCTTCACCCGCCTCGTACACACGTGTTTGCCCGGGCCTGGCTGCGCACCGACAGGAGGCAGGTCCTCCGAGTGCGGGGCCGCAGCTTCAGAGCAGCTGTGTGACCCAGCGACAGGACCCAACCCTTCTCAGTAACAGGCCAAGTGTCCACAAAACTCCCACAGAAAGCATCCTCTGTTTTTAAGAAGACACACTAAGTGCAATCTTGAACCGTTAACTTGTATTTTTCAGACAAAAATCCAATTCTGTCTCTTTAGGAAGCCCGTCCTGCGAGTCAGTCCCCCTCGCCCTTCCCAGCAGACTGAGCTGAGCAATCAGAGAAGACAAACAAGAGGAATGCACAGCGCTGGGGTTCCCCCACATTTTTGCAGACACACATATTCTTGTTCTGGGCATCGTTCTGACACTCAGGTAAAAGGAAATACTGTGAGAGTGCTTTAAGGAAAGCCATTCACAAATAACGTCCCTGTCCCTCCGAAAAACAAGCCCCTGGAATCTATCAGCTCACCACCCGCTGCCCACACGCTGTCCGAGGCCAACGGGAGCCCCACACTCAGAGTTAACGGACTGACACTGGACGGCACCGGAGACTTTGTCTGCTTCTAAGCTGTCATCTTTAAAGCACATATTTTTTGATTGACTTCAGAGAGACAGGAGAGGGAGAGGTAGAAACATCCAGGATGAGAATCACTGATCAGCAGCCTCCTGCACACCCCACACTGGGATCGAGCCCGCAACTGTGCAGGTGCCCTGACCAGGAATCGAACCCTGACTCTTGGTTCATAGTTCAATGCTCAGCCACTGAGCCACGTCACCTGGGCTAAGCTGTCATTGTGAAGTATCTACAGCTCAGCTTTGGCTGAGGGTGGAACCCTCAGAGCCGCTTCCTCTGTCTGTGGAACAGGCACCCGGGATGCCTCCCTGTGAGGCTCCGTGGGAGACCCTGCACCCGCCTCAGCAGCGTCAGAGAAAAGGGCAGAGCCCAGGCCCGGAGGACCTGCTGGTCAGGTGCCACTGTGGGCGCGAGGCCAGAGCCGGGGGAGTGGCTCAGGCCACCTCTTTCCGCCCCGCAGCCTCCTTATCTGCACTGAGAGCGATGAGGGCTCTCCTCAGGTCCCCTCGGGGTGCACTCTTATGAAACGATCCTTGATCCTCGCAGGGGGTTCTGGGATGCTCCAACCCCTACCGAGTTTAGCAGGGAAATCTTATCACCATCTAAATCTCACAGGTTTATACTTAAAGGCTTTCCTTGCTGAGACACTTACAATTATCTTCAATCCTTAGGCTCAGCCCTGTTTTAGAGGCCAACACTATCACTTCCCTGCAAAGCAGCATCGCCCGCCCAGCCCCCCCACGCCCAGCTGAGAACTTTCTAGCAATGCACCAATTTCACTTGAAACAACCTCCGAGAAACTTATTCTTTGGATCCCTTTCCTCTCTTCACCAGCAGAAAGCAGCACCCTGCGCATCGCTCCTCTCCGGGAAAGCACTCCGTCCGCAGTCACTGCAGCCCAGCGGCCGAGCTTTAAGCTGTTCCAAAGACACTGGTGGGTCTCCGGGCACTAGCACATCCTCCGTACACCCAGCTCGGCCTTCCCGCTGCCTCCACGGGGTGAAAAGCACAGCCCACTTTCAATGACCCGACTGAGCGAGTCACAGCCACGAGCCCCCCCCCCCCCCCAGGGCGCCGCCCCCCGCCGGGAGCAGAACCAGCAAGCCCGCCTCCGCCTCTGCCTCTGCTCTGCCCCAGCTTCCTCCTGCCGTCCCTGCCGGCGGCCCGGCCCCGGCCCCAGCCCCAGAGACAGGCAAACCCAGCCTCTCCACAGCGTCAGCCCCCTCGGACGTTCAAACGAAAAGGCGGGACCGAACACGCCTGAAAACGGGGAAGACCGACGGGCGCTCGGAGGCTGCGAGCGGAGCGGCAGGGGCCGGGCTGAGCCCACACCGGGCGGCCCGCGGCCCCGCATCCCGGCGGCGACAGGTGAATGAGTCACAGGAACGAGAAACACGCCGTCCGGCCTCTCGTCTTATCTTTGGCGATAGCAGCGCTCGTGTGGCTAAGTGAGGGCGGGGAGGGGGCTGCGCCCAAACCCGCACCAGCTCAGCGGGCAGCGGGACCCGCACCGGGGAAGGGGAACGAACGCCCGCCAGCGGGCACCGACGACACACTGCAAGCAGCTCCCCACCCGGGCCGTTCAAAGGGGAGCAGCAAACCGGGCTTTCAATGCTGCGGTGTCCAGACTCTGGACTGTCATCCTCCCACCGCGGGAAGGGCGAAGCTGCCACCCTAACCTCTGGCCGGGGCGGGACCGCGAGCGCTCGGCCTCCGTTGCAACATCTTGGTCACCTGGCCGCGAAGTCACCGGCTGCTCCGCGGGTCCGAGGGCCCCGTCCACAGCGAGGACCCGGCGGGCGGCGCGGGCGCCTCGGGAGCAAAGGGCGCGCTGAGGAACGTCCGAGGTGTCCGCGCCCCCGACCCGGCCGAGCCGTGTCCACCCGGCTGAGCCGCCGGCGCTGGCCCCGGGCCCGGCCGCCGTCCGTGCGGGGTCCGCGCCAGTCTGACCGGCGGGCAGTGGGGGGCGGAGGGCGGCAGGCGCGCGGCTCCCCGGCCCCGCGGGCGCCCACCCGCCCCGGCGCCCCGCCGGCAGCACCGGAGACGCACCGCCCGCTCGGGGCTGGGCCCGGTCCGCCCGCCCGCCCGCCGCTCTCCGCCCCGACCCCGGCCCTCACCGGCGCGCCTCAGGGCGGCGGGGGCCCGCGCCGGCCGCCGCCCGGCTGCTCCGCAATCCCGGGTGCCAGCCCCTCAGGAGCCGCGGGCGGAAGCCGGCCCGGCAGTTAAGACGAGCGTCGGTGCGGCAGCCGCTGCAGCCATCTTGGCACATCCGGCTCCGGTCGCCCGGGCCGCCGCGCCGCCGACGTGTCCGGCCTCGACGTCAGCGTGCGCCACGCCCGCCCGCCACGCCGCCAGCCCCGCCCCTCGCAGCTGATCCAACGCCCCGCCCCGCCCCTCCCATTGGGCACGCCCCCAGGTGGCGCGACGCTCCGCCCCTTGGCCCGCCCCTCCCCGGCGTAGGGTCCTTCACCGCGTATCCCTTCATCCGCCCCTTCGCCACGCCCTCCACTAAGCCCGCCCCTCGCCCTCCACCTTCCTTGGCCCATCCTTGGCCCCGCCCCAGCCTGCGTCCAATCCTTCACTGCCGCATCCCTTGGCCCCGCCCCTGACGGCGTCCAATCCTCCAACGCCCCATTCTTTAGTTCCGGCCTTAGCCCCGCCCTCTGCCTCCTCCAGTTCTCCAACGCCCATCTTTTCGCCCCGCCTCTAGCCCACCTGCCTGGGAGGGCGCGCGGTGGGCCGCCCCTAAACGTCGCCCCGGTTACGCTGACTCCGTCTCGCAGCCGCTTCTCGTTGTAAGATGTGTGGACAGTAGGGATTCTCCAATCGGACTCGAAGGAAGGATCAGTCCTGAACGACTGATGCCGGCAGGTGCACCTGCCGAGAACTGCTTTCGGCTGAGCGGAGAACGAGCGGTGCTCTGGCGCAGGCGCGTTCTTCCAATTCGGTCGTTGGCTTCGAAGACTGGTAGACTGGCGGGAGGCGACGGCGCATGCGCCGACCCGCTGCGGAGTGCGCGTGCGCACCTCGAGCCGCCGGCCGGTTGCCTGGTTACGGCTATCGCGTCTCCTGTTTCCAGTTCTGCCGGCGAAGCTGGTTTCCGTCCACACCTAGTTCTCTTGAAGCAAAGCCCGTCCGCTCCACAGAGTCCCAGAACGGGCAGGCGCCGCCGGCCCCTGACCCACAGGCTGCGTCGGAGCCCCACTGCCCACCTGTGCGCGCCTCGGGGATCGGTCGTCCTGTCGGCTCCCCGCCGCGCCGTCCGCCTAGCCCAGGCCCCATCCTCCCTGGCTCGGCGGCCACCTCCACCGGCCCCTGTGCGCGTGCCCCATGCACACACTCCATCCTGTCCCGGCGTTGGCCGCGCAGTCCCCAGGTCCTCTCTTGCCGGCCTAATGAGAGCCCAGCCGGGTCTCCTAAACCGCGGAGCCCCGTGGACGAAGGCTCCAACGGCTGAGTGGATATTTGTGTTGAATGGGCGCAAACCCCGAGGTACCGAACGATAGATTAAGCTGCTGGGCCTCTATCTCCTGCTCTCCCCACCCCACCCGCGGCTGCTGCCTTGTCCTGGCACCATCTGAGCACCATGGAGGATATTAGGGGAAAAGGGGTGCTGCCATTTGTATCTTCCTTTTCCTGATGAGAAAGGGAGGCCGGACCCACTCACCTGCACTCCTGCCGGGCAGGGACAGGCAAGGGCAGCAGCCCCCCCTGGAGCAGCTTCTTCCAGACGGCAGGAGGGTGGCAAGGGTCCCTGTCTGACATCACCGATGGCCCAGCTCTCCGTGGGGGCTGCTGCCACCGCCACAGGGGCTGGCACACCCCACCGGGGGCGGGAAGGCACCCCAGTCAGCAGTGGGACCCAGAGGCCAGGGAAGAAGGAAGGAGTGTGGCTGGGCTATTTGTTTGCTGTGACGCTGGCGAGGGAGCCGCCACGCTGTCAGGGCCCAGGGGGTGCGGGGAGAGCCTCCGGCCCTCTGACGTGGCCACGCCACTAAGCTAACATTTGCCTTGCAGAAGTGGAGCTCTCAGCCTGTCTCAGCACAGGGCTGGGAGCTCCTGGTGGAACTCGGTGCCGGGCCCCATGTCCCTGATCCGCTCTGTCCCCCAGACCATCGGCAGAGGGGTGTCCTGTGAGCCCTCCGCCTGCCGGCAGCCCCTGCCGCCCTGGGCGCTGAGCGGCCTGGAGAGAGGAAGGGCAGCCGCCACAGACAGGGCTGGCTGAACGGTCCAGGCCCGCGGTCGGCAAACTCATCTGTCCACAGAGCCAAATACCAACAGCACAACGATTGAAATTTCTTTGGAGAGACACAGTTCTAAACTTCTTCTAACGCCACTTCTTCAAAATAGACTCGCCCAGGCCGTGGTGTTTTGTGGAAGAGCCACACCCAAGGGGCCAAAGAGCCGCCCGGTCCAGGCGAAAGCACTGACTATGCCGGGCTCAGGCCCAAGACCCTCTGTCGCTCTGAGGAGCCCTGTGGTGGCCCGGGTGGAATCTAACGTGGAGAGAGCATGAGCTGCAGAGACCAGCCCTCAGGGGCCCAGGACAGACTTCGGGATGTTCCTGGGTGATCCCAAAGCTGACAGGCAAGGCCTTGGCTCCCTTCCCCTCCCTCCGCCCTCCCCTCCCGCTAAGCCTGCTGAGGGAGCCGCCTCTGTTTCTCAGCTGTTTGTAGCCTTGGAATGGGGGAGGGTCAGAGGCCCAAGGCCAGCCATCCAGCCTCTGGGCCAAGAACCCAAGTCCAGCAAGAGCCTGGGCTTTAAGGCCCAGCCTGCCCCCAGAGGCCGTGTGCCCTTTGCCAGCTGCCCGAACCCCCTCAGCATCAACCTGGGGGTCAGGAAAGGCCGGCGTTCAGGCCAGGCCTTGCAGGCCAAACTCGCTGCCTGAACCAGGGCGTGCGGCCCGCCTGCCATGGAGTCTGACGTGCTTGATGGGGCCAGAGGGGGGCGCTGTGGATGCATACCCTGGGACAACAGGCAGGAACCCTGTGGGCGAGCTGGGAGGCAGGGTGCCGGGCTGTGCCCGGGTGGGGTGCTGCCGTGAGAGCCAGAGTTGCTCTGGGTTACGCTTCCTCCCCTTTGCCGGCACTGTCCACCCCTCAATGGACGTGCCGCCCCCTCCCCGAGGCCCCTGGGAGGCGAGAACCAGCTGCAGGTCGTCGCTGAGTCAGAGGGCCAAGCTGCAGCCCCTCCCCCGAAGTCCCAGGGCCGTTCTTGTCCCCTTACCCAGCACGCAGGGCTGAGGCCGTGCCAGAGAACCGGCTGACTTCCCATGGTTACGCCAGCCGCCTCTCCCATCGGTCCGTCCGTCCAAAGAGACCCACTGAGCCCCGGGCGGGCCGGGCGGGACCTCCGTGGGCTCCAAGCGCAAAGTACGGGCCGCCGGAGGGCCAATAGCTCCTAAGAAATTCTGATCACAGTTGAAATGATAACATTTTGGATATTTTGAGTTTAAAAATGTAGCAACTAGAACAGGGGTCGGCAACCTTTAAGACATAAAGAGCCACTTGGACCTGTTTTCGAAGGAAGAAAAAAACCTGGGAGCCGCAAAACCATTGCGACATTTAAAACAAACATAACACTGTATATATTGTTTCTTACCTTAATGCTATATACCGGATTGTGCGGAAAAAGGATTTTTTCACTTAACAAAAAGAGCCGCATGCGGCTCCGGAGCCGCAGGTTGCCGACACCTGAACTAGAAAGTGTGCTCAGTGGTTGGGTGTTGACCCAAGCACCAAACACAGGCCCGGCTTTCAGCTTCATCCCCAGTAGGGGGCGTGGAGGAGGCAGCCAATCAATGTTTCACTCTCTCCCTCTCCTTTCCTATCTCTCTAATCATAAAAAAAAAAAAAATCAACAAAAACATTTTCTATTTTAAAAATCCCCGGTGGCTGGCATTGCATTTGCGGCGACAGTGTGGGTCTGGGCAGTGGGCACAGGGGCTCTCTGGACAGCAGCCTCTCGGCTGGCTCTCTCCTGACCACCAGCAGCCGGTGGTCCTCAGAGGAGCCCTCGGGGTGGGGGTGGGGTGCCATCTCAGGCCACACACACCCCCGCCCTGCACTCTACCTTCCCCCCCACCCCCCGCGTGAGCAGCCGCATTAACTGGTCTGTAGGTGGTTGGAGGGCAGGCTGCTCCATGCCAGGCCCTCTGCTCAGCCCGACCTGCACCTTGCGCCCTGGGCGCTGGGCTGGGGTGGAGGGGGCCCCTCAGTGAGCAGTGAGGCGGCTGGGCCAGACTGGGGGGGGAGCTGACCCCCGATGACCCTCCTGCCCGCTGCGCGCGCAGCCCCCGGCCCGGCCCAGCATGGGCGCCGCTCAGCAGCCCGGGAGCAGCGGCAGGGAAGGTGAGCGTCCTGAGCACCGGCGGGCGCGGGGACTGAGCTAAGGCGCGGGCGTGGCGGCTGGGATGGGGGCTGTGGTTTGGAAGAGAAAGGGCCCGGGTGGCGCTGGGCAGCGCGCCAACGTCGGCAGGTTGCCGAGCGCCAGGCTGGCAGTGACATTCACTCCTGGCCGTGACCTTGGCAGGCGCCTCCCTGAGCGTGTTCCTCGTCTGAAAAGTGACAGGCTGAGCGGCATAGGCCCGCCCGGCCCCCCAGTCCTCCCCAGTCCTCCCCGGGAAGGTGACCCCTCAACTGGTTATGAGAACGTGGACCTGGGAGGCCCTGGGCTCGGGCTTGAACGTGAACTCGGGGCAGTCACCCACCTCTCTGAGCCTCAGCTTCCTCGTCTGTCAAACGGGATCTTGGCAGCGTGGCAGCAGGTGGCCCCGAGGGGCAGGTGAGGTGCTGACAGTCAAGGATGAGACTCACCTGGCCAGGAAGGCCCATGGGGACCACCTGCTCGCCAAAGGCGCGATGGCAGGGCGCGGCCAGCAGGGGGCAGCAGACACCGCTTCTGAGTGGGCAGGCGGAGCAGGCAAGTCATTGTCCCACTGGCTTGCCCCAGGGTCCTCCTCATTACCTGACTGCGCCCTTGGGGTGGGGGGGGGGCGGCATTCATTTCTGAGTCCCCCAGGAATGGGGGGGGGGTGCTGAGAGCAGACAAGGACGCGGTGGGTGAGGAACGCGGCTCCTCCAGGCTCACACCCCTGATGGGGCTTGTCCTGATCTCTCCTGTGAGGTCAGCAGGCAGATGGGGTTCGGACGCACCCAGGGACCTCACTTGACCTTAATCGCCTCCGGAAAGACCCCTCTCCCCACGCAGCCCCGGGCTGAGGTGTCCTGGGAGCTGGGCCTTCAGCACCTGAATCTGGGAGACCCAGTCCGGCCCATCAAACACTCCTAAGTCGGGGGACTTGGCTGAGCTTCGCCTGAGGGAGCACCCGAATCCCCTGGGCGGGGACCGGGAGGGGCAGGGGTTCTCCTGAGGGGGGACCCCATATCCGCTCCTTGCCCCTCGCCCTTGGCGGCCTGGCAGGAGGGGCGGGGCCAGGTGTCTGGCGCCCAGTTGGCACGTGCGTCCTCGCCTCTGCGGGGGCTCCGTTAACTTCGGGAGCAGAGAGGTCCCCAAGGCCACGGTGGGAACCCCACACCCTGAGGAAAGCCTTAGAAGACCTAACACTGCTAGTTCTTCCTTTTTATTTTTAATTTTAAAAATATATACTTTATTGATTTTTTACAGAGAGGAAGAGGGAGGGACAGAGTTAAAAACATCGATGAGAGAGAAACATCGACCAGCTGCCTCTTGCACACCCCAACTGGGAATGTGCCTGCAACCAAGGTACATGCCCTTGACCAGAATCAAACCCGGGACCCTTCAGTCTGCAGGCCGACGCTCTATCCATTGAGCCACACCGGTTTCGGCTAGTCCTTTTTTTTTTTTTTTTTTTTAATTTATTGATTGTTTACAGAGAGGAAGGGAGAGGGATAGAGTTAGAAACATCGATGAGAGAAACATCGACCAGCTGCCTCTTGCACACCCCCTACTGGGGATGTGCCCGCAACAAAGGTACATGCCCTTGACCAGAATCGAACCCGGGACCTTTCAGTCCCCAGACCGATGCTCTATCCACTGAGCCAAACCGGTTTCGGCTAGTTCTTTCTTTTTTTGAAAAGAATTCGTTGCGGTAAAACCTGCAGAATCTAAAGTTGGACGTCGATGCAATTACAAACAGACCTGGACGCCTTCCTTCCCGCGCTCCTTCCCGCGGCCTCACGTGTCTGCTGCCCGCCGCCCCTTCAAGGCCGCAAACACCGCGTCCTTGTGCTCCGGGGCCGGTGCTCCACACAGCACGACCGGAGAACACGGAGGAGGTGGCGGACACGGGCTGGCCCGCCCGACAACAGACGGAGAGGTCCAGGATCCTCAGCCGCCACCGGCCACCCAGGCAGCCAATGCCCTGGCCCTGTGGTCGGCAAACTGCGGCTCGAGAGCCACATGTGGCTCTTTGGCCCCTTGAGTTTTCAGCAAAGGCCAGCTCAGGAGTTCCCTAATTAAGCTAATAACAATGTACCTACCTCTATAGTTTAAGTTTAAAAAATGTGGCTCTCAAAAGAAGTGTCAATCATTGTCCTGTTGATGTTTGGCTCTGTTGACGGATGAGTTTGCCGACCGCGGCCCTCGAGGGTGGCACGAAGCTGTAGGTGAGGGCTCCCTGAGGAGGGGAGAGCACGGAGGCCGGAGGGAGAGGCAGGGCTGGGAGTCACCGGGTCCGGCGGGAGCGGGGCTGGGGTTCGAGTGCCCCTCGGCCCTGAGCACCGGCCCGTCGGCCTGTGGTGGGCGTCCAGGCCGCGTGTGAGGGGCGTGCGCAGGCCGGGCTGGGAGGCCGCAGCCCGGGAGCTAGTCCACACCAGGCGGTGAGTGCCACGGCGCCTACAGCCTCGTGTCACCCAGGCCCCTGGTGGGCTGCATGCGCCCGGCTCTCTGCCACATCCCCACCCTCTGGGGGGAGGGGGCTGGCCGGGCTGGTGGGGACTGGAAGTTGTGGACTCCGCAGGGCCAGGGTGGGCATCTCTCCATCACACTCCTGTCTGAAGAGGCGGAGGGATTCGGGGTGCCTGTCTCCCCCCCCCAAGGGAGCCCACAGCGCGGCCGCATTTAGGGAAATCTGGGTGGCATCAGTGTCGTCTTTATTGCAAATCCGTTAACAAAAAAAAAAAAGATGAAAAAAATACATCATTTTTACCACCTACAGTTTCACATGTAGTTATTTTACAAAAGATTCCATTTCCTGTAAACTACACTCTATCGTATAAAACAGTAAGAACCCACATCTTAGGATGCGTCCGGTCACACCCACAGGGGATGGTACGGCGTCGCCCCTGGTGGGGCCGGAGGAGCAGCCGAGGAGGCGGGCACCCGCCGGGCGCGGGCACCCCGAGGCCAGGGGTGCGAGTGGGACCCATTCCGACCCCCCTCCCCGGCATGACCCAACAGGCTTGTTCACTCAGATTTTTTAAACAAAATCCACCTTTAAAGGTTATATACAGACACTTATTTTGCCACAGGCTTATACTTGATATTGTAAGACTCTGCTCCTTCCCCGGACCCCCCCGCCCAACGCAGGAGGGGCCCAGAGCAGGCTGCTGCCGTCCCCGGGGACCCCCGGCCCCGCACCCCTGGCCAGACACAGCGGGGTTCCCGAACTGGCGCAGGGTGCTCTGGGCTGGCGCCGGCCCACCCGCTGCGGGGCCTGGGGGATGTGGAGCGGAGGGGCCCGGGGGCGGCGGGGCGCCCCCGCTGTGCCTTCCCCCACAAAAGGGGAGGGTCCCTCCACGCAGGCCCGGGGGGTGCCACGCAGCCACGCCTGACCGCTCCCACCACCAGGCGCTGAGACGCCAGGGCCCGGGGTGGGGAAGCTTCTGGAAGGAACAAGACCGGGCAAGACCCACGCAAGATCCATAACACTGACCCTGAAACAAAGATTCACGCTGGGGACCCCGAGCGCGCGCCGCCAGAAGCACGCTCTCTGAAAGCCACTGAAAAGCACCGCACCCGTCACCCACCCGTCTCTCCTGCTTGAGATGCAAACTGCCCACGTGCGGGGCGCGGGGAGCCTGCAGCTCTGGACTCGGGGGGCGGGGGCGCCGGGAGATCGCGCCGGCCCAGCCCCCGGGAGGGCCTTTGGGACGGCGCTGGCTCAGACCTCCCTGCTCCGGTGTCTGTCGTTTTTGGATTTTTAAACAAGAAATCAATAAATAAGTGGCACGCGTACACCGTGAACCTTTGTCCGTGTGTGTCACGCGCACGGAACCCTCTTTTCCCGGCGGAGGGAAGCCGTGGCCGAGAGCTGCTCCGTGTCCTGGGAGAGAGGAGTCCCTGCCCGGGGCCGGAGAACACGGTACGTATAAATAACAAGGCAGTGTTTCCACGTGAAATGAAAGTACATAAATAAATACTAAAAAAAAGTCCACACCTGTCCTCTTGTTCTGTATAAAAACGTTCCTTAAAAAAAATAACAAGCTCCTTTGGGCGGCCGGTGTCCTCGGAGTGCCGGGCGAACGCCCCGGCGGGGCCCGGGGAAGGCAGGTGGTCCCGTGGCCGAAAGCGTGGCTCAGTGGCCGGCTCTCTACTTGAACGCCTCCGGGATGTGGGCGAGCTGGGACTGCGTGCTGGTGGGCGGGCTGGAGATGCCCTCGGACCAGTCGGAGAGGTTGGAGTGGGGGGACGAGCTGGACCACTGGTCGGGGGACTCGGGGGACGGGGTGAGGAAGGGGTGCTCGGGCACCTGCAGCTGGTGGCTGGGGGTGTTGTCCACGGGCGAGGAGGAGCAGCTGTGCTGGGAGGGCGGCGTCAGGAACTGGGCGGTGGCCACGGGCGGGCCCAGCGAGGGCGGCAGCGCCGTGGGCAGGGCCTGGCTGTCCTGGGGCAGGATGGTGTGCGCCGCCAGGCCAGGGCCCAGCGGCTGCACGTCCGCCTGGCTCGGCTCCCCGCCCAGGAAGCCCCGGCCCAGGTGCCCGCCGGCGGCGGCACTCACGCCCAGGTGCGGCTGGGGCGGCGGCAGGCTCTGCGGCTGCTGGATGCTCGGCGGCGGCTGCATCGGCAGGCCCGGCGGCGGCGGCGGCACCGGCTGCGGCACCGGCTGGGCCTGCACCAGGTGGGGCTGGGCGGCCAGCCGGGTGCTGGGCAGGGCCTGGTAGCTCAGCATCTGGGACAGGGTGGAGGCGGAGAGGCCGCCGTGCAGCGGGCCCATGGCGCCGTGCTGGAGGGCGGGCGCCGGCGTGCTCAGCGGGCCGGGCGCCACGCTCCCGCGCAGGGGGTTGTACTGGTTGGGCACCAGGCCGTTCTGCAGCCGGGACAGCCACTCGCACTGGCCGTTCAGGCCCGTGGTCCCGCCCACGGTGAAATTCACAGCCCCGCTGCCGCCGGCGCCCGAGGCCACGGGCAGGTGGGAGAGGCGTGGCGGCCCCGCCTCGAAGGCCAGCCGGCCGCCGGCGCCCAGGGCCGCCATCTCGGGCTTGGCCGCCACGCCCAGGTGGCCCATGCCCAGGTGGGTGTCGGGCATGCCCGGCAGGTGGCTGAGGGGCATGGACTGCGCCGGCTGGAAGGGGGAGGGCAGGAGGGGCGGCGAGGCCACGTCGGACAGGTAGCCGCCGTGGGGAGACTCGAGGGAGTCCACGGGCGACAGCACGCTGGAGCTGTCCAGCAGGCAGGCCTTGCCGTCCGGCGCCTTCTTCCGCCGCGCCTTGAGGTCCCGGGCCTCCTTGCCGCCGGCCAGGCCCTTGGTGCTGGGCTTGCGCGCCTTCTTGCCGGGCGCGGCCGGCTTGAGGCTGCCCAGGTAGCCGTTGGGCGAGCAGAGCGGGGGCGACAGGGTGGGCGGGCCGCCCAGGGCGCCGTGCAGCGGGGGGCTGCGCACCAGGCTGTGCTCGTCCAGCAGCCGCACGATGTCGTGGTGCATGCGCTCCTGGGCGATGTCGCGGGGCAGCCGGTCCATGTGGTCCGTGATGTCGCGGTTGGCGAAGTGGTCCAGCAGCACCTTGGCCGTCTCGTAGCTGCCCTCCCGGGCGGCCAGGAACAGCGGCGTCTCCTCCTGGCACAGGCACGGACAGGTCACCCTCCGCAGCCCGCCCCGGGGACCCGGCCTGACGGCCCACCTGCCAGCGGGGTGAGCGAGCTCCTTCGTCCCGCCCTGCAGGCCTCCTGCCAC
This sequence comes from Pipistrellus pygmaeus, assembly GCA_949987585.1. NCBI lineage: Eukaryota > Metazoa > Chordata > Mammalia > Chiroptera > Vespertilionidae > Pipistrellus > Pipistrellus pygmaeus. The sequence continues at coordinate 73,518,372 of OX465313.1, read as the reverse complement.
GGCCCAGCCCGACCCCGGCTCCTTCTTTGTGAAAACGCGTTTTTACTGATTTCAGAGAGAAGAGAGGAGAGGGAGAGGAACCTCAACCACGAGAGAGAATGGGTGCTCGGTTGCCTCCTGCACACCCCCTAGGGCCGTGGTTGGCAAACTGCGGCTTGAGAGCCACAGGCGGCTCTTTGGCCCCTTGAGGGTGGCTCTTCCACAAAATACCACGGCCTGGGCAAGTCTATGTTGAAGAAGTGGTGTTAGAAGTTGTTTAAACTTAAAAAAACTTGGCTTTCAGAAGAAACGTCAATCACTGTACTATTGACACTTGGCTCTGTTGACTAATGAGTTTGCCGACGATGGCCCGAAAGGGATCGAGCCTGCAACCTGGGGATCGAACCCTGACCTTCTGGTTCATAGGCTGATGCTCAACTCCTGACCAAGTTTTCTTAAGAACACAGCCTGACACGCCCCTGAGCCGCCCCGTTCTGAATCAGGAGGGTTTACCTTCCTGGGGGGGTCACAGACTCCATGGGGATTCTAACTGTGGCCTCTTTCCCCCAAAAAAGCTGCCCAGACCCAAACGTGGCAGCACCCAGGGCTGGGGGTCCCAGAAGGTAGGAACCCACATCCTGGTGGTCCCCACGTCATGCTGACAGCTCCGCCCGGGGCTCGGCTTTCTCATTTGCACAGTTGGCATGCCACGTGCCCCTTCCCCCCAAGCCACACTGGGCGCGAAGCCTGAGGAGCCAGCCTGGCTCACACAATGCCCAGTCCCGTGTCCACCAGCGCCCCCTAGTGCCCAACACTGCGGGCGCAGGTTCCGGAGGCCAGGGGGTCAGACTGGAGCCGGAGACTGGCCACGGGGTGAGAGGGCGGGTTCGCCAGCAGGAAGGCAGCCACTCACGTTACCACATTACCTCTGGGGCCACTCAGTCCCTGAGCCCCCACAACCACCCACCAGGGTTCCAGCTCAACCCACACCGTCTAGGCCATCCTGCCCTGCCCGGGGGCGGGGGGAGAGAAGGTCAGTCCAGGTCACTCCTATCCGAGGACCCATGGCTGCTGGGTGGCAGCCCCGTGCGTGGGAAGGCCCGGTAAGCACAGGTCAGTGAAGGAGGCTGCACCGAGCTACGGCGTCTGCATCTGGCGTGGGCCAGTTCCCTGGGCCCGGCCTGGGCCCCATGCCCTCACACCCAGGGCCCCACGCCACCCCCACGCCCAGGCCCCACGCTGCCCCCACGCCCACCTTGTTGCTCTGCATGTCCTTGTTGGCCCCGTTCTTGAGCAGCACGAGGGCGGCCTCCACGTTGTTGACGGCGGCAGCCCAGTGCAGGGCGGACTTGCCTGTGAGGGCGGCAGAGGCCGGGGTTGGCGGGCGGAGCGGGGGCAGGGGGGCGCCCGTCCCCACAGCCCGCGGCGCCCGCCCGCCCGCTCACCCAGGTCGTCCACGGCGTTGACGTCGGCGTGCGAGTTGATGAGGTCCTCCAGCATGCCCTCCACCGCCAGGCGTGCGGCCAGGATCAGCGGCGTGGTGCCGTCGTGCATGCGGGCGTCCAGGTCCGTGGCCCGGTTCCGGATCAGGATCTGGGGGCAGGGGAGGTCTCAGGCTGGGGGAGCGGAGCCCAGGGCCGTCTCGGGGAAGACTGAAGGCCATGACGTGAGAAGGCGGGGGGCAGGGGGGGGTGAGGCAGGACTCGCCGGCAGTTGCTGAGGGCGGGGGTCAGGCCGGACACAGGCGGTGCTGCCCGCAGACCAGCCCCTTGGTGCCCGCACGTGGCCTTGGCGCAGAGGCCGTGCCACCTCCGAACAGCGGAGCCCTGCTACCGCCCACCCGGCTAAGACACCAGCCATCCCTGCGGAGGCCACGCCTGGGGCCAGGGGTCAGGGCCCGGTGACCGGAGACGCCGGCCCGGCTGAGGACAGTGGGGCGGCGGCCGCCCACCTGGAAGACGCCCTGGGCGTCGGCGGACACGGCGGCGTGCAGGGGCGTGCGGCCCATGTTGTCCTGGATGTTGGCGTCGGCGCTGGCCTCCAGCAGGCGCTTGGCGGCGTCGGAGCGGGAGTAGCGGGCGGCCAGGTGCAGGGCAGTCTCGCCGGTGCGGTCGGTCTGGTTGTGCAGGCTGGCGCCCTGGTAGATGAAGTCCGAGATGACGGCCGGCGCGTCCTCCTCCTCCTCGCTGTGGCCCGTCTCCAGGCCGCCTCCGCTGCACGAGGCGATCATGAGGGGCGTGAAGCCGTCTGCGGGGACAGGGCGGGCGGTCAGCACGACGGGGCTCCGGCCGGGGCGGCCTGTGAGGACGGGGCCCTGCACACGGGCCTGGGTGCCGCCCGAACCAGGCGGGCTTCCCTGGGACAGAGCCACGCCGGGGCCACGCCGCCCGTGGCCACAGACTGGCGCTCTGCTTACGGCCTGCGAGAGCTTCACCGACACCCCCTCCCCCCAAGAGAAAAGACGACGTGAAACGCAGTGGGCCCAGCCGGCGGGGCTCAGGGCTGAGCGCCCACCTATGAACCAGGAGGTCAGGGTTCGATTCCCCGTCAGGGCACAGGCCCGGGTTGGGGCTCCATCCCCAGTGTGGGCCGTGCAAGAGGCAGCCAAGCCATGGTTCTCTCTCATCAGTGACGTTTTTCCCTCTTTCCTGTCCTCTAAAATTAATAAAGACATATAAATTTTTTTTTTTTAAGTTCAACAGCATGTCATTTTAAAAATACTTTTATGGGTTTCAGAGAGAAAGGGAGCGAGGGATAGAAACTTCAGCGATGAGAGAGAACCATGGATCAGCTGCCTCCTGCACGCCCCCCACTGGGGAGTGAGCCCCCAACCCGGGCCTGTGCCCCGACCAGGAATTGACCCGACCTCCCAGTCCATGGGTCAAGCATGGAACCAGGCCACCGGGCAAAACATGTTAAAAAAAAATCTAAACATGAAAACGCAGCCAGAAACCAGCACCAGGTGCCTCAGGGGAAGAGACCTACTTCCGGGCAGAATGGGCTGTGCTCAGCCGAGAGGCGGCCGGGAGGACTGAGTGCCTGGCCCTCACCCTCAGAACATGGACCCAGGCTCGGGGACAGGGGGCTCGGGGGTCAGGGGGCTCCGGGGTCAGGGGGCTCGGGGTCAGGGGGCTCGGGGGCGGGGTCAGGGGGCTTGGGGGCGGGGTCAGGGCTCGGGGGCGGGGTCAGGGGGCTCGGGGGCGGGGTCAGGGGGCTCGGGGGCGGGGTCAGGGGGCTCGGGGGTCAGGGGGCTTGGAGGCGGGGGGCTCAGGGGCGGGGACGGGGTCAGGGGGCTGAGGGGGGTGGGGGGCTCCGGCCAGGGAAGCAGGCTCCGGGCGGGGCGGCCAGCCGCGCACTCACCGGGGCCGCGCACGTTCACGTCCATGCAGTCGGCGTCGGCCTCGCCCTGGGGCGGCGTGGGCGCCATGGCGGACGCCCGCAGGTCCGCGGCGTCCAGGTGCTGCTGCGTCCACTGCCGGTGGTCCGCCTGCGCGTCCGGGTCCGGCAGCGCCACGGGCTCCTCGAACTGCGGGCGGGGCGGGCGGAGAGCCGCGTCACTCACGTTACGTCATACGTCACGCACGTCACTCAGTCACGTCACGCCACGCCACGTCACGCCACGTCACTCACGTCACTCCCCATCACTCTCGCCACGCCACGTTACGCCACGCCATTCACGTCACGCCACGCCAGGCTGGCGGCGGGCGCCCCCCCGCCCCGACTCACCCGGAACTTCTTGGCCTCCAGGTCCTCGTCGCCCCACTCGTTCTGGTTGTCGTCGATGAGGGCGCCGTCCGAGCAGTTCTTCAGGGGCCTGGGGGGGCAGGGGGCTGAGCGGGCTCCCGGGACCCCAGCCCGGATGTGCCCGGCCCGCGGCCCGCAGGGGCCCGCCCCCGGGGCCCGATGTGCCCGGCCCGCGGCCCGATGTGCCCGGCCCGGGGCCCGGATGTGCCCGGCCCGATGTGCCCGGCCCGGGGCCCGGATGTGCCCGGCCCGATGTGCCCGGCCCGCGGCCCGATGTGCCCCGCCCGGGGCCCGCAGGCGCCCGCCCCCGGAGCCGGCCCGCACTCACTTGAGGCCCACGGAGTCCTCGCCCAGCGGCTCGCGCCGCTTCTTCTTGCTGGCCTCCGCCACCTTGAAGCCCTCGGGGAACCAGAGCTGGCCATGCTGGCGCCGGCGCCGGCGCGACAGGAGCACGCCGCAGCCCGCCAGGCCGAGCAGCAGCAGCGCGGCCACGGCCACGTACATGAGGTGCAGCGGCGGCGGCGGCGGCGGCTCCACCGTCTCACCTGCGGGCGAGGCGGCTCAGGCGCGGCTCCGGGCCGGGCCGGGCAGCGCACTGGCTCCGCGGCGGCGCCGCCTCCGGCTCCCCACCCCGCTCCCCCCGCCCGCCCCGGAATAAGGTCATTCGGACGCGGCATCAGAATTGCAAACTCGCTGAACTCCCCGCACCGCGGCCCCCGCCGCACTCCTCTCCTGACGGGGATTAGCGCTCCGAGCGCCGCGGAGCTGCTAAGACGCAGGATTTACGGGGATTTCCGAGATACAAACTTCAGCTCCTCACAGGACAGCGATCGATGCTCCCCCCTCCCCTCTTTAAAAAGCGGTAATGATTCTGGAATAATACCCACAGAGACAGCAGGGGGGGGGGGCGGGAGAGGAGGAGGCGCGTGCCCCCCGGGGCGGCCCCACCGGCAGCAGCCAGCCGGGAGGGAGGATGCACCAGGCAGAAATGTGCAGAAATTTCCAGAAAAGGGCTCCCCAAACTCGGGGGGGCACAGCTCATACCCCCAGGGGAGCCCCGCGGGGCGAGGGCGCACTCACTCTGCACGGCCTCGATCTTGTAGGGGATGTTGAGGCTGCCGAGCGAGGCCAGGGCGCCCAGGAAGGCGGCCACGTCGGTGGTGCTCTGGAAGCACTGGGCGGAGGCCTGCACGCACTGCCGGTTGTCGATCTCCAGGTAGACGATGGAGCTGAGGGAGGGCGGGGGCAGGAGGTGTCAGGGCTCAGTGCCGGGCGCCCCCCCCACGCCTGCCCGCCAGCCGCCCGGGGACCCTATTGCGCCCTGGTGATGGCGCCCTGGTGGTAGCACCCGAGGGCCCCGGGGAGACGGGGCCCAGAGCTCCAGGAGGGGCGGCCGGGAGCCAGGCCTGGACAGGAACGGCCGCCCCCAAAGGCCCGCCCGCCAGGCCCGCCACTCGCTGTGCTTCCCCTGGGGCCAAACCCCCTCCCCCTCTCAGGAGGACGGAGACCTCAAGCCCAGGCCCCCCGGGAGCTGATGGAGCCCCTGGCGCCGAGCCCCTGGCACGGGCCTTGGCACAAGGGCCCCGGGTGGGGAGGCTGCCCGGCAGGTCCTCGGGCCCTTTACCATCGGGGGAGGGGGCCTGCGCCGGGGCAGCCCCGAGAGGCCCTCGGGCCGGCCGGGGTCGCTCACTCACCCGCGGATGTCCATGGGGTCCAGCTCCCGGCGCCAGCGCCCGCCCCCGCCGCCCGGGAGCAGCGCGGCCCAGCCCTCGGCGGCGGCGCCCAGGGAGCGGCGGATGGGGTGCTTGCGCAGCTCCTCCTCGCGGCCGTAGTAGGGGAAGATCATCTGCTGGCCGCGGGCGTCGCGCTTGAACACCACGTTGGTGTGCAGCAGGCGGCTGAGCTCCCGCAGGAAGCGCAGCGAGTCGTTGCGCAGCTGCGCGGGCGGCATGAGCACCACCACCACCAGCGTGCCCGCCGCCAGGCGCTCCGGCACGTGCTCCGCGCAGTCCAGCCCGTCCCACTCGCACTCCGCCCTGTTGCAGCCCTGGTCGCAGTGCCCGTCGCTGAAGTGGTCCTTGCAGTACTGGTCGTACAGGGGGCTGCGGGCGGGGCGGGGGGCTCAGTCTCCCGCCATCACCCCCAACCCCCGGCCCACCCGCCGGGCCCGCCCACAGGCGACCCCCAGCTGGCAGCTGGCATTGGAGCTCCGCCCCTTCCCCGCCCGCTCCACCTGCCCGCTCTGCCCAGCAGCTCAGTCCACAGGGGACCCCCAGCTGGCACCTGGCATTGGAGCTGGGTCCCTCCCCCACCTGCTCTGCCCACCAGCTGTGCCCACAGGCGACCCCCAGCTGGCACCTGGCATTGGAGCTCGGCCCCTCCCGCCCGCCCCGCTCACTTGCACTGGCCCTCGGCGCGCTGGCAGTCGAAGCCGTCGAAGAGGCAGCCGGCCGAGTTGCACTGGCTGTCGCAGCGGCCGTTGCTGAAGTACTTCCAGCACTCGAGCGCCTGCGAGCAGTTCTGCCAGGGGTCGTTGAAGTTGAGGGAGCAGTCGCCGCCGTCCCAGCCGCACGCGTGGTTGTTGCAGCGCGGGCTGCACGCCTTGTTGCCCGCCTCCTCGCGGCACTCGGGCAGCTCGCAGGCCTCCTCCACGGGCGGCGGGGCGATGTCCAGGCCGGGGCCGCCGCGGGAGCTGTAGTCCAGGATGTGGCACAGGAGCCCGTTGAACTTGGGCGGGCACAGGCAGCGGTAGAAGGGGCTCTCGGCGGTGGGCTCGCAGGTGCCCTGGTTGTAGCAGGGGTTGCCGCCCAGGCAGGGGCTGCCGGCGGGGAACTGGCACTCGGGGCCGGTGAAGGGGCCCAGGCACAGGCAGGTGGGGCTGCGCGGGCCGGACACGCAGGTGCCGCCGTGCAGGCAGCGCAGGCTGCCGCAGGTGCGCGCGTCGTTCTCGCAGGTGGCGCCCTCGAAGCCCTGCGGGGAGAGGGCGCTGGTTTCGGTCCCGCCCGAGAGGGCCGGCCGCCTTCCCCGGGGCCGCTCAGCCCCCTAAAGGGAAGTTCTGTGGCCCCAGTGGGCGGCTCAGGTGGAGCCTGGCTCTAGGAGCCCGGCGGTCATGCCTGGGTTCCTGCTGGGGCGCAGGCCGGGCTGTGGGCTGGATCCCCAGGGGGGGGTGAGCAGGAGGCAGCCGACCAATGATTCTCTCTCAGCATTGATGCTTCTCTCTCTCCCGCTCCCGTCCTCTCTGAAACCAATAAGAATGTATGTTAAAAAAATAAAATAAGTAGATATCCCGTGGACATATAAACCTCAGGGTCGGCGGGCACAGGATGCACAGGCAGAACACACAGGGTCCCCAGGGCCCCGAGAAACTCCACCGAGGCCGTGTGTTTCAGAGGACGCCGCCCCCTGCACCGTCAGAGCCCAGAGCCGGGAGGCAGCCTGTTCGAGACTTAGTAACAATATATCACTGTGGCCTCGACTTAGTGACAATGTATCGATGTCAAGCTCGTCAATAGTAACGGTGTCCACAGTAACAATGGACCCCAGGACCGCAAGAAGCTAATAACAGAACTGGTAACCCTATTTTCCGAAGGATTGTTCTGTGAATCTAACACTGCCTGGGCCTGGCTGGCTGGGCTCAGTGGACAGAGCACCGGCCTGAGGACTGTAGAGTCCCCGGTTCTATCCTGGTCTAGGGCACAGGCCCGGGTTTCAGAGGCAGCCAATCAATGATTCTCTCTCATTGCTGTCTCTCTCTCTCTCCCCCCCATCCTCTCCAAAACCGATAAAAACATATTAAATAAGTAAAATAAAACTGCTCTGCGAGTCAAGTTCACGGGCACCAGAGATGACCTGGAGGGGCATGAGGATGGCAGAGGCCTCAGCAGGCCAGGCCCTCGCAGGGGTGTGAGCGGCCGCCTCGGCAGGGTCCCCCGCCCCCCGCCCCCCACCCCGGGCGGCACCTACCGCCGGGCACTTGCAGATGAAGCCGCGGGCGGTGTTGGCGGCCACGGCGCAGGTGCCGCCGTTCTGGCACGGCCTCCCCTTGCAGCCGTTGATGACGGACTCGCAGCGGCGGCCTGGGGACGAGCAGGGGGTGAGGAGCGGCCCCGCGGCCCCGGCCTGCCTCCCCCGCCCCCCTCTGCCCCCCGCCCCCCGCCCCCCTCTGCCCCCCCCCCGCCGGGCGCCCCCTGCGGCCCCGCCCCCCGCCCCCGCGGGCGCCCACCGGTGTGGCCGGGCCGGCACTCGCAGTGGAAGTCGTTGACTCGCTGCACGCAGTTCTGGGTGCCGCGGGCGTGGCAGGGGTTGGACAGGCACTCGTTGACGTCGCCCTCGCAGCGCTCGCCCACGAAGCCGGGCGGGCAGGCGCAGGCGTAGCCGCCCACCTGGTCCACGCAGGTGCCGTTGTTGAAGCACTTGGGGCCGCGGGTCACCGGGTCGATGGGGGGGTTGCAGTCGTCCACGTTGATCTCGCAGTGCACCCCTGGGGGGCGGGGGGCGTCAGGGACCCGTGTGCCGCCTGCCGCCTGCTCCGTCCCCGCCGGCCCCGCGCCCGCCTCCCGCCCGCACGGGGCTCCGGCCAGGCCCAGGACGGCTCCGGCCGGCACAGGCCCCGCTGCCCCGTCCTGGCCCCACGCCCGCCTCCCGCCCGCACGAGGCTCCGGCCAGGCCCAGGACGGCTCCGGCTGGCACAGGCCCCGCTGCCCCGGCCCCGGCCCCGCGCCCGCCTCCCGCCCGCACGAGGCTCCGGCCAGGCCCAGGACGGCTCCGGCCGGCACAGGCCCCGCTGCCCCGGCCCCGGCCCCGCGCCCGCCTCCCGCCCGCACGGGGCTCCGGCCAGGCCCAGGACGGCTCCGGCCGGCACAGGCCCCGCTGCCCCGTCCTGGCCCCACGCCCGCCTCCCACCCGCACGAGGCTCCGGCTGGCACAGGCCCCGCTGCCCCCGGCCCCGGCCCCCGGCGGCGCCACGCTCACCCTGCGTGCCCCGCGGGCAGGAGCACTTGTAGGTGTTGGTGAGGTCGATGCAGGTGCCGCCGTTCTGGCACGGGTGGGACAGGCACTCGTTGATCTCCTCGGAGCAGTTCACGCCGTGGTAGCCGGCCACGCACTGCGGGGAGACAGACGGGGCTGTGGCTCTGTGGGCTGCCCCGTGCTGACGGACAGAGCCATACACGCTGACCTCCTGCCTGAGCCTTGGGCCCCTCACATGGGGCTGACCCGGAGGCAGACTCTCCCAGCCGACCCTGAGAAGGGCTCCGATCACTAAGCCACGGCCCAGAGCCGGGCAGGCCCAGCTCCTGAGGCAGATGTGGAAGGGGGGTCTCAGGAGGGGTGTCTACTGAACAAGGAGAAAAATCCTGCAGGAGGGAAACCCTGTCCAACGTCTCAGTGCATCTTCTTCTCCCAGCCACTTCCTCCTCCCCCAGGGACACCTCCTCCAGGCAGCCTTCCCTGATCACTCTGGCTCTACCTCAATGGGCCTAAAAGGCATCTGCTTGGCTGGGCCTTCCCAACCTGGGCCCAGCACTCTGTGCCCCCCAGACACACCCTCCCTCCCTCCCCGGACCGGGCGGGCCCCACCTCGCAAGAGTAGCCGCCGGGGTAGTCGGTGCAGGTGGCCCCGTTCTGGCAGGGGCTGGGCGAGCACTCGTCCACCTGGTCCTCGCAGTAGCTGCCCGTGTAGCCGGGCTGGCAGCGGCAGTGGTGCGTGTTGTCTGCGTCCAGGCAGAGCCCGCCGTTCCGGCACAGCTGGGTCACGTCCACGCCTACGGGGGGCGGAGGGGGGATGGGAGGGAGTGTGAGGCCCGGCTTCCCTCCCGGGGCCGCCGGGGGCCGGGCTGGGAGGGGCACGTGGTACCCGGGGGGCCGGGCTGGGAGGGGCACAGGGGTACCCGGGGCCGCCGGGGGCTGGCTGGGGGCGGCACGGGGTACCTGGGGGGCCGGGGGCCGGGCTGGGAGGAGCACGGGGGTACCTGGGGCCACTTGGGGGAGGGGCCGGGCTGGGAGGGCACGGGGCACCCGGGGCCGCCGGGGGCTGGGCTGGGGGCGGCACGGTACCTCGCTCGCGGGCGGCGGCCTCGCAGGACACGCTGGGCACGTCGCAGTGCAGGCCGGTCCAGCCGCTGTGGCACTCGCAGCGGTACAGCACGTGGGTCTGCCAGCACTTGCCGCCGTTCTTGCAGGGCGAGGAGTCACACCAGCGCACCAGGTTCTGGGGGGGCAGCACTCAGACCCTCTGGCGGCGGCCCCCGCCCCCGCCCCCCACAGACCCACAGAGGAGGAGACAGGCCCGGCTCCCACTGGGCGGGGTCTCTCTCTCTGTCTCCCCCCAGCAAATCCAGACCCCTTCCCTCCAAGGAAGATCTTATGTCAAAAGTAGACAATTTTGTTGGAAGCTTTTATAATTGGTATTTCACGTGAAAATCTCCTAGGAAGATTGGCCGATACTTTTGTATATTTCCTATAAAAACATCAGCTTTTAACAATCCTTTCCCAGCCAGCCTAGCTGGTGTGGCGCAGTGGATAGAGCGCTGGCCTGTGGACTGAAGGGCCCTGGGTTTGATTCCCGGTCAGGGCACATGCCCCAGGGGTTGCAGGCTCGATCCCCAGAGTGGGGCGTGCAGGAGGCAGCCAATCAATGATCCTTTCTGATCATTGATGTTTCTGTCGCTCGCTCTCCCTCCCGTCCTCCCTGGAATAAAAACATATTAAAACAAAACAAAACCAAACCAAACCCTATCAAACCCCTCTCACCCTACACTCCCTAGACTTTGCTCTCTCTCCAAACCTCCGCTCCCTGACCGGGCTGGCTGCCCCGCCAGCACCTCCGCGGGCAGCACAGCCCAGGCCGGGGCCAGACCGGCCGCCCTGACCCCCAGGAGCACGTGCCCGAGGCCCCCCTCGGCGAGGGCGGACGGCAGCCCTCGGCTCACCTGGCAGCTGAGGCCGGTGTAGCCCAGCGGGCAGGAGCAGCGGTAGGTGCCGAAGCTGTCCTGGCAGGTGCCGCCGTGCAGGCAGGGCCGCGAGTCGCACTCGTTGATGTCGTGCTCGCAGTAGCCGCCGGTGAAGCCGGGCGGGCACAGGCAGCTGAAGGAGGCGATGCCGTCCACGCAGGTGCCGCCGTTGAAGCAGGAGCTGCGGGCGGGCACCGGGGAGGTGACTCACCGGTGGCCAGGCCAGCAGCAGCCTGACTAACCTCACGGGGGCCCAGGACGGGGGTGGGGGGAAGCTGGGGGGCTCAGGCGCACAAACCCATCACACTCCTCCCTGTCTTCACCTCCATACGGCTCATCCTGAGGGGAGCGTTCTCACACTCAGGGTTAAGGGGAAAACAGGAGGAACACCAGAACTTGAATAGATAACACAGAGGACAATCGTGCCAGAGACAGGGACGAGGACTTGTGACCAGAGCTTCCCGGCAGCCAAGGTGAAAAGGGAAACAAGTTGATTCCCTTGTCAACTGGCAGCGGCCCTCTAGGAGCCGTGCAGGACGGGAGCAGGGGCCGGCTCCGCTCGGCCAGCTCTGCGTGACGGCGGCCGCCTGCTCGGGGCCAGGCTGCCAGACCCTGCGCGTGGCCCAGAAGCCACCCCCCACCCCCCCCCCCCCGCCCGGCCCTGGCTCTGGGGCCCTGCCGGCCGCCCACCTCTCGGTGCAGTCGGGCGTGTTGTTCTCGCAGTGGATGCCGCTGAAGCCCGGCGGGCAGGTGCAGGTGTAGCTGGCCACGCAGTCGGTGCAGTTGCCGCCGTGCCGGCAGGGGTTGCTGGCACACTCGTTGATGTCCTCCTCGCAGAAGGCGCCCTGGAAGCCGGGCAGGCAGTCGCAGAAGGCCGCGTCGATGCCGTCGGTGCAGGAGCCGCCATTGTGGCAGGGGTCTGGGGGCAGGGGAGCGGCTGAGGGCGCGGGGGGCCTGAGGGAGCTCCTTGCCGGGAGGAGCGCCTGGAACGGCTGGAGGCACGCACGCGGCCCACGCAGGCCGGGCGATGCTGCGAGAGAGCGGCCACCTCCCGCACCGACCGGCTCCCTCCTGGCCACGCCACCCGGACCCGCGGGCGGGCTCTCTGGGGGTGACAGCTGGTATGGCCAGGGCCCCCGCGCCCAGCGCCCCCCGCGCCCGGCCAGGGCCCCCGCACCCAGCTTCCCCCGCGCCCAGCGCCCCCCGCGCCCGGCCAGGGCCCCCGCGCCCAGCGCCCCCCGCGCCCAGCGCCCCTCCGCCCTCCCGTCCTGCCGTCGTCGGGGCGGCCGGCGGCACTCACTGGGCCGGCAGTCGTCGATGTCGGTCTCGCAGTTGCGCCCGGTGTAGCCGGCCAGGCAGAGGCAGCGGTAGCCGCCGTTGGTGTTCTGGCAGGAGGCACCGTGGCGGCACGGGCTCTTCACGCACTCGTTGACGTCCACCTCGCAGGTCTGCCCTGGGGAGGGAGAGCCGCCTCAGCCCCCCGGCCTCCCGTCCCCCCAGCCTGGGCCGCCCTCCCGGGCACCGGAGCCGGAGCCGCCGGGCAGCGCCTCACCCTGCCAGCCGGCCGGGCAGCGGCCTCCCCCGTCCCCCCGAGCCCGGGCCGCCCTCCGGGCACCGGAGCCGGAGCCGCCGGGCAGCGCCTCACCCTGCCAGCCGGCCGGGCACACGCAGGAGAAGCTCTCGTAGTCCTCGGACGCCCGGCACTCGCCGCGGTTCCTGCAGGGGCCGGAGGCGCACGGGGCCAGCACCGCCTCGCACGTGGCTCCTGCGGAGAGGGAGGCGGTGAGGACGGGAGCCGGCCGGAGGCCACGCCGGCTGGTCCTCGCCGCCGGAGACCCACGGGCTGCACGCGAGGCACCGTGGGAGCTGCCGGCGGAGGGGGGCCTGGACTCGGGCCGGACACACCGGAGGGATACCTGGCGCCCCCGGCTGCAGGGCACACAGCCTGGGCCTCGCCCGAGGAGCCCCTGGCATAAGGGCTGGGGACCCCCACGCTGGCGGGGGCCTCGGGCCCACTCCCGGCCTCTCGTGGCCCAGGCAGGAAGCGCCCATCGAGGCCACGGAACACGGCAGTGACCGCAGGGCCAGGCCTGCACCGCGGGGCCGTGCCAGCTCCGGCGGGCACATCCCGTTACGGGGAGCCGCGGGCTGCAGGGCACCGGGGACAGGGAGCCTGGGGCCTGCACCCGGCGCGTCCCCCGGTCTTCCTGTTTACGCCGCGGCCGGGGAAGCGGGAAGCGTTATCTTCCTGGTGGCCGTTATCTCGCGGCCGCGCTGCCATTTTCCAGGCCCTTTCTTTCCCTCGGTTTCCCCGGCGACCGGGCGGGCAGGAAACGGGCCAGGGCTTCCGACAATTGTGCGAGGGGAAGCAGGAAGCGGGCGGGCGGAAGCAGGTCACCCCGGCTCCTCCCGCCTGGCCTGGCCTCCGCTCGGCAGCGGCCGAGGGCTCGGTGCGCCGGGCGTGGAGGCCTGGGCGGCCCGGCTTCCTCACTGATTCGGGAGAGAAAAGCCAGGCCCCGGGGCCAGCAAAGCAAACACGGCTCTGGCCTCCAGCCACCCGGTGTCATGGGAACCACAGGCTCGCCGCCCCCCAGGCAGGGCCGTCTCAGGACTCCCAGGGCCCTCACACACCCCCCCCCCCCAATCAGGGGCCCAGTGGCCGTGACTCTCGGTTTTTAACTCTTTGCACAGCTCTCCTAGGGCCGTGGTCGGCAAACTGCGGCTCTCGAGCCACATGTGGCTCTTTGTCCCCTGGAATGTGGCTCTTGCACAAAATACCACGGCCTGAGCGAGTCTGCTTTGAAGAAGTGGCATTAGAAGGAGTTTAAGTTTTAAAAATTTGGCTCTCGCCGAAACCGGTTTGGCTCAGTGGATAGAGCGTCGGCCTGCGGACTGAAGGGTCCCAGGTTCGATTTCGGTCAAGGGCATGTACATTGGTTGTGGGCACATCTCCAGTAGGGGGTGTGCAGGAAGCAGCTGATCGATGTTTCTCTCTCATCGATGTTTATAACTATCCCTCTCCCTTCCTCTCTGTACAAAATAAAAATATTTTTTAAAATTTTGGCTCTCAAGCCAAAACCGGTTTGGCTCAGTGGTAGAGCGTTGGTCTGCGGATGAAAGGTCCCAGGTTCGATTCCCGTCAAGGGCATGTACCTTGGTTGCGGGCACATCCCCGGTAGTGGGTGTGCGAGAGGCAGCTGGTCAATGATTCTCTCTCATCGATGTTTCTAGCTCTCTGTCCCTCTCTCCTCCTCTCTGTGAAAAATCAATAAAATATACTTTTTTAAAAAAATTTGGGCTCTCAAAAGAAATTTCAATGTTGTCCTTTTGATATTGGGCTTTGATAATGAGTTTGCCGACCACTGACCTAGGAGGACGGGTCCTGGGGCCCCCGGCCGGGAGGGGAATGGAGGCTGGGAAACCAGGGACGCACGCGAGACGTCTGGTCACCTTAGTAAGGCCCTGCACACAGAGCAGAGCCCCCGGGCACGGCCCCCGAGCTCGCAGGCAAGGCGGCCCCATGAAAGCCACTGCACACCCCGTGGCCCGTGGCCGCCACGACCACCTGGTGGGCCAGGCCTCGCCCCGCAGGCCCCGCCCCGCAGCCCCTCGCAGGCCCCGCCCCACAGGCCCCGCCCCTGCAGCCCCTCGCAGGCCCCGCCCCACAGGCCCCGCCCCCGCAGGCCCGCCCTCACCTGTGTAGGGCAGCGGGCAGTTGCACTTGTAGCCGGCCACGTCGTCGATGCAGGTGCCCTGGTTCAGGCACGGGTTGGACGCGCACTCGTTGATGTTGGTCTGGCAGTTGGGGCCTGGGGGAGGGGGGGCGGTCAGGGCGCCGTGGGCGCGCGCCGGGCCCTCAGCCGCCCCCGGGGCCGCCGGCGCGCTCACCGCTGAAGCCCTCGCGGCAGGTGCACACGTAGCCGCTGGTCATGTCCTTGCAGGTGCCGCCGTTGACGCAGGGGCTGGACGCGCACTCGTCGTTGTTGACGTCGCAGTTGGCCCCGCTCCAGCCGGGGTCGCAGTCGCACTTGTACCTGCGGGGGTGACGGGGCCGCTCAGGGGGGCCTCGGGGCCTCGGGGCGCGGCCCGCGGCGGCCTCCCGACCCCCACGCTCCTGGCCGATGGCACGGGGGCGGCGGCCCGCGGACCCTCAGCCCTCTCAGGTGGGCGCCAGCACCCCGCCCCTGGCTGTGTGGCCTCGAACCCAGCGCTCACCCTCTCTGTGCAGAAGGAGGGCCCAGGCCCCGCCCCCTCCAGGGCCCCGAGCAGAGCGAGGGGGGCACAGCACGGTGTCAGAAAGAGCTTCCTTCCCCCCTGCACCCTGACACTCCCGCACCGATGGAGGGCGAGGGGCTCGGCCCACATCCAGTGCCGACCACACGCCCGCGTGGCCACTGACCGGCGTCCACGGGGCTCCCACACGCCCTCAGCGGGCAGCCTGCTAGACCAGCTCCCAGGACAGGCTCGACTGGGGGTTTATTACGAGGGGAAACCGGGGCACAGCCACGCGGGGGAGACGCAGGGCTGGGCCAGGGCGAGCAGCTGCACACCCTCCCCAGGCGACCACCCCCCTCGCTGTGACAGCTCCCAGCCCGGAGCCTCCGAACCCGGAGCCTCCGAACCCGGAGCAGCAGAGGAGCCGCCGCAGGCCCGGCTGCACAGGCGGGGGCCCGTCACCGGCTCCGTCCGCTGCCCCTGGGCCTGTAAGGACGGCGTGGCCCCTCAGGTACCTCAGCGGCCTCGTCAACGAAAGCTCAGGGGAGGCTGCAGGGCTGGGAGGCGTAAAGGGGTCCCCGTCCCCTACCCTGCCAGCGGGCTCGGGGGTGGAGCAGGAGCCAAGGTCCGGGGTTCAAATCCCGGTCGGGCACAGGCCTGGGTTGGGACGTGCTGGAGACAGCCGATCCCGGATTCTCTCTCATCACTGATGTTTCTCTCTCTCCCTCTCCTGTCCTCTCTCTAAAAATCAATTAAAAATACTCCACTCACAGACCCAGGAGCTGCCTGAGGAGCCAGACAAAACCCACCGCAGCCACTTCTTGCATCTCACAAACCCGGGGCCCTGGCCACTGCCCCGCCTCAGGGACCCCGAGCACCCGCCCGCGGAGCCAGCGCTGTGCTCAGGCGACACGTGGCTCAGGCGACACGTGGCTCAGGCGACACGTGGCTCAGGCGACACGTGGCCCGGGGAAGCCTGGGCACAGACCAGGGCCGAGCAGGGGCCCATACTGGGCACAGACTGCTACCTGTCCTTGGGTCACAGCACCCACCCTGGCCCGCCTGGAGCTCCAGCCTGCCCCCTGCCGGCCGCCACACAGCCACCTCCCTGGGGGCGCAGCTCAGCCTGGCCTGGAGGGGTGGACATGTGCCTGCGCCCTGCCCCACACCTGCCCCGCCCACACCCCGCCCCGCACCCCACATCCAGCCCCATGCCCGCACCCACTGAGGCCGTCCCCGCAGCCCCCGCCCCGCCCTGTGCCCCGCGCCCGCGCCGCACCCGTTGAGGCCGTCCCGGCAGGCCCCGTGGGCGCAGGGGTCGCTGCTGCACTCGTTGACCTCGGACAGGCAGGAGGGGCCGTGGAAGCCCTCGGGGCAGCGGCAGGTGAAGGCGTTGGTGCCATCCTCGCAGGTGCCGCCGTTGTGGCAGGGCCCGCCCGCGCACTCGTCGATGTTGATGTTGCACATGCTCCCTGCGGGGGGGGGGGGGGCTGTGAGCGGTCCGGCCGAGCCTCCGTTCCCCGGACACGGGGATGGTGACCGACCCCACGCCGGCCGGGCCGAGCGGACACCTTACATGCGTGTCGCTCTGTACGGGCGCTCGCTGGCACGTGTGAGTCCCCCTCCCGTGCCTGGGCAGAGCCTGCCCTGGCCTCTGGCCACGGGCACCTGAGGCCCTGAGAGCCAGGGCTTGCTCGGGGCAGACGGGCGGCCGCGGCCGACGGTGCCTGGACCCTGGCCGTGTCCTCAGCCCGCTGGGCCGGCTGAGCTGCCCGCTGGGCCGGATGAGCTGCCCGCTGGGCCGGCTGAGCTGCCCGCTGGGCCGGATGAGCTGCCCGCGGAGCCCGGAGCCGTTGAGCCCATCGCCGCGCTGTCCCAGCCGCCGTCGCTGAGGACTGGAGCCCGACAGTGGCCCTGGGCGGCTCCCTGCAGCGACCCGCCTGGGTGAGGGCCCAGGGCCATCGCTGGCCTTGACCTCTGAGCACGGCCTCCGCCCAGGCCAGTCCTGGGCAGGGCTCTGAGGGAGGAGCCGGGGCGGGGGGAGGGAGCCAGGGGCCGGTCCCTGACCCTGGACGCTCACCGGTGTAGCCCGGCTCGCAGACGCACTCGTAGCCGTCGATCTTGTCCAGGCAGGTGCCCGCGTCGCAGGGGCTGCTGGCGCAGTCGTCCAGGTTGATCTCACAGTTGGGTCCTGAGGGTGCGGGCGCGTGGGGTCAGCCCGAGCCCCGCGGCCAGCCCCCCCCCCCCCCCCCCCCCCCCCCGCACACCGAGCCGCCGCACCTGTGGTCCCCTTGAGGCAGAGGCAGAGGTAGGCGTTGTCGCGGTCCTGGCAGGTGCCGCCGTGCCGGCAGGGCTGGCTGTGGCACTCGTTGATGTTGGTCTCGCAGTGGCGGCCGGTGTAGCCGGGCCGGCACAGGCAGGTGAAGGCGGCCACGCCGTCCTGGCAGGAGCCGTAGTGGCAGGGGTCGGGCTCACACTCGTCGATGTCCACCTCGCAGTGGGGCCCCGTGTAGCCTGCGGGCGGGGCCGAGCTCAGCGGCTGCTCCCGGGCACCGGCCGCCCCTGCCCGAGCTCTGCCCCAGACCCCGTCCCCGAGCCCTGGCAGAGAGGACGGGCTGTGTCCTCCATGGAGACGCGTGCCCGGCCGGCGTGGCTCAGGGGTGAGCACTGAGCTAGGAACCAGGAGGTCCCGGTTCGATTCTGGGTCAGGGCATGTGCCCGGGTGAGCTAGACCCCCAGTGGGGGGCGTGCAGGAGGCAGCCGATCCGTGATTCTCTCTCATCATTGACGTTTCTCTCCCTCTCTGAAGTCAATAAAAAATATATTTTATTGATTTCTTACAGAGAGGAAGGAAGAGGGATAGAGAGTTAGAAACATTGATTAGAGAGAAACACCGATCAGCTACCTCCGTACATCCCCTACTGGGGACATGCCCACAACCAAGGTCCATGCCTTTGATAGGAATCAACCTGGGACTCTTCAGTCCGCAGGCCGATGCTCTATCCACACCGGTTAGGGCTGTGGTTGGCAAATTGTGGTTCACAAGCCACATGTGGCTCTTTGGCCCCTTGAGTGTGGCTCTTCCACAAGATACCATGGTTGGGCCAGCCTCTTTGGAAGAAGTGGCGTTAGAAGGAGTTTAAGTTTAAAAAATGTGGCTCTCCAAAGAAATGTCAATCGTTGTGCTGTTGGTACTGGGCTCTGTGGACTAATGAGTTTGCTGACCTAGGAGTTGTGGCAATAAAAAATATCTTTTAAAAATGTAAAAAAGACGCCTCTTCCGTTGTGAGGTCAGCGCTGACTAGGGTCCCAGCGGAGGGCCTGTCCCCTGCCCCCTCGGCTCCGGCCGTCCCTCCGTGGAACCCGTGCCCGCTTCCCTCCCCACGCCCTCCCCGCGCCCTCCCCGCGCCCTCCCCACGCCCTCCCTGCGCCCTGGCAGCGCCTCCCCGCCCGGTGGCGGCGGCGCCCACCTTCGGTGCACACGCAGCTGTAGGTGTTGGGCCCGTCCAGGCACTTGGCGCCATTCTTGCAGGGCGTGCTGGCGCACTCGTCCACGTCGAACTGGCACAGGTTCCCGGTGAAGCCTGCGGCGGCACGGCGGCGGCTGGCAGAGGGCTCCCCAGGGCCGGGCACCCGCCGGACCCTCCCCTCCCGCATCTGCTCCGGCCTCAGGCCCGCCCCGGGGCTCACAGAGGAGCGACCCGGTTGCCATGGCTACAGCCAGCCCAGGCAGGTGGGGCCTGGGGTCCCCTCGGTGTCTGGGGGCCGATCTGCATCTCAGGAGCCCAAGGCCCGACCTGCTCCACCCCCTGGGGCTCCAGAGCCCCACGTCCATGGCGCCGCCCACCAGCAGGGAGCCCCCACAGCAGAGCCTCCGGGGTTCGCAGCGCCCTCCCCGCCAGGGGACCCCAGCAGCCAGGAGGGGCCTCCCCGGCCGCCGGGATCCCCACCCCCAAGCACCCCGGCAGGACGAGGGCAGTACCGCCCCAGCCTGGACCCCCGGCCACTTCTGAGGAGCAGAGTGAGGCCGGGCGGGGCGGGGCCTGTCCCGGGCACAGAGCGTGGGCAGGGGCAGCCCGTGGGCAGCCGGGCGGGGGCGCACCTGTGGGGCACTCGCACTGGAACTCGTTGATCTTGTCCACGCAGCGGCCGTTCTGCAGGCAGGGGCTGCTGGCACACTCGTCCCGGTTCACCTCGCAGTGCACGCCCTCGTAGCCTGGGGGGGGGGCGGGGCGTGAAGGTGCCGGCCCAGAGCCCCCACCAGACCCGCAGCCACGGGCGCCAGCCCCCCTGCCCTCCCCCCTCCCCGGCTCTGCTCCGCCCCCGGGCGGGGCCTCCCTCGGTTTCCCCGGTGCTGGCGGTCTGGGGTGGGGGAGGCACAGGCTGGGGTGTCTGTGCCCACGCACCGGGCATGCAGATGCACTGGAACTCCCCGATCTGGTCCAGGCAGGTGGCGTCATTCTGGCACGGGTTCGAGACGCACTCGTTGACGTCGATCTCGCAGCGCGGGCCGGTGTAGCCCTGCAGGCAGCGGCACTCGAAGGAGCCCAGCGTGTTGATGCACTTGCCCTTGTGCTCGCAGGGGTTGGCACCTGGGGGCGCAGCACTGTGGGTGAGGGGCTGCTCCTGGCACCCCGGCACCCCGGTTCCCAGCGTCCGGGAGGGACCGGCCCGCCTCCCCGTGGCCACCCCCCCGTGGCCATCCACCCCCCGTGGCTGTCCACCCCCCGTGGCCGCCCCCGTGGCCGCCCGCCTCCCCCCGTGGCCGCCGGCGCGCCCCGGCGTACCCAGCGCGCACTCGTCCACGTCCTGGCTGCAGGCCGGCCCCATGTAGCCGGAGGGGCAGGTGCAGATGGCCTTGCCGTTGACGGGGTTGGTGTCGCAGTTGGAGCCCTCGTTGCAGGGGTTGCTGATGCAGGCGTCGTTGAGGTGGCACAGCAGACCTGCAGGGCGGCG
This sequence comes from Pipistrellus pygmaeus, assembly GCA_949987585.1. Classification (NCBI taxonomy): domain Eukaryota; kingdom Metazoa; phylum Chordata; class Mammalia; order Chiroptera; family Vespertilionidae; genus Pipistrellus; species Pipistrellus pygmaeus. The sequence goes on along the minus strand of OX465313.1, from coordinate 73,498,528 downwards.
CCGTCAGGGGCACTGCCCTCCCGCCCCCACCCAGACCCCCGAGGAAGGGCCTCCCGCTGCGATGCTGTTAAAAAACACTTTCCTACTGATTTCTGAGAGAGACAGAAACACTAGAGACAAGAGGACTATTGACTGGCTGCCTCCTGCACGCCCCCCATTGGGGATGGAGTCCGCAGCCCAGCCCTGTGCCCTTGACCGGGATCAAACCCGGGACCCTTCAGTCCGCAGGCCGACGCTCTATCCACTGAGCCACACTGGCCAGGGCCCATGCTGACATTTCTGAGCCACCCTGTGGAGCATCCAGGACATGTAGTTCGTCCCCAGCTGGCCTGACCGTGGGCACCCTGCCCCTCTGCCCTCCAGAGAGCCTCTTCGCATCCTCCCGGGACCCTGCAGCCAGCCTGTGCGTGAGCGAGGCCAATGGGGACAGCCTGGCCCGAGCACGCCCACGGAGGCAGGTGTCACACCCCCCCACCCGCCCTCACGTGGGGACCCCCTCTCCCCCCCTCCCCTGCGGGCCGTGGGGACCCTCCCCCCTCACCGGTGCGCCCGTGGGGACCCTCCCCTGCGGGCCGTGGGGACCCCCTCCCCCCTCACCGGTGCGCCCGTGGGGACACTCGCAGTAGAAGGAGGCCACGCGGTCGTGGCAGGTGGCGCCGTGGAAGCAGGCGGCGCTGGCGCAGTCGTCGATGTTCTCGCTGCAGTCCTCGCCCGTCCAGCCGTTGACGCACACGCAGGTGTAGCCGCCCTGGGTGTTGTGGCAGGTGCCGCCGTTCTGGCAGGCGTTGGGCATGAGCTGGCACTCGTCCATGTCCTTGGTGCAGTACTGACCTGCGGGCACGGGACCATGGGGCCGGGCGGCGGCTGGGACTCAGCCCAGGCAGACCCCGACCCCGGGGCAGGCCCGCCGCCACCAGGCAGCCCTCCAGGGCCGCTCGCTCGGCCAGCGGAACCACGGCCTCCCCTTCGTGCCGGCACCGGCGGCTTTGACCTCTGCTGACTGCGCGCCCAGGTGCACGGGGACCCCGCTGCCTGCCGTCCCCACCGCACGGCGGCCCCAAGGTCCCACCTAACCAGCTGGGCTCCAACCCGGGGACGGGACTCTGGCAGAGGGCGGCTGGGCCCGGGCAGCCATGCCCACGTCCACACTGAGCCCCGGGCCCTGGGCAGAGGGGCTGCCCCGTCACCATCCCCCTGCCGGCCCGGGCGCGGCCCTCCCCGCCGCCTCCTGGGGGCGCAGGACGGGGCGGTACGTGCCTGTCCACTCGGGCGGGCAGCGGCAGTTGTAGGTGTTGACGCCGTCCACGCAGGCGCCCCCGTTCTGGCAGCTGTGTCCCGGGCAGTCGTCGATGTTCTCCTCGCAGTTCTGGCCGGTGAAGCCTGGGGGAGCGGCCGGCCGTCAGCCCCGTCTGCCCCGCCAGCCCCCGCCCTGCGGCGCCTTGGGGTCCGCACCCCATCCCCGCCCTCCCCTCTCTGTGACCACGGCACGTTTCTCTCCCGGAATCATCTGGAAAGGGCATTTGGGCGCGGCCGGCGTGGCTCAGGGGTTGAGCATTGACCTATGACCCAGGAGGTCACAGTTCGATTTCCCGTCAGGGCACAGGCCCTGGCTGTGGGCTCCATCCCCAGTGGGGGGCGTGCAGGAGGCAGCCGATGCATGGTTCTCTCTCATCATTGATGTCTTTCTCCCACTCCCTCTCTCTCTGACGTCAATAAAAACATATATGTCTATGTGAATGCATATGTATTTTTTAAAAGGGCAGTTGGAGGGACAGATTCACAGGCACAGAGCCCTTCTGTGGCCGGGAGCGCCTGGTGGCTCCATGGAGGGCCTGCCTGCGGGCCAGGCGCTGTGCAGGGTGCGGGGCCACCGATACCTTATTGGACAGGAGCTGCAGCGCACGGGGGCCTCTGAGCTGGGCAGCGTGTGGGCAGGACCAGGTGGGCAGTCCTAGGGGAGCCCAGAGCCACTGTGCCCAGCTCCTCCCAACCTGGGGCTGACCTCCCGGGGCCTCCCCGCCCGTCAGCTGTCCACCAGGCACCGCCTGGTCAGCGGTCAGGGCGGAGGTGTGAACGGCAGCAGCAAACGGCAGCCCGTTACCGATGGCCTCCTCCCCCCAGGCCTCTGACCCGCTGCCCGAAGACCGAGTGCCCCCGCCCCGCCCCCACCCCCGGAGCCAAAGCCAAATGGAAGCCCGTGGCTCGGGGAGCACCCCACATCAGTCAGGCCCGTGCTCTGCCTCCCGCTATGCTGGGGGCCCCTCGCATCAAGGGACCTCCTTCTGAAGCGGGTGGGCTGGCGGGTCGGAGAGCTGGGCTCCCCGCCCGCCCAGGAGGGCCAGCACGGGGGAGGTCACACAGCCCCCAAGGAGGGTCTCAACGGAGAGCCGGGGGGGGGGGGCCGGGCCGGGCCGGGGGGCTGGGCCCTCACTCCCCGCGGCCGCGGAGAGGCCGGCGGCGGGAGGCGGGCGGGCGGGCGGGCAGTGGGGGCCCCAGTGCGGCAGGAAGCCCGTGCCTGGCCTCTGCATGACGGCCGAGAACACACTTCCTCTTTGTGGGGACCGGTCTGGGCGGGTGGTGCGGGGACTGGGGCCACCCCGGGTCATCCCCGGGTCAGCCGGGCGCCCTGCCCTGAGTGACCACACCCCCGCCCCCGCTGGGTCCCACCTCCCCGTCGACACCAAAGGCTTCACCATTATTTTAGGTCGCCAGCAAGGAAGGCCAACTGCGACGGAGAGACCGGCAGGAACCGGTGCTGTGGCCGCTGGGGCAGAGGGGGTTCCGGTGCCTGCCCTGCCGCCCCCAGCACCCAGGGGAGACCCCGGGGTGCACGGGCGAGGCGCCTGAGGTGGGAGCTCTGCACGTGCACCGGGCTCCGGGGCCCCTGGACCAGGGGACCCTGAGTGGCTGTGCCAAGGAGGCCCCCCAGACTGGACCAGGGCCAGGCCTCCCCAAGGAGCCCTCCTGGGGCCGCAGGGTCCTGGGCCCCGGGGGTTGTGGCCCCACTGTCCGGTCAGAGCAGCGCCCACCCGTCAGGAGCGGGCAGGGGGCCTGGGGTGGCGCCCGGCCCATGCTGTCCTCTCCTCCTAAGGCCATTCCTTCCTCCGGGCCGGCCGCACGCCACCCCCTGCCCCCGGGGCCCCGTCTGATCCGTGCTGGGGCGCCCCCCCCGGCGGCCGTACCTGGCAGGCAGGCGCACTCGTGCGTGGTGTCGCCGGTGGGCCGGCAGGTGCCGCCGTTCTGGCAGGGCGAGGGGCTGCAGGGCACGTGGGGCAGCTCGCAGCGGGGCCCGGTGTGGGTGGCGCGGCAGGCACAGCGGAAGGAGCCCACCTCGTTGAGGCAGGTGCCCCCGTTGCGGCAGGGCGGGGGGCTCAGGCCGCACTCGTTCACGTCCTGCCGGCAGGTGGCGCCGTGGAAGCCGGGCGGGCAGCGGCAGATGAAGGTGGCCTCGAAGGGGTGGCACTCGCCGCCGTTGGCACAGGGGTTGGAGGCGCAGGCATCGGCCTGCTGGCACGTCTTCCCTGGAGGGCGAGGCGGTCAGAGGGGGCTCCGGGCCCGGAGGTGTGGGGCTGGGCTGGGCTCAGGCGCCCTCTCCTTAACCCCCGGCCCCGCCGCCCGACCGGCTGCCTTCCTGTGGACGAGGGCCCGGGTTCCGGAGGCTGAGCCCACACGCCCGGACGCTCCAGTCCAGGCCCTGAGCCCGGCGGCAGCAGCGGCGAGAGGGGGCCCGGCGACAGCAGACCCCACAGCCCGGGCTGCAGTGGGGGCTCCGGTGGAGGCCCAGGGCCTCCTCCAGCCATGCCGACGGGCCCGCCAGCCCACCCTCCCGAGGGGGGGGTCCGGCCGCCTCACCTGACCAGCCGGGCGGGCACAGGCACTTGTAGTCGGAAAGCGTGAGCAGCTCGCAGGAGCCGCCGTTGCGGCAGGGGCTGGGCAGGCAGGCGTTGTCCTGGGGCGTCAGGCACAGGGGCCCCGAGAAGCCCAGGCGGCAGCTGCAGGCGTAGTCCACCCGGCCGGCCCGCTCCAGCACGTGGCACGTCCCGCCGTTCCTGCAGGGGGCGCTGAGGCAGGGGCTGTGCGCCTGGCACCGCTGGCCCACGAAGGCCCCGCTGCAGCTGTGGGCGCAGACCCGGAGCCGTCAGTCCACTGGCCGCCGCCGCCACTCAGCACCCGTCTGGGGGGCCCCCTGCCCCCGCTCAGCACCCGCCTGGGGGGCCCCCTGTCCCCCCTCCCACTCAGCACCCGTCTGGGGGTCCCCATGCCCCCCGCTCAGCACCCGCCTGGGGGGCCCCCTGCCCCCGCTCAGCACCCGTCTGGGAGGCCCCCTGCCCCCCGCTCAGCACCCGTCTGGGGGGCCCCCTGCCCCCCGCTCAGCACCCGTCTGGGGGGCCCCCTGTCCCCCGCTCAGCACCTGTCTGGGGGGCCCCCTGCCCCCACTCAGCACCCATCAGGAGGCAGCGGGCACAGCGGGCGGGCCGCCCCGGGCTCCCCCAGGGGACGTGGCCGTGTCTGCGACCCCCACGCGGTGCCTGTGCCACGCGCCCCGAACCGCACTCGGTGCAGCAGCTAACCTCACCTCACCCCCTGGGGACGGCTAAGACCAGGACCCCGAGGACCGGCTGAGATGTCGAACCCGCGTAGGCCCCGCGGCTGCATCTCAGCCACCCGGAGGCGGGGCCGCGCTCTGAACCCCGCCGTGTCCCCGTCCCCCTCCGCTTCCCCCACGAAGAGGCTCCGGGGACCTCGCCGGGCTCGGCCTGGCACCCGCCCACACACCCCACACCTCCACCCGGACTCGCTCCTTCCCTCTGGGATCAAGTCTTCCCCTGACACAGGCCACCGAGCTGGGATGGAACCCCACTTCCCGGCGAGAGAAACAGAGGTATCGGGTCCTTCCTGAGCCAGGGGGGTGGGGGCGGGCGGGGGCTGCCCCGAGGGCAGGCCTGTGTCCCCAGAACACTGCAGGCACCGGGAGCAGGGGAGCGGGAGGGCCTCCTGCCTCCTCCCCCTGCTGGTGGCCGGCGCCTGGAGCTGGGACCGTACCCCCCACCGCCCCTGCTCCCGCCCCCGCCCCCGCCAAGGGCCTCGGGCCTCGCTCGGCGGGAAGCTCAGCCAGGCGTGCCTTCCCAGGGCAGAGCCGCTGAGGCCGAACGTGCAGCCCGCGGGGCCTGGGAAAGCGGCCCGGCTGCGCCCACGGCTCCGGGCACGGGGGGGGGGGGTAGAGGGGGGAACTGGCGGGGAGCCACGGGGTCCCCTGGGTAAACGGGGCCTCCCTGCTCCTGTGCATGGACCCTCCGCCTTCCAGAGCCCGCCGGAGGGCTGCCCGGCACCGCCCGGAGCTGTGGCCACCTCCCGCGCCGGGTCCAGCCCTCCCCCGCCCCTCGGTGCCCGGAGAGGCGGGCCTGGGGGCCTGGGGGCCGCGGGGACGGGCGGGTCAGCGTTTCTCAGCCGGCGGCTCCCTGCCCCCAGCCCGGAGGCAGTCCGGCCTCGCTGAGGGCTTTCTCCGTGGCCGGCTGGGGCTCGGGCAGGGTGGACGGGGAGGACGCAAAATGGCCCCTCCGGCCCACCATCTGTTGTCAGAAGCCAAAGGTCCCGAACCAACTGGCTCAGAGCAACAGCTGCCCCGCGGGGGGCCGAGCCACTCAGCCCGGCTGGGCAGACGCCAGCCAGTGCGGGCTCCCGTGAGGCCATGCTCCTGGGGCTGCCCCAGGCCTCACTGCCGGGGTCCCCCAGCCCTCACTGCTGGGGTCCCCCAGCCCTCACCGCCCGGGGGTTCCCCAGGCCTCACTGCCCGGGGTCCCCCAGCCCTCACCGCCCGGGGGTCCCAGAGGCCTCACCGCCCGGGGTCCCCCAGCCCTCACTGCCGGGGTCCCCCAGTCCTCACCGCCCGGGGCTCCCAGAGGCCTCACCGCCCAGGGGTCCCCCAGTCCTCACTGCAGGGGCTCCCCCAGTCCTCACCCCCCGGGGCCCCCCAGGCCTCACTGCCCGGGTCCGGGGAGGCGGCTGGGCCCCCTGTGTGTGGATCCAGTTACAGGCCGCGGCCCTGGCCTGAGCTCACTGGGAAGGGGGGGGGGGCAGAGGCAGCCCCTCCCCCGCCCTCAATGCCTCCATTGTCAGGCGGAGCTGGGCCGCTGCCCCTCGGAGAAAGGCTCTTTCTTCTGTCCCAGCGGCCGGCGGAGTGGGCAGCGGAGGGAGCGGGCAGAGGGCACTGCCCGCCACAGCGGCGGAGCGCCCGCCCGCCCCCTCCCTCTCTCTGCCCCACCAGCTCCAGGGGGAGGCAAGGCTGCGGGGCCTCCATTCTGTGGGCTAGGCCTGGCCCTGGTCCCGGGCCACGCGGGGACCCTGCCACTACAGCGCCCCCCTTCTGGACACCGGTGTCCCACGTGGACCAGAAGCCCGGCCCCGCAGGACTGAGCCCTGGAGCCTGGGCAGCGCCGGGGACACCCCCTCTGCCCCGGGCCCGAGCGGGGACCCTGGGTGGCCCGGGGCGGTCCGTTGGCGGCCCAGCACGGCGGCTGTGCGGCTGTGCGGCTGAGGCTGAGCGCTGGCGGAGGGACAAAGGCGGAGCAGGTGTGCCTGTGGCGGGACGCGGCGGCAGCTGCTCCGGCCGGCTGGGCGCGGGCGGAGCGCGGCTCCTCCTTGGGGAGCGGAGCTGAGAGGGCCCATTGTCCCTCCCGCCGCCGGGCGGCCGCACCGTGAAGGCACGCTGCCCGTCCGGGGGCCGGGCCGGGCCGGGCCGGCCGCCACCGCACCCCACCCGCACCCCCGGGACCGGCAGGGCCGCGGGGAGGAGCAGCCGGGGGCGGGGCGGCGCCGAGGCAGGTGCCTGTGGGGGCGGGGCGGGCTCAGGTGCAGCGGCCGGAGGACGCAGGTGAGCAGTCCGGGCTGGGGAGTCCCGAGGCCGCTCCTGCCTGACCCCTCGGCCCAGCTCCAGGCGGCCCCAGCCCCCACCGCTCACCCCCTGCCTCCCAGCCTGGTCACAACGCCCATCTCCCCACGGCCAGTCACCTGCCGCCCAGCGGCCAGCCGTCCCCAGAAGGTGGCTCCGCGGTGGAGCGCCGGCCTGTGAGCCAGGAGGTCCCGGTTCGATCCCCGGTCAGGACACACGCCCGGGCTGTGAGCTCCATCCCCAGGAGGAGGCAGCCCATCGACGACGCTTCTCTCCCCTCCCTCTTACTCTCAGAAATCCATCCACACGTGCACATACATGTGCACACATGTGCATACATGTGCATGCGGAGCGTGGGAGGGACCACACGGCCTGTGCCCACCCTGTCCTCACACCTGTCCTGGCGGGGCAGTGTGTGTCTTGGGGCAGATGCCCAGGTCGGCGAGGGGAGCCGCACCCGATGTTGGCCTGGACTCGGGGCTTCCCAGAGTCACCCCCACCCCGGCCTCTCGCTCGGACAGACGGCCCGAGGGCCCGTCCACGCACCGCCGGCTCCCGCCCTGGCCCCCGGTGGCCCCCCGGTGTGCCTCCCTGCTCCCTCCTGGAGGGGTCCCTCCGGCTGCTCCCCACCCGCCTCCCCTCGAGCAGGTGAGTGACGGGGGGCCGGGGCTCGGGACCGGCTTCCGGCAGCGCCTCCCGCCGCCCGGAGCGCCAAATGGCTCGGGCCTGCCTGTCCCCCTCCCCCCGCCCCCCGCGTCCACAGAAATGCGACCCCAGAAAGCCTCCGGAGGCAGATGTTGCCGCGACCTTTCACCCGGGACTAATTCTAAATGGCGCTGTTTTCCTTTCGGAGCGGGCGGCCATCTGCCACCCCCAGGGGAGCGGTGGCAGGTCCCTCCGCCCAACCAGCAGAGGGGGGGCCACCAGGAGTGGGGAGCCCAGAGGCCCCGTCCGCCCTCGGGAGCGGGGGTCCAGGGCCCCCCCGTGGGAGCCGCCCAGCAGGAGCCGGACCAGGCAGCGGCTCCTGGGCTCCATCGCCGGGGTGGCACGCCATTACGGACCGCAGCGGCGTGTGCTGCCAGAGGCCACGTCTGCTGGGCCGGCCCCCCTCCCCAAAGGTGGGCAGCGGCCGAGGCTCCCCGATGCCATCCCCAGCCCCTGAGCACCCAGCCGAGCACCCCCACGGCCCCTGGGGAAGGAGCCGGAAGGAGCCGGAAGGAGCCGGTCCTGGACCAGCAGGACTGCCCGGGTGTCCTGGGAGGGGGGGCTCCACCCCCTGCCACCCCAGGCGGCCCCTCAGCCCACCTCCCGCCCCTCAGAGCGGTCACCCCGACGGCACAGTCCCCGGGGCCTGTCCCGCAGCCAGAGGCCCCCCCCCCCTCACGCTCCCTCAGCCCCCGCCCCCCCCCTCCCCGCCCAGGAAGGAGCCTGGGCGCTTGGGCTCTGCTCTGTGTGTTCCAACCAGAGCAGGGCCCACTGCGTGAGGCTGGGGGTGCAGCCAGCTCAGGCAGCCCTCGCCCCCAGATCCCGGCCTTTGGGTTCTAAGCAAAGACCCACGAGGCCCCTCAGCCCTCCACCCCAACCACCAAGACAGGCCTAGACCCAGGGCCGGGGCCAGGCAGGCAGGCCGGCCACTGCCCCCGGGCAGCGGGCCAGGAGCTCCCGAAACCTCGGGGGAGAAACTGGGCGAATGTGTCAGGGGATTGCTCCGCGCCCCCAACCCCCAGCCCCCGGGACAAGGAGCCACAGCAGGAGGGCCCCAGGTCCCTTCCAAACCTGCAGACACCTTTGTCCAGACACCTGCCCATCTGCCTGAGCAGTGGCCTGCGCCCAGGATCCCTCCCACCTCTCCTGCTCCCAGCCCCTTCTCCCGCCCACAGGCAGTCAGGGCTCAGGGTGGGGGTCAGGGTGCAAGGCCAGGCTCCAGGGCCACAGGAGCAGGAGAGGGGCAGGGTGCAGCCCTCCCCCCCCCCCCCCCCCCCCGAGAACGGGCAGCCAGGTCTGATGCTGACAGACCCCAACCCCAAACATCAGCCGCCCTCAGAGCAGAATGGCAGCGGGGGTGGGGGGTTGGGGGAAGGGGGTGCAGAGGGCGCTGTGGGCCCTGCAGGCCCTGCTTTCCGCGCCCCCCCCCCCCCCAGCTGCTGGGCGGCCCGGGCCCCGCCGGGGCCTCTTTCCCAGGCTGCCCGGGTGAGAGGCGCTGGAGGAGGAAGAGCAGGAAGAGGGGCTTCCGTCCTGGCTCCGGGGAAGCCCTTTGTGTGGGGGCCGGAGCCGTCCTCCCCGGAAGTGAGCGCTCCCACGCGGAACACAATGCCCCCCATTGTCCCCGCCCCCCCCCCCCCCCCCGGACGTGGGAAGTGGGAAGGGACGGAAAGGCCAGGGCAGAGGGCAGCCGGCTTCCCGGACACGGCCCAGCTGCCGGGCCGAGCGGCGCAGGCCGGGCTCCCACAGAGCGCCATGGGGGGGCGCCCCGCGGGCGGAGGGAGCAGGGCCTCCCGCCTGGTCCCTGAAAGACAGAGCCTCGAGCTGGAGACAAGGCTGGGGTGTGGGTCCCCCCTGGACTCTCCTGGACAGCCCCCCCCCCCCCCGCCCGCGCTGCCTGGGCCTCTGCCCGCTCCCCGCCCCCCGCAGGCAAGCCGGTGCCGCAGGATCGATGGCCGCGAGGCGGGCGCCGAGGACTTAATCCCAAACTCGATTAATTAAGTCCGAGGCCGCCGCCGAGCTCCCAAAGCCGCCCCATCCCGGCCCGTCTGCCCTGCTCCCTGAGAGGCCGGGCGGGGGCGCTGTGCTCCCGGCCAGGCCGGCCCTCCGCAGCCCTGGCTCCGGGGTCAGTGTCCTGAGACTCAGGGGGCGGCACCAGGACCCCTCACTGTGGTCCCAGGAAGAGGAGGGAGCGCCCCCCGCACTTCCCGCCGGGACCTGCAGCCGTCCGCAGGGCACGCCGCCCGTTCCCGCCCGTCCCCCCAGAACAGGGGCCCAGGCAGGCTGCCCCCGAATGCATCTCAGCCCCCCTCGCCCCGGAGTGGCCAGACTCCGAGGGGAGTGAGCAGGTTGGGGAGGGGCTGGACCGTGGGCACAGGGAGGGGTGCCTGTGTCTCTCCCCGCCCCTGGTCCCGGGACGGGCGGGGCCCGCAGACAGTGCGCTCTTACATCCAGCCCGTGGCCGCACACACACCTGGCTGGGGTGCTCTGGGTGGGAGGCCTGGGCACTGGGGCGCCTCCCGCGGCTTCCAGGGGCCCCAGCTCCTCGCACCCCCTCTGGCCAGCAGGAGGGTCACCCCAGTGCTGGACGCCTGTCCCTGCCGGCTGGCACTGGGCACAAGGGGCCGGAGCCCACAGCTGGCTGGCCGCTGGGCCCTCCTCCCCACTCCCAGGACACCCTCCACGCTGGGCAGCAGGACCCTGGCAGGGCCGGCCAGGCTGCCCCGAGGAAGCCACAGTGTGAGGCACCGGCTCCCGTGGTGGCCCCGTCTGGGGTCCCCAGCCCCCCTCCCCCCCGGCCTTCTCTCCCCGTCACATCAGCCGGCGCTCCAGCCCCACCCCCCCGCTCGGCCGACCACCCGGCTCCCAGGCTCCCGGCCCAGCCTGCATGTGGCCGCTGCTCCCCTGGCTGTCCACCCCCATCTCTCCCCACGCCCAGCACAGCCCCCCGGTGCCTGGGGACACAGCCACGGCGGGGAGTCAGGCCAGCCCCCTGCACCCAGGCCAGGGCAGACCCGAGGAGGGAGGCCCACAGGTCACAGCCTGGGGACACTGGGGCCCGGCCAGTGGCCTGGGTCAGGGCCATGGGGCGGGTCCCGGCCTGCGCCAAGCCCTGTGCCCTTCATGACCTTGCCCGAAGCCAGCAGCCGTCTGGCCCCTGAGGAGCCGCGAGGCAGGATCGGCTCTGGGAGTAGAACTTGGAGGCCGCTCAGAGACGGGGCGGACACACACACACCTCCAGGGACCCCATCTCCCTCCACGGCCCGGGGCCTCCGCAGCGGCTGAGAGGACTCGGAGCTAAAGCGACAGGCAGGCAGGCTGCGCTCTGCGGAGGGGGCTTCCCTGAGGGGTCACCGTCCTCCCAGGAGGAGGGGCTCAGAGAGGCCACGCCCCCCGTTTGGGAGGCAGGGCGGGGCCAGGGCCTGTGCCATTGAGAGAGCCCCCCCGCCCCCCCGGCCCCGGGCCTGCGGCGTGGAGCCGGGAACAGGGAGGCCCAGACACCCGACCGGCCAGGACGCGCCCCCCTGAGCCGAAGCCAGGCTGCCCGGGCCAGGGTGCCCGCCAGACCCGGGTGCCGGGCACACCGAGGCCTAGCCCCCGCCACCGTGCCACGTGGGCACAGCTCGGGTGTGCCGGGGGCTCTCAACCAGGCGGGGAGGCCTCCTCGTCTGACCCCTGGGCCATGGGGGGTACACTATGAGGGGGGCCCTCCAGGGGGAAGCAGGAGGCCCAGCGGGCTCACGTCGCGTCACCGGGCTTCCAAGGAAGGAGGAAGCGGCAGAGGCCCCGGAGGTGTGGCCGGGGGGTCCCCCCTGGCTCCCCGGGCCCGGGCCCCCTCCCGCCCCAGCCGGCGCCTCTTACTGAAAAGCCGCCGGGGAAAACACGCTCTGAGCCGCTGCGCCCCCAAACCGCGCTCATTTCCAGTAACTGCCACTTCCACTCGTCAGCCCACACCCAGAGGAAACGGCGGGGGCGGTCCCCAGCCACGGTCCGTCCTGCGGCGCAGACAGGGACAGACGGTCTCCCCGAATCACCCCAGCCTGCAGCGCCCGGGGCCTGGCCATGGGCAGGGGCGAGTCTGCTGCAAAACGGGCGGCACACCTCCCCTGCGCGGAGCCGCTCAGGAACTCAGGGCCCCAGAGGTTCAGCTGCCCCACCCCCCAGGCCGGGCAGAGCCTGTGGCTCAGCCGTGACTCAGGAGCCAAGCTACTGCCTCAGGCCCAGCTATGACCTATGGCCTATGGCCTATGGCCTCTGGCCTGTGAACTATGACGGGGACCTGCCTGCCAGAGGCTTGGCCTTGGCCTTTGGGGTGTCACCAGAGTGACGAGGGGACCAGTTTTTACGCAGCTTAAAGAACAGCAACACAAGCTTCAGCACCCAGCCCAGGGGCACCCCCCCTACCCCCATCGCTGTGGGCGTGACCACGGCCACTCGTGTGCTGAGAGCTCCGTGACCAGCCTGGGCTCAGCCTGATGAACTGCCCACCAGCGAGCAGCTCCCTCTGAGCCCCAGACCCCCGCCCCTCCCCCCGTCCCCATCAGCCCGGTGCAGGGGCCAGCTGAGCCCCAGTGCCTGGCGGCGGGGCCTCCCCTTGGGGACGGCAGCATCTGGGCCTGTCCGATCCTGAGGCCCCCAGGCCGGGGCCTGGCCGCTGAGTCTGAGTCACCCCAGCCCCCCCACCTGAGCCCACGGCCCTGCCACACAGGTGAGGCCGGGGCCGTGAGCGAGGAGGCAGGACTCGGACGGCCCCGCGGTGAGCCCTCCGGACCCCGGGGTCCTCCCAGAGGCTGCCCCAGCCCCAGCTCAGGAGCCGCAGGGCTGGGCTCCGGACGGGGAGGGTGTGTGTGTGTGATCGCTGCTCACCCCTGGGACGGGCCACACACACCCGATGGGCAGCCCCCCCCCCCCCCCCCCCCCGGGAGTCACAGTCTCCAGGCCGGGCCCTGAGCGGGGGGGCCATGGAGGAGGGGGAGGGGCCACATTTCCCAGAATGCTTCTGTCCCAGGGGCAGTGCGTTTGGGGGAGGGTACGGGAGCGGGGACCTGCAGCAAGAAGGGACCAATCGGGGGTGAACCATGGGGAGGGGTTTCTGCTCCCAGAATGCCGTGGGCCTCACAGGGGACCGTGGAGCCCCACCCGGGAGACGGTGTTTGCCCCGTGCCTGACCAGAGCGGCCCCGTCAGGGTCCCCGGCCGCCCCGGTGCCAGAGGGCAGCGTGAAGAGGGCCCCGCTATGTCCGAGCGTAGGGGGCGCTCCCGCTCCCGCCGCCTCATGCTCTCGAGCCGGCGAGGGGCCCTGAGCACAGGGAGCCGCAGGCACGGCCGAGCTGACACCCAGGACACAGGCCCCCCATGCTCCGTGCGCTGGGCGGCGGCCACCAGGCCAGGGAGGCCTCCCGGACACCGGCCACCACCACCCCCCTCTCCCCCACCTCCCCTGCTCACGTCCACGCCGGTCCAGGCCTCGGTGCCGGGCCCGTGCCCGCCGCTCTCGGGCGGCATAGGCAGGCGGGAGCCGGTGCTCGGGAGGGAAGCCCGGGACCCCTGGGGTGAGGAACCGGGACGTGAACAGCGCGTGTGGGAGCCACCGGGAGAACCATCCAGAACGTGCCCCGGGGCAGAAAGCAGGAATGCTTGCCGGGGGCCGGGGCCAGGGCCAGGGCGGGGGCGGGAGTGCCTGCCTAGTGGGCTTGAGGTCTGTCCGGCGTAAGGAACGTCCTGGAACTGACTAGGTAACTGACATACTGAGTGGCCACTGAGCGGTACCGTAAGCAGCTGAAACTGCAAACTGTGTATGTGCACGTGGCCACGGAGACACCGGTGAGTGCTCCCGGCTCCCCGGACCCAGCCTCAGGACGGTGGGCGGGGCCCGGCCCTGTGGGGTGCCAGGCGGAGGAGGCCAGGGCAGGAAAGGGCACCCTCCGCTGGCCGCCCTCCCCAGGGCGCCTGCCAATCACGCCTGCTCCCAGCAGGTGCGCCCCCCGGAGGCCAGGAGGTGCGAACGGAGGCCGGGCGGTGCCTCGCCGCCTGGCCAGACCGGACTCCCGGCACCTCTGCCCCTGCAGGCTGCCCCCCGCCACCCCGGGCTCCGCAGGCCCGTCCCGGGGCCTGCCGGGGTGCAGCTGGGAGGGAGCTCGCTCAGAGGGGGAAACCGAGGCCCCGGAGGAGACGCAGGTCCGAGGGGGCACACAAACCACAGCCAGGCCGCTTCACACCGTCCGGACCTCCAGGTGGCCCCTGGCCAGCCAGGCCCCCGCCCTGCCCCCCGCCCTGCCCCCCGCCCTGCCCCCCGCCCTGCTGGGAACCGTCAGGACCAGACACATCCTGACCCGCAGCCAGGATGCCCCGGGCCAGCCGCTCGTTAAACCTCCGGGAAGGCGGGAAGCTCGGACGGGCCTGCCCGGACAGGCACGGCTCCCACGCCGGCCTCAGCCCCACCTCGCCAGCCTCAATGTTCCCACCTGTAAACTGGGCACATGAAAGGGCAGGGCAGCCACCACCTCTTTCCGGCCCGGGGGAGCAGGCCCCTCCGCCAAGGCGCGGCGGACGGGGCCTGCGGGGCGCGGAGCAGTCCCTCCGGGCCCTCCTCTGGAGCCCCAGCTCTGGGTCCCAGAACCCTGACCGCGCCCTCGTGCCGGGGCCCAGCGCCCCCTCCTGCCGCTGAGCAGCGGAGTCTCAGCCGGCGGCTCGCCCTGCCCCCACCCCTTCCTGCGAGGAGCGGTTTCTTTTTCTAAAAACACGTCTGCGATCTTGTCAATGGAAAAACGCTGGCTGCCGCCGGGGGCGGGGCCGGCCCAGAACGCGCCCCTCCCGGCGGGGAGTCGCGAGACTTTCTGGTTGACGCTGAGCGTGGACACGTGTTTCCAGCGCCCCCCCGCCCCCCCCCCCCTCCCCGCGCCGTCCTAGGCCCCGGCATCGCGGACACGGTGGAAGTCCCGCAGCGGCCATCCTGCCCACCGCCCGAGGGCGGGGATGAGCCTCCACCATCCTCCCCGCCCCGTCCCCCCCTCCGTCCTCCCGCTCTGTCGTCCCCGCTCCATCCTCCGGCCCCGTCCTCCCCGCTCGGTCCTCATCCTCCCCGCTCGCCAGGACGGCCTGTGACTCAGTGGGAACAGCCAGGCCCGCGACAGACACCCAGAGCCCGTCCCTCGAAGCCCGCCACTTCCTGCCGGCACCCGAGCCCCGTTAGAGGGAAGTCGTGGTCTCGGCCTGTTTCCTCGAGGGGCCGCACGGACGGGGCGGCGGCAGGAGGGGCCGGGCAAACGGGGCGGCAGGAGGGGCGGCCGGGCGGACGGGGTGGCGGGAGGGGCGGCCGGGAGGACGGAGCGGCGGCAGGAGGGGCCGGGAGGACCGGGCGGCGGCAGGAGGGGCCGGGAGGACCGGGCGGCGGCAGGAGGGGCCGGGAGGACCGGGCAGCAGGAGGGGCCGGGCAAACGGGGCGGCAGGAGGGGCGGCCGGGAGGACGGGGCGGCAGGAGGGGCCGGGAGGACCGGGCGGCGGCAGGAGGGGCCGGGGGCAGGCCGGGGAAGGAGAGGCGGGCCGGGCCAGCCGGGCTGTGTGACCCCAGGGCCGCGCGCAGCCTCTCTGTGCCTCTCGCTCTCCCAGGCCTGGGCCGCCCCAGCCTCTGCGCTCACCTCCGCGGCCGCCGCCGCCCGTGAGCGCCCCCCTGCCCGCACACGGGAGAGGGAGCCCACGGGAGAGCGGTTACCGGAGCCGGCGTGCCGTGCGAGCAGACCCGGCACACGGCGGGCAGACGGAGGCGCGGGAGCCGCGGGGAGCGTCGTGGCCACTACCTCCTCCCAGGCGGTGCCGGCCGGCCCCCGGCAGCCCCTCCCGTGCTGTCCAAACCGACACATTAGCCAGCTCAACGCGGAGGAGGAGGATCCCGAAACCAGCGCCGTCAGCTCGAGAGGAGAAGGCGGAGAAAGGGCCGCGGGGCCGGTGGCGTGCGCCTTACCCACCAGAGGCAGCCGGGAGACCTCGTCCCGGAGGGGTCAGAGGTCAGCTGGCCCTGCACCCGCCCGCCGGCTGGACACTGCCCCCGGCTCCGGGCTCGGGGCTGCCGCTGCGGTGATCCCCTGGCTCTCGCACAGGCGGGGGGAGCACCCTCTTAGGCCTCAGGGTGCCCTCGCAGGGCACAGGCCCTGGGTGCAGGCTCCATCCCCGTGGGGGGCGTGCAGGAGGCAGCCGGTCCATGATTCTCTCTCATCACTGATGTTTCTCTCCCCCCGCCTTCCTCTCTGACATCAATAACACAAAAAGGGGGAGCCCCCATCAGCACCCCCTCGGCACCACGGCACCGCTACGGGGGGCAGTGACCCGCCCTCGGCCGCACACAGCGCTGTGCAGAGGGGGCTCCGTCCCCCCGGGGCCTTCCTGGGACCGTCTGCACTGGCGGCTCTTCCCCCCGGGCCACCTGACGCGGCCTCGGGGGCGGTCCCTCCCGTCGGGGTGGAGACGGTGATTCACCAGGTACAGACGTGTCTGGCTCCGTGACCCACTCTTTCCCACGCACTGTCCGTAAACCGGCACAGTCAGAATTCCCCGGGGCCGGCCTGGGCTCCGCTGCCCTGCACCCCAGCGCCGTGGGGGACAGGGAGCGCCCCCCTGCCAGGCGGGAAGGGCCTGGCCTCCAGGGAGCCGTGGGGGGCGGGGCGAGCGGCGGGCACAGGCCTCGGACGCGGAGGGCGCGGGCCCCGTCCCCAAGCGGCCAGGACCGTCCTCACTGCACCGCGCCACACCGGCCTCTCACACCTGCCTCCCCGCCCGCCCGGCCCGCCCAGAGGCAGGGCCTGAGGACGCTTCCGCTCCTCTTCCGAGTGGGTCTGCGGGTGCGCACAATGGGGTCTCTGTGGGCCCGCTCGGCCCAGTGCCAGGCCAGACCGAGGCGGGCTTCCCGCCAAGGAGGGGCACCGGGCCCGGGCCGACAGGCCGGCTCAGGCTGGCAGGGCTCCCCGGGCGCCCGGGCTCCGGGAGGAGGGCCCATCGCTCTGCCGCTCCGTCCCTCACGCCTCACCCTGAGGCCGGTGAGCGGCGGCGGCAGCCGGATCCCCAGGCACCCGTTCTGGCCGGGGCAGCGGGTGGCACCGGCGTCGGCCAGGGCGCCCTCGGCCTCCCCCGGCCAGGCCGTCCCCGCTCCCTGGTGGCACTGAGGAGACCCGGCCCCCACGCTGCCCAGCTCAGCACCCTCCCGCCTGCCCCAAACCCTCTGCAGAAGCACGGAGACCACCCCCCGCTTGCCTGCGCGGGCTGGCGGGAGGAGCGGTGCATTCTGGGAAGCCACGCATAATTAATCACACGGCATTAATCCGCCTCCCCCGACAATAGCCCCTGCACGTCCGCGGGGTCCCAGCTGTCGGCCCTGAATGAAGGGAAACGAGATTTAGGGCATCACGCGTCGGCGGGAGGGGAAAGAAAGGCCCCAGAAGCAAAAGGGGAAAAAAAGTGGTGTGCATTCATTAGCGTCCGACAAAGACACAATCCCCTTTGTCCGGCAACTGCTCACAGGCCCTAATTGGCCCCGTGCGGGCGGGGCGAGGGGGGGCGGGGTTGTCAGGGGAATGGGCCCCGGGCCCCTGGAATGAGGGCGCCCCGACGGATGGCGGGACGGCGGCCGCGGCCCCGTGGCCTCCGGGGAGGAGCCTCGCTGTCCCGCCAGCGCCTCCTCATCATTCCCGTCAGGGACGCATTCAAGTTGAAGGGCACTGGCTGCACAGGAGAGCGTCCCCGAGGCTGGCGGGGACTCCCAGGCGGGCGGGCACCCCCTCCCCAGCACGAGCTCGGCGCACAGCGGGGGGCAGGGGGCTGGGACGGGGACCCAAGACTCGGAGGGTGAGGGGCCAGGCGGTTGGGGGTCGGTGTAGAGCCGCGGATGCCAGGACAGAAACCACACGTCCAGTAGGTACCCCACCCCCCAAAAAACAGAAGAAATGGGCACGGCCGCTACTGCCCACTGGTTCCAACTTCTGTCCCCCGGCCGGCGCGCCCGAGGCCCAGTCTGAGGCGGGAGGAGCACGCGGGCCGAGGGTGGGTTTGGCTGTGAAATAGCCCGTTTCTTGCCGAGAGGCGCGGCCTGCCAGGAGGAGCCGGAGCCGCGCGGGCGCTCACCTGCCCCGTGCCCCTGCCCCATGCCCAGTGTTCTGTCCCGGCTGGCGGGGGGGGGGGGGGGGACCCTCTAAAGTGGCCCGCAGTCTCCGGGCAGGCCGAGTGTCTCTGGGGACCCTGGGAGAACCGGGGGATCGCCCTCAGCACCCCGAGCCCGGGTGGCCGCAGAGGGGTGCCGGACCCTCCCGGGCCGGGCCAGCTCCACACGCACATAACCGGGCTGATTAAGGATTGCCAGACTCTGCCCAGTAAAAGCAGCACGTGACCGCGCCCGGCTCCTGGGCCATCTCCGGAGACAATGGCCCAGTGTTCTGTCCCCGCCGCCCGCCAGGCCGAGGCCGGGCTCCCTCCGCCACAGAGCAGCCGGTCCCCTCAGAGCAGCCGGACCCCTCAGAGCAGCGGGTCCCCCGAGAGCAACGGGTCCCCTCAGAGCAACGGGTCCCCTCAGAGCAACAGGTCCCCTCAGAGCAACAGGTCCCCTCAGAGCAACAGGTCCCCTCAGAGCAGGAGGTCCCCCCAGAGTAGCCGGTCCCCCCGAGCAGCAGGTCCCCTCAGAGCAGCGGGTCCCCCCAGAGCAGGAGGTCCCCTCAGAGCAACGGATCCCCTCAGAGCAACAGGTCCCCTCAGAGCAGGAGGTCCCCCCAGAGTAGCCGGTCCCCCCGAGCAGCAGGTCCCCTCAGAGCAGCGGGTCCCCTCAGAGCAGCGGGTCCCCTCAGAGCAGCCGGTCCCCCCAGAGTAGCCGGTCCCCCCGAGCAGCAGGTCCCCTCAGAGCAGGAGGTCCCCCCAGAGCAGCCGGTCCCCCCGAGCAGCAGGTCCCCTCAGAGCAGCGGGTCCCCTCAGAGCAGCGGGTCCCCTCAGAGCAACAGGTCTCCTCAGAGCAGCAGGTCCCCTCAGAGCAACAGGTCCCCCCAGAGCAGCTGGCCCCCCAGAGCAGCCGGCCCCCCAGAGCAGCCCGCCCGCGGCGCAGTGTACTCACACGCAGGCCTCGGTGCCATTGGGGTGCGCTTCACACCTCCCGCCATTCAGGCAGGTCTCGCTGGGCTGGGAGCACCGCAGGCCTGGGGGGCGAGAGGAGAGGTCAGCTCCCAGCACCCGAGGGGCCACGCCACGGCCACTGCCCACCCCTCACCGCCCCTTCTGCATAATGGGGTGCCCAGGGAGCCCCTGCATGAGCCCCAAGGGGCGTCCACATTCTGAAACGGGGAGCGGGAGAAGCGGCTGCCGGGCGGCAGGTGCACGGGCGCTCCCCGTGGGGCAGGGCACCCCAAACGCCGCCCCAGGGCAGCGGGGGGGGGGAGGGGGGAGGGCCGGGCACCGGCCCAAACTGGCCCCCCACCCCGTCCTCGCGGGAGCCTGGCTGGGCCGGCCCTCCCCAGCCCCAGGATTGTCCTGCTGTTCAAACAGCTCTGCGAGGGGGCAGCACCGGGCTGGGGGTGGGGGGGGCGCGCACTTGGCTCCCGGATCGTGGGAAAATGCGACAGCTGCAAGGCCGGCCGCCCCGCCCGCCAACAAAGCGCCCGCCGCCGGGAATCAGAGCGGCCCATTGTGGTGCCAGGCCGCCTCCTGGGGCACCGGGACTGCGCCCTGGGGACCGGCCCCGCCCCAGGACACCCAATACCCGCTCCCCGGGCACCTCCGGGCTGCGCCCCCACGCGCCCCGAGGACGGAGACGCTGTTTGGAGGATCTGACCCCATAAGAGGAGTTATCGCCCCCCCCCCTCCAGGGCGGGGTAAATCTAGCCCCTCGGAAGCCGGGGCGGCGGGGAGCCCTGCCTTCTGGAAGTGGGGAGGTAACTCCTGCAACTTTTGGGGAAGCTGAATGAATCGCAGAGCCTCCTGGGGACCCCCTCCCAGCGCAGGGGAGACATGGACGAGCGCCCCTCCCCGCGCCAAGGTCTCAAACTTGAACTCCAAAGTGAAAGTCCCCCAGGAGCAGCTGAATCCCCCACGCCCGCCCCCCCAAAACCTGTCTGCGAGCCAGGACGGGGCAGCGGCCTGGGGGGGTCTGGGGGGGAGGTGCCCGGGACCCTGGGATCCCGGTCCGCGCCCCTGTCCCCGGCCAAGCGGAGCTCTGCCGCCTGGGCGGGGGGACCGGGCCCACCGGGCGTCCCGCGACGCCCCCCGCCGGGCGGGCGGCACCCGAACCCCACGCTCCGCGCCCCAACATCCGCTCCGGCGCGGGCCGGAGCCGGAGAAGAAAGATAAATGGCCCCGAAGCAACAGGAAACCAAACCGACTCGATTCAAATCGAAAAGGGGTGGGCAGTGCGCGCCCGGGGCCGGCCCCAGCGCAGCTGGTGGGGGCGCGAGACAGGACCGGGCCTCCGGGCTCCCCCGACCCCAACCCCGGCCCCGGCCCCGGCCCCGGCCCCGGCCCCGGCGCCGACCGCAACCCCGGCCCCGACTCCAACCCGGCCCCGGAGCGGGCGGCCGGGGAGGGTCAGCCCCCTCCGCATCGCAGCCCCGGACCCCGCGGCGCCCTCCCGCCCTCCCCCGCCCGAGGCGCGCGGTCCCCTCTCCGCCGCCCCGGCCACCGCTCCCGCCCCGGGCGCACGGCGCCGCCGAAGTTCCCGGAGGCGCGGGGAGTTGCTGGGGGGACGCCCTACCTCGTGCGCCCAGCGCGGGCAGCAGCGCCAGGCAGAGCAGCGGCGCCAGGAGCGGGGGCATGCTGCCCGCTGCCCGCCGCCCGATGCCCGCTGCCCGCCGCCCGCGTCCGGGGCTCCTGCTTCGCCGGGGGGTCCCGCACCCCGCGCGCCGGGGATCCGCGGGCCGCTGCTTCTCCTCTCGGTGGCGGGCGGCTGGGCTCCGCGCCCCTGGCCCCGCTTCGCTCCCGGCTGGCTCCTCCGCTGCGCCCCGGACCCCGATCCGCACCCGCGCCCCTGCGCTCCCTCCCGCGGCCGCGGCGCTAGTGAGGAGCGGGGCGCCCCGCGCTCCGGCCCCGCCCCGGCCCCGCCCCGCCCGGCCCGGCCCGCCCCCGATCCCTCCGCGGCCCGCGCCCCCCGCCGCCGCCGCGCCCCCCGCGCCCCGGCCAGCGCGCACCTCCCCGGGCGCACCTCCCCCGCCGGGCGCGCCGCCGGAGCCCGGTCCCCGGGGCGGGGGGCGGGGCGGGGACCGGGCGGCCCGGGGACTACTTCTCCTCCGAAAGTTTTCCGAGGCCAGAAGTTTGCGGCGGAAGGATCCGCTCGGTGCCACGACCAACGACAATTGGCACCATTTGCATCTCAATGGAGAGGAGGCCGGGGCTCCGGGGGAAGGGGGACCTGCGGGGAGGGGGGCATGCCCGCGGGTAGCTGAGCCCCAGAGGCGAGGGCAGCGGCCAAAGCCAAGTTTAGGGACCCCTGGCCCAGGGGGTCCCTGCCAGGCGCCCCGGGGCGCAGAGGCTGGAGACCCGGGCGCTGGGCCCAGGGGGTCGTGGGCCTCAGGCAGCCCCTGGTGTGGGCCTCCGGAGGCTCCTGGGGACCCTGGGGAGCAGCCTAGGCCGGAGGATTGCGCACCCGCCCCCCGCCCCCCGCCCCCCCTCCCCCCGGGACCCGCCTCCGGACGCTCCTGGCCGCTTGGCTGGCCTGCCCCTTCCCCGGCGCCTCCGGCCTCTGGTGCCCGCACAGCGTGAGCGTGCGGCCTGGCAGACCCGCTGCTGGCACCCTGTTCCTCCCACGTGCTGCTTCCGGAGGACGGGTCTCTCCGCGCCCATGTCAGACTGGGCATCCTGTGCCAAGGCGAGCTGAGCGCTGGACGTCCTACATGCCCGCCACAGGCCTGGCACACCGGAGGGCACGCCCCCCCGGGGTCAGACAGCCCGCCCTGCCCGCCAGGGCACTGAGCTGCGGCGGGAGGGCGTCTGTCCAGCTGGCATCTGGACTGGGTGGGCATCAGAGGGCGGGCAGCCTTCAAAAGTGCAGAGGGGCCTGGCCAGGGTCAGACACGGGAGCTGCGGACCCCCCAGAGCGGACAGACCACCTCACCAGGGGGCCTGAGAGGTGGCCGCGGGACAGCAGGTTGCACACCCGGCCCTGGGCCTGCCCTCCTGTGTTTGCTCGTTTGTTAGACGGAGAGAGGGGCTGGGAAGTCCCCCCGCCCCCTCCCCCGTCCCCCCAGCTGAGGGACCCAGGGCTCTGCGCACCACGGCCCCTCTTCTGGGGGGAGGGCACTGAAGGCCTCAAGCCAGCGCTCCTCTGGGGCCGCGGCCTGTGAGCCCCCCGTGTGCCCTCGGGGAGCCGGTGCCCCTGCCACAGGCCCAGGCCTAGGAGAGGATGCCCAGCCTGGTTTGGGGGGGCAGTTCTCACCCTTCGGCCAAGGGACAGCCACGGGGGGGGGGGCGAGGGGGAGCAGGAGAGGGGACAGGAGGGGGACACTGCAGAGGGGAGGGGAGTCTCACCTGGGTCTGCCCAGCTGAGCCAGCTCTGCTCGGACCTCCCCCCGACAGGGCACCAGCCTCCCGGGCTCCCCACCCACCCCTCCTGGCCACCTGGCGCCACCGGGCGAAGAGGGCCGAGGAGCCCCAGCAAAGCCCAAGGGCTGGGGCGGGGGGGGGGGGGGGGGCAGCCTTGGCAATGTCGTTCACAAATGCCGGGGGGGGGGGGGGGGGGGGAGGTCTGGCCTCCCTCTGGTCTCTGAGTCTGCCAGGCCGGGGCCCGAGGGAGAAGGGGTGGGGTGCTGATGGGGTCCTGGAGGCCTCCTCTTGGGGGGGGGGCCCTGGTGGTCCCTGATAAGAGCTGAATGGGGCAGCGACGTCACGGTGGGCTGCCTGCCGGCTCCGGGCTGGGACTGGGACGAGGGGGGCAGGGAGCCCCGGGAGGTTGGCGGTCAGGCCCCTGCTCGCCGTGCTGGTCCCCTCCTCCCTGCCCGTGACCCCCGAGCCCCGGGTGGGCTAGCAACGTGC
Organism: Pipistrellus pygmaeus; assembly: GCA_949987585.1. Lineage (NCBI taxonomy): Eukaryota > Metazoa > Chordata > Mammalia > Chiroptera > Vespertilionidae > Pipistrellus > Pipistrellus pygmaeus. Next base: position 73,475,953 of record OX465313.1, on the reverse strand, counting down.
TCCCCACGGTTCTGGCTCCAGTCCGGCCAGCGGAGCCTGGTCGCAGCGGACAGGGGCGGGGGGGTGAGCACACAGCAGGGCTGGCGTGCGGCTGCCTCCCTGCTTCCCAGTTTCTCAGTCAGTGTGTGTGTGAGTGTGTGTGTGTGTGGGGGGGGGGGGGTCAGACTTAGGGTGCAGGCGCAGTGGCCCCGGAGCAAGGAGAGGGGTGTCAGGGGCAGGGACGAGGGCTGGTGGCTGGGCTGAGGGTGGGGTGCCGGCGGGGCCGCTGTGGGAAGATCCCAGGACACGGACAGACAGGGTGGTGCCCTCGGCCTTCTGAAGTTGGTTGTAAAACAGATCTGAGCGGCTGGCAGAGAGAGAGCGGGAGACTGGGTGTCCAGCTCTATCCCCTCCCCCCAAGCCCCATCCGCACAGCCAGACCCAGGCCCCACGCCGAGGGGCCCTCCCTGCCCCGGGCCTCGGTTTCCCCCGAGAGGTGATTCCTGGAGTCCTCTCTCCTTCCTGCCTGCATCCCAGACACCCAGTGCGGGGCGGCTCCAGAACGGTTAATGACCACACGCTGTTCCCTGTGTGCATCCCCTGCGGTGGCTCAGCCCTGAGCAGTGCCTCCAGTCCTACAGGCCTGGGGCCCGTCTGCAGGGCCCGTGTCCTCGGCAGGAGGCTGGGGTCTCGAGCTTGCTTCCCTGCCCGTCCCTCCTGCAGGAGCCCCCCGGCCCCGGCCCAGCACGCTCCCAGGCCGGCGGCTGGGGTCCCTTTCCTGCCCACTCCCTGCGGCTCCGTCCTCGGCTGACGTGACCCCCTTCACTCCTCAGCCTCCCCTCCTGCCGGGGCCACAGAGCCTGAGCCCCCGCTCCCACCTGTCCCTGAGGGTCACCCCCTCCACACGTGCACACACACACACACACACACACACACACGCATGCACGCACACACATGCACGCACACACGCACGCAGACTGCCCTGTGACGAATGGAGGCTCCCAATGCGAACGCAGTCTTGCCCAGGCCCTGCCCTGCCCTGCGGGACCCCGTGCCCCTGGCCCCACGCCCGCCACTACCTGGGAGCCAGGCCTCTGGCAGCTCAGGCGGGGGGGGGGGGGGGGCTGGCCGGAGGGCCCTGCTGCCCCAGAGGCCGGGACGGAGGGTCAGCACCCAGAAGCGGGCACGGAGCCTGGGAGCGTGTTGCCCGGGCAAGTCCCCGGCAGGTAGGCCCGGCTGGCGGCTCCGAGGGCTGCAAACCCAACCGTGGCCGACCCCGTACCCGTCTTCTGAGAGGGGCTGCGGGCGGCACAGCGGGCAGGCCCTGCCAGGGACCCCCGCCCGGCCTCTCGGCGCAGCCATGGCCTGCACCTCCCAGCGCCCCACTGCCCCCGGGCTTGGGGGCGGCAGGTGGGCTGGGCAGGCCTCCGGGTCCCAGGGGGGGCCCTCTCCAGCCCAGCCCCTCCGCTGCCCAGGGGCCGGTCACCTATGGGGCAGCCTCAGAGGGGGAAGTGGGCGGGGCCTGCCCCAATCAGGGGCTCGGGAGGAGGGGCCGTGGGGCCTGGGCTCCCAGAGGCTGACTGAGCTTCCAGCTCTGAGCTCGGAGCTGGCACCTGGGGCTGCACCCCCCTCCCCCACCCCCATGCCTGACGACAGGAGATGCCCGGTGCCCGTGGTACGGACAGACGGGTGCCCTCGGTAAGGCTGGGAGCCCAGCCTGGCACCGGGGTCTGCCCACACCAGCCCCCCACACACCCCTCCCCGGATCCTGGGACCCCTGCCCAGCCTCCTGGGGGTGGGCTCCAAGGGCACCCCCTCGGCCGGGGGGAGCGTCCACCCCGCTGGGCCCGCAGGCTGGCTCGGAACTCTCTCCGGAAAGAAAGGGCCTCGGGGGACGAAACTGCGGGCCCCACCCCCTGGGCTCCGGTACAAAAGGTACAACCGGGCCTGAGTCACGGGCAGAAATGCCAGCCAGGAGCCTGTCTCCGCCCTCTTCCCATCCTCCTCCCCTGTCTTCCTTCCCCTTTCCCTTCCTGGGGTTACAAACAGCTGGACATTCCTCCTTTCGGGGTGACGGGGAGATCCCCGGCTTCCCACCGCAGAAGTCTGTGTGCTGGGAGGAGCTGCCGAGGGGGGCCTGGGGGGCCTGCAGAGGGCCCGCCCCCCACAGCCCCCCACGCACCCCCCGCCGGGCCCCCCCCCCACCGTGGGGCTCGCCGTCCTGGCCCCCGCCCCCCGCCCACGGCCCCTGAGCCCCTCTCGGCTCTCCCGTCCGCTCCAGACACATTCAAACTTGCTCAGAACTTCCGCCCTCCCCCGCACCCCCCGCTCCGTGGGAAAGCGAACGGCCGGGAAGTGGGGCTTGGGTTTCAGGGCGCGGGGAGCTGTGCTCCCCAGGCCGGCGCAGGCGCGGGCAGGTAGGCACATCTGCGAGCCATTTTCCTGCCTGGGGGGGGGGGGGGCGCGGGGCGGGGAGGGAGGGGAAACCCCACAGCCCTTCAGTAAGACCGAATCCTGCGCCTCTGCCCTGACAGCTCCGGAGAGCGTGCCAAACGCCAGGCTGCGGGCGGCGTGGGAACGCGCGCAGTCAGACTCGCTCGGGGCCATTTAACTAGAAACAGGCGCTCGGTGGCTACTGCCAGGGGACAGGCCTGCCCGGCTCCCGCTCCCGCCTCCTATCTCCCCCTCATCTCTCCGCTCGGGGCCCTGCAGCTCCCTATCACGCCATCGGCGCTGGGAAACGGTGCAACAGCTTCTAACCGGCCGGGAAGGGACGCTGGGTCTGTCCGAGGCCGGGGCTGCGGGGCGGGGGCCCCGCTGCAGGCAGGCCTGGCTCAGGGCGCTGGGCGGCTGCAGGGTCTGTGAGGACATAGATCAGACGGCCATCACGCCGGATAAATGCAGGCCCAGAGGACCCGCCGGGCTGGCGCGTGGGGACCCTCCGGCCTGGGACCCGCACGCCAGACCCACGCTCAGGGCGCCCTGAGCCGGGTGACGGGGGCTGAGCACCCACAGAGCGAGCACTGGCTGGGAGGGTGGAGGGCCTCCAGTTTTCTCCCTCGATGGCCCCAGGCACCCAAGGGGGCCAGTTCCACTGCCTGAGGGCGGCCGGCAGGGTGCCGGGTGGGCGTGCAGGGGGGTAGGTGCCCCACGGCCGCCGCCCCTGGGGGACTGTGGGTGAGCTGGGACGCCCCAGGGCCAGGAGACCTCCGTCCGTCTCCTTGCAGGAAAGGTTTCAGCAGAGACCCAGGGGGCAGAGCAGGGCGAGTGCATCGGCTGACGGAACGCCCGGGCAGGGCTGCCGGCTCAGGGGGAGTCAGAGAAAAGGGGGCCTTGGGGATGGGGTCAGGGGTGAGCCCCGGACGAGCTGCCGCTGCCCATTGCACGTCTCGGGGGGTCCCTTAGAGCCATGGTCGGCAAACTCACCCGTCAGCAGAGCCAAATGCCAACGGTACAACAATTGAAATTCCTTTGGAGAGCCACGTATTTAAACACAAACTCTATAGGCAGGTACATTGTTATTAACTAGAGGCCCGGTGCACGAATCCGTGCACAGGTGGGGGCTGATGGGGCTGGGCAGGCTGCGGGGAGGGGCCACGGGTGGTAGACCGGCCAACCCCACCCTCTGGTCAAACTCCGGGTAGAGGGGTCAATTTGCATATTAGCCTTCTATTATATAGGATTAGAGTCCTTCTAAGCTGGCCTTTGCTAAAACCTCAAGGGGCCAAAGAGACGCATGTGGCTCAGGAGCCGCAGTTTGCCGACCACGCCTTAGAGGGAAGCGGGGGAGGACAGCGGGAGCTCCCCGGGGGACAGCGTGGGAGGGAGAGTGGGGCCCTTCGGGCGAAGGGAGCAGGCGGCAATCCCAGGGGAGGGTCCAGCTTTCAGGTCCCAGTCCCCTCTGACTGGCGGGCGCTGGGCAGGGTCCCTCGTCCACGCGGCTGGCCTGCGGGCAGGCGTGGCCCCGCTCTGGTCTCGCTGCTTCTCTGGGCCTCGAGCCAGCGCGTTATCCAGGCCTCCGTGCTTCCAGGGCTTGCGGCGGGGTCTGCGAGGGACCCAGGCCCTGCTGGCCCTTGTTCCACCCCGGGGCGAGAAGGCAGGGCGGGGCCAAGCCAGCGACGGCCACAGGGAAGGTCAGGGAGGGGGGTCGGAGAGGGAGGGAGGTGAGGGAGGGAGGTCGGAGAGGAAGGTCGGGGAGGGAGGAGAGGTTGGGGCAGAGAGGAGGGGAGGAGAGGTCAGGGAGGGAGGGAGGGAGGGAGGAGGGTCTGGGAGGGAGGTCGGGGAGGAGAGCCACCCTGGGGCAGGGCCTTGTGTTCCAGTTTACCCAGGCTGCTGCCCTGTGACCTCGTACCTGGCTCGCGTCCCCGCTCTGCTCCCATCTGCCTGACGCCGGGGACAGACAGGACAGGCACCCGGCCTCCTGGGGCCTCGCTCACGGGCTGTCTGCTCCCCTTTCCCCAGCGCTGGGCCCTGATGGCCGCCCTCACTACCGTCCGCTCCCCGCTCAGAGCCCGGCCTGCAGTGAGCAGAGAACCGGCAGCAGAGCCCATGGCAGCCCTGAGCCAGCGCCAGGAGCAGGCACCCTGTCCCCCCAGGCCCAGCCCCTCTCTGCCAGCCCGGCCAGGCACCCTGGTCCCCCAGGCCCAGCCCCTCTCTGCCAGCCCGGCCGGACTTTCTGCCGAGGTGGGTCCTTCCTGCAGAGCCCGGTCTGCTCCCACTCCGTCTCCCTCGCCCGCGGGCCTGCCCGCCAGGAGCAGATCCGGTGCCACCGCCGCCCACGGGTGCCAGGACCGGCCTCAGGCCCCAGAGCTCCGTGAGACGGGCGCGGGACCAGGTCCACGGCCTTGCTTGGAAATGGGCCTGGGCAGAGGGACCCAGCTCGAGGAGTGAGACGGGGAGGGTCACCCCGGGGCTGGGGTCCGGGACGGGACCTCTGGGCACAGATGCGGAGGCAGCAGAGGGCGGTGTGGCCGTGGCCCCGGGGAGCCAGGCCGCCAGCAGCTGGCGGGCGCTGAGGCTGGAGCCACGGGGGCAGGGGCGGGATCCGGCTTCAGGCCTCAGCCGGGCCGGAGAGCGTTCTCGGCCTGAGGCTCTGGGTGGACGGTCACTGTGACTGTGGCCCCAGGAGACGGCCACGGGGTCGAGGAATCTTAACGCAAAGGAAGCTGGTGTTTGATTTCAGGAGCTTTGCGCAAGGTGGGGTCGGGGTGGCGAGAGGAAGTGAGGAGGTCGCCGAGGGGCCGAGCCGGCTCCCTGCAGGGGCGGAGGGGGCGGAGGGGAGGCACCTGCTCGCCCACCTGCTGGCCCGTGGCCCCCGCGGCCCCCGCGGCCCCTTTGCGGGAACCTTTCTGTCTGAGTGACCACGGGGGCCCGGCCCCTCTCCCCTGGCTGAAGGCCTGCGGCTCCGTGGCCAGGCCGGTCCGTGGGGAGGGACCAGAGGGGACAGGCCGCCCCCACAGGCCGGCCCTCTGAGAACACGGCCACGGGGAGACCCGAGTGTCTGTCCCCGAACGCAGCCCCGCCGGACCCCACGCAGGCAGGAGCCCGGCTTCCCCAGAGCGCTCAGGGCCGCGGACAGCGGCTGTGGGGCGGCCTCTGCTTCCTTTGGTTTTTGTTAATCCTCTGCCGAGGGTGTCTTTCCCCTTGATTTTTTTAGAGAAAGGAAGAGAAGCAGAGAGGAAGGGAGAGAGAGAGAGAGAGAGAGAGAGAGAGAGAGAGAGAGAGAGGAGAGAGGAGAGAGAGAGAGGAGAGAGAGAGAGAGAGAGAGACAGGGAGAGAGAGAGAGAGGCTGATGAGAGAGCTACATTGATGGGTTGCAGGCAGCCCCGGACCAGGGTACGGGCACTGGCGGGACTCGAACACCCACCTTTCAGTGCAGAGCCGTGCAGGAGCCCCTCGGTCCGGGGCGGCTTTCCTGGGTGTCCCTGCCCGGGTCTGTGGCAGTGCCCCGGGTCACGCATGCCCACCACCCTGTGCTCCCCGGACTGACTCCTCAGTGAGACCCAGGGTCTGCCTCCTTCACCTCAGCCCGCTCCCCTCCTCCTGTGGGATCTGGGTTCCAGCGGCGGGAGGCCCCCCACAGGCACCCGCCCGGCGCTGCCCCTCTCCGCTCCCGGCGGCCGTGGCCGAGCGCTGGGTGCCAAGGCGCCCCTGTGCCGGATGGCACCTGTGCTCAGGGACTGGGACGCCCGGGGGTGGGGATCGCCCCCCGAGGACCCCGCAGTGGGTGGTTCTGGGCCCTGGGCCCTGCCACACGCCCAGAGAGGCACCCTGCAGGCTGGACGCTCGGGCCAGCTTCCCACGGAGGAGCCTGGGGCTGGTCAGCCCTCCAGGCCACTGACACACACGCAGACACAGACAGACACACACACATACATGCACACACACGCACACACACAGACCCACAGCCCTGAGCCAGGCCCTGGGGAAGGAAGGCGTGTGAGACGCGGGAGCAGCGTGTTGACTGGCTGCATGGCTTTTACACGAATGAAGAAGGAGACACGTGGAAGCCGCTTTCTCTGGCTCGGACTCCGCGCTCTTTCGTAAGAAACCAGGCGGCTCAGAAAGGGCCTGCCTGCCTTCCTGCCCCGAGGCTCCAGGGGAGACGCCGGAGGGGGCAGGTCACAGCGGCCGGTGAGTCAGTGTGAGTCAGGGCTGCGGACGGGCCCGCGGGCCCCCGGCCGACACCGCTGCTCCCAGCTCCCACTCGGACCGCCTGCCCGTGGTCCCTCCCCTCCGCCACCTGCCAGTCACCCTCTGAAATCTAAGGCCCCCTGCCCTGGCCCCCGAGTCTCCGGCCATTCCCGCTCTCGGGGACCCTGCGGCTCCCAGGCGGCCCTCGGCCCGGCCAGCCAGGCGCCTCGGGGAGGACGGCCGCTCCCCCCGGAGGAGGTTCCCACCGAGGGCACAGGGAGTCCAGCGCTGGCAGCCGGTCCCAGAGGAGCCCAGGGCAGCCAGGGCGCCTCGGGTCCCCCTGCACCCCCCACCCCCGGCTCTGAGCAGAGGCTGTGGCTGTGGTTACGTTCCTCATTCCCCCCGCAGGGGACGCGCTCCACGGCCAGGGGTGCTGGACGCGGCCAAGGTGCCCACCGAGCCCGCCCGGTGCTGACACTCAGCCCGGACCAGCGAGTGGAAGGGGCCGTGGGGGCCCCGAGGCCCAAGGGAGAGGGCGGCCTCAGGGCGCAGGGAGTGGGAGGCACAGCCAGCACGGAGCCCAGGCCGCGGCCCTCTGCAGCCCTCTGCAGGCACCCAGCACCGCCCCCCCCCCCCCGCAGCGCCCCCACAGCCCCCTCTGCAGCAGCCCCCCCGCAGCCCCCCGCCGGCCCCCCCGCAGCCCCCCCCGCAGAGCCCCCCCAGCCCCCCGCAGCCCCCACAGCCCCCTCCGCAGCCCCCCATCCTGAAGCCGCCAGGCCAGGTGGGAAGGCGCCTGGAGCAGACCCCCTGGCCACAGCCTGTCACCGCTCGCTGGCCCTCCTCCTGCTCCTCCCGGTCCCCGGCTGCTGAGGGGAGGCCGCCTGCCCCAGGGTCCCAGAGCCCCCCTCCCGGCAATGAGCCCTCTCCCGGAGCCCAGGCCCCACCTGCGGGTGCCGCTCCCTCACACGCCCAGGGCCCCTGGCAGGCGGGTGGGGGCTCCGCTGGGAAGGGCCCAACCCCCTGCTCCCAGCGCTGCGGCCGCCCGCCCGCTGGGCAGGTGTTTCCGCAGCCGGGCGCCCGGGACCTCAGCCTGCAGGGGGACGGGGGCCCCAGAGGCCCCAGCCTCTGCCCCCACGGCTTGTTTCCTTTAGAAAAGCCCAGGGGCCAGCAGGAACCCTCCTTTCCGCTCTGAGTGGGGGCCTGACCCCCACGACCCCGCTCCTCAGGCAGGTCCAGCTCCCCCCAGCCCACAGCGAGCGGGGCAGGGGGCGGGGGGGACGGGAGGGGTGGGGGGGGGGCCATGGCAGACTGGCCCGGATGGCCCCAGCCCACAGCGAGCGGGGCCGGGGCTGGGGGCCATGGCAGACTGGCCCGGATGGCCCCAGCCAGCAGCACTGAGAGAAGGTGGGGCAGGAGGTGCCCACGCGGGCCGAGGAGGGCGTGCCCGGGGCCTCTCCGGGAGGGTGCCCTGCTCCTGGGCTGGGTCTCCGGCCAGCTGCCCACAGGGGTCCGAGGAGGCCAGCCTCAGGAGGGGGAGCACCTGGGGACTGTCCCCTCCTGACCCAGAGCAGAGGCCACACACCACGCTGGGACTCCCGGCCTGGCTGAGCCTCACTCTCCTCCTCCAGGAAATGGGCGATTTCTCCCCAGTTACCCCGTCAGCTGGCCGGGAGGGGCAGGAACGCGGGTGAAGACGGGGCGGGCCATGCAGCGTGGACCCTTCCCACCAGGCGACCTGCCCAGCTCAGGCCCCGGCCGCCTGGGCGGCCCCCTCAGAGCTGCCCGGGCGTGTGTCACTCAGACCAGGCACCTCAGCGGTGAGTCATTGGGGGGCCCTCCCTGCAGCCCCCCCAGACCCTGAGCGGCCTCCTCGGCTCGGCCGTCTGGCAGCCCCCTGGGACCTGGAAGGTGGGGTCACCACCCTGCTCCCAAGCCGAAAGGACCCCTTGGAAATGTGGGTGAGACCCCTCGGGGTCCGGCTCTGAGAACTGGTTCCATTCAGCCTGAGGGAGCAGGACTGACCGGCCCAGCCTGGCCCGCAGGGCACCTGGCTCTGGTCCTGCCCCAGGGCGAGTGCAGGGGAGCTCATGGGAGCTCCGGGCAGGCCCCCCCCCACGACCCCCCCTCTCCCGCTGCCTCGTGGGGTGCGTGCGGGACAGACACTTCCTGCAGGAGCCGCAGCCAAGCAGCGTCAGCCACTGGAGAGCAGGGAGGGATGGAGAGGACAGGGTGGGGGCAGCAGATATGCCCCCCCAGCTTCCCACCTGCCCCCCCAGCTGCCCACCTGCCCCCTCAGCTGCAGATCTGCCCCCCCAGCTGCCCACCTGCCCCCCAGCTGTCCACCTGCCCCCCTAGCTGCCCACCTGCCCCCCCAGCTGCCCACCTGCCCCCTTAGCTGCCCACCTGCCCCCCCCAGCTGCAGACCTGCCCCCAGATGCCCTGGCCTGGAGGCTGCAGATGGAATGTGGTGCTCTGGGGGTGAGGGGCAGAGCCAGGCCAGGCAGCCTGGGGCGCAGTAAACAGGAAAACCGGGGGGCTGGGGCCCAGGAGAGGAAAGGGCCGGTCAGATGCCGCAGAACAGTGAGTGCGGCCGGAAGCCACGACCTCTCCGTGTCTGTGTCCGCCTGTGTCCGCCCACCGTGTGAGCCAGGCTCGGCCGAGTCCCCGCCAGGCCCCCCGGCACAGTCCCCACCAGGCCCCGGCACAGTCCCCACCAGGCCCCGGCACCTGTGGCTCTCGGGAGCCCACAGCCCAGCCGAGAGCGGGCCGTTCCTCGTCCTCCATGAAGCCTGGGCTCTGGGCCGGCTGGCGGGGCCCTGGCCTGACCCTCTCCCCCCGCCGCCCCCCGGAGCCGTGCCCGGGACCCTGCAGCCTGGGAGGCACGTGCCCTACACACAGCTCAGACACCCCCTGCCTGCCCCGGGGCTGGGGCCAGGGTCTGTCCTTGGCCTGTGTCTGTGGGGGGTGTGGTGGGGGTGTGGTGGGGGGTCTGTGGGGGGGTGTGGTGGGGGGTCTGTGGGGGGTGTGGTAGAGGGGTCTGTGGGGGGGTGTGATGGTGGTGTGTGGTGGGAGGGGTCTGTGAGGGGGTGTGTGGGGGTCTGTGGGGGGTGTGGTGGGGGGTCTGTGGGGGGTGTGGTGGGGTGTGTGGTGGGAGGGGTCTGTGAGGGGGTGTGTGGGGGTCTGTGGGGGGGTGGGAGGGGTCTGTGAGGGGGTGTGTGGGGGTCTGTGGGGGGTGTGGTGGGGGGTCTGTGGGGGTGTGGTGGGCAGTGTGATGGGGGTGTGGTGGAGGGTCTGTGGGGGGGTGTGGTGGGGGGTGTGGTGGGGGGGTCTGTGGGGGGGTCTGGGGAGGGGTCTCGGTGGGGTTGGGAGGGGCGTGCGGTGAGGGTTGAGCTGTGGCTCACAGTTTGGAAGCAGGTAGGCTGAGGTGACCAGACGCCTGCTGTTGGCGGGACAGTCCGATTTTACTGGGCCCGTGACCCGGAGCAGAACGCGGAGGAGCCAGGCCACCTCCTCAGCCACCGGCACCGGCAGCGGCCCCAGAGAAGCCCAGGAGGCCGCGGAGCTGAGCAGCTCATTACCCACGTCATCTTTTTTAAAAATATATTTTTTTTATTTCAGAGAGAAAGGGAGAGAGAGGAACAGAAACTTCAGTGAGAGAGAATCACTGATCAGCTGCCCCCGACTGGGGATCGAGCCTGCAACCCAGGCATGTGCCCTGACGGAATCAAACTTGTGACCTCCTGGTTCATAGGTTGCCGCTCAACCACTGAGCCACACCGGCAGGGCTGAATCGCCCACTTTAAAATACACTTTATTGATTTTACAGAGAGGAGGGGAGAGGGAGAGAGAGGTAGAAACATCGATGAGAGAGAAACATCCATCAGCTGCCTCCTGCACACTCCCTGCTGGGGATGTGCCCGCAACCAAGGTACATGCCCTTGACAGGAATCAAACCTGGGACCCTTCAGTCCGCAGACTGACGCTCTACCCACTGAGCAACACCGGCCGGACTGAATTGCCCACTTTAACCTGTTAACAGGTTAAGTGTCTAAGTCTATGTTGTGTGGATTTCGCCTCAAAAACCAAAAGAATGAGAGAGGGGGGCCTCCTGGCCCTGCCCCTTCGCCAGAGGCTCAGCTCCGCCAGGGGGGAGGGCCTGGCCAAGGGCACACGGGAGGGGGGGGGGTGGCCTTGAACCCAGGTCTCCTCTGGCAGAGGAGGCACCCGAAGGATTTACCTGCAGACGCAGCCTGGGGCCGGGGCAGGCGAGGGCCCGCTGGGGGGCCAAGGCTGTGTCCCCGAAGGCGCCCAGGGGGCAGGCAGAGGGGGCCAGGCCCGGGGCCAGGCCGGGGAGCAGCCAGCGCGGGAGGCTCCGTCCCGATGGTCAGCCCTCGGCCCACATCCGGGCGGCTGAGGCCGGAGCCCGGCTCTGACCCTCCTATCAGCCCCGCCTGCCTGCCTTCCCGTCCCTCTGGCCCTTCACCCCAGAGGCCTCCCCTCCCTGCTGTCACCGGAGCCCGCTTCCTGCCAGGCCCCTGATGGGGAGACGGGCCTGCACCACCGCCCGGGGGGGGGCTCGCCTTAGCCGGTGGCGGGGGCACAGACCCCTCTGTCCTGACTCTGGGGTTCGGGCCACTTGCAGGCAGCCTGGGAAGTCTGGGGCCCTGCCTGCCCCCCCCCCCCACACACACACACAGCTCAGGCCTAATCCTCCCTCCCCCCTCCTCCCACCTCCCTCCCTCCGTGTCCGGGCAGCCCCCCCACGCCCTGTGCCTCAGTTTCCTCGTCCTCACAAGGAGAACTCGGTCCTCCCAGCAGCAGGGACCGCTCGCCTCTGGCCACCTTCCCACTCCCAGCGCTGCCTCCACCAGGGAGCCCTCCCGGCTTGTTCCAGTACCGACAGGGCCCGGTGGGCCGGCTCCATGGAGCCCTTCTCTCTGTCCCGGCCCTGCCTCACACCAGGAGGGCAGAGCGGCCTCCCGCTGGGCCCTGGGCCCCTGGCCGGACGGCGGCCTGGCCTGGCTGCACCCTGCCTGGCCGTGTCCCCATCCTGTGCCATGAATGCCAGGCCGGGGCGGGGCAGGGCCTGCACCCCAACCTCTGAACAGCTTCCACTGCCCTGGGACAGTGTGATGTCCCACCGCTGGGCCAGAGAGAGGAACAGACCCACTGCCCCCCGCCCCCAGGCTGCCCGGCCTCCTCTCCCTCAGGGCCTCTTGCCGCATCCTCCTCTGGTGGGCCTGCCTCCTGCTGCCGGCTGCACCCCCCCTCCCTCCTGGAGCCCAGCCCAGCACCTGGTGGGGGCATCAGACCGGCTGCTGTCGGGATGCTGACTCCACAGCCTCCTGCCGCGAGGCCTCAGGGCGAGGTCTCGGCTCAGGGACACACGTACCCTCTGAGCCGCCAGCTGTCACCCCGGGGCCCGCAGGGTGGACCCTCCGGAGTCTGGGACCCCACCCTGCCCACCGCAGCCCCAGCACCCTTCTCAGCCATTCCTCCCTCTCACAGCCTCCATGGCCCCTCCCCCCTCCCCCTCCCCCCTCCGCTCTGCCCAGCTCCCCTCCCATCCCCCACGCCCCTTGCTGCTGGCCGGAGAGCAGGCACCCTCAGGGCAGGGTCTCAGACGCAGGAGCTCAGGTCAGGAGTGTGGGTGCCGGGTGCGGGTGCACCTGGTGGTGTGAGTTGCCAGACCTGTGCCGCTGCGCCTGGTGCCCTCCGTCCCTCCTCCCTCTGTCCCTCCTCCTGGTGAAAATAGGTCAGCACCGGGCTCTGCCAGGGCGCTCCGGGCTCTGCCAGCACAGGTGTGAATGGCGGCTCCGGGAGGGGAGCGGCATTCCTGGGATGCCTCCGCCGCCGTTCACAGCCCGGCACTGGCTGTGCACCGGGGCCTGGCACACAAAGCTTCCCGCTGCCCGGCCAGACCCCTCCTCCTCCCACTGGGAGGGGCCCCGGCCCTGTCCCTTTCTCCTGGGCCGGAGGCTGGGAGAGGATGAATGGCCGTATGCAAATGAGATGCTGATGAGCCAGGGCCGATGCCCCAGAAAATGAGTCCAGTGAGCTGCGTGCCCCCCCCAGCGCGGAGGGCGGGCTGACCTGCCCCTGCCCCAGCCCCTCGCCCACCTCTGGGCTGAGAACTGAGCCGGCTGCCCCCTCCACCGCCTCGGCCTCCTCATTCCCTCCGCTCTGGCTGGGCAGCCTGGCGGTGCCTCCGGGCCTGGTGCCTGTCCCCACCCACGCTGCCCCGCTGAGCCTCTGCCACGGTCCCACTGCGGCCGTGGCCACCTCCCCGGGCGCGGCCCTCTGCTGACCGGGCCGTGTCTCTGCGCGGAAGCCTCCCACCAGGGGCCCCGCGGCTGGCGCAGAGTGTGCGTTCGTCATTCTGAGAGAATGTGCCAAACTGTCCTCTGCCCGGGTCGTGACCCTTGGCAGTGACATGTGCGTGTCCCCGCGGCCTTGTGTGCGGTCAGCGTGCTGACCTACTCTCACGGGCATTTCTGTCACCAGGACCGAGGCCGAGACCTTTTCTAAGGTCCAGGAGCCACTGGCTTTTCTCCTGTGTGATCTGCTCATTTCTAAACATGTGCCTATTGACTTCAGAGAGGGGGGAGAGGGAGGGAAAGAGGGAGAGGAAGGGAGAGAAAAGGAGAGGGAGGGAGAGAGAGAAACATCGATGAGAGAGGGTCATAGATCGGCTGCCTCCTGCACGCCCCACACTGGGGATCGAGCCCACAACCGGGGCCTGTGCCGTGACTGGGAATCGAACCCTGACCTCCTGGTTCCTAGGTCGATGCTCAGCCACTGAGCCACGCCAGCCGGGCTTATTATGCTGATTTCTTTAAATCAAGAATGTGGTTGAATTTGCCAGATGCCTCTTGGGCATCGGAGGAGCTGCGTGTTTGTTTTGTTTCTTTGGAGCTAATCGGAGGTGAATGACCCTGTGACGCAGGGCACGGCAGAGACGTGTGCCAGCCGAGGGCGCGGGGGCCGGGAGGCCTGCTCCAGAGGAGCGGGCGGGATTGGGGCCCAGGGGCGCAGCCAGCCACAGGAGCCCCAGGCCTGACGGGGAGGACAGGGGAGTGTGGGACCCTGGCAGAGGCCGGCCCTCAGGCCCTGAGCCCGGGGAGGAGCCCCCGCCCGCCAGGGAGGAGCCGGCAGGACCCGCGGGCTGGGGCCCGAGTCCCGCCTCCCGCCTCCCGGGGCCCAGCGAGAGGCGAGAAAGGAAGGGTCCGCGCGGGGTCTGCCCATGATCTCCCAGGATGTTCGGTTGCTTTTCAACAGTGAACTCTGGCCCTGGCCTGGGTGGCTCAGTGGGTAGAGCGTTGGTCCTGGGTTTGATTTTGGCCACGGGCACTTGGCGGGTTGCAGGCTCGATCCTAGTCCGGGGCGTGCAGGAGGCAGCAGATCCATGATTTTCTCTCATCACTGATGCTTCTCTCTCTCTCCCCTCTCTTCCTCTCTGAGATCAATAAAACCATATATATTTTACAGTGAACCTGGCAGTTTTGTCTGTTTCAGAGCACTTTCCGTTGGGCTGGGCATTTATGCCGTGCTGTTCCCGTGAACTAAGGTGGAGCTTCCTCTCCGCCCGCGCTGCGGCTGTGGTGGGTGTGAGGTTTGGGGCCTTCCCTGTCCCAGGGCTCCGTGGGAGGCGGGACAGAGCCTGGGGCACTTCTCCCCTGGTCGCTGCCCTGCTTCTGTTTTCCGTATCTTTTGGTTAAAATTGTCCAGTTGGCCCTGGCTGGTTTGGCTCAGTGGATAGAGCATCAGTCTGCAGACTTGAAGGGTCTGGGGTTCAATTCCTGGTCAGGGCACATGCCTGGGTTGTGGGCACATCCCCAGTGAGGGGCGTGCAGGAGGCAGCTGGTCAATGATTCTCTCTCATCATTGATGTTTCTCTCTCTCTCCCTCTCCCTTCCTCTCTGAAATCAGTAAGAATATATATACGTTTTCTGTGTGTGTGTGTGTGTGTGTGTGTTTTAAATATATTTTATTGATTTTTTACAGAGGAGGAGAGAGGGATAGAGAGCTAGAAACATCGATGAGAGAGAAACATTGGCCAGCCTTCTCTTGCACACCCCCTACCGGGGATGTGCCCACAACCAATGTATTATACATGCCCCTGACCGGAATCGAACCTGGGACCTTTCAGTCCGCAGACCGACGCTCTACCACTGAGCCAAACTGGTTTCGGCAAGAATATATATACGTTTTTTAAAAAGAATAAAACTGTCCCCTTGGCCCAGGTGTTTCCAGTCCGTGTGCACAGAGCCGAGCAGGGGGAGCGGCCCCCCTGGCCTGCTCCTGCCTCTCGCTGTGCGCCTGGCTGTTTGCGGCCCTGCTGCCGGGGCCGTGCGGCCGGCCCTCGGAGCGCCCGATGGGCCCGATGCGAAGTCGTCCGCGGTGCCCGCCGCAGAGCGGCTGCGCGGGGAGACCTGGGACGCGGCGGGGCGGACGGCCCGGCCCACAGTGCTGCTGGAGATCCTCAGCCTGGGCTTCCCGGCAGGAGGGAGGTGAGCACAGATGCGGCGAGTGAGCGGCGGGCCCGTCAGACCGGAGGTCAGGGTTCCTGACCGTGTCGGGTCCCCAGGGGACGGCCGCCGATGGGGCCGCAGGCGGGGCTGGGCTGGGACAGCAGGCGCACAGCCACCCGAGGGCTCCACCACGGAGCTGCCTGTAGGCACCGGCCGGCACGCTGTTGGGAAATGGGACGGGGCTCGGGGGAGTACGGGGGGGGCGGGGTTACAGCTGCTGGTGCCCAAGGCTCAGAACTCCATCCCACGTGGCCCCTGGGGCTGGGGGCTCAGCACGGGGGTCGGTGACTGTCACTCCCAATGAAGCTATTTTTCCGTCTCAAACGCTGTGGGGAAATGGGGGGGGGGGGGCAGGAACACGGAAAGACCCGGGCCCCAGGCCAGAGGGACCTTGTCTCCCGAGCCCAGGTGCTCAGGCGGGAGGGACGGGCCGGCCGCCCCAGCTGGGGATCGGGAAGGGGCTCGGTCTGCACAGACTGGTCCTTCCAGGGCCCGGCTCCAGGCTCCAGCCCGGCCAATAACAGCCGCGGAGCTGGGGGCGCGGGCCCTGCCCCTGTGGGCGTGGAGACCGGCCTCTCCGGCCTCTCAGCCAGGCCGGTTCCCAGCCCAGAGCCCTGGGACAGCCTGAGGGCTGGCAGCCCCCGAGGAGTCTGGTGGTGGGCGGGGGGCAGGGGTGTCTGCAGAGCAGCCTCGCCGGGCAAGGAGCTCAGCCCCTTCCTGGGCTCCAGCCCAAACCCTCAGTCCCGGCCCATCTTCTCAAAGGCAGCATCTGGCTCTCGCTCGTGTGGCTCAGTGGGTAGAGCAGCAGCCTGTGGACTGAAGGGTCCCAGGTTCAATTCCAGTCAAGGGCACAAGCCCAGGTTGTGAGCTCGATTCCCAGTGGGAGGACGTGCAGGAGGCAGCCAATCAATGATTCTCTCTCATCATTAATGTTTCTCTCTCTCCTGTTCCCTTTCTCTCTGAAATCAATAAAACCAATCAATCATCAATCAATTAATTAATTAATGCAGCATCTGGGCCAAAAGATGGGAGATGTCCTGCTGGGACCCCAGGAGTCCTGGGCTGGTGGGCTCCCCTAGTCTCCTCTTTCTTCTCTGTCTCTCTCATTCATTCGTTCACTCACTCATTAATTCAGATGTTTCCTGCACCGACACCCAGGGTCAGGCAGGGAGGCGGGCAGGGAGGGCCCGGAGGGGGTGGCGCCGAGGGACCAGCCTGTGCCAGCACCGCAGGCCGAGCAGCACAGGCCGCGGAGACCCCTGAGTCAGGCTGTGGGGTCAGACCCCTGCCCCCCGGGGTCTCCCGTGAGGGGCCTGGGGCGGCAGGGCAGGGTGTCTGCGGCTCCCGGGCCCTTCAGTCGCCGCCCGGATGGGGAACTGGGACCCAGGGCCAGGCGGACACGGGCAAGGCAGAGTCACCTGACCGCCTTCCTGAGCCTCCAGGCCTCACTCTGGCTGGCACCCCATCCTGCCACCCGGGTCGGCTTCTGAGGTTCCCGGACCCTGGCCGTGAGCGAGGTGCAGGGCACCCCTGAAGGCGCCCTCCTGGCCTGCCCTCCAGGTGCCGGGTGGGGGCTCTGTCTGCAGAGGGACCCGGAGCCTCCCTGTGCTCACGGGTGCCTGTGCCCGCTGTGCCCGCTGTGCCCGTGGGCCCGCCGGCCTCTCTGTGTCTACCTGGCGCTTATCTGATGGGCCGCTGTGTGGCCGGGGGGAGCCGGACGGAGCCCGGCTGGTGGGGGGCAGCACGGCTCTCCCCCCCGCCCCAGCCCTTCCTGCAGCCTCTCGCAGCCTTGCCAGGCGAGGGGGTGCCCGCGCAGGCTGACCGGCTGGCTCCCGCCGGATCCCGGTGTCCCGTCTCACCGCGGCCCCAGATAAGCGCCCGGCTCAAAGCGGCTTTGTTCGGGCAACAAAAGGACATTTCTGTGGCGGCCTGGGAGCCGGGCCGCGGCCGGCCCGCCGTGGAGGCCCCGGCCGGGCCCCGGCACCAGCGCGGAAACCCTAGCCCCGCGCCGCCGCCGGGGGCTGGGGACGCACCTGCCGCCGGCTTCCCAGGCCCTCGGGCCCACCGGCGGTGTCTCCTTTCCGGGCCCGGCCCGGCCCCGCCTGCCCGCAGCGCCGTGCCCCTGCCCAGCGCCTGGCACGGAGGGCGGGCCGGGGGCAGGGGCCGGCCAGGAAGCCTGGCACAGCCACAGGCACAGCCACAGGCCCCGGCGGGAGGGCCCGGGCTCACTCCCAGCGGGCTCCTGGCCTTGCCCACGCTGTGCCCTCTGCCAGGGCACCTTCCCCGCTGACTGACCGGCTGACTGAGGGCCCCAGGCCTGGGGAGGGCCCGGACCTGTCCTGGCAGGGGTCTGGGGGAGGCAGGGCTGGGAGGCTCCTGGGAGCGTGGGGGGCTGAGCTGGGGCCCCCAAAGGGAGGAGCAATGCAGCCACAGGCACAGGAGCACCAGGCTGCCGGCCCTGCCAGGGCTTGGGGGGGGGGGGGAGCAGGCGCCCTGAGCGCCGGCCGCCGGCTCTCCTGGGCACGGAGGGGCCATTTCCGCTGTGAGCCGCAGGGTGAGAGCCACAGGACGCTCCTCGGACACCGCGTGTCAGCAGACGCCCCGCCCGCAGGCACAGCCTCCCTCCTTCCAGGGCCTGGCCTGGCTTGGGGGTTCTCCCTCCTGCATCTGACTTCGGTGCCTGCCTCTCGGGGGGCCGGGGAACAGCCACGGTCCTGCTGGCTGCAGCTGGGAGGTGCCAGTCTCCAGGGAGCCTGGCCTTGGCCCCACCTGCCCCCTCCCTCTCCCTGATGGGGGTCCACGGCCCCCCCAACTTCCTCCCTCCCCCCGCTGCGGCCTGGTGACAATGAGGCTCCGGTCCCTGCGCTCACCCTCCCGGCTGGCTGGAGCCACGGCCTTCCTCCCACCTTGCCCGCTTCCCACGCTCCGGCCACGGGTCACCGGCCGCTGAGGCCGGAGCAGCTGGGGGCCGGGCAGCCCCAGGAGACCCCGGGGGCGGAGGGGAGGGGGCCGGGCCGGGGGCTCCCCACGCCAGGTCACAGCTGGAGCGGCAGGTGAGCTGGGACTCCGAGGTCTGACTCACTCCCCGCCACCCGCCTCTGTCCCCCACCCCTAACACGCACAGACACACACACAGACACACACACAGACAGACACACACAGAGACACACACAGAGAGACACAGACACACACACAGACAGACACACACACACACACAGACACACACACACACAGAGACACACACAGAGAGACACAGACACACACACAGACACACACACACACACAGACACACACACAGACACACACACACACAGAGACACACAGAGAGACACAGACACACACACAGACACACACACACAGAGAGACACACAGAGAGACACAGACACACACAGACACACACAGACACACACACACACAGAGACACACAGAGAGACACACACACACAGAGACACACACAGACAGACACAGACACACACACACAGACACACACACACAGACACACACACAGACACACACAAAGACACACACACAGACACACACACAGACACACACAGACACACACACAGAAACACACACACACACACGTCCCTCCAGGCCCAGTGAGCGGGTGCCGGAGGGGCAGCCCCCACTGCCCCCACGGTCCCCCTGAGCGGTGAGGGCGGAGGCTTGGTCTGTGTGTGCAGGCGAGGGGATGGGACGGAGGGGAGGCAGGCTGGCCTGGGCTGACGGCCCCCGGGGGGGGGGTGCGGAGAGGGCGTTTCTGGGGAGGACGGGAGAGGGCTCCCTCCTGGGCCTCCTCACCTCCCTCCCTCCTCAGCTCTTCCCGGGCAAGCACAGTCTTCCCTGTACTCGCTCACTCGCTCCCTTCCTCGCTCACTCCTCCCTCTCTCCCTCCCTCCCTCCCTCCCTCTCTCCCTCTCTCCCTCTCTCCCTCCCTCCCTCCCTCCCTCTCTCCCTCTCTCCCTCTCTCCCTCTCTCCCCTCTCTCCCTCTCTCCCTCTCTCCCTCCCTCTCTCCCTCTCTCCCTCTCTCCCTCTCTCCCTCTCTCCCTCTCTCCCTCTCTCCCTCTCTCCCTCTCTCCCTCTCTCCCTCTCTCCCTCTCTCCCTCTCTCCCTCCCTCTCTCCCTCTCTCCCTCTCTCCCTCTCTCCCTCTCTCCCTCTCTCCCTCCCTCCCTCCCTCTCTCCCTCTCTCCCTCTCTCCCTCCCTCCCTCTCTCCCTCTCTCCCTCCCTCCCTCTCTCCCTCTCTCCCTCGCCCCCTCGCCCCCTCGCCCCCTCGCTCCAGGTGCATCCTGTGAGCACAGTGTGAGCCCAGTGTGAGCCCGGCCTCGGGGCCTCGCCCACGGGGGGGGGGGGGGAGAGCCCTGCAGGGGGGGCCTGAGGCGGGAGGCACAGAGGGTCCGGCGGGTGCTCAGGGAGGGGGACCAGGCAAAGGTCTGGGGTGAGAGCCGGACTCTGGGAGGGCAGATCCCGTGTGGCTGGAGCCAGGGGCCCAGCCTGCAGCCACCCCACCCCACCCCCTCCTCACACTAGGAGGGGGGGCCTGGCCACCAGTGCGCTCCCTCCCGCTCTCACGCCGCACACTCACACACGCACACACTCACACATACACTCGGCCCTAATACAGACACTCCCCTCACTCCCCCCCCCCCACATTCTCACACTGAGCCGAGACACGCCGCACACTCACACACGCACACACTCACACACACACACACACACACACTCCGCCCTCATACAGACACTCCCCTCACTCCCACACTCCCCCCCCCACATTCTCACACTGAGGCCGAGACGGGCTGGGGCCAGGCAGGCAGGAAATAGCCAATAAGTGTTTATCCGGTGACACACGGGCCAAGTCCGGAGTCCGGGGGGCTGGGTGTTCTGGGACCCGGGTCCCGTTCTCTGGGCTCCGGCCAGGCCTGGGTCTGTGCTGGGGAGCAGGGTGCCCCCGAGGGCCCCCGGGGCTGGCCCCGGCCCCTCTGGGCGGGACTGGCTGGGGGCACCCCGGTGCCCACGCACTGAGGCTGTGCAGAGTCAGGGTCCCGGCAGGTGCACCCCTCCCCTCCCCACAGGGCATCTGACAGCCCCGAGGGCCCCGCCCCGCCGTGGCCTTGACCAGAGCCCGTGGCGGTCCACGGGAATTCTGACCTGGAAGCGGGCTGCTGAGCTGGCTGGGCCGGGACGGCCTGGGGCGTGTGCGGAGGGGAGCTGGGTCCCCAGAGTGCTGCCCTGGGAAGGAGGAGCCCCCACGTGCATGTGGCACACGTGAGAGTGGGTGTCTGCGTGCAGGTGTGCGTGCCTGGGTCTGTGTGCATAAGAACATAACGTTCTCATGTGTGAACACACATGTGTGTGCGTATGATCATGAGAATGTGTGTGCATGCCTGTGTTTGTGGGTGGCTGTGCACATGTGCGTGCACATCTGTGTGCTTGGGCATGTGTGTGTGATGTGGGTGCACACACGGTTGTGCATGCGTGTGAGGACAGGAGCAGGCTGTCCCCGGCTCTGTGGCCAGGTGGGTTCCTGGGGACCCCACGCTCTAGTGGCCCGTGGACGGGGTGGCCTGACAGAGTGGGTGCTGCAGGCGCCCTCCAGGGTGGCAATGGCCCAAGCGGGGCCCTGGGTGTGGAGCCTCCACAGCCCCAGGCCCGGTGCCCGCCGGGGCGCCCAGCTGCAGGGAGCCGGCTCTGGGAGGCTGGGCCCGGCCAGGCCCGGAGGAGGCCTGTGTCCCGGGGCCTCTGGGGTTCGGGTCTGCCTCCCGTCAGCAATGGCAAGGGGCTGGGCCGGCGCCTCCCTCTCTGACGGCCGGACGGCCGTGTCCCCGGCCCAGGCCGCTCCGAACGCTGCAGGCCCCCTGCCCGCAGGCCCCGCCCCCACAGCCACAGGCCCCACATCTGGACGGCGTCCCAACATCTGGACGGTGTTCCCAGCGCCGGGCCGGGGCGGGGGCGGGGGCGGGGGAGGGCCGCCGGGGAGAGTGTGGGAGCCGCCGCCTGGGCTGTGAGAACCTGCGTGGGGGCAGTCCAGCCAGACCCGGGGGTGGGGGCGGGGGGGGGGGGGGCGGCTGGGGGAGGTGAGCAGGCCGGAGGCAGGGGCGCGGGACCACGTCTCAGCTCCGCAGGGAGGGGCCAGGTCTGTGGGACCTGCAGCTGTCGTTCTACCTCCCAGCCTCAGTTTCCTCTCCTGTAAAGTGGGAGACCCAGCTGGTGCCCACCTGGGCGGACGGTGCCGCCTGCCCAGCCCAGAGCCACCCTCCCGCAGCAGAGCCCGGCCCTGGGTCCCGGGCGTGGACCCTCCGCCATCAGCCTTCATCTGCCTCTGCGGCCTGGACTCCCAGGAGAGGACTGGGTGCTGGGTGCGAGCCCAGGCAGGGCCCCACGCCTGGCAGGTGGGGCAGAGGCGGAGGGGCGGGCCCAGGGTGGCCGGGAGGCTGCGGGATGCTGGCCTGACAGTGGCTCCGGCCCCGCCCGCTCCCTGCTCAGCCTTCCGGTGAGGTCATGGGAAAAAGCTGCGGCAGGCGTCCCGCCTCCCCCCCCCAGGTCCCCGAAGAAGCGCCTGCAAGGGGAGGCGGCTCCTCCCAGCCCTGGGGGTGCAGACGCCGCGGGGCCCCCACCTGGGGCCGCCCAGCCCCCGCATCCCGCTGTGGTTCCCAGGCCCCAGCCCGCTGGTCCTCCCGGAGCTCTGATTTGTGTTCGGTCCCCCCATCTCCCCGCCCCCCCCCCCAGCGGCTCAGGAAGGCGGCTCCCCAGGCGCCGGGCACCGGAGCCGGCGGAAGAGGGACAATTCGGGCCGGGCCAGAAGGGGTTAACGCCGGCCCCCGGCCGCTCCCGCCGCGCAGTCCGCCAGGAAATAAACAAGAAGCGTTTGTTTCCATTTGTCCTCAAAAAATACAAGGATTTCCTCCCGCTGCTCAGCCTGCCCGCCCCCCAAGGCTCCTTTGAACCCGAGGGGCAGGGCAGGACGGGCCTGGGGTGGGCAGGGGGCCGGGCCGCCCCTCCTCTGCTCCCAGCCATCTGTTCTCCTCCAGGCCTGCGGGGGGGAGAGCTGTCCGAGGGGACGGGGCTCCCGTGTGTGTGTGTGTGTGTGTGTGTGTGTGTGTGTGTCCGCAGAGCCCTCCGGGTGCAGGCAGGGCCTCTGTCCTGGACTGGACACTGGCCACCGGGGCGGTCAGTGCGGCGTCTGCAGGCCTGTGCGGAGGCTCTGGGGGCGGGGCACAGGCCGGAGGCCGTGGACAAACACCACGTGAACGTGGGAACGGCCGTGGGGCCCAGGACTCTGCAGGGAGCGGAGAGGCCGCGTCTGCGTGTCGGAAATTCGCGATGGCTTTCACGGGGACGCAGGGCGACAGGTTTGCAGCTGTTCGTGTGGAAACAGGACGGTAACGGGCACATCTCTCCGCACAAAAGCCTCAGCGACCGTGCGACCGGCAGCTATGACGCCCACTGACCACCAGGGGGCAGGCGCTCAGTGCACAGACGTGGAAACATGGAACAGACGGATGAATCTCAGAGGGAAGGGGGAAGGGGGCGGCGGGAGGGTGGGAAGAGACGAACCAAGGATCTTAGATGCAGGCTAGAGGCCCGGTGCCCGGATCCATGACCGGTGGGGGCCCTCGGCCTGGCCTGGGGGGCTCGGGCGGAAACCGTGCACAGGGCCTCCAGTAACAATGTGAGAACAAACTCCGTGCTGCTCGGACCCACAACTGTAAGCCTACTTCTGCCCGCCTGTGTGTAAAGAGCTGACATCCAACAGCCCACAGCAGAGCCCATGAGGGCACGGACCGAGGGCTCCGACGTCTCCACAGAGGCCGCGAGGGGCCACCGGGCACACAAAGGCCTCCGCCTCCGATCCTAGGCCCAGGGCCGTGGTGGGCAAACCGCGGCTCACGAGCCACATGCGGCTCTGTGGCCCCGTGAGTGTGGCTCTTCCACAGAACACCACGGCCTGGGCGAGTCTGTGTTGAAGAAGTGGCGTTAGAAGCATTTAAGTTTTAAAAATGTGGCTCTCCAGAGAAACCTCAGTGGCTGTCCTGTTGGTGTGTGGCTCTGTGGACGGATGAGTTTGCCGACCGCGGTTCTGGGGGGATTCGCGCCACCGCCTCAGTGAGCCCAGCTCACCCCACTGTCATGGCGTCACTTTTTTTTCTTTTCCGTTTTAAGTGTTTTTAGTGATGTCAGAGAGGAAGGGAGAGGGAGAGATAGGAGCGTCAGTGATGAGAGAGTCATGGACCGGCTGCCTCCTGAGGTGATGAGATGGCAATGGGAGTGCCTGCCGGTCCCGGGCGTTCACTTCGCTGCTCTGCGAGGCCCCAGCGCCCTCTGTCCCCCCAGCACCCCGAAATCTCGCGGGAAGAAGTTATCTTTCAGCCGAAGCTTAGGCGGCTGGGTGGTGGGCCCTCTGCCCATCCCAGCCGGCACCCTGAGGCAGCAGCCGTGGGCAGAGGCGGGGAGACCGGTGGCCTTGCAGAAGGAGGAAACTGAGGCAGACAGGCAGCCGCCCCTTCCCCCCCATGCTCCCCCTCCACCCCACCCCCGGTTCTCCAGGATCCCTGGTGGAGGCGGGGCCCTGCCTGGGGACGGCGATGTGGAAGGAGGGGGCCTGGCCACCCAGGCGGCCCAGGTGAGGCCCTGGGGGGCATCGCAGAACCTGTCTGCACACTCCCTCCCGCCTGGCCCGTGCCCAGCCCGCTCCTCCGAAACTCCGAAACTCCCAGTTTCAGTCTCACCGCGTCCAAGACCGGGGGCTGCCCCCCGCCCCCCTGCAGCTGGGCTCCGCTCCGGGAAGGGGGTGCCAGGCTGGGCTCTGCCTGGGGGCTGGGTCGCCGGAGCCGTGGTTCCCAGGAGCGAGCGGGACGAGTCTGGACAGGCCAGGCCACCTCAGCCCAACCCGCCTCCAGGTTGGGCCCAGTGGGGCCGGGGGACCCGGAGGAGGGGCCGGGGCCTGTCTCTGCAGCTCCCTCACCCCGCCCCCAACATGGAGCCCCTCCGTCTGTGGGGTCAGAGTGGCCCTGAGCTGGGCCTGGGGGGCAGGGAGGGCACCCCTCTATCCCCTGCCCCCCCACAGGTGCACACGGCCCCTGGCCCTCGGAGGGGGAGAGGTGGGGGCCGGGCTGGCCGGAGATTGGGGTCATAAATGTGACCGATGGTGGGGTGGGGGTGGGGCTAGTGGGAGAGTGTGAATCGCCCCTGGCTGGGCCCCCACCTGGGCTTTCCTACCTCCTCTGCCTCCTCTGTCACCCCCTCCCCTCCCTCCTCTCCCTCCCCTCCCCCCCCCCCCCCCCCCCCCCCCCCCCGCCACAGGCTCAACCCCAGCCCAGAGCTTCCAGAGCAGAACGGGGTCTGGGCGCTGGGCCGATGCTGCCCCGTAGACAGATGGGAAACTGAGGCCCAGCTCAGGGAGGGAGCACCCGAGAGCAGGGCCCCCCCACGGGCCTCCAGCGTGCCCCCCTCCCCTGTGCCCAGGAGACAGGCCTCCCCCTCCCCACCCCCCTCTTCCTGCCCTGAAGGGCTGAGGCCCAGCCAGCCCAGCAGGGGCTCCGGAGACCCCACAGGCGGGGCTGGGCTTCTGGGCGGTCCCTCAGGGCTGCCCCGCCCCCCCTGCATGCTCCCAGTGTCCTCGGCCCAGCCTCTGGCCCAGGAGACCCGACCCCCAGGACCCTGGGGTGACTGAGGGCAGTGGGGCCTGGCGCCAGGGGGAGGGAGTGGAGGGGCACCCTGTGCCCAGGCTGCATGCCCGGGTGCGGCAGAGGCTCAGGGCCCAGCACCCCGTCATCACCAGCCTCCTGAGACGGGGCCGCGGGACGGCCACTGGACGGGGCTGGGGCAGCTGAGGGCACTCAGCCCCGCACCCGGGCGTGGGCGGGGCCTGGCCTGGGGCCTGGTGGGGGGTCAGGCCACACTGTCCGCCGGCCGCCCGGGGGCCTCTGCTCCTCCTCGAGGGACAGCCCAGCCCCAGGGCAGCGCTCAGGCCCGGAGCCCGGCTGGGCTGGGCAGGGGGACGGGGACGGGGACGGGGAGCCCAGGGGACGGGAGTTCCCGGGCAATGAGGTGCCCTGTGCCCCGGTGCAGACACCTGCCCGGGCACAACTCCCCCCCCGCCCGGCCTGGCACCGGTGCCGGTGCGCTGCCCGGGCAGGTCCCGGAGCTCGCTGTCCTCGGGGCCTGCGTCCCCCCTCCCCGGCCAGCCCGGCCCCACGCCGAGGACAGGGGTGGGCGGGCAGGGGGCTCGCCGGCTGGCTGGCGCTCAGGTGCACGGCGCCCCCTCCGTGCAGCCTGCCGGGCAGCGGCGGACGGGGGAGCCGGGGAGCGGGGCCCAGGCAGAGGAGTCGGGGCCTCCGGGAGGGGCGGCTGGAAGGCGCCTGGGTCCGGCGGCCTCGGCGGCAGTGATGGGCCGGCACGCGGGAGCCGCTCGCCGCTGCCCTCCGGCCGGCAGGTGGCAGGTGGCGGCGGGGGAGGCTGGGAACCGGGCAGTGATTTCAGGGGCGTGGGCAGGAGGGGGCGGGTCCCCGGGGCCCTGGGCGTGCGGGGGAGGTGGGCAGGAGGGAGGTGCCAGCGGCGGGAGGAACACCTGCCACGGGGCCCGGAACGTGGGAACCCAGCTGGCCGGGCGCCGGCAGACAGCCGTTCCCGCAGGAGCGGCTTCCCGCCTCCGAGCTGGTCAGCCTCCCCCAGCCAGCTGCACCCAGGCCGCCTGTGGGCACCCAGCTGACCCCCCTCCCCAAGCCTGTCCTGGAGAGAACGGTGCTGGCCATGGCCTCAGCCTCTCCCCCTCCCCCCGGAGGCCACGGGGAGGGGCCCCGCTTGCCCCGTGCCCCCCGCCCCCGCCCCCGTGTTCTGTGGCTCAGGGTTCCGATGCCTGTAAGGTTCCGGGCGGCTGGTTCGCAGTCAGTCAGTCACTGCAGTGAAAAGCTCTGCTTGCTTCCACCCTGCAGGACAGCTGGCACCCACAAAGGGCCTGGCACCCTCCTCTGTGACCCCCTCCCCACGGAGGACCCCACCCTGCAAGCCCCTCTGGCTGCAGGGCGCAGGCCCCGGAGGGCACTGGGGGGTGGCCTGCAGTCAGAGCGCCGGCTGCACTGCCTCTGGGCTCCCCGTTGTCATTCCCACCTGCAGCTGGTGCTGAGGCACATCTACCGGGAGAGGCTGGGCTGCACGGGGGGGTGACCTCTGCTGACCCCTGAAAGCACCGGGACCAGGGCTCTGTCAGGGACTCAGGGTCAGGCTATTGTAGTGGGGAATGTGCCCAGCTCTGTGCCCTCTGCCTGTGCCCTCTGCCTGTGCCCTCTGCCTGTGCCCTCTGCCCGACCCCTCTGCCTGTGCCCTCTGCCTGTGCCCTCTGCCCGACCCCTCTGCCCGACCCCTCTGCCTGTGCCCTCTGCCTGTGCCCTCTGCCTGACCCCTCTGCCTGACCCCTCAGCCTGTGCCCTCTGCCTGTGCCCTCTGCCTGTGCCCTCTGCCTGACCCCTCTGCCTGACCCCTCTGCCTGTGCCCTCTGCCTGTGCCCTCTGCCTGTGCCCTCTGCCCGACCCCTCTGCCTGACCCCTCTGCCTGACCCCTCTGCCTGTACCCTCTGCCTGTGCCCTCTGCCCGACCCCTCTGCCTGTGCCCTCTGCCTGACCCCTCTGCCCAACCCCTCAGCCTGTACCCTCTGCCTGTGCCCTCTGCCTGTGCCCTCTGCCTGTGCCCTCTGCCTGACCCCTCTGCCTGTGCCCTCTGCCTGTGCCCTCTGCCCATGCCCTCTGCCTGTGCCCTCTGCCCGACCCCTCTGCCCGACCCCTCTGCCTGTGCCCTCTGCCCGTGCCCTCTGCCTGTGCCCTCTGCCCGACCCCTCTGCCTGACCCCTCTGCCTGTACCCTCTGCCTGTGCCCTCTGCCTGTGCCCTCTGCCTGTGCCCTCTGCCCGTGCCCTCTGCCTGACCCCTCTGCCTGTGCCCTCTGCCTGACCCCTCTGCCCGACCCCTCTGCCTGTGCCCTCTGCCTGTGCCCTCTGCACGGTCAGGAGACAGGAGGGCTGGCCTTGGGGAGCAGGCCCAGCAGCTGCCCACGTGGGGCTGAATCCAGGGCCCAGGAGCCGCGGCCGGTGCTGCCGGGGAGCGCGCTGCCGCCCGGGAGCCCAGCCGGTTCTGCTCGTGTGAGAGCTTCCCCGCCGCTAATTACACCCGGCCTCCTCCACCTGGCCCCACTTCAAAGCGGCCCCTCGGCAGGAGGGCGGTTTCGGGGTGTCCCGGCCTGGTGTGCAGCCAGGGGCCCCCATCGGGCCTGCTGGCAGGTGGGCAGGCTCAGGCCCCCCACCCCCGCCTAGCCTCTCCCGCGCTCGGGCCCAGCTGGGCAGGGGCGCTCTGGCGCAGGGGGGTGGGGGCCTGGCCTGCCCCCACCCCACGGGACCGCCCTGGAGGCTCTGCTCTGGGGAGGCCGCCCCCAGTGCGCGGCCCCCACCTGCTGTGGCTCCTGCGTTACCCCAAGCTCCCTGTGGGCTGTCCCCCAGCCCAGGCATCACCCTCAGGTCCTCTGGCCACACACACAGCACGTGGCCGCCGGGAGCGAGTGGGGAGCCGACCGCAGGTGGCAGGTGGGGCAGGTGCCCGAGGATGCCCAGGTGGGCGGCTGGGGGGCGGGGAGGGGCAGAGCCGTTCCCAGGCTGGGATCAAAGCAGGTGGAGCTGGTGCTAATTAGACAGGCTCCGTGGGCAGGCCCAGGTGACGTCCAGCCCCGTCCACGGCGGCCGTTCCCACGGGCAGGAGGCACGGGGCGTGGGGCCGGGATGCTCAGCCGCTGCAGAGGGGGGATGTGGGCATGGCCTGCGGCGGCGTGAGCAAAGGTCCCGGGCCCAGAGCCAGGGGCGACCCCTCCTGTGCACGGCCCAGTCTCCGGGTCAGACCTGCCTGGGCTGCAGGCTGGGTCCCGAGCCCCCGCCCAGCCCTCCGCCGCCGGCCTCCGGGCGTGGGGCCCTGGCTGCGGCGGCCTGGCCTCCGGGCGTGGGGCCGTGGCTGCCTGTGGCCTGGCCTCCGGGCGTGGGGCCGTGGCTGCTGGTGGCCTGGCCTCCGTGCGTGGGGCCGTGGCTGCGGCGGCCTGGCGGCCCCGAGGCCAGGGCCAGGCTGCGTGGGGGGCACATGGGCAGTGCAGGCTCCGTGAAGACAGGCAGCCCCTTCCCTCCAGGAGGGAGGGGCGGGAGGGAGGCTCAGGGCTCCCTGGGCCTTTGAAGTGGGGCCTCACCTGCCCACGCCCCACGCCCACGCACGGCGCCCGCCCAGCTGCCTCCTGCGCGCACATAAAACGGCATTGATCTGGGTTTCAAAGGGTCTTTGTCCCAGCCTGTGCCCGCCGGGCTGGCCCGTGCCCCCCGCTCCCAGTCACCTGTCCCTCTGCTCACCCCCTCCCCCTGAGCCTGCCGCCGCCAGGACCCTCTTTCTGGGGCTGCCCCGGCCCCCGCCCCTGACACACACACACACACACCCGCCAGCTGGCCTCTGTATCGCTCGCCCCTGTCTGTCTCTGGAAGTTTCTGTGCACCGCTCCCTCCCGAAGTCCGTGTCTGTCTGTCTGTCTGTGTCTCGGCACAGGCGGGCTCCCGGGAGGACAGGCGCCGCCGGGCTCTGGGCCGGGACAGGTGCCGGCGGCCAGGCGCTCCTGCCGACAGCTGAGCAGCAGCCTCGGCAAATGGCGGGGGCTCCCCGCCCGCCCGTCCACCCACGGCTCCGCCGGGCTCCCCGGGGCTGCGAGGGCCGAGCGGGGCCAGGCCGGGCAGGCCCGGTATCAGCTCGGAGGAGGGTCCTGTGGACGGTGGGGGCTCTCCCTGCTCGGACGGAGCCCGCTCCCAGCCCCATCGTGGGAGCCCTGCGGGCAGGGCCGGGCTGGAGGGCACCCGCGGGCAGCAGGGCCAGGGGCCGGAGACGCCCGGCAGCGCCAGCCTGCCCTGCAGCTGCCCCACGGCATTCCCGGGGAGACCCCGCCCCGCGGGCCTGCCTTGCCCGCCCGCCGCCCCCCAGGTCACCTCCCTCGGTGGGTGATGCCCCAGTGCCACTGCCGGCCCCTCCCCAGAGCCCAGCTCCGGCCAGCACCATCCGGGACCCACTGTGGACTCGGGCCCACACTGCCAGCACCGATGCCAGCTCTGGGCCGGGGCCGGGCATGACGGGGCGGGGGACGGACGGTCAGGCCGCAGGAAGCGGCGTTGGGAGCAGGGGGCTGGCGCCATGTGCTGGGTGAGCTCAGGCGGCCGGGACCCCAGCTGGAGCCCGAGGAGCTGGGGGGAGGGGGGCGGGCAGAACGTCACGCCTGAACGCTGGTCCAGGCTCCCTGCCGCAGGCCCGATGGCAGCTCCAGCCTGGGCAGGGGCAGCGGCCACTGAGGGAGGGCCCAGCGCTGCCTGCACTCCCACACGCTGACCACGAGGGGGCGGGACCAGGCGGCCTGCCCCAATGCCCCCCCCAGGGAGGCTGCCCCCCCGGCAGGCCCCAGTGAAGTGGGGTCTTGGTGGGACCAGCCCTCAGAGGGGTGGCGTCCACGCCGCGCAGGTGTGTGCCCAGCGCCCACTCACACGTGCTTCCCAGAGCGGCCGCCCCCCAAAGGCAGGAGGGGGGGGGGCCAGGGCGCGCTGGCGAGCACGGGGATCAGGCCCTCGGCCCGCTGGGCGAGGGTGGGACAGGCAGGGCCTGGGGCTCAGGGAGCAGTGCCCCCGGGATGCACAGGAGCCGCCACGGGAGCAATGGCACGAAGGAGAGGGTGAAAACACGCATCCACACACACCATCCACACACGCACACGTGTGCAGGGCAGCATTGGTCACGGCGGCCAGAGGTGGGCAGACGGCGGTAAACACCCGGGGCCACGCGTGGCCGTCACTGAGCAGAAAGGCCTGGTGACCGGGCCGTGGTGAGCGCAGGAGCCAGCCACGCCGGTGACTCCATGGGTGGCTCCCCGGGCACATCCGGAGCGGATGCCACGGACACCGCGGCCAGAGGCTCCCGGGGCCGGCTGCCCGGGGGCTGGGCCTGGTCCGCGCTGGTGGGCGCTGGCCGTCCGAACGGGGACCCATCGAACCCGACCCCGGCAGTTAGGGCCGCGGAGCCGGAGTTCGCACGGGAGCCGCTGAGGCGGGAACAAAGGAAGACTTTCCAGCGCTGCTCCCCGGCGGGCGCTGCCCCTCCGCAGCCGCTCCCGCTGGCCGGGCAGGGAGCGTGGGGGGCCGGGCGGGGAGCGGGGGGCCGGGCGGGGGGCGCGGGGGGCCGGGCGGGGAGTGGGGGGCCGGGCGGGGAGCGCGGGGGGCCGGGCGGGGAGCACGGGGGGCCGGGGGGCCGGGCGGGAAGAGGGGGGCCTGGCTCCGTTTGCCGGTCACTCGGTGTTTGTTCAGGGGCCTCCCGCCAGGTCCCAGGTCCCTCCCAGGAGGATGTTTGTCCGGGACCGGCCGAGCAGACGGCGCTGGCCGCTGGCCGCTGGCCTCGCCGGGACAGGCCGTCCCACCCGCCCCGAGCAGAGCGGCGTTTCCTCCGGACACCGCGGCCCGCCCGCTGCCTCTCCGGCCGCTGAGGCGGGCCGGGCCGCAGGGGCTGTCAGGGCGGAGAGGCCGGTGCAGGGCCCGCCCCCGCCAGGGAGAGTGTCCTCGTCCTCAGGGGCCTGGGCAGGGGCTGGGCAGGACCCGCTGGGGCACTGGCAGCCGGACCCAGGCCCGGAGGGGCCGGGTGCCAGGGGGAGGGCCCGGGCAGCCTCCGGAGGCGGGAGGTGTCCCAGGCCCAGCAGGCATCTCACCCCCCCCCCCCGGCCTCCAATCACACCCGCACTTCCCACAGCGTCCCCACGAGCTCCCGCCCCCGGATCCGGCGGGGGGCTGGGGCGCCTTTCCCAGAAACAGGCTGTGAGTCAGCACCAGCCCAGGAAGTGGCCGCCTGCCGTCCAGCCCCCAGCTGCCCCCGGCCGCAGCGTGGCCACGGAGCCGAGCCGTCCACGCACACGTCCTCCGGGCCTGGCGTGGCGGCGGGGCAGCGGTCACAGCCGGCACCAGGCCCCCGCTGAACTCTGGGGTGCAGGCGCCTGGGGAGGAGGGGGCTTCGGGACCCTGGCCAGAGGAGGGAGGCCCGTCTGGGGACCATGTGAGGCCGCGGTCGGCAAACTCATCAGCCCACAGAGCCAAATACCAACAGCACAACGACTGACATTTCTTTGGAGAGCCACATTTTTTAAACTTAAACTTCTTCTAAAGCCACTTTGTCAACATAGACTCGCCCAGGCCGTGGTGTTTTGTGGAAGAGCCACACTCCAGGGGCCAAAGAGCCGCCTGTGGCTCGTGAGCCGCAGTTTGCCGACCACAGTGCTGGGGGGAGAGCTTCCAGAGGGACAGGCGGGGGTCTCAGCAGGAGGGGCCTGGCTGGACCACGCCTGCTGCCACGTCTCGGTGGCCACGGGGCTTTCCCAGTGCTCCGGGCCCAGTGCTTCCCAGGAAACCGGGAGGGGGCCGGGAGGAGCCGCTGTCCCCCAGCCCACCCATGGCCTCAGCGGCAACGCTGGGCGTGAGAGCCGCAGGGACCAGAGGGGGAAGCCACGGCTCAAGGTCACACAGCGCCCTGGAGGCAGCTCCATACCTGGCAACCTCGTTACCTCCGTCCAGGCGTCAGGCCCTCCCACCAGCGAGCCGGGCTGCGGAGAGCGGCCGCCGCGTGTGGACGGGTTCGAGCCGCGGCCTGGCGAGAGGGCAGGTCCTCTCGTGGCAAAGCCCTCCCGGCACAATGACAGCCAGGGGCTGTGGCTGCAGCCTGACCTCAGGGCCTGAACCTGTGGCCCCAGGTGGCGGAGTGGTGTGGCTGCGGGAGGTGCAGCTTGATGGAGTTCAGGTGCATGTGATTGAGTGGATTCGAAACCCGCGAGAACATTGTAAGCATCTGGACCAGCCCTTGCTCTGCCTCCTGGGAGCTGACTGTGAAATGAGGACTCGGCCTGCAGGCCGTGGCACGGGCCCTGGCACTGTGTCTCCATCCGCCCCAGCTGTGTCCTGTGTCTTCTGTAATCCTTCACCACCACCCACCCCACCGGCCCCGGTCCCCCCGGCCCCTCAGGGCCGCCCCGCGCCATGCTGAGTGCGCACAGTGGGGCTCAGAGAGCGGACGGTGCCGGAGAACCCGGGCCCGGGAACGCGCTCTTGGCCTGGGGGCTGGTCCAGGCCGGTCACCGCCCTGTGTGCCAGGGGCGCGGCCCTGCTGGGCGCTGGGAGGCGGGCACGGGCTCCGCGGCGGCCAGGCTGCTCCCGATGGCCTTCGGGACCAGCCCGCCTCTGCCAGCAGCTCCCAGCCTGCAGTGCAGGGCCTCAGGGCCGGGGGCGGGGCAGGTGGTGGGACCCTGAGGACCCCCAGCCCAGCCCAGGCTGAGGGCTCACCCTGCCCCTGCCCAGCCCCACAGGACCCCCTTCTCCGGCTGGCTTCTCGCTCCCGCTCCTGGGAGGGGCCCCACCACTGGCTCAGACCGCGGTGCGAGTGGGGACGTGGTGCACTGGACGCGGGTTCAGCCCGAGGAGAGGCCGCTGGGCACAGGTGCCAGGGCAGGGCTCGTCCGGGTCCCAGGAGGCGGAGGCGGTGCTGGCGTCAGTCCCGCCCCCGGAGGGCCCTCACCGGGTCACCGGCGCCCCCCGGAGGGAGGCCCGTGGGGCTGGCAGACCTCGCTGCCAGGGAGGACGGGCACATGCTCCCGCTGGGCACGGTGAGCGCCGAGCCCGGGACCGCCAGGCCGGGAGCCGCGTGCAGACATCGCGCCGTGAGGGACCCTCGGGGGACGCCTGTGCCTGGGCCCGGCTGGGCGTGGGTCCCAGCACCCGGCCCGCTGCCTTCCCGCCCGCGGGAGCCCCCCTCTGCTCAGCGCCAGCCCGGCAGGGGCTTCCCCTCACGTCCGCCCTCTGGTGCCCGCCCCCGGCTCTCCCACCACCGGGGCCGCGGGGGTGTGAGGTCACAGGAGCACCGCCTCCAGCATCTGCCCGGCCCCGGGGAGCCAGGCCGCCGGATCCCAGCGGCAGCGAATTCCAGAGCCTCCTCCAGGCCCGGCGCCCCACGGCCCCGCCCCCGGCCCCCTCCGCCGAGCTCCTTCCTGATGGACGGCGGTCCCGCTCAGGCCGCCTCCACGCTCCCCTCCAGCAGGGCCGTCCGGTGACCCCGGCCGCCAGCCAGCTGTCCAAACACCGGGCACGCCGGCCGGGGGCACCGCCTGGGATGGGGGCTGCGGGGGCTTGGGCCTCCTCCTGCCGGGACCCCTGGCCAGCCCGTACGTCAGGCCTGTCACCACCGAGGCCTGAGGAGTGGCCGGAGGGGGCATGGGGGCTCTCAGGGGAAGTTGGGAAGGCGGGACTCGGCCTTGGGGTCCCAGGGGTTCTGGGCCCAGAAAGTCCATGGTGGTGCGTGTGACTGAGCTCAGGGCGGACACCTGGGCCAAGGCTGGGGGCCCGGGGGGGAGGGCAGAAGGAGCTGGAGAGGCGGGGGGGGGGCACCTGGGGCAGAGAGGTGCCATCTTGTCGGGGGACAGGAGTGGCAGGAGGGACGGGGTTGGAGGTGCCAGGCAGGGGCTCTGTGGGTCACAGGCAGGGACAGGAGCTGGGGGGGCCCTGGGGGGCTGGGGGGTTCTGGGATGGGGTCACTGGGAAAGGCAACTGCCAGACGCCTGGCCAACCCAGCCCCAGCCCCCCACCCTGGCCGGGCCCTGCCATGTGCCCGCAGGGAGCAGCCGGAGCTCACGTCTGCCGGGCCTCGGGGGGGGGGGGGGGGGGCCCTGGGTGGAGGAGGCCTTCGGGGCACGGAGGCGGGGGGGGGGGGGAGACACTGAGGGGCAGCCGCTGGCGGGGGGCCGTGGGTGAGCCTCCCAGGCTCTCTGGTCCCCAGAGCCGCGCCTGCACACGGGGCACGGCCGCCCCTCCGGCGGCTGCGGCGTGAGGGGCGATGGCGGAGGTGCCCGGGAGCAGCGGCAGGTTTGGGGAATCGGAGGCTGCTGGGCTGAGCCGGGCCTGGCACAGCGGCCCGGCCCTTGCCCACACACGCCCGGCCGGTGCTGCGGGCGCTGGAGCCGGAGCGGACAGGTGCAGGGGCGGGCGGGCCGGGAGCCCCGTTTCAGGGCAATAAACCCCCGCCGGCCGAAACCGAGGAGGAGCCGGGAGGAGCCGGCCGCTCCGCCCGAAGCCATGCTATTGGGAGCCGCGCCCGCGTGCCTGGCCCGCAGCCCGCACCTCCCGCCGGGGAGCTGGGAGCCGGGAGCCGGGCTCCGCTGGCTCCCCGGGGCGCGGGGGTCAGGGGGCTGGTGCTGCGGGGGTCAGGGGGCCACGGGCGCCGCTGCGGACAGTCCGTCTCGCTTTGCCCGCCTTGAGGGCGCGGGGCCCGTGTGCGGGGCGTGAGGCGGCTCCTGAGACAGAGCCTCCCGGCCCCACAGCCCCGCTCCCCCCCTCCCTGGCTCCGTCGCCTCCGGGAAAGGCCGTGTCATCGCCTGAGCCCTCCCCGTCGAGGGAAGCATCACCCCTCGCCTCGCAGGCGAAGACACTGAGGCGATCAGTGAGCGTTTAGGGAGCGCCTGCTGTATGCCGAGTTCAGTGGAGACGGGGGGTGGGGAGGTGGGGAGGAGCGGGCGTATCCGCTGGCCCCCAGCAGCCCCCAGGGGAGTGGAGGGGCGGCAGCAGGCAGGGCAGGCCTCCCGTGGCCTAGGGACGCTAAGCCTCTCCAGGTGGAGCAGTCCGGGAGGACTCCCTGGAGGAGGCATTGCCAGGCGCCCGCCGGACCCTCAGCTCCCCTCTGTGGGGACCGCACGAGTCTCTGAGGCCCCGTGTCCACGGTGAGCCTGGCAGCCGGGGCCCCGGGGCAGACCAGGCTGTGGACTCTCCCCCCTCACAGAGCCGGGGTGCAGCTCAGGGACCTGCCGAGGGGGCAGCGGCTGGAGGTCCGGGCGCAGGGGGAGCCCGGTCCCCGCTCCCCCTGGCCGAGGTGGCACAGCAAAGAGGAAGCAGCCGGGAGCTCATGGTGCAATCGGCCCTGTGTGTCGGCGACCTCACGGCTTGTGCAATGGCCGTGGCCGGAAGCCTGGCCGCACGCAACGGCGGCCGCGAGGTCACGGAGGCAGCCCCCCGGCTGGGAGGCCCCGGGGTTACGGGGTCACGGAGGCAGCCCCCCGGCTGGGAGGCCCCGGGCGGCCGCGGGGTCACGGAGGCAGCCCCCCGGCTGGGAGGCCCCGGGGTCACGGGGTCACGGGGGCAGCCCCCCGGCCGGGAGGCCCCGGCGCCCGTCACAGCCCGCCCGCCCGCCAGCCGGGCCGGCCGGGCCAGGGGTCCCAGCGCCCACACCTGCCCTCACTCCCGTCCACTGTCCCTTCTCTCAGCCCGGCCTGGCCTGTGTCCTGAAATCCCCCAAACCTGCCCCAGGCAGAGCGGGAGGCCCAGCCTGGCCCTAGAGCCGCCCTGGGGTCCAGCCGCACCCCACCCCCCCGACACGATCAGGACCCTCCTCTTCCCCACACGGGTGGGGACCCTCCGCAGGCACGGAGGCCCGAGGCGTCCAGGGCTCACGCCCTCGGCCAGGCCCTGGCCAGGCCCCCCCGGGGCCCCTGCTGGAGAGGCTGGCGGGGGCAGGCCGGGCTCCCCGGCCACTGGGCAGGAGCCACGCGGTCACTGCAGGCCCTGTGATGACGGCGGGGGGGGGGGGGGCCGTCCCTGCGAAGATGGCCCGGGAGGAGTGAGCCCCGGGGGGGGCTGCGCTGGGCTGGGGCCCCCTCAGCTCCGGCTGCACCGGGGAGACCTGGCCCCAGGGGTGACCGCCCCGGAGGACAGCCCCCGGTGGGGAGGCCGGGGCTGCGGACCTGCCCAGGCCACCCGGGTCCCCGGGTGTGGGTGCGAGGAGCCACGGGCGGCTTATCTCCCGCCCTGACAGGCGCTGGATACACAGCCCAGAGCCGCCGGCTATCGCCGGGCGGAGCTCACAGCGCTGGGCGCCGGGCGGTGCCCGCGGCGTCCGTGCCCGCTATCTGGGGCGGCCTCGCCCGGCAGAGATAGAGGCTGGGAACCGGGCCGCGGGGCCCGCTCCCCGCGGGAGGAGGCTGGGCCGGCGTGGTGCGGGGCTGGGCGCCCGAGGCTGCCGGCGAGCGCGGTGGGCGGAGCCTGACATCAGTCTGAGAAAGCAGGAGACTGAGGCCCGAGGGTGACACTGAGGCCTCCGCCTCTGCCTCCGGCGCTGTCTCACGGCCTTGGCCGCCGTGCTGCAGGCCCCTGGGCTCCTGCCGGGAGGGAGGTGCAGGATGGAGGGGTGCACCCATGGGTGACCCCGCAGGGGCTCCCAGAGCTGCTGGGCTCTGCCTGGGACCCGCTGGCTCCAGCCCTGCCTCTGTGCCAGGCCAGCGTGTGACTTACGGCCCGGGAGGGGAGGGGAGGGGAGGGGAGGGCGGGCTTCATGGGAGCAGAGGGGGGGCTGCCGCTGTGGGGGAGCCGGGTGTTCTGGGTTCCCACACGCAGGGCCCCCGGGGCCCGGACCCTCCCAGCGCCCGAGGCAGGTCCTCCCGCTCTTGCGACATGGCTGGGAGCCGCAGACACCTGAGGCTCCGGCTCAGGCCCCGACCTGCCCGCCACCCGCCTCCTGTGGCTCTTCCCCTGGGGGGGCGGGGGGGGGCAGCCGGGGACCCGGCCCCATGGCCCAGCCCTCAGGTCCTGGGAGGGGTGGCAGCAGCGCTGAGGGCCCGGGGCAGGGCAGGGGCCGGGCAAGCCCACTCTGTCCTCACAGCTCCGTCTCCCACTGCCGGCCGGACCTCTGCCCCCACCCCACCCCGGCGCCTCTGGGCGTCTGCCCCCTGCCCTCCTGGTGACGGGGACCTGGCCGGCCGGCCTGTGGCCGTGTCTGCCTCCCGGGACCGGGCTGGGCTGGGGGCGGGGAGGCCCGGGCGCTGGCAGACGCGGCTCTGACCGGCACACCGGCCTCCCAGCTCCTCAGCACCCGGCGCCGGAGCGAGAGGCCACGGTCCAGGGGCCTGGGCGCTGTGACCCCGGCCTGCCCGTCCCAGGCCTGGCCGCCCCCTGCCCTCCGGCCTGGCCGCCCCCTGCCCTCCGGCCTGGCCGCCCCCTGCCCTCCGGCCTGGCCGCCCCCTGCCCTCCGGCCAGGCAGGCTGGGCGGGGGGAGGGGGTCAGGGAGCCTGGGCCGCTTCCTGCTCCCAGCACAGGTGCCCGCGGCAGGGGGTGGGGGGGTGACGGGCACAGGCCACGGCCCCCCTGGGGGCAGGCTGTGTCCCGCACGCGGGCCGGCCCCCGGCCCCCCAGCCGCTCCGCACCCCCCCGCAGGGCGCCCGCCTGGGGCACAGCTGGGGGCGCTCTGCAGAGTGTCCGGGCAGCGGCCGTCCGCATGGGGCATCTGATTCTCTTTTAAAATGTATTTTCATTGATGTCAGAG
This sequence comes from Pipistrellus pygmaeus, assembly GCA_949987585.1. Lineage (NCBI taxonomy): Eukaryota > Metazoa > Chordata > Mammalia > Chiroptera > Vespertilionidae > Pipistrellus > Pipistrellus pygmaeus. The sequence goes on along the minus strand of OX465313.1, from coordinate 73,438,435 downwards.
AGGAAGGGAGAGAGAGAGAGAGACATCAGTGATGAGAGAGAATCGTGGACCGCTGCCTCCTGCACGCCTCCCACTGGGGCTGGAGCCTGCAGCCCAGGCCTGTGCCCCAACCGGGAATCGAACCCCGACCTCCTGGTTCATAGGTCGACGCCCAACCCCTGAGCCACAATGGTACCAACACAAGGCATCTGTCTGCAGCACAAATCAGCGGTGGGCGGCGGTGGGCGGCGGTGGGCGGCGGTGGGCAGCGGTGGGCGGCGGTGGGCAGAGGTGGGCGGCGGTGGGCAGCAGTGGGCGGCGGTGGGCAGCAGTGGGCAGTGGGCGGTGGTGGGCGGCGGTGGGCAGTGGTGGGCAGAGGTGGGCAGCAGTGGGCAGTGGTGGGCAGTGATGGACAGTGGTGGGCAGTAGTGGGCGGTGGGCGGCAGTGGGCGGCAGTGGGCGGCGGTGGGCAGAGGTGGGCAGAGGTGGGCAGAGGTGGGCGGTGGTGGACAGCGGTGGGCAGCAGTGGGCAGTGGTGGGCGGCGGTGGGCAGAGGTGGGCGGCGGTGGGCAGCAGTGGGCGGCGATGAGCAGCAGTGGGCGGCGGCGGGCAGTGGTGGGCAGCAGTGGGCGGCGGCGGGCAGCGGCATGGTGCTGAGGGCGGTGCTGAGGGGGAGGGTGCCCTCTGCCCGAGGGGAGGGGCGGTGCCCGGCCGCTCCGGGAAGGGCGAGGAGGGGGCACTTGTTGCTGGTGCTCATGCCCGGCCCCTGCCACGCCTCCTCCCGGCGTTTTCTCACGCTCGGAGCTCGGAGCTGGCGCGGGCGCGGGCGCGGGGCCGGCCGGGGCTTGTCCCTGAGCCTCCGCGGCGGGTGAGGCCTCGGGGCCCCGGGAGCCGCCCTGCAAGTCCGGACACGGCGGGAGCGGGAGCAGCTGCAGAGGCCGCCCTCGGGGGCACGTGTCCCAGCCTGCCGCTGCCGCGCCCCCCGAGGGCAGAGGGCAGAGGGCAGGGGGCGGAGGGTGGAGGGTGGAGGGCAGAGGGCAGAGGGCAGAGGGCGGAGGGCAGAGGGCAGAGGGCAGAGGGCGGAGGGCAGAGGGCGGAGGGCAGAGGGCAGAGGGCGGAGGGCGGAGGGCAGAGGGCAGGGGGCAGAGGGCAGAGGGCAGGGGGCAGAGGGCGAAGGGCAGAGGGCAGAGGGCGGAGGGCACGGGAGGTGGAGGAGGCAGGCTCCCGCCTTCCCAGAGCAGAGCCAGGGCCCTGGACCGAGGCCTGGCCCCTCCGGCCCTGTTTGCCTCCTTTGTATGTTTTTTCCTCCTTTTCTTTTTTTTTCTCTTTTAAAAATATGTTCTTAGTGATTTGGAGCGAGAGGAAGGGAGAGGGAGAGACTGAAACGTGGGTGAGAGAGAAACATCGCCAATAGCTGCCTCCTGCACGTCTCCTGCAGGGATCCAGCCCGCAAGCCGCCTGCGCCTTGACCGGGAATCGAACCCTGAACTCCGGGCTCCTAGGCCAACGCGCAACCCCTGAGCCGTGCCCACCGGCCCATTTCCTTCCTCTGAGAGTGGGGACACCTGCGGCCCCGTGTCAGACCCGGGTGTGGCCAGCGGCTGCCTCGGTTTCCCCTGCAGAGCGGGGAAGGGACGGCTGCCTCGGTTTCCCCCTGCAGAGCGGGGGAGGGGCCGCGGCCTCGGTTTCCCCTGCAGAGCGGGGGAGGGGCGGCTGCCTCGGTTTCCCCTGCAGAGCGGGGGAGGGGCCGCGGCCTCGGTTTCCCCCTGCAGAGTGGGGGAGGGGCCGCGGCCTCGGTTCCCCCTGCAGAGCGGGGCAGGGGCCGCGGCCTCGGTTTCCCCTGCAGAGCGGGGCAGGGGCCGCTGCCGGCTGGTGGGAGCTCAGCAGGAAAACCTGGTGCTGGGTCTGCGTCCTCCGGGCTCACGCAGGCTCCTGGAGGCCGGCGGTCGGGAATCGCGAGGGGCCCCCGAGGCCGATGGGCAGGGGACAGGCCGGTGGCACCTGGGTCTCGGCCTCGCCCCGTCCGGCTGCTGCCTCGCTCGGCCCGCAGAACGCAGCCCCCGTGAGGCCGGGTCTCCCAGGACTGCCCGCCCTCCGGCGGCCCCGGCCCTGCAGCGGCGTCTGGGCCCTCGGTGACGGCTGGAGTCCCGAGCGAGTGTTTCACGGAGGCCAGGCGGCTGGTGGGTCCCCGCCCACGGTCCCGGCTGCATCTCCCCAGCCCCCAGGCCCCGGTGGGCCTGTGGTTTTCGAAGACAAGCAGGTTCCTTCCTCTCTGGACACCAGCCCGCAGGCCCTGCAGCCCCAGGCACAGCCAAACCCGAGGCCCGGGTGCCAGGGAGCCCAGGGGACGTGGGCGTGGGGAGCAGTGGGTGCAGGGCCCGCTAGAGGGTGCCTCCCACAAACCTCCCTCTTTCTGTGTCGGGTGGGGACACTGAGGCCCAGGGAGGCGCAGCCCCAGGCCAGGCCCCGGGGGAGCAGGCCCCAAAGTGCTCCACCGCCCGCCCGCCTCCTGGGCACCGGGGCCCAGACCCCGCAGGCGCCGGGCGCAGACCCCGCAGGCTAGGGCTCCGTCTGCAGGCCCCGGGCGCCGTCGGAGCTGGGGATCACGCCCCTGGAGCAGCCCCGGACACCCCCGCTCTGGCCGGCCCCCGGCGGCCCGGCAGCGTGGGAACGTGGCTGGCGGGAATGGAGCCGCTCCCCCGGGAATCGGCCCTGGGTGCCGGCCAAGAGGAAGCAGAGTTCAGCGGCAGCAGCTTCACTTGGAACCACGGGACAGACACACTGTCCAGACCAGCCCGGCCCCGCTCAGGCTGAGCCCCGACCCCGCCACAGACTCAGCCCTGACCCCAGCCACGGCCCCAGCCCCGGCCCCAGCCCCGACCCCAGCCACGACCCCAGCCACGGCCCCAGCCATGGACCCAGCCATGGACCCCTCCCTGACCAAAGCCCCGGCCCCAGCCCTGGCCCCAGCCACGAACCCAGCCACAGACTCAGCCCCAACCCAGATCCCATCCACTGACTGATCCTTGATCCCAGCCGCAGGCTGAGCTCTGACACAGGCCGAGGCCACGCCCAGGATCTGGAAGGTGACGGATGGCCCCCTCTGCTGGGTGTCTGGCCTCTGCTGGACGTGGACCAGAGTGGAATGGGGTTTCGGGGAGAACAAACGGCAGGCCTGGGGGTGCCGGGGGGCCTGGCGGGCTGGGGAGGCTGTGGGCGGCCGAGTAGCCTGGTGGGACCAGGGCTGTGAGCCCTGCAGTGTCAGCCCGTCACCCCCCATACACACATACACACACATACACACACATACATACATATACACACACTCTCACACACACTCACACACACTCACACACACTCACACACACACACTCACACACACACACACTCACACACACACTCACACACACTCACACACACACACACACACTCACACACACACACACTCTCACACACACACACTCAGACTCACACACACGCTCACACTCACACACACACTCATACACACACACATACATACATATACACACACTCACACACACACTCACACACACTCACACACACGCTCACACTCACACACACACATACACACACATACATACATACACACACTGACACACACTCACACACACGCTCACACTCACACACACACATACACACACATACATACATACACACACTCACTCACACACACTCACACTCACACACACACACACTCACACACACGCTCACACTCACACACACACATACACACACATACATACATATACATACATATACACACACTCACACACACACTCACACACACTCACACACACTCACACACACACTCACACACACTCACACACACGCTCACACTCACACACACACATACACACACATACATACATACACACACTCACTCACACACACTCACACTCACACACACACTCACACACACTCACACACACTCACACTCACACTCACACACACTCACACTCACACACACACAGGGCTTTATGCTGAGGGCAATGGGGGAACCACAAGAGGTTTGAGCAGGCCGGGCTGGTGTGGCTCAGTGGTTGAGCATCGACCTAGGAACCCGGAGGTCACAGTTCGGTTCCCGGTCGGGGCACAGGCCGGGGTGCAGGCTTGATCCCCTGTGGGGGGCGTGCAGGAGGCAGCCGATCCATGATTCTCTCTCCCTCTCCCTTCGTTTCTGAAATCAATAAAAATGCCCTTTTACAAAGGGGTCCCGGGGGCATGGACAGGTCTCAGGGCCCGGGGGTGGGGGGGGCGGTGCGGGGCGGCTGGCGCTGCAGCCGGGAGGCAGAGACCCTGTGTGGGCAGCGGGGGAGACAGGCCCCAGCAGGAAAGGGGCCGCTGGGGCCCAGCCTCAGTTTCCCCACCGGCCCAATGCAGGCTGGGCTGATGGTCTCCAGGGTTCCTGAGGCCGACGGAGGAAGTGTGGGCCTGGGCGAGGGGGGTGTCACTCGGGCTGAGAGTCTTCGTCCAGCTTTCCCGGAGGGTGGGGGGAGCGCAGGGCAGCCCCCGGGCCCCCTGCACCACAGCTCCCAGCCACGGAGCTCGGCCCGCCCCCCGCCTGCCCACCCCATCTGTGGCCTGTGGTCTCCCAGCTGCGCCTCCTCCCCGCTCCCGCCCCGGCTCCCTGGCCAAACCGCCATCCGCGGCCGTGACACCTGCGGCTCGTTCCCACGACCCCTGCCCGCCGCCCTGCGGCCGCCCACCCCCCGCCGGGCCGGGGCCAGGCCCCTGGACCTGAGCCGGACCGGGGCCAGGCCCCTGGACCTGAGCCGGCCGGGCCCCTGGACCTGAGCCGGACCCGGGGCCGGGCCCCTGGACCTGAGCCGGCCCACCCCCCGCCGGGCCCCTGGACCTGAGCCGGACCCGGGGCGGGGCCCCTGGACCTGAGCCGGCCCACCCCCCGCCGGGCCCCTGGACCTGAGCCGGGCCGGGGCCAGGCCCCTGGACCTGAGCCGGACCGGGGCCGGGCCCCTGGACCTGAGCCGGCCCACCCCCCGCCGGGCCCCTGGACCTGAGCCGGACCGGGGCCGGGCCCCTGGACCTGAGCCGGCCCACCCCCCGCCGGGCCCCTGGACCCGAGCCGGACCCGGGGCCGGGCCCCTGGACCCGAGCCGGACCCGGGGCCGGGCCCCTGGACCCGAGCCGGACCCGGGGCCGGGCCCCTGGACCCGAGCCGGACCCGGGGCCGGGCCCCTGGACCTGAGCCGGACTCGGGCCTGGCGGCCGCGGCCCTCCCTCCCTCCCTCCCTCCCGGGAGCCGGCCAGTCCCGCCCTCACAGTGCCTCGGTGCCCGCCGGCCCAGGAGGGGAGACGGCCCCGGGGCTCCCGGCCCCTCAGGCGCAGAGCCCGGCCCCCCGCCCCCGCCCCGCCCCCCGTGTGCGTCCAGGAGCCGCTCCCTCTCCTGTGGGGCTGGAGGCCCTCCTGGCTCCTGAGACGGGCTCCGGGCGGGCGGGCGGCCGGGGCTGTGCCCGGGCCCGCATGCTGTTGGGGACCCGGAGCTGCCCTGCCCACGCCCCGCCTGCGCCCAGTGTCCCCGCACCTCCGGGACCGGACTCTGGGCCGGGACAGGCCAAAGGCACAGAGTCAGGCTTCCCAGACGCCCTTCCTGCAGGCAGAGGCGCCGACCATCTGCTGCAGCTGATTGTTTGGGGGGCCTGGGGGGCACACCCCGCCAGCCCACCTTGGCACAACAAACACCCCTGAGCCCGTGGCCCCTCCCCACTCAGGGCACCCGCCCCCACTGAGCTCCCTGCCCGTGGTGCCGCCCAGACCCTGCCCCCGTGTGGGTGTGCACTGCAGGGGCCCACAGCTCAGCTCCTGGGGGAGGGGGAGGGCTGGGGGAGGGGGGCCTGTGGGAGGGGGGGAGGAGGGCCTGGGGGAGGGGGAGGGCAACGGGGAGGGGAGGGGGAGGACTGGGGAGGGGGAGGGCTGGGGAGGGGGGCCTGGGGGAGGGGGAGGAGGGCCTGGGGGAGGGGGAGGACTGGGGGAAGGGGGAGGGCTATGGGGAGGTGGAGGGGGAAGGCTGGGGGAGGGGAGGGGGAGGACTGGGGAGAGGGAGGGCTAGGGGAGGGGGTGAGCTGGGGGAGGGGGCCTGGGGAAGGGGGAGGGCTGGGGGAGGGGGAGGGGAGCCTGGGGGAGGGGAGCCTGGGGGAGGAGGGGTGTCTGCCTCTCACCCACTCGTCCTGCATCCCTGCCCTCCCGGCCTCCCCCAGCCTCCCCTGGCCTCCCCCAGCCTCTACCTGCCTCCCCCGGCCTCCTCCAGCCTCCCCCGGCCTCCCCCAGAATCCCGGCCTCCCCCAGAATGCATTGGGCCTCCCCCAGCACTGATTAGTAAGTGACACGCCCGGCCAGAGCTCAGAGTTCAGCCCAGCCTCCAGGAGGAGGGGCGGGGAGATGGACATCCCGGAGAGCTCGCCCCCTCCCACCCCTCCCACCCCTGCAGCTGGGGGACTGTGGACTCCCTGAGCTCTGGCGCCACCTGCTGGGCCCACTGGACCCTGCAGCGCTCCACCCGCTTAACACTGACACCACCTGGGGGCCCAGAGGGGGGGCTCCCATAGGAAGGGGCCGGGGGGCCGGGGGGCCGGGGGGGGGGTCTGTGCAGTCCTGTGAGGGGCTGCGTGGCTGGAGGAGGGTGGGTGGCCACACACACACACACACACACACACACGCACACACACAAGCACACACACACACAAGCACACGCACATTCCTGGGTCCGCACTGCCCCCCAGTGGCGGCAGGTGGCTCCACAGGGAGCCAGTTCAGCAGCCCTGTCCCCGAGGCCACGCAGGGCGGGCCCAGGTAGGCGGGCGGGGCGCTGGGCCCTGCGGGGCAGCAGGACACCGAGGCCTGCGCGAGGGCAGAGCCTGGCCCCCCTGCCCCGTGCTCTGTCCCCCAGGTCCCCAGGTCAGGCAGGGCTGGGCCTGGGAGCCGGGTTTCAGACCAGCCGTGCCCACCCCGTGGCCCCCCAGCCCCTCCCAGAGCGCCCGGGGACCAGACCTGCCCGGCCCCGGATGCAGCCGGCCCAGGCCTGCGGGACGGAGGCCAAACCCCAGAACTCAGGGCAGACACAGAGGGAGAAAGCGGACGAACCCGGAGGCGGTGATCGGCGAGGGCTGTACCCTGGCCCGTTCCGTCCCTCTGGGGCCACGGTCGGGCCCGGAGGAGCCGCCGCCCTGGCTGTGAGCGATGAGATTTCCACGCTGTGAACGCCGAGACCCACAGCTCGGCGCGCAGAGAAGCAGAAACCTTCCTGACACAAGCGGCCAAGCGGCGGAGAAAGAACGGCCCTGGCCTGCCCGGCGGCGCTCAGCGGGAGATCGACCTCTGAACCCGAGGTCACAGTTCGGTTCCTGTGCTCGGGGCACGGGCCCGGGCTGCGGGCTCCATCCCCAGTGGGGGGCCCCCAGGAGGCAGCCGACCATGGTTCTCTCTCGTCCTTGATGCCTCTCCCTTCCTCTCTGACATCAATAAAAAAATGTTCATTTTAAAACAAGAACCACCCCCGTCTCTGAGAAGGGCTCCACTCGCCGTTTCCAACGCCGCCACAGAGAACGCCCCGTCCCGGGAGACACCGGCCCGCGGCCTCCCGGAAGACACACCCACGCCCCGCCTGAGCCCGGCCGGCCCGGCAGGCGTCTCAGGACAATGACGTGCTTGCCAGGCGCCCACAGAAACACGGACACAAAGAATTAACAAAACCTGAGTGAGTGGCCCTGGCCGGTGTGGCTCAGTGGATAGAGCGGTGCCTGCGGACTGAAGGGTCCCAGGTTCGATTCCGGTCAAGGGCATGTACCTGGGTCGTGGGCACATCCCCAGTAGGAGTCATGTAGGAGGCACCCGATCGATGTTTCTCTCTCATCAATGTTTCTACCTCTCTGTCCCTCTCCCTTCCTCTCTGTAAAAAATCAATAAAATATATTTTTTTAAAAGAAAGAGCATTAAAAAAAAAAAAAAAAAAAAAAAAAAAAAAAGACTAACAAAACCTGAGGGAGTGGCCCTGGCCGGTGTGCTCAGTGGCTAGAGCATTGCCCCGGGCGCCGAAGGGTCTTGGGTTCGATTCTGGAGCCAGGATGTGGGCTGGATCCCCCCTTGGGGCACAAGCAGGAGGCAACTGATCAATGTTTCTGTCTCTCCCTTTCTCTCCCCCTTTCCCTCCTTTCCACTCTCTCTAAAAATCAATGGAAAAAGTATCATCGAGTGAGGATTAACCAAAAAAAAAAAAAGGAAAGAATTTTTTTTTTTTAAAAAGCATGATTCTATTGGCAGAAAATTCTTTTTGAAATTACAAGATTAGCTAGTAGTATGAATAAGTAAATTCAGCCGTAGTAAGGAGGAGAGGGTCCATTTAGAACACATGTGTCAAACACAAGGCCCGCGGGCCAAATCCAGCCCGCCAGGCCTTGCAATGTGGCCCGCACCGCGCTGTCATCACTGCACTCCGCTGTCAGTTTATGACATTGTCAGTTTATGACTATTCAGTAAACCATTCGGCCCGCGATTTAGGCTGGATTTTAGATTTTGGCCCCTTCTCTGATTGAGTTCGACACCCCTAATTTAGAAGATGAATCATTGGGAAATTATGTTTTTTTAAAAACCTACAACAGCATCAAAAACATCAGATTTGTAGGAATCAAAATACTGGGGGGAAATGTTTAATAAAAAGCTGTGGGAACCCCTGTCATGTCCCGCATGGTTCAGGGTTCCGGTTCGGGGTTCGGGCTCTGGAGAAGGCCGCACACAAATGAAAAGAGGCTAGAAAAGCGTTGATTTGGGAATATCGGGGGCCAGGCGGGAGCCCAGCTCCAGGGGGAGGACTGCTCGCTCCGGCTTTTCCGTCCCTTTTATTGAGGTTGGAATTATGGGATGCACCGTATCCCCTGGGCAGGAAACTCCAATAAAAGCCAGTCAGTGGATGTAGGACTCACCGGTGGGGCTGCTTCAACTGCCCACACCTGGTCATTAGCTCTGACCCTCAGAGCAGTGAAGGTTGACCAGCCCTCGGCACTCCCTGTCCACAGCTCTGTTGTTAAGATGATGATCGGCTTCCGGCAGAAAACTCTGCCGAGGAGAAACGACGGAAGGACCTGAACAGTCGGACCTACTGCGCTTGTGGACGGGAAACTCGGTGTCTCTGAGAGAACCACTGCCCCACAGTAATGTCTGAGCTGGCTCAGCCGATGGAGCGTCGGCCTCCGGACTCAAGGGTCCCAGGTTCGACTCCGTCAAGGGCAGGTAGCTGTGTTGCGGGCACATCCCCAGTAGGGGGCGTGCAAGAGGCAGCTGATTGATGTTTCTCAGTGATGTTTCTAATACTCTCTCCCCCTCCCTTCCTCTCTGTAAAAATCAATAAAATATATTTTTAAAAATCCCAGCAGGCGCTTCACCAGGCTTTCTCAAGATGATTCCAATTTGGACGGCGCTGAGGACCGCGAACAGCCGGCGGAATTTGGAAAGCGCGGGCACAGTGGAGGCCTAGCTTTGAAGACCGCGCTGCAGCTGCGTCATGCAGGCGGCGTGGCCGGGCAGACGGCGAGACGCGGAATGGGAAGCAGGAGGGGGTCCGGGGATAGCCCGGCTCCCAGACACCCATGAGCCGTCCGTCGGCTCGGAGCCACACCCACACCGTGGAGGGAAACCTGGCCCACAAATGGCGGTGTTCCTATAGAAAACGGAACCTCTGCCGCCAGAAACGAAGCCGGGATGGCTCCCGGGCCGAGACAGAACACCCAGAACCTTCTGGAAGGACACGGAAGAGTCTCTGTGACCTCGGGGTGGGCCAAGATGCCGCTCAGGTCAGAAACGCACCCGCCGCCCAAGGAGAGAAATCAATGTACTGGTTTCTATCAGCATCGCCTTTTCCTCCTCGTCAAAGACGCCGATAAGAAAACATGGCTGAAACCGGTGTGGCTCAGTGGATAGAGCGCCGGCCTGCGGACTCAAGGGTCCCGGGTTCGATTCCGGCCAAGGGACGGGCACATCCCCAGTGGGGGGGCGTGCAGAAGGCAGCTGGTTAATGTCTCTCTCTCATCGATGTCTCTTCTCATCGATGTTTCTAGCTCTCTATCCCTCTCCCTTCCCTCTCTGTGAAAAATCAATAAAATATATTTTAAAAAAGAAAAGAAAACAGGTGCGGCCCAGCTGGCGTGGCTCAGTGGCTGAGCGTGAACCAGTGGCTGCTGGTTTGATTCCCGGTGAGGGCCCACGCCCAGGCTGGGAGCTCCATCCTCGGGGGTGGGGGGTGCGGAGGCAGCCGATCCGTGATTCTCTCCCATCACGGATGTCTCTCTCCCTCCCCTCCCCTCCCCTCTGAGGCCAATAAAGATAAATAAACATAAACCCAGGAGCGTCGGAGACAGGCCCGGAGAGCCGCGGAGACGCAGTGGCCCCGGCGGTGGCTCAGGTCAGAAGAGGCCCGGAAAGCAGAGGCAATTCGAACAAAGTTCGGACCAGTCCCTGGTCCGTGTCCGTGTGGGGTCACCGGCACCCCTGGAGGGGAACTCGGGCACCGCGGGGGCTGAACCCCGGCCCTGAGCCCGGTCCGTACTGACCCGCAGGGCCCGCTCACACCCAGGCCGCGGCCGCACAGGGCAGCCCAGCAGGCTGAGAGCATGTGCCAGGACAGGCCGGCCGCTCCCCTCCCCGGGCTCCCCCAAAGCGAGTGCCTGGAGCTTGTTTCCGCTCACCTCCCCCGGGATCCCCAAAGTGCCTCATCCACGGCTCAGCCGCACCGTGTCCCCACCATTCCATCATCCCGAGGTCCTGCCCTGGCCCCAAACCTGCCACCTGGGCCCATAGCGCCCCCTGGTGACCACACCCTGCCTGAGCACCCAGACCGCCCCGGGGCTCAGACTCCTCCGGGCCCTGCCCTCAGGGGACCCAGACCTGCCCCTGGGGCTCACCCTGCCTCCGGGACCCGGACTACCGTGGCGGGGCCAGATTACCCCGGGCCGGGCGCACACACAGAACCCAGACCTGGATCCTCACCGATGGCTTCTCATCTGTAACCCAGACCCCATCCACAGCCCAGAGGTCCGGAGCGGATCCAGACACCCGGGGCCAGACTCCCTCTCTGTCCCCACAGCCCTCCCCACGCCAGACCTCGTCCGGGGCTCACATACCGCCTGGTCGCAGACCATAATGGCGAGGACAGAGGGCCATTCCTGGGACCCGGACTGGACCCCAGTGCTACTCCTTTATTGGAGTCTAATGTCCTGCCCGCGGCCCAAACCTCCCACCTGGCCCATAGCGCCCCCTAGTGACCACCCCTGCCTGAGCACCAGACCTACATCCGGGACCCAGACCTTCATGAACCCCCAGTGAGTGATCCCCCAGTGACTGAGCCCCCAGTGAGTGACCCCCCGGTGAGTGACCCCCCAGTGAGTGACCCCCCCAGTGAGTGAGCCCCCAGTGACTGAGCCCCCAGTGAGTGACCCCCGGTGAGTGACCCCCCCAGTGACTGAGCCCCCAGTGAGTGATCCCCCAGTGAGTGATCCCCCAGTGAGTGATCCCCCAGTGAGTGACCCCCCCAGTGAGTGAGCCCCCCAGTGACTGAGCCCCCCAGTGAGCGATCCCCCCAGTGAGTGAGCCCCCCCAGTGAGTGACCCCCCAGTGAGCGATCCCCCAGTGAGTGATCCCCCAGTGAGTGAGCCTCCCAGTGAGCGATCCCCCAGTGAGTGATCCCCCAGTGACTGAGACTCCCAGTGAGCGATCCCCCAGTGAGTGATCCCCCAGTGAGTGACCCCCCCAGTGAGTGAGCCCCCCAGTGACTGAGCCCCCCAGTGAGCGATCCCCCCAGTGAGTGAGCCCCCCCAGTGAGTGACCCCCCAGTGAGCGATCCCCCAGTGAGTGATCCCCCAGTGAGTGACCCCCCAGTGAGCGATCCCCCAGTGAGTGATCCCCCAGTGAGTGAGACTCCCAGTGAGCGATCCCCCAGTGAGTGATCCCCCAGTGACTGAGCCTCCCAGTGACTGAGCCTCCCAGTGAGTGATCCCCCAGTGAGTGACCCCCCAGTGAGTGATCCCCCAGTGAGTGATCCCCCAGTGAGTGATCTCCCAGTGAGTGAGCCCCCCCGTGAGTGAGCCCCCCAGTGAGTGATCCCCCAGTGACTGAGCCCCCAGTGAGTGATCCCCCAGTGAGCGATCCCCCAGTGAATGATCCCCCAGTGAGTGATCCCCCAGTGAGTGATCCCCCAGTGAGCGATCCCCCAGTGAGTGATCCCCCCAGTGAGTGATCCCCCCAGTGAGTGATCCCCCAGTGAGTGAGCCCCCCAGTGAGTGATCCCCCAGTGAGTGACCCCCCCAGTGAGTGATCCCCCAGTGAGTGACCCCCCCAGTGACTGAGCCCCCCAGTGACTGAGCCCCCCAGTGAGCGATCCCCCAGTGAGTGATCTCCCAGTGAGTGAGCCCCCCAGTGAGCGACCCCCCCAGTGAGTGACCCCCCAGTGAGTGACCCCCCAGTGAGTGATCCCCCAGTGAGTGACCCCCCAGTGAGTGATCCCCCAGTGAGTGATCCCCCCAGTGAGTGATCCCCCAGTGAGTGAGCCCCCCAGTGAGTGATCCCCCAGTGAGTGACCCCCCAGTGAGTGATCCCCCAGTGAGTGATCCCCCAGTGAGTGACCCCCCCAGTGACTGAGCCCCCCAGTGAGCGATCCCCCCAGTGACTGAGCCCCCCAGTGACTGAGCCCCCCAGTGAGCGATCCCCCAGTGAGTGATCCCCCAGTGAGTGAGCCCCCAGTGAGTGATCCCCCAGTGAGTGACCCCCCCAGTGAGTGATCCCCCAGTGAGCGACCCCCCCAGTGAGTGACCCCCCAGTGAGTGATCCCCCAGTGAGTGACCCCCCAGTGAGTGATCCCCCAGTGAGTGACCCCCCAGTGAGTGATCCCCCCAGTGAGTGATCCCCCCCAGTGAGTGACCCCCCCAGTGAGTGACCCCCCAGTGAGTGATCCCCCAGTGAGTGACCCCCAGTGAGTGACCCCCCAGTGAGTGATCCCCCAGTGAGTGACCCCCCAGTGAGTGATCCCCCCAGTGAGTGATCCCCCCTAGTGAGTGACCCCCCCAGTGAGTGACCCCCCAGTGAGTGATCCCCCAGTGACTGAGCCCCCCAGTGAGCGATCCCCCCAGTGAGCGATCCCCCCAGTGACTGAGCCCCCCAGTGAGTGATCCCCCAGTGAGTGATCCCCCAGTGAGTGATCCCCCAGTGAGTGATCTCCCAGTGAGTGATCCCCCCAGTGAGTGATCCCCCAGTGAGTGATCTCCCAGTGAGTGATCCCCCCAGTGAGTGATCCCCCCAGTGAGTGACCCCCCAGTGAGTGACCCCCCAGTGAGTGATCCCCCAGTGAGTGACCCCCCAGTGAGTGACCCCCCAGTGAGTGATCTCCCAGTGAGTGACCCCCCAGTGAGTGACCCCCCAGTGAGTGATCCCTCAGTGAGTGACCCCCCAGTGAGTGATCCCCCAGTGAGTGATCCCCCCAGTGAGTGACCCCCCAGTGAGTGATCTCCCCAGTGAGTGACCCCCCAGTGAGTGATCTCCCAGTGAGTGATCCCCCAGTGAGTGACCCTCCAGTGAGTGATCCCCCCAGTGAGTGACCCCCCAGTGAGTGATCCCCCCAGTGAGTGATCCCCCAGTGAGTGATCCCCCCAGTGAGTGACCCCCCAGTGAGTGATCTCCCCAGTGAGTGACCCCCCAGTGAGTGATCTCCCAGTGAGTGATCCCCCAGTGAGTGACCCTCCAGTGAGTGATCCCCCCAGTGAGTGACCCCCCAGTGAGTGATCCCCCCAGTGAGTGATCCCCCAGTGAGTGATCCCCCCAGTGAGTGACCCCCCAGTGAGTGATCTCCCCAGTGAGTGACCCCCCAGTGAGTGACCCCCCAGTGAGTGATCCCCCCAGTGAGTGATCCCCCCAGTGAGTGATCCCCCAGTGAGTGACCCCCCAGTGAGTGATCTCCCCAGTGAGTGACCCCCCAGTGAGTGATCTCCCAGTGAGTGATCCCCCAGTGAGTGATCCCCCCAGTGAGTGACCCCCCAGTGAGTGATCCCCCAGTGAGTGACCCCCCCAGTGAGTGACCCCCCAGTGAGTGATCCCCCAGTGAGTGACCCCCCAGTGAGTGACCCCCCAGTGAGTGATCCCCCAGTGAGTGACCCCCCAGTGAGTGATTCCTCAGTGAGTGACCCCCCAGTGAGTGATCCCCCAGTGAGTGATCCCCCAGTGAGTGACCCCCCAGTGAGTGATCCCCCAGTGAGTGACCCCCCAGTGAGTGAGCCCCCAGTGAGTGATCCCCCAGTGGGTGACCCCCCAGTGAGTGATCCCCCAGTGAGTGACCCCCCAGTGAGTGAGCCCCCAGTGAGTGATCCCCCAGTGAGTGACCCCCCAGTGAGTGATCCCCCAGTGAGTGATCCCCCAGTGACTGAGCCCCCAGTGACTGAGCCCCCAGTGAGTGATCCCCCAGTGAGTGACCCCCCAGTGAGTGACCCCCCAGTGAGTGAGCCCCCAGTGAGTGATCCCCCAGTGAGTGATCCCCCAGTGAGTGACCCCCCAGTGACTGAGCCCCCAGTGAGTGATCCCCCAGTGAGTGATCCCCCATTGAGTGAGCCCCCCAGTGAGTGATCCCCCCAGTGAGTGACCCCCCAGTGAGTGATCCCCCAGTGAGTGACCCCCCAGTGAGTGACCCCCCAGTAAGTGATCCCCCAGTGAGTGATCCCCCAGTGAGTGATCCCCCAGTGAGTGACCCCCCAGTGACTGAGCCCCCAGTGAGTGATCCCCCAGTGAGTGATCCCCCAGTGAGTGAGCCCCCCAGTGAGTGATCCCCCAGTGAGTGACCCCCCAGTGAGTGATCCCCCAGTGAGTGATCCCCCAGTGAGTGACCCCCCAGTGAGTGAGCCCCCAGCTGGAAGTGGAATTGAGGGTCACAGGTCCCCGAACCGTCCTGGGGGGGTGCCTGGCAGGTCTCAGAGAACGAGGTGTTGGGGCCGAGCACAGGCCCCCCAGCACCCCGAGCTCCCGCAGAGGAAGCGGAGCCACCAGGGCTTCCTCCCTCTCCTCCCCCCGTCCCCCCTCCGTCCCCCCTCCGCCCCCCCCCAGCGGGCCCCGGGCCAGGCCACCATGTGGACGTGCTCAGCACACTGGCGGTCGCGGCTCCCTCTGTGGCTCCGAGCACGTCGCACCCGCCAGTCTGGCAGCGCTGCCACGGGGCCGGGCCAGCACCACGCCAGCACAACGCCCTGTGGTGGGGAAACCGAGGCACGGACAGCCCTGAGGGGGTCAAGGGCGTGGCTGGAGCCGTGTCCTCTCTCCCCGAGTGTGCCCGTGTGACGCCCCAGCGGGGACCAAGGACACGCCTGGCCCTGCCCCCCGAGGGCCACTGCCCCCTCCCGGCTCAGGCCAGGCACAGAGGTCACGCCCCCCATGCCCCCCGCACCGCCACGGCCGGGCCCCGTGTGTCCCCGAGGCGGCGGACCCTTGGCCACCAGCCAAGCCCAACGCTGGGCGGCAAGGCCGCGGTAACCGGGAGGGCCCCTGGGGCCTCCTCTGCAGAAATGGGGGGGCGCCCCTCTCCAGGCCCGGCCTCCGGAGCCGCAGCCGAAGCTGCCGCCGGGGCCCAGCCTGGGCCGGTGTGGCCCCGGCCCCCAGCCACTGCGGTCCTTGCAGGCCCCGAGCCCCGGCCCAGTGCCTGCGGCCACCCTGTGTCTGCGATTGAGGCGCACGTCTCACAGACAGCGGATCGAGGTGCAGTGTGGTGCTGTGGGGGCGAGCCCCCTCCCCCCTGCCTTCCCGGGGCCCAGAGGGGGCCTGGTCAGCCCCCCGGGGACTGCGGCTCAGACGCCCCAGCGGTCACTGCGCTGCGGCCTCAGAGTCCTCGGTGACAGACGGGAGACGGGGGACTGTGCACAGCAGGTGGGACAGCACCCCCGCCCCCTGCCCCAGCGCCCTCAGCCCGCCTGTCCACGGGGGCAGATGTCACCGGGTCCCCTCGCCTGCCTGGCCCGGGGGCCGGGGCCGGGGCCGGGCAGGGGGGGGCGGCAGGAAGGCGGCGAGCTGGGCTTCCGCGGAGGAGGCAGCGCCCACCGGGTGCCGGGCCCGATAAGGACCCACATGGCCGCCGGCACGTCCGCCTTTTGTCCCGGCCGCCAGCCTTTCCTGCCGCCCCTCCCCCTCCGGACGCCGCCCGGCCGAGGGATGGGGGCCTGGGTCCAGCCCGGAATCTGGCCCGAGGCGACCAGGAGCAGCTCCAGGCTTCCCTCCCGCAGCTGCCAGGCCAGCGCGGCTCCGGGGGCAGGGGAGCGGGGAGCCGGGAGCCGGGAGCGGGAGCGGGAGCCGATCCCACCCTCCCCGTGGTCAGGAGGCTCAGACGCTGCCCGGTCCCTGAGTCCCGACCAGGCTCAGCCAAGGGGGTGCCCCTGGGCCGGCCCCCTGACCCCCCCTCCACCTGCTGTCTCCCCTAAAGGGAGCCGCCAGCTGAGCGGCCCCACAGGCCCGCCTGCCCTCCCCCCTGCTCAGCCTCAGGAGGCCTGGGAGCTGGGAGGAGGGGGTCCCCCGGCCCCAGGCGGGACCCCTCCCGCCCTCTGAACTCCGGGTGACGCTGGGCTGGGGCGAGGGGACCTGGCCCTGCCTCACGCCTGTTCCCGGAGCCCCCGAGAGTGTGGGAAAAGGGACACGGCCCTGAACCGCCCCCCCCCCCGGGCTGGGGCCCTCGGTGCTGACCACCCCTGGCTCTGGGGTCCCCGTTGGCGAGATGCCCTCTGTCCAGCAGCCCTGGGACCCCGCCTTTCCTCTCCTCACAGCATCCGGGGCCCCCCGCCCCCTACCCCCCCCCCCCCCCCCCCCCGCAGGGAGCAGGCCCTGCGCTGGTGTGTCCCATGCTCGCTTCTCTGAAGTCGTGTGAACATGTGTCTGGAACATGCCATGCCGTGGCGCTGTGTGTGCGGTCCGGGGAAGGAATCACAGACCCACGCCGAGCACACACACCCGGAGGCCCGCCCCGCCCCCCCACCCCCCACCCCGCGGTCCTGTCGGCACGTCTGCGCCCACACGCTCCGCGTGAAGGGGACCAGACGTGTCTGTCCGTGTCTGGCTCCTCGCTCGGGGGCTGGCGCCGGGCTCCGCCGGTGCTGGTGACGCGCGTTCACGGGGGGGCCCGCTGTCCCCGCCGGCTGAGGGCTCCGGGGCCCCCCGGGGTGTCTGCTGAGTCCCCGCCGCACCTGTGTGCCCCCCGGGGGTGGCCTGGCCGGGCGGGTGGTGGTTCTCCGTCACTTGGGGAGACACTGCCCCCCCAAACACACACACGGGGAGTCTGCACACAGCGGGGGCCCCCCTCAGGCCCGAGCGGCTGTGTGGTCCCAGGAGGGGCCTGGCGGGCGCCAGCCAGCAGGTGTGGGGCGTCGAGGGGAGGGGAGCCGGGAACACCGGGGCCACGCAGCGCCCACGGGAGGGTGGCGTCTCAGAGGGGCCTGGGCCACGGCCGATGGGACCGAGCCCCCGCGGGCACAGCGCCCGGAGCGACGGGGAGGACCGTGCGGTGTAGTCCGGGATGCAGCCGCGGTCACTCGGCCGGTGCCCTCCGTGCTGCGGTGAGCCTACAGCTGCCGGCCCGGCCCAGGGACCGGGGGGTCTGATGGTGAGGACTGCACGGAGCCGTGGTCCGAGGTGCCGCCCGGCGCTGTCACGGGGCCTGCCTGGAGCACTGACTTCGTGCCCCTCAGCGGACGGGGACGGAGAGGGGGTGCCTGGCAGCTCACACGCCGAGTGCCGGCCCGTCTGTGCCTCATGCACCTGGCTCTGTCAGCGCGGCACGCACACGGTGCCCAGGCCGTGAGCTGTGTGTACGGAGTCGGTGACGCCGGGCCACAGGGACCCCCGTCCTGCCCGTCACAGGGCCGGCTTCTCCCCAGGAAGGCCCTGCAGCCGTCCGCCTGGGGCCGCTGCCCCACCCCAGGGGTCACCCCTCCTTCTGCGTGTGGCTGCTGTAAAGGGGGTGCTGAGCGGGCGAGAGTGGGGCAGCCCCTGTGCCTCCTGAGTCAGACGCAGTCAAGCACGGTCATCCCCATCACATCCTGAGCCCACAGCTCTGCCCGGACCCCCGGGGCCTCCGGAGGCGGAGGGGGGAAGGAGGGGGCCCCCCCGGCCTGGCCCGCGCAGGCAGCCCCCACCGCTCCCGGCCGCACGCGGCCCGGCCTGACCCAGCCCCCGGCGCTTCCTGCCATTGTCGGAGCCGCAGGAAGCGCCACCCGGGAGGGGCCCCCGGGAGGGGCCGGCCACGGGCTCGGGACATCCTGGCTGAGCGTCCGCTGGCGTGGGGGGGCAGGGGGGGTGCGGGGCCTGTGGCCGCAGCACAGACACCCCAGACGTGGGTGACCCCCATGCTGCGCGCTGCTCGGAGAGGGGGCGGGCCCCTTCCCTCGGGCACACCGGGCTCATGGGGCGCAGGGTAGCCCCCCGGACAGCCAGGGGTGCTGGTGGAGAGGGAGCAGAGTCAGGGAGGCCGAGGACCCTGTCCCAAAGCCCCGGCTCGGCTGGGGCCGCTCCAACCCCGGAGCGGGGCGGGGAGCGGGCAGAGAGCCGCATGGGCCCTCCGAGCCCCGCTCCCCCGGGCAGGGTCACAGGGGGCCCGGGCTTAGGGCGGGGCCTGGTCCCTGTCCCTGCGGACGGAGGACACCAGGTCTGGGGAGAGTGGCCCTGGAACCCGGAGCCCTAGTCACACAGCCCGCCCGGCTGCTGCTCCCCTGAACTGGTGGGGCCCTGCACCCCCTGGGGCGGGCCGGGCTGGGCTGTGCGGGGTTCCCGGGAGGAGCCAGGACAGCGCGCCCGGAACGTCCCGGGCTTGTCCCAGCGACCCTGCCCCTCCGGGGGCTCAGGGACGAGGCCAGGGCATCGGGGAGAGATGTGGCTCCGGAGGGACCCGCCACCCAGGCTGGTGACAGCCGCCCCCGAGCCCACAGGCCTGGCTCCCCCACGCTGCCCAGGGAGGAGGCCACGCGTGTCTCCCGGCCCGTCCGGTCCCGGCCCTGGCCGCCCTGGGCCCGGGGGGGGGGGGGGGGGGGCGCGGGCACCGCGGTCAGAGGCCACCGCTCGGGAGGTGAGACCGGGAGCTCCTCAGATGAGTTAGCCCGCTCCGGGCGTGGACCCGAGAGAGGGGGACACGCATGTGCATGCAGACTGTGCACACATGTTCACAGCAACGTGACTCACAGCAGCTAAAGGAGCAGCAGCCCATCACAGAGGGGAGGCAGGGCTCAGCTCGGGAGATGCGGCCCTGGCCCGGCATGGCTAGGGGAAGGGGTGAGGACATGCCTAAACACACACACACACACACACACACACACACACACACACACACGCTCCGTGGCAGACACACACACGCACACATGCTCCGTGGCAGACACACACACACACGCACACACACACACACGCACACACACACACACACTCTGTGGCAGACACACACGCACACACATGCTCCGTGGCGCGCACACACACACACACACACACACACACACACACACGCTCCGTGGCAGACACACACACGCACACATGCTCCGTGGCAGACACACACACACACGCACACACACACACGCACACACACACACTCCGTGGCAGACACACACGCACACACATGCTCCGTGGCGCGCACACACACACACACACACACACTCTCCATGGCAGACACACACACACGCGCGCACTCCGTGGCAGACACACACACACACACACACACACTCTCCGTGGCACACACACACACACACACACACACACACACACACGCACGCACACATGCACACGCACACTCTCCGTGGCAGAGACCCATGCGATGGAGCCCAGACATGGATGGGGCGGAGGTGGCGGGGGCCACTGAGGGTGTGGGTTTCTTTCTTTCTTAGCTTTTAATCCTCAGCTGAGGGTATTTTCCCACTGACTTTTAGAGAGTAGAGGGAAGGAGGAAGAGGAGAGAGAGATGAGAGAGAAATCATTTGCCTCCCACACGTGCCCCAACCAGGGCCAGGGATTGAGCCTGCAACCAGGTTCGTGCCCCTGACTGGAATCGAGCCTGCGGCCCTGCAGGCCATGGCCGACGCTCTGACACTGAGCGGGCCGGGTGGAGCGGGGGACGGAGCTGACCCCAGCTGACCGTGCAGCCGCCCAGCCCGAGTCCAGGCTCAGGCCACGGGGGCACAGCGGAGCGGGGATGTGTGGTTCACGAGCCACGTCTCACGAAAGCTCTCTATTAGAAAAGGAGCCCTGGCTGGGTGGCTGGGTGGGTAGAATCAGACTGCGGGCTGCAGGGTCCCGGGTTTGATTCCGGTCAAGGGCACAGGCCTGGGCTGTGGGCTCCATCCCCAGTGAGTGGTCTGCCATGATTCTCTCATCACTGGTGTTTCTGTCTCTCTCTCCCGCCTCCTCTCTCCCTCTGAAATCAATAAAAATGCATTTAAAGAGAAAAGAAAGGGCCCTGCCGGTGGCCCAGGGTGAGACCCCGGCCCGCACACTGGGAAGTGGTGGGTTCAGTTCCCGCCAGGGACATGGGCCCGGGCTGCAGGTCCAACCTCTGCCCCGTGGGACACGGGTGGGAGGAGCCGATCGATGAGCCTCTCCCGCTCCCCCCCCCCTTCCTTCCACTCTAGAACTCGAAGGAAGGCATCTCTTCATTCCTCAAGTGAGGATTTCAAAATTACTTTTTTTAGATATATTTTACTGATTTTTTACAGAGAGGAAGGAAGAGGGATAGAAAGTCAGAAACATCCATCAGCTGCCTCCTGCACACACCCCACTGGGGATGTGCCCGCAACCAAGGTACATGCCCTTGGCCAGAATCGAACCTGGGATCCCTCAGTCCGCAGGCCGACGCTCTATCCACTGAGCAACACCAGTTTGGGCTCTATTTTTTATTTATTTTTATTTTTTTAAGAAACCAGCTGAGCCCTGGTTCTCAGGGTGCCAGGCCCTCCTGCAGCCTCGGGTCCCGCAGCCCCAGAGACAGCGCCGGGCTGTGGGCAGGTCTGCGTGCCCCTGCTCCGCCTCTGGCCTCTGCTCCCAGTTCCTCAGGGCGAGGGTGGAGCGAGGTTCCTGGTCCAGCCTGTGTGGCCGGCGAGGGTCCCGGTCCCTGCACTGCACCCGGCCCCTCTGGGAGACCCTGCAGCCCCGCCCAGGGCCCCAGCGAGGTCCCTGCAGTGCCCCCTGGCCCTCCGGGAGATCCTGCAGCCCCGCCTGGGCCCCGGCGAGGCTGTCCTGTCCGGGCCTCCGGGCACCCCTGGGGGACAGGCCTCAGCACCAGGGTCCCTAGGACCAGGAGCCCTGGCAGCCGCGGTGGCCTGGCCCTGCCCCCAGCCAGGAGCGCTGACTTGGGATCAGGAAGAGAGCGGAGACTAAATCCAGCAGCCAGAGCGGGGAGGTCAGCCCCCTCCCGGCCCGCCGCCCTGACGCAGTTCCCCTTCCCCTCTGGGGGCTCCTATTGTTCTCGGCCCCAGCCGCCCCCACACTCACTTCCTGTTTCCTGGCCCAGAGGAAACAGAGATTTCTGGCCAGGCAGCGATTCTCGTCCTGTCTCTGCGCTGGGGAGGGGGTGAGGCCATCGTGGCGATGACAGGACGGTGGCGCTGAGGACGGCGCGGGCAGGGCCGCGGGCACCAGGGCCGCGGGCACCAGGGCCGCGGGCACCAGGGCCGCCCCCCGGGGCCCGGGGCTGGGCTCGCTCTGGGCTCGAGGGGTCCGGCCCCTTGGAGAGTCCGGTGGGAGCTGCAGACCAGCCTCTCCCCCGTCCCCCACCGAAGGCCCGGGCACACGCTGTCCACCAGAGACCCCAGAACAGCCCCGGGGCTCCCCGCTGCCACCCCGACCTGCCACCTGGGGACACGGAGGCAGAGACCCAGGAGCTCACTGGGGCCCAGGGCGGGGGTCCCCCATACCTCCTCGCAGCCCCCCTGACCACCGGGTGCTGGGGACAGGGGCCTGCCTGTCCCCCCCAGGCCACCGCACCCGGCCCCCCAGCCCCCCCCCGCTGGGCGCTGTGGCTCTGGGGGGGGGAGGGCAGGGGGCGGTCACCCTCTCCATGACCCTGGGAAGCCAAATGGGTCAGACTGTGGGGTCACCCTCACGGGCAGGACGGGGCCTCCAGCTGCAGCCTCAGCCGGGCCGTCTCTCATTCCCCCCCCCCCCCGCTCCCAGGGCCCCCCCCCCCCAGTGGGCAGGGAGGGGAGGGCAGGATGGCCCTGCGGGAGGGGGCGGGGGCGGAGGGCTGCTGAGCTCCCCTCACCCCATTCACCGGGACTTCCTTTTCCGTCCGTCCCGGGAGATAAGGTGTTTTTTCCACCGAACGGTGCCATCCGCCCGCTTACAGACTGCAGCTGCGCGGGGCGGCTTCCGTGCAGGGGGCTGGGGGCGGGGGGCCTTCCTCAGCCCCAGCGCGGGGAGCGGGGGCCCGGCACAGCCCGGGGGGGGGGCGAGCCGGGCCCTGGGACCAGCGGGGAGGGGGAGGGGAGCTGGGTGACCCTCGGGGTCTGGCCACAGCACCCTGGCTCTCGGGCTCATGTGGGGCTCTCCCCGCTGAGCCAGGCTCCTGGCTTCCCCCAGATGCCCGCCGCACGGTCTCGGTCAGCACTCGGACCCCGGCCTGGCCGGCAGCGTTGGGGACAGGCATTCAGGGGCCTCCTGGGAGGCGGGGACACACTGGCACCCCCGCAGACGTCAGAGCCAGGCCCCGGGCTCAGGCCCAGCAGGCAGCCTCTTTCCTTTTTTTTCTTTTTAATATCAATATATTTTATTGATTTTTTACAGAGACGAAGGGAGA
This sequence comes from Pipistrellus pygmaeus, assembly GCA_949987585.1. Lineage (NCBI taxonomy): Eukaryota > Metazoa > Chordata > Mammalia > Chiroptera > Vespertilionidae > Pipistrellus > Pipistrellus pygmaeus. The sequence continues at coordinate 73,415,655 of OX465313.1, read as the reverse complement.
GAGATAGTTAGAAACATCGATGAGAGAGAAACATCAACCAGCTGCCTTCTGTACCCCCCCACTGGGGATGTGCCCACAACCAAGGTACATGCCCTTGACCGGAATCGAACCTGGGACCTTTCAGTCCGCAGACCGACGCTCTATCCACTGAGCCACACCGGTTTCGGCGCAGGCGGCCTCTCTCCTCTGCACCCCCGGACTGGCGGGGGCCCTGGGCCCGGGGTGGGAATGTCCGGCCCGGGGGCCGAGGGAGGCCGAGAAGCCGTTCGGTCCGGCCCTGCCGAGGCCTTGGGCCGTTAAGGACACGTGTGAGCGGACAGCGCGGGCAGCTCTGAAGCCGGTCATTCCAGTGGCTGACCACGTCCGCGTGGCCCCTGCCCACCCCAGCTCAGTGCCCGCAGCGCACACGGCTCAGCCAGCGAAGCCGGGCCCGGCCCGGCGGCTGCCCTGCTCCCCGAGGCCCCAGCCCACGCTCACCCCATGCGGGGCCTCCATGGAGCCTGTGTCCCAGGAGGGAACCTGTGGTTCAAAAAGCAGAATAATAACAACGCAGCCGCCGCTGCAGAGCCGTCGGCGTGGCTAACCGATGAGACTGATAGGAGCAGGGGTGGGGGGAGCGGGCAGTGGGCCTGCCCACACGGCGGGGGGCTGGGCACACAGCTCTACGCCTCTCCTGGGGCTCGCGTTCCTGCAGCCCGCCTGGGGGGCACCCGCAGGGCTCCCCCTGCCCCCTGTGCAGCCCGCCTGGGGGGCACCCGCCTGGGGGGCACCCGCAGGGCTCCCCCTGCCCCGTGCGCACCGGCCAGGGGGTGGCTTGGTCCCGCCGCGGGGCAGGCAGCTATGAGCAAGACGCGCCCCTCCCCCTCCGCGGGACGGAGCTGGGGGCGCCGGGCGAGGCGTCAGACGTGGTCCCAGGGAAACCACAGCGGGGGGTCCCCTCCACAGGCTCCCTGACCTGGGTGGCAGCCGGGGCCCCCCAAGCCGAGGAGGACCCCATCCCGGCGGGAGCGTGCGGGCCTGGGTCCGGCTGGCCGTGGCCACGGGGACCCGCGGGGAACCAGGGCGGGCAGAAGGCACAGCCTGGGCCCCCGTGGTGGCCCCGGGCAGGGAGGCCGGAGAGGAGGTGCAGGACTCCCGCGCCCGCCGACCACCTGGGCGTCCCCCGTGAGCGCGGGAGTGCGGGTCTGGGGGCAATTCTCAGCCCCGGTGTCCGTGAGCGCCGAGGGGGGCGCCGGGCACAGGGCACTTCTGACGGGTGTGCCAGGCGGGCATGGGGATGGGGGTGAGGGACCCCAGGCAGCCAGGACAGGCCCGGGCTCTCTACCCGGCCCCTCCCTAGGGGCCCGGCCGCTCAGGTGCTGCAGCCCAGGGCCGGGCCGCCCTCCGGCCGCACGGCAGGGCCCGCACCTGGAGGGAGGCTGGGCAGCCGTCCTGTCCCTGCGCCCGGCGCCCGGCGTGGGGCAGACAACAGGAAGCTCCTCTCCCGCTCCGCACTCCCTCTTTCCTCCGGCGGCTCACACGCGTGTGCCGGCCTCTGCCGGGCTCGGTGCGTCCTTTCCTGGGGCAGCAGAGGCCGAATGCCGGGCGGCGCGGGGGCCCAGGAGGGTCCCAGGGAGCCCCGAAGGCCCTGCTGACCCTGTGCGCCACCCCCCCCCCAGCAGCGCCGGGGGAAGGTAAGCAGCGGGACCCCCTCCCGTCTCGGGGCCTCGACAGCCCGCGTGCTGAGCCCCCCGCCCCCCGGTGCCCCCGAAGCTGGCCGGCTCCGGGCCAGCTCTCAGCCACCAGGTGGACAGCCTGGCCCTGAGGTCACTGGCCCACCCCCGGCGGCCACCGCTGTGCGGGGCCTGCAGACGGGCCAGGCTGAGGCCTGGGGACCTGGGACGGACTCCCTGCGGGCAGGGGGGTGCTCCAGGCCATCGGAGGCGAGGGTGGGGGGGTGAGTGAGGGGGGCTGGCCTGCCCAGGATGAGCCCCCCCGCCCAGAGCTCAGGGTGAGCCCAGCACACAGTGCTGGAGGCCCATGAGTACAAAGTGCCTTCCCTGCTGCTTCTGGGTGCCAGACAGCGCCCTCTGCCCGCCCCGCTCTCACCCGCCCGGCGCCCCTGCCCGGCCCCTGACAGAGGCCCAGCCGCCTCCTCGCGTTGCCCTGAGGCTCCAGCCCTGAGAGTGGGCCCAGGTGGGCCTTAGGCAGCGGGGCAGGAGGGGGCAGGAGGGGGCGGGGGGGGGGGCAGAAGCGGGGCTGGGCCGAGGCCCTTCCTCAGGTTGGTTCTGTCTTGGTCCCGGAGGGGCTGGGTCAGGAGGGGCTCCCGGGGCAGTGGGTGGGGCTGGCACCCAGAGGCCGCACTGAGACTGACCCCACGGCACCCAGGACCCTGCCTCCTCCCTCCCTGCGCCTGGCTTCACTCCGCAAGCTGGGCGTCTTTCCAGAAAGTTCCCCAGCATGCCCCTGCTTTCGAGGGAGGGGCGGCCCCTTACCCTGCCCACATGTCTCGGGCCGTCCCTGGCGGGGCCATGTCTGCGGGGGCACAGGAGGCCCTGGGGCGGCGGGAAAGGCGGAGGGAAGGGCTGCTCCCGCCCCAGCCCCCTCCGGCTCCCCGGCTCGCCGGCCTCAGTTTCCCCATCTGCACACAGAGGCCTGGTGTCTGCCGGATCCTCTACCGGGGGGCCGGAGGCTGAGTGGGGTGGGCACCTCCTGGGGGGGGGGGCAAAGCCCTCTCAGGACACCCAGCCCCTGGGCAAAGGGCCCTCGAGGGGGAGAGCACAGGGCCGGGTGAGCCGAGCGGGGGCAGAGTGTGGCGCTGCGGCCGGAGGGGAGAGAGGGTCCGGAGGCTCCAGCTCCGGGCGGGGCACCTCAGCCCGGAGGCCCCAGGCCCCGCGCCCCTCAGACCAACCGCAGCCAAGTCCCAGGGACCCGGGTCCCACAGCCCTGGGGGCCGGCTCCTCTCGTCCACACGCAACAGATGGGGAAACTGAGGCCCAGAGCGACGCCCCAGGCCCCGAGGCCTGCCACCACGCCTACCTTCCGGCCGGGGGGGGGGGGGGGGCAGGGCAGGTCCCTGCAGGCGGTGAGCCCCTCTGCCCTCGGCGTTCCCGCGGGAATTTCCCAAACCGCCCCGCCCCTCCGGGCCAGGACATGGGGGGCGGCGGGGCGGGCCGGCGGAGGTCAAGGCCGGGCCGGCACAGAGCGCCCGCCCGAGGCCGCCCTGCATCCGCGTGGCCACATCCCCCGAGGCCCTCGGTCCCCTGTGAGGCCGGGCGGGTCACCTGGGACCCAGCACGCGGTCCCCGTGGCTCAGCCCGCCACCCGGGGTCCCCCCTGAGGACCTGGCCCAGGCCTGGGGCGGCCCCCCTGAGGGAGCACCTGCCTCCCTCCGCTCCCCGCCCTGCACCCCGCGGCCTGCTGGAGGCCGGGGCGGGGCCAGGAGGCTGCCGGCACCCCCACAGGAGCGGGGGGCTGGCACTCCAGGGGCTCCCTCTCTGGGGAGACAGGCCGGCTCCTAGGGGGAGGCCCACTCTGGCTCCAGGGACCCCCGGACCAGCTGTTCTCAGACCCCCAGCCTCCGGGGCACCCCCAGGCCTCTCCCGCTGGCTCCCCACACCCCAGCTCCCACACATATCGGGGGGCTGCTGCCTGCCCTGGGGGCTCCACAGTCACAGAGCCACGGCCCCTCCTGTGGAGTCTGGGGGACCCCGGCTCTGAGAAGGCCCGGCCAGCCACGTCCTCCCTCCAGGTGGGGCCAGCTGGGCCCAGGGTCACCGCCGGCTGAGGGTGCCCAGGGCCTGGTCTCTGGCTGCTTCGGGGCCAGACTCGAAGCCCCGGGGGACCGGCCCGCCTCCCCCACCCCCCGAAACCCGGAGCCGGGCCAGGCCCCTCCCCCGTGGCCCCCCACCGCCCGGCCTCCTGTTTGTGCCGACAGACCCTTATCAGCGGGGAACACACACAGGAAGTCCGGCCGGGAAGGGCCCATCCCAATCCCGGCTGACTGGGGAGCGGCCATAAAAAGCCGCCCTTCCCGCCCGGAGGCTCTCGGCCCAGCGGCGTCCAGCATGCGCGGCCGGAGGGCAGTGGCGGGCGGCGGCCGGCGGGCCGGGCGGCCTCGGCAGGTGCCGCGGGGCGGCCGGCACCGGCAGGGGTCCGCCCGGGGCCCGCAGCGGCGGCCATGGCCCAGCGGGGGCCCGGGCGGCGTCAGGTATGGCGGAGCGGCCCCGAGGAGCAGGGAGCAGGCAGCGGGGTGAGCACCCCGAGGCCCCGGGCCCGCACCTGAGGCTGAGCCTGCTGCGCTCGACTCCGCTCTCCGGTGCCACCTCCTCGTCCCCCTGCTGTGCCGGCCCCAGGGCACAGGGGCACGCGGGCCCCGGAGGAGCAGGTGCCTCCGGAGAGCCCAGGGGTGGGCGAGCACTCCGAGGGGAGGACGGGAACCCCAAAGCCAGACTGCAGCCGGGGTGAGGTGTGCAGGGGGGCGGGGGCACGGAGCCCGCTGGCCTGGCCTCGGGGTTCCTAGGCAGAGGGGACGGACTGGTGCCGTGGGGTGTGGGCACTCTGTCTGCCCACCGTGGACCCTAGGAGGCCCTGGGTTCCCCTCTCTGCCCACCCAGAGCGTCCCAAGTCCCACCCGAAGCCCGAGCCGGGCCCTGGCCGCCTGCCTGGCCGGCCGGCCCCGTCCCAGATGGGGAAGCGGGAGAGAGAGGACGCGCTGACCCAGCTCCGGGCAGCAGCGGCCCTTCTGCTCAGGCAGGAGGTCAAAGGGTCAGGGACCCGCAGCAGCTTGGGGGCAGGATGGGGGCAGGGGCAGGGCGGCCTCGGGCTAGCCTTAACCCCTTCCTGCCTGTGGCCGGCCAGGGCACGCTGACTGGATTTGGGGCGAGGAGACCAGAGGCCCAGGGTAGGGCCCCCAGCAGCTGTCCCTGCGCCCCGCTGCCCCAGGTGCACCGCCCCCCCCCCCCAGGGCTGTGCTTCAGTCCCGGGCCCAGGGCCTCTGGGTCACTGTTCACCGGACTGACGGGCAGGTCTGGAAGTGGGGGCCGGAGGTCCCACAGTGGCTTCTGCCCTGACCCTGTCCCCCTGACCCCTGCTCACCCACACTGTCTGCCCCGCAGGCCCCGGGACAGGGGCGGCCTGGGTGGCCCCCGACACGCGGGACAGCAGCCGCCACCAGCGCCCGGGGCATGACGGAGCCCCCCCCCTCCAGGTGAGTCGCACAGGAGCGGGGCTCTGGGCACTGCAGTTCAGGGGTCAGGGCAGGGGGGCTGGAGGGCGGGGCAGAGCCTGAGGACAGGAATCGCGGAGGGGCAGGCCCAGGGCCTCGGCACCGGCAGGACCAGGGAGGCGCCCTGCCTGGTGCCAGCTGAGTGGCCTGTCCCTCTGTGGGCGCCCGCTCCTGGCCACGCTGGCAAACGGGAAATGGAGCCAAGGAGAGGGGACCCGCCCCCACCCCAGTCCCCAGCGGAGGCGTGGGGTTCGGTGGGGTTTGGCGGAGCTCAGAGGCGGCCGGTGTCCTGAACAAAGGGGTGCTGGCTCTGCACCCTGCAGGGGCCGGAGCTCCGTGTCACCGGGGACCCAGCGTGACCTCGTGGGAATAAGGGGTCTGGGCCTTGGGGGTCATGTCAGCGAGGGGACTGGCCTCCCCGGTGGGCGCTGGGCCTGGGGGGGAGAGGCGGTGGCCGGCGTGGCCCCCGCGCGGCTTCAGGTGCCCGCAGCTCAGAGGCCTCAGTTTCCCCGTCTGCGGGGGGCGGCGGGGCCGGGCCGGGGCGGGGCGCAGGTGGGGCGGGGCCGGGGCGGGGCGGCCTCGGCGCGGTGCTGGCGGCGGCGGCGCGTGCGCGCCCGGACGGGCGGTGAGTGCGGCGGAGCGGGGCCGGGAGCGGGGCCGGGAGCGGGGCCGGGAGCGGGGCCGGGAGCGGGGCCGGGAGCGGGGCCGGGAGCGGGGCGGGGAGCGGGGGGCCCGGGAGCGGGACCGGGAGCGGGGCCGGGAGCGGGGGGCCCGGGGCCGGGGCTGCGCAGGACGCTGGGGGCGCGGCGGGGGCGGCGGGGGCGCTGACACCGCGGTCCGGTCCGGTCCGGTCCGGGTCGGCAGAATGGGCCCAGCGGCCGCGGGGAGGGCGCCCCCTGCTGGTGACGGCGCGGGGCCGGCCTCGCGGGGAGGGGGCCCGCACCCCGAAGCCCAGGGGCCGGCCCTCCGCTGTCCCCCTCCCGCCGCGAGGCCGGCCCGGGGCGGAGGCGCAGCGCGGGGGGCCCGATGCCCGCGGGCCCGCCTGGCCCCTCCGCCTCCCGGACCGGACCCTCTCCCCGCGGGCCAGGCCTCCCCTCCCGGGGGCTCGGGGGCGGCCCGGCGGGAGGGGGCAGCGCTGGGCGGGCTCACGCTGACACTGGGGGGCAGGACACTTGTTCGGGGACCTGGAGGCTCGGCCCCCCCATCCTGCGGGCAGGGCTGCAGCCCAAAGGGAGTGAGATCCGCCAGCCCAGCTCGGACCGGGCTCTCCTCGCTTCCTCTGCCCCGGGCGTCAGGACTGTCCGTTTCCTAACCCGCCCTCCTCACCCGCCGAGGGCCGGCGGCTGTCTGCGGGAGGCGGCCCGTCCGGGAGGGGAGCTCAGTCCCTCGAACCCCGGCACGGCCTGCGCTGCCACCCCGCCTCCCCGGCCTGGCCCCCCTCCAGCCCTGCAGCACCTCCGAGAACCCCGCTCCCCACCCGAGTCCTGCCGCCTCGCCCTCCCGGCCAGAGGGGCTCAGGGGCCCCTCCCCGCTGCCTTTCCGCCCGGTGGGCTGAGTGAGGCGAGCTCCCAGCTGAGTGGCCACGCGGACGACCAGGGCGACCCTCCCCCCCCCCTCAGCCGCTGGTGGGCGGCGCTGTAGCGGCTCACGTGGTCCCCGTTTTGTGGGACTGACCCCAGGGGCGAAAACAGCCCGAGAAGGGTCCGCCTGACTGACTCCACACACACACACACACACACACACACACACACACTCACACTCACACTCACATGCATACACACGTGCACACACGCAGATACACACATGCACGCACACTCACACGCATGCACACGAACGCGCACATACACTTGCACACGCACAGCAGCTTCTTTCTGGGCCTTTCCTGCTGGGGGCCTGCAGGAGGGAGGGGGGACTCTGGCCCTTGGGGCCTGGGGGGGGGGCTCCCGGAACACAGAGCCAGGAAGGAGCTCCCGGCTCCCCAGGCCCTGGCTGCACAGTGCAGAGCCGCCCCCCCCCCCCCCCTGTGCAGCCCGCCTCCAGGCCCGCGAGCTGCAGACCATTAACTCCGGGGCGGCTTCTCACATTCCCGGGAGTCCGCCCCTGGCTCCTTCCCCCATCCCCCATCCCCCCACCACATGGGGGGCTGCTTCAGTCCCCGGCCTGGGCCCCAGGCGCTGTCGGGGGCTGTTTGCACAGTACTCCAGACTGGTACCCCCAGCGTAGGAGTCCCCCAAGTGCAGCCCCTCCCCCCTCTGAGGCCGGAGCATCTGCACGGCCAGTGCCCGCCCCGGGGCAGACGCCCATGCTGCCCTTGGCCGGTTCCCCCAGGGGACGCTGAGGCCAGGAGGCCAGGCCCGCTGGGCTGGGGTCCAGCTCTGCCCACTGACCCGCATCGGCGGGCTGAGATTGGGGTGCAGGTGCTCCCCTCCCTGCCCTGCCATGGAAGGAAGCTGAGCCCCCTGAGGCTGCAGGGCCAGGTGCCCCCGGCCCCGGCGAGGCGCTGTCCGGCTGCAGCGTCCCCTGTGGGCCGGGGGCTGTGTGGCGGGAGCGGCTTTGGGAGGGGCGGTCCCCCGGGAGCCTGGGTGCCGGGAGTCTGCCCCGGACTCAGCGTGCTGCCTTGTGCTGCAGGCCACCCCGAGGAGAAGGCCGAAGCCCCTGCAGGCGCGGGCCATGGGGGGCTGCCCGGCGCTGCTGCTGCTGTGGGCGCTGGTGCTGGTGGCGGGCGGCACGGAGCCGGTCTACAGGCCTGGGTGAGCGCCCTCCTGGCAGCCCTGCCCGGTGCCCGAGTCCCAGGGCTGGGGGTCCCGGCTCTGAGCCCCCTGCTGACTCACCCCCCTTCCAGCCGCCGGGTGTGTGCCGTCGGGGTTCCCCGGGGCCCCGTGACCGAGTCCTTCCTGCAGCCGGTGTACCAGCCCTTCCTCACCACCTGCGGCGGGCACCGCGTCTGCAGCACCTACCGGTGAGTGCCGTGCCCGCCGCCCACCTCCGCTCGCCGGGCCCGGGGAGGGCAGTGCGCCCCGAGGGGAGGCGGCCACGGCAGCAGGAGGGCTGGCCTGCCTGACCGTGGGCCTCGCCATCTCCCCCCTCGTTGGTAGAGGGTCCCCATCCTGTGTGCCGCCTCCATGTTGGGGTGTTCACCCACCCCCACCCGGGCACCACTGGTTCAGGTTCTGTCCCCGGGGTGACACCGCCTCCGGTGCCCAGGTCCTGCCCTCAGGGCTCCCGTGGGCACCCCTCGCCCTGACAGCCCCGTGGGCACCCCTGGAGGGCGTATCTGTCCCCACGGCCCTCCCTGTGCCCGTGGCCGCGGGGGGCACGCGTCCCGTTCTCTGCGTTGGAGATGTGCCTTAAACACCTGTCCCTGAGTCCGGCCCTGAGCCCAGTCCCGGCCCTCTCCTAGCTGCCGGCCAGGCCTGGTGCCGGGGCTCTGTACTCACAGCCCCGCTCAGGGACGGGGGGCAGGGCACACCCCAGCAAACCAGGGAGCCCAGCGGGTTCTGCACTGACCGGCACCCCTCCGCTCAGGGCCCCATCCCCCCTGCAATAGGGGCGCCCGCCCTGTGCAGACACAGCGGCTTCCTGCCGCCTGAGTCCCCCAGCCCCGCACAGGGCGGGACGGGGCTGTGCGTGACCCTCACGCTGTCCTGGGGCGCAGCGGCGGCCTGTCCACAGGGGAGACGGCTGGTGTGGCTCCTGGAGGCTCAGCCCAGGAAGGCAGGAGCCCTGGCAGCAGCCGGGGAGGCCACCCCGTGAGGGCGGGCCCCTCTGAGCTGCCTTCCCGCCCCCCTCGCTCACCAGAACCATCTACAAGACTGCCTACCGCCGCCGCGCCGGGCCGGCCCCCGCCAGGCCGCGCTACGCCTGCTGCCCCGGCTGGACGCGGACCCGCGGGCTCCCCGGCGCCTGCGGAGCAGGTGAGGCAGCCACTGCCGCCCGGCCCCGGCCCCGGCTCAGCACCTCCTCCCCCTCCAAACCCCCCCCGCCCCCGCCCCCCCCTCCTTGCTGCACGGCACCCCTTCCGCTGCCCCTCCCTCCCCCGGGGCCTCTCCTGAGTGACACCCCCCACAGCGATATGCCAGCCGCCGTGCCAGAACGGAGGGCGCTGTGTCCAGCCGGGACGCTGCCGCTGCCCGGCCGGGTGGCAGGGAGGCAGCTGTCAGACAGGTGAGGCCCATGCCCCCGGGAGGGCCCTCGGGGTGGCCTCTGCCGGGCCTGCCTGGACCCCACCCCCAGACCTCAGGCTCAGGGCCCTGCCGGACCCCCTCCCGCAGACGTGGATGAGTGCAGCGCCGCGGGGGGCGGCTGTGCCCAGCGGTGTGTCAACACGGCCGGGAGCTACTGGTGCCAGCGCTGGGAGGGGCACAGCCCCCCTGCGGACAGGGCGCTCTGCCTGCCCAGGAGAGGGCCCCCCGGGGCGGCCCCGAGCCCCACCGGAGGTAAATCCCCCACATGTCCCCCTTCCCCCTGCTGCTGCGCTGGGGGGCCGGGCAGGGGGCAGCCGGCCCTGGGCGAGGCCAGCTCCGGGGCGGGGCGGGGCAGAGGGCTCGTCCTCGGGGGGAGGGCTGGTGGCGGGTGTCCCGGCTCTGGGGGAGGGGTGCGGGGGGGGGGGGCAGAGAGGAGGCAGGCCCGCCGCCCGTCCGCGCCGCCAGGAGACGCCCTCCGCTGGCGACGGGCCATTATTACTTTTGGTACGCGCTGTGACACTCAAACTCGTACCGTGAGTAATAATGCGCCGTCGGCAGCCCGGCACCGAGCGTCAGGACCCACGGGACCCCTCAGGGCGGCGGGGACCCCCGGCACGGCGGGGACCTGCACCCGGGCGCCCGGGGTGGGGCTGCGTCTGCCAGGGCCACCGCCAGGCCTCCGGGCGGCCTGGGGGGCAGTGGGAACCCAGAGGAGGGGAGGGGCTCCCACACCCAGGTGGGGCCCGCCTCAGCCCCCGCGTCTCCCCAGGAGCGCCCGGGGAGGTGCAGGAGGAGGTGCAGAGGCTGCGGTCCCGGGTGGACGTGCTGGAGCAGGTGAGGCTGGGGGCCGGGGTGGGGGCAGCCGCCTTGTCTGTCCGTTGTGTTCAGTGGGGAGGGTCCCCCGATACTGACAGCCCAGGGGGCCCCTGGGCCTGAGCTCCATGCCGGGCGGGGCAGTGGGAGAGGACGGGGACCCCACAGGAGGGGCTAAGAGCTCGGCCCCATCCCTCAGGCCACAGAGAACCTGAACCCAGGCCCTGCTCACCCCCTTTGTCCCCGGGGGGCGGTGTCCTTCCCACAGGGCCACCGGCCTGACACCCCAAGGTGCTCCCGCCCTCAGGGGCCTGGGCCCGGCTGGCCTGGCTGCACCCACAGGCCTCTGGCTCTCCTGGCGCAATTGCTCCCTCTGGTGGACGCCCGGGGCCCTGCAGCTCGAGCTGCGGTGGGGATGGGTGGGCACAGTTTCCCTACCGCCTGTGGGCCAGAGCGGGGAGGGGCCAGCCCAGGCCACCAGCCCTGACCCTGGCCGCCCTGACCCTGGCCGCCCTGGCCCTGGCCGCCCTGCCCTGGCCGCCCTGACCCTGGCTGCCCTGGCCCTGGCCGCCCTGCCATGGCCGCCCTGACCCTGGCCGCCCTGCCCTGGCCTCCGGGCCCCGCAGAAGCTGCAGCTGGTGCTGGACCCCCTGCACAGCCTGGCCTCGCGGGCGCTGGACCAGGGGCTGCGGGACCCCGGCCGCTTCCTGGCGCACTCCTTCCAGCAGCTGGACCGCATCGACTCCCTGAGCGAGCAGGTGTCCTTCCTGGAGGAGCAGCTGGGGTCCTGTGAGTGCCTGCTCCCCACCCCCGGCCCCGGAGCCCCCCTCTCCCCCCCCTCCCCCCGCCGCCTGCTCCCCACCCCCAGCCCCAGAGCCCCACCCCCGCCTGCTCCCCACCCCCAGCCCCGGAGCCTGAGCTGCCCTGAGCGGGGCCAGTCCGGGCCCACAGGCCAGAGGGTGGGGCACATCGGCTGGCCTGGCAGTGGTGGGAGCAGTGACCTCTGACCTCAGTCCCCGCCCCCACAGGTTCCTGCAAGAAGGAGCTGTGACGGCCCGCCTCCTCGCCAGCCAGCTCTGCACCCCCCGGGAGATGCCCCCCTCGGGAGGAGCGGGGCCGGGCGGGCCGAGGGGTCCTCCTGGGTGAACTCAGCCCTGCACCCAGCAGCCCGCCCAGGGCAGGGCGACAGCGGGGCCTCGAGGCCACTGAGCCGCAGGGTGTCAGCGGGGACCCCCGACCTTCGTCAGAATAAAGAGACTTGAAGAGCTGCCGTGTCCGTGTGTGGTTGTGGGGGCCGGCGCCTGCTGGCCGGAGGGAGGGGTGTGGCCACGGGGCAGGGGGGCTCCAGCCCCCTGGGCCCACCTGGGGAGGGGGGTCTTGGTCCCGCTCTGAAAGGGGCTGGCGCAGTGGCTTCTGGGAAAGTGACACAGGCCAGAGACGCTGCCTCCTGGTGGTGACAAGGTGCCCGCCCCTCGCCAGTAGCCAGAGAGGAACCTTCACCTCCTGCCCCGTGCCCGCCAGGCCTCGGGGCGCGCCGGGCCCCCGTCTCCTGCGGCCCAGCCCGGGGGTGGGGGCTGGAGCCTGGGAGACCCCGTGCGCCGCTGGCAGGGCCGTCCTGTGCCCTGCCCGCCCTCCAAGTGACCACACCTCACCAGGCACTTGCAAGAGTCCATTTATAAAAACAACCCTGTGCGCCCGGCTGGTGGTGCAATGGTCAGCGCGCCGGCCCTCGGACGGAGGAGCCCCAGGTTCGGGTCCCAGTCAAGAGCGGGCAGCTCCGTTCCAGGCTCAGCTCGCAGCCCGGATCGGGGGCCGTGTGGGGGCCGGGGGGCGTGTGTCTCTCTGCCACTCCCCCCTCCGGCTCTCGGAGAATCAATGGGAAGAAAATCCTGGGGAGGATTGACCACAACGGAGAGCCAGTGCCGTTCGGATTCAGTATTCGCACCCGGGCGCCTGATGCAGGCGGGGGAGTCCCACGGCCTCAGGGCGGGGGCGGGGCCCGGCAGGGACACGGCCCGTGGAGGCGGGAGGGAGGCCCGCGCTGGCAGCAGGAGAGCGGAGCCGCTGGCCTGGGGCGGGAGGACGCGGTCCCCGGCTGCGTCACTGGGCGGGCGGGGCGGCGGGCGGGGCGGTGGGCTCCGGGGCCCCGTTCTCCTGCGGGGGCTTGGACAGGCGCAGGAAGGCGGTGCGCATGGCGCGGTGGCAGGTGTCCATGAGCGCCGGCACGTCGTCCACGGTGAGGCCGCTGGTGGGGATGGGGTCCAGGACCTCCACCTGGATGGTGCCTGCGGGGGGCTGGCGTCAGGTCCAGCTGCCCCGGCCGCCCCAGCTCTCCCCTGGGGCCCCCCCTCCCCCAGCCCCCCCTCCCCTGCCCAGCTCCCCGCCCCGGCCCCCCCTCCCCCGCCCGGCTCCCTCGTGTCTGGTTTGCGGCTCCAATAACTGACCCGTCGCCCTGGCTCCTGAGCACACACCGTGGTGGGCAAGTGTACCCCCCTCAGCACCCCGAGACCCAGAGCTCCTGCCCCAGAGGGTGCCCGTGCCCCTCCCAGGCCCCCCCCACTGCCATCCTCAGCCCCCTCGCCCCCGCTGCTGCCCACCAGCCTTCCCTGGGGGGACCAGGTGCAGGCTGCAGGGAGGGTAGAGGCCCAGCTCTGAGCCCCATGGCGTGGGGGTGGTGCCTGGGAGGCTGCTGCCCTGGGGTGGGGCCAGCTCCGAAGCCCCCTCCGCCCGGAGCCACCCACCCTGAGCCCTGAGCGGTGGGCACAGCCTGGGCCTGAGCGTGAACTTGGGCCCAACCCAGCTGCCGGGAGCCTCCGTACCCTCCCCTGGACCGCTCACCTCAGCCCTGCCGAGACCCCAGACTCCGCCCTCCCGCCCCATCCCTGCCCCGTCCCTCCCTCCCCCTCCCCCCATCCCTCCCCCGTCCCTCCCCCGCCCCCATGGTCACTGCCTGGCAGCGGGCCGGGCGCTACCTGAGGTGAAGAGCTTCGTCCGGGAGTTGTAGAAGGAGGAGAAGCTGGAGTACACCACGGGGACCACGGGCACCTGTGGGGAGACGCCTCCTGAGAAGGGCCGGTCCCCCCTCCCCAGGGCGAGCCCCCGGGGATTGCCCCCGAAACCCATGCCGCAGCACGTGCCCCGTCCCGCCTCAGCCCTGCCTGGGACACACAGTCCACCAGCTCATTCTGAACTCTCACCCCGAGTCGCCGCCTCCGGGAAGCCTTCCTAGGTTGGCACACGCCCACCTGATTCAGACCTGAGCCCCCCACTGGGTCCTGAGATTTCCGCCCCGGCTTCCCTCCCCCCACCCTGCCCCGGGAGGGGGCGGCACCGGCGGGGCGGGGGCGGGGCGGGGCCGCAGGTGCCCCTGGGTAGCACCAGGTCAGCGCACTGGCCCTGCAGGGAGGAAATGGCCTCCGGGCTAATCATTAACCCTGCGGTTACCTCTCCCGGGCACGGGCATGGCAGAGCTCTGGGCGGGAGGGGAGAGGGGGAGGGGCAAGCTGGAACCCAGGGAGCCAGTCTAGCGGCCCCGGAAGGGAGGTGGAGGTGACAACAGGAAATGATGCCCGTCCCCTGGCCGCTGAGGCCGAGGCTGTGGCTGCCCCTGTCCCACACCCCTCCCCCTCCCCACCACCCCTCCCCCCGCCCTCCCCCACGCCCCAGCCAAGGGAAGTGACATCACCCACCTGCCAGCCTCTGCGCCCATGGCATTAGCCGGCGGGAGGGGCTGGCAGGGCAGGGGGTGGCTTTGCTCAGGGCCAGCACTGGGGGGCGCTAGAGGCCACCTGTCACCGGTGGAAGACAGACCACCTGTTGCCCCCACCTTGGGTTTCCCTCCACGAACCCCAGCACCGGGGGGGCTGGGCCCCCCCCACCAGGTGGCCCCGCCCACCAGGGGACCACCTGATGCCAGGACCCCTCTGGACACACCCCCGCCCCAAAGGACCCTCCTCATGGGGCAGGCCCAGGGGGGAGGGTGGTGAGGCCCTGCCCTGCCCAGGAGGAGGGTCCCCACCTAACCAGACCGACACCCCCGCCCCCCGCCCCCCGGAGGGCGTCCCGCGCACCTGGGCCTGCACAGCCAGGTAGAAGGCGCCCTTCTTAAAGGGCAGCAGGTCCCCGTTGTCGTTGCGTGTGCCCTCGGGGTAGATCCACACTTTGAGCTGCGGGAGAGAGGAGGCGGCTGTGGGGGGGGTAGGCCGTGCCCTCCCTCCTGGGGGGCCCTCCCTCCTGGGGGGCCCTCCCTCCTGGGGGCCCTCCCTCCTGGGGGGCCCTCCCTCCTGGGGGGCCCTCCCTCCTGGGTACCCCTCACAGCAGCCCTGCCACCTGCCTTCCGGCGTGCAGTCTGCAGACACCGATGACGTGGGGTTTTTTGTTGTTGTTTTTATTTAATATATTTTATTGATTTTTTACAGAGAGGAAGAGAGAGGGATAGACAGAAACATCGATGAGAGAAAACCACAGATCAGCTGCCTCTTGCACACCCCCTACTGGGGATCGAGCCCACAACCTGGGTACATGTCCTTGACTGGAATCGAACCCGGGACCCCTCAGTCCGCAGGCTGACGCTCTATCCACTGAGTCAAACAGCTAGGGCTGTTTTTAATAAATTTTTATTGATGTCAGAGAGGAAGGGAGAGAGAGAGAGAAACATCTATGACGTGAGAATCATGGACCGGCTGCCTCCTGCACGCCCCCCCTGGGGATCGAGCCCACAGCCCGGGTGTGTGCCCCGACCGGGAACGGAACCTCTTGGTTCACAGGTCGATGCTCAGTCCCTGAGCCCCGCCTGCGGTTTTTCCGCCCAGGGGGGCGGCCTGTGGGGCGCTCTGACCCCCGCCTCCCGCTGGGAGCCGCCCGCCCGCCACCCGCCCGCCCGCCGCCGCCGCCGCGGCCACTCACGTTCTCCCGCAGCATGAGCTGGCCCACGTCAGCCATGACGCTCATGGCGGTGCTGGAGCGCTGCCGGTTGATGAAGAAGACGCCGCCCAGGTACATGATGAGGCCCACGGGGCCCGTGAACAGCAGCTCCCGCTTGGCGATCTGCACGCAGCGCGGCGGCAGCACCTCCATGAGGCCTGGCGGGGTCATGGGGGGCGGGAGAGGGGGGCTCAGGGCCGGGCCCCCACCCAGGAGCAGCGCGGCCCTGCCCCGGACCACCTCCCGGCTGCCTGGAGTCTCACCCACTCGCCCATCCATCCGCCCATCGGCCACGAGGGCAGGTCATCCAGCCCCAGCCGGGTTCCCGCCGGGAAAGGGGTGTGGACAGGGCGCCCGGCGGTCGGTGAGGAGGGCGGCCCCGTGGCAGCCGTGGTCTGCGGCCTGTTCCCCAGTTGGGAGGCTGTGGCTGGCCTGTCGCCCCCTCCCCTGCCAGCTCCCTGGGCCGCCTCCGCCCCCGGGGCCAGGCCCGCCCGGCGCCTACCCATCATGTCCAGGATGCTCTGGTGGTTGGACACGACGACGCACGGCCGGTCCTTCCACAGCTCCTCACGCCCCTTCACGGAGAAGCGGAGGCCGAACAGGTACTTGAAGGTCCGGACGAACCAGCTGATGATGCTGGGGGGGGAGGTACCCGTGAGCGGGGGCCACGGGGACCCCCCTCGCTCTCACGGCCGGCGCCTGGCTCCGGGGCCAGAGCGATCTTCCCCTGCAGGGGCCACAGAGGCCGCCTGCCTCCCGCCATCGCGGCCAGACAGGAGGGAGCGGCCTCCGGGGACAGACGCCCCGCGGAGAGGGTGCCCTGCTTCCCCCTGCGTCCCAGGAGCCGCCCAGCCCTGGCCCGCACCCCCTGCCCGCCGGAGCCCCACAGACAGGCTGGGGGCGGTTCTCAGCCCTGTCACCCAACCCCGAGAGGTCCCCGCGCCCCCGGAGGCCGGGCCGCACACCCACACCGTCCAGGGGCCCCCCAAAGAGTGCCACACCAGGAAGTGAGCGCTGGCGCCGAGTGGGGGAGCGCATGAGCAGCTAAAGCTACTTCTGAACCCCCGGGAGGCCCGGGAGGTGCAGTGGGCAGCGCCCAGGCCCCGCCGTGCCCGCCTCAGAGCAGGGCCGTTCCTTCCCAGAGGACGGCGGTCACGGTCACGGGGAGGAAGCTGTGGAGTTGATGCCGTGCCCCGCCCGGGCTCAGGGGCCTCGGCCCCGCAGCACCTCGCGGCCATGACGGGGTGCACCGGGCACCGGCCTTCCACGCCCTCGCCGCCCCGGCGCCGTGTCTGGCGGCGGGCGGGTGTGGGCACACAGGAGGGCAGCCTCGCGCCTCGCTCTGGGACGCTGTGCTCACACCTGGAGGGACAGGCGCCTGGAGGGGGCGGCCCTCTGGTGACAGCCCAGGGCGAGCTCCCTTTGCGGCGGGTCCCTGCGCGGCGGGTCCCTCCCACCCGTCCCGCTCCCCCCCGAACCCCCTGTGCCCGTGCCCGCGGCCCGGGTGCTGCCGGAAGGAGGGCTGCCCGCTGGACCCAGGCGCAGCCCCTCACCACCGTCCTCTCCGGGTGTCCAGCTGCCAGACGCCGCCCCCGTAAGCACCCGCCCCCCTGCCCAGCCCCGCACCCCAGGAACCAGGAGGCACGGCTCCATGCCCGGCGAGCGCACAGGCCTGGGTTGACGTTCAAGCCCCAGTGGGGGGTCACAGGGGGGCACGCAGGAGGCAGCTGATCAGTGATTCCCTCTCCTCATTGATGTCTCTCTCCCTCTCCCTTCTCTAAAATCAATGAAAACATATTTTACCAAAACAAACACGGCAATGCCCAACACACGGGGAAAAGCCCGTCTCCCGGGAAGGCATCCGTCAAACAGGAACGAACGCCGCCCTCCCCCCGCGCCGGCACCCCCCCGCCGGCACCCCCCCGCCGGGCACCCCCCCGCCGGCACCCCCTCGCCGGCACCCCCTCGCGGGCACCCCCTCGCCGCACCCCCCCGCCGGCACCCCCCCACCGGCACCCCCTCACCGGGCACACCCGCCGGCACCCCCCCGCCGGCACCCCCTCTCCGGCACCCCCCCCTGCACCCCCCCCCGCCGGCACCCCCTCGCCGGCACCCCCCCGCCGGCACCCCCCCGCCGGGCACCCCCTCGCCGGCACCCCCCCGCCGGCACCCCCCCGCCGGCACCCCCTCTCCGGCACCCCCCCCCCGCACCCCCTCGCCGGCACGGAGAACAGGCGGCAGGCGGCGTGGGGCTGGGACGCGGCCGGGGAGACGCTGGCAGAGCCGGCGCAGCAGACGCCTGGGGCAGCTGGCAGCACGCGGACGCCCTCGGGCCCCCCTTCGCTCCCAGGAGGGCTGTCAGGCGCGGGCGGGAGGGCCGGAAGATGAGGGATCTGGACCCCTGTCCCGGAGGGGAGCGGGGCGTGACCGTCACAAGGGTCCATCTCTCAGCCCCTGCACCACATGGGGCTCCGCCTGCGACCCCCTGGATCCCCAAGGGCTACCCTGCCGCCCCGCCTCCCGCACCCAGACCCTCAGCCGCCCTGCCCCAGCTCCCCGCACGCAGACCCCGGGACCCCGCCTCCTGCACGCGGACCCCCGGGCCCCGCCTCCCGCACACGGACCCCTGGGCCCCCGGGCCCCCGCCTCCTGCACCCAGACCCTCAGCCGCCCCGCCCCCGGCTCCCCGCACGCAGACCCCGGGACCCCGCCTCCGCACACGGACCCCCGGCTCCACCTCCCACACGCAGACCCCCAGGCCCCGCCTCCGCACACGGACCCCCGGCTCCGCCTCCCACACGCACACCCCGGGACCCCCGCCTCCGCACACGGACCCCCGGCCCCCGGGTCCGCCTGCCTCCCGCACGTGGACCCCCGGCCCCGCCTCCCGCACGCAGACCCCGGGACCCCCGCCTCCGCACACGGACCTCTGGGCCCCCGGGCCCCCGCCTCCTGCACCCAGACCCTCAGCCGCCCCGCCCCCGGCTCCCCGCACGCAGACCCCGGGACCCCCGCCTCCGCACACGGACCCCTGGGCCCCCGGGCCCCCGCCTCCTGCACCCAGACCCTCAGCCGCCCCGCCCCCGGCTCCCCGCACGCAGACCCCGGGACCCCGCCTCCGCACGTGGACCCCCGGCCCCGCCTCCCGCACGCAGACCCCCAGCACAGCGCTCCTTCCAGAATTCCCAGGGGTGACGGGCGCCCCCATAGCAGGCCCTTCCCCACGGCCTGGGGCCCGGCTCCTCGAGGCCCTTCCTGGTTTTGTTCAGGAGCCGCTGCTGCCCGCGTCCGGCGCCTGACCCTTCTCGCCAGCTGGGCCCCGGGACCCAGAGGGCCTCCTGGCACAGGTGCGCCCGGCAGGACAGCTGGCCCTCCGCTCGAGGTCAGACAGCCCTTCTCACCGGCTGGGAACCTGGGCAGTGCCTGGGCCTCCCTCAGTGCGTGGCCAGAGGGCCTGAGCTCGCTGAGGCTGGGGTCCCGGGACATGGGGGGCCCTGGCTGTGAGGACAATGCCCCGGGCAGACAGGAGCCCAAAGGTATGGCAGCAGATCCGCCCCCACGGCCGCAGGCACCCCCTCCCCTCCTCTGCTGCCCCCCCCCCCCCCGCCCTCCACTCAGGCCAAGCCAGACGACCTGTGACCTTTGTCCTCGGCCTTAGTGGCTTTGGCCAACATGTGCCTGCCCTGGGCCAGCCCCCAGAGCTAGGGATGGGGCAGGCAGCCCCGCCAGGAGCCCCGGTTCCGCTCCGCAGACGGAGGCCCAGCGAAGCCACCTGCCAGAGTTGGGGTGTTTTCCAACAGGTGTCATGTGAGCTGGGGCACCAGGAGGGGACGGGACCGGGCTGTGTGGGGTGCAGAGGCCCAGGTGCTGAGAGGGGGGTGCAGAGGGGAGTCCGGGGAGCCCTCCGGCCTGCATTGAGGGGCATATTGGAGTCTTGGGGGCCACTGGGAGCTCCGGCCCCAGGCCCAGGGGAGAGCTGGTCCCAGCAGGGCAAGGGTGGCTGTCCCTCCGCACCCCGCACCTCCCTCCCCTTCGCCCAGGGCCACCAGGCTCCGGCCGCGCTGGCTCAGAGCGGGCCATGCGGAGGTCAGACCCAGGGCAGCACCGACACCCCCTCCTCGGTGCTTTGTGGGCACAGCCTGCACCGGCCGAGCCCGCACCCCGCCTCTGCGCTCAGTGCCGTGCCCAGCTCGCGGCCCTGGCATGGCCGCAGAGCATGTGGCCGGGCCTCGGGCGAGAACAGCGGGCAGAGGGGCTGGAGCTGCCTGCCTGGGGCCGCCCCTGGGGCTCCGGTGGTGTCTGAGAACGTGGACCCGGGTTCAGCTGCTCTCGGGGTTTCCGGCCACCACGCTTCCCTGGCCTCACCTTCCTCTCGGTCACACGGGGGCGACGGGACACCCGTCTCCCAGGACAGCACCCCCAGCCCGGGGGCCTGGTCTCAGCCCGTCGCTGCTCCCAGCACCCGCAGAGCACACAGTGCGGCTCAGGACCCGGCCCTGGGAGGACAGTGAGCACAGCAAGGGCTGGGGTTGGAGACCGGCCCCCGGGGACTCAGAACCGAGGCTCAGCCCCCCACACACTCCTCCTCCTCCCCCTCCTCCCCCTCCCCGGGCCAGGCCCCCTAGAGCCACCCAGCACCTCCTCACCGCTCAGTCTCACAGCCACAGCCCTCTGCAAACCCAGGTGCTCACCCCCCGCCCTGCCATGGCTGGGTCATCCCTGGACCCGCCTGGGGGGTCCGGGGCACAGGCTGTGGGTTCCAGGCCCCAGGCCCACCTTCTCCCTGGGAAGGGAGGGGCAGAGGGCTCCCGCCAAGCACCATCAGGGCCCCCAGGGTCCCCAGGGACACCCCACTGCACAGAGCCACACGTGTGGCCCCGGGCTGAGGAGAGCCCCCCAGGCAGCCGCGGCCAAGGCTGGCCAGGCCCAACCACCGCTCAGAAACTCTGGACTTGACCTCTTGACCCAGGAAAGCAGCTCTGAAGTGCAGGTTCCTCTTGACAGAGCCAGCGGGGCCTTTTTAAAAAAATATATATTTTATTGATTTTTTACAGAAAGGAAAGGAAAGAGAGAGCTAGAAACGTTGATGAGAGAGAAATATCGACCAGCTGCCTCTTGCATACCCCCTACCAGGGATGTGCCTGCAACCAAGGTACATGCCCTTGACCGGAATCGAACCTGGGACCTTTCAGACCAACGCTCTACCACTGAGCCAAACCGGTTTCGGCCCAGCAGGGCCTTTTAACAGACAAGGGAGCCGCTCAGCCCGAGGCCACACGAGGCCACCTGATGGCACGGCGGGGGAGGGGAGGGGAGGGGGTCACCTCCAGGGCCTGCCGTCACTCTTGCTGGAAACCAGCTCTGAGCACAGCTGCCCTGCACCCCAGGCCCCTCCTGCCTCTGAGCCGGACAGGCCAGCCCTGGACCCAGCGCCCCCTGACCTCCAGGCCCAGGCCCGCCGTCCGGGTGGGGACAGCTGGGGCCTCTCCCTGCGGAGCCGGGGCAGTGCCTGGGCGGCCGGCCGGCCGGCACGGGGCCTAGTGTTTCCGAGAACAGCCCCTGCCTGCCCGCCCGCCCGAGGACTCTCCCTGGCCGCTCCCTAAGACACTGCCTGGGCCACGGGCGGGGGGCCTAGTCTCACTGAGCACCCCTACTTGGAGGCCCCCACTTGGAGCCCTGTCTCAGTCACTGTTCCCTGAGCACGGGGCCGGGGACCCACACAGCGGGTCTGGGACGTGGACAGACGGCAGAGGCCAGGCCACTGGGTGTGGGGGGCACGGCCAGTGTCCCCACACAAGGTCACAGCCAAGAGGCTATTGCAAAACCCGCATGTCAGCCACCGCAGGGCCGTCCAGAAAGGGGTGAGCTGTGCGCAGGGCAGTACGGTAATCGCAGCCAATGAGGTTTATCGGAGGCAGGCGCGTTTATTGCTAATTGAAAAGTAAAAGAAACGGGTGAAAGGGCAACCCCCCTCTGCGCCCCGCCCCAGCCTTTGCCCCGAAAGGCCTTGACTCCCGGGTCAGCCCGCCAGGGCCCTCCTCGCCCTGCCCTCGCCCAGCCCTGCCCTCGCCCAGCACCGCTCCCGGCCGGCGGCTCCCGGAGGAAAATCCCAGCCGCCACCCCTTCCTTCCCCGCGCTGAGGCCGGACCCCAAGGGCCAGCCCTGCCCCTCCCGTCCCGTCCAGGCCTCCCCTCCCAGGACGGAGGAAGGACGCGGGAGGAAGGACCTGCCGGGGGAGCCGGGACCAGGTGCCAGGGACCAGGTGCCAGGTGGGCGGGCGGAGGGTGCAGAGGCGGGACGGCAGGTGCCCCGGCGCGCGCGGCCCAGCAGGGGGCGGTGTGGCGCCGTCCCGGCCTCGGTTTCCCCGCGTGGCCCGGCCCTTTCCTCCCGCCAAGCAGCTGCGCCACCTCCGCCCGGCGCCCGGCGCCCCGCGCCCCTCGGCCGGGCGCAGGGACGGCGGCGGCGGCGGCGCCGGGACCTGTTGGAGCCGCCAGCGCCGGCCGGGCCTCGGCAAGGACGCGGGGACATTGTGACGCCGGGTCCCGGGGACCCGCCCCCGCCGCTCCGGGCGGCCCGCCGGCCCCCCGCGCCCCGAGCCCGGGAGCGGAGACCGGGCGGGGCAGGAAGGAGGGGGAGCGGGGAAGAAAGTTGGGGAAGCGGAAGCCGCGGCCGCGCTCCCTCCCTCTCTCCCTCCCTCCTCCCCTCGGCGCCCGCCGCGCTCCCGCCGCCCGGCCCTCCGCCCCCGCCGGCCCCGCCGCCCTCCGCCCCGCCGGCCCGCCCCGCCGGCCCGCCCCGCCGGCCTTGCCTCATGTTGTCCACGGTGCGGCCGCCGTGGCGCAGCAGGCAGACGGCGGCGGCCAGGATGGAGACGGAGAAGCAGAGCGCGCAGTACAGGCTGATCTTGGCGTAGAAGCGCGCCGCGCGGCTCAGCTGCAGCAGCAGCAGCAGCAGCAGCAGCGCCGCCGTCAGCCACGGCCACGGCTCCATGGCGCCCGGCCCGACGGCCCGCGGGCTCCCTCCGCTCCCTCCGCTCCCGCTGGGCAGCGGCCGCGGGCGCGAAGCCGACTCCTGGCGCCGGCGCTGCCGTCCCGCCCCGCCCGCGCCCCTTATTGCGAGGCCCGGGGGGCGGGGCGCGCGGGGCGGGGAGCAGGGCGCCTAGGTGCGCGGCGGCCTCCGCTCCCCGCCGCCGCCGGGCCGTCCCGCCCCGCTCCCCGCCCCCGGCCCCCGCCGCCGCCCCGCTCCCCGCTGCCGCCGGGCCCGTCCCGCCCCCCGGGCCCGCCCCCGGGCCCCTCCGCCGCCCCATCCCCTCCCCCGGTCCCCCGGCCCGGCCCGCCCCGCGCCACGCCCCCTCCGCCGCCGGGTCACCTCGCCACGGGCGCGGGGCCCCTCCCGGCCGGGCCGGGCGTCCTGGACGCCGGGTGGCTGGATCGGGCGCCGCCCCCGCGGTCCGGCCTCTCCCCGCCCCGCGCCCTCTGCCACCGGCGCCCGCGCCCGGACCACAGCTCCCCGGCGCCCCAGGAGGCGGCCCCCTGGCCACCGGTGGCCACACCAATGGCCCGTGGGCCGCGCCCTGGACGGGCAGCCTGCCCCTCGGGCCCCTCGAGCAACTTCAGGGACCAGCCGGCCTTTGGGGACCTCCCCTGAGGGTCCTGGGGGCACCCCTTCAGGAGGGGGAGCAGCTGGAGCGGGCGTGTGTCTGGGCGGGGCCGGGGTGCCAGCGCTGGGTGCCAGGAACAGCGTCACCCGCCGCTCCTGGGGCCGGGCCAGGGGCAAATATCAGGCGACTGTGTGTCCACACAGCCCGGGCCCAGGAGGACGGGGCAGTTAGCAGGCGGGCGGAGGGCAGGCCCGGGCTGCGGGCTCGCAGAGCAGGTTGGAGTTTTGAGACCAAGTCGCCCCTTCCCCGTCCCATCCACCGGCCACCGCGGGGTTGGCCCAGCGTTTGGGGGGGTGGGGTTCACCGTGCCCACCTCTGGGGCATTGCCACTGTCCTGCCTCTTCCTTCTTCCGAAGGCCGCGGTGACCTGTGGCTGGTATGAGTCACTCCCCCCCCCACTCCCCGCGAGCGGGGACTCTGGCCGGGCAGGTGGGGCTCCTGCGGGCTGGCCGGGCTCACAGGTGGCAGCTGTTTCCGGCGGGGCGGGGCTGCCGGGCACCTGCGGGTGCTGTGCCGGGCGGCTCCGGGCCTCTGGCCGCGCTCGGTACCGGCTCAGAGAACCACTTGTTGAGATCAGTCAGAGGAAGGCAAGGATCACATGGTCACACTCACGTGTGGACTCTAAGGAGTGGATCGGAGACGTGGGGGCTGGGCCATGGGGGGGGGGGCAGTGTGGCCTGTGGCCTCAGACCGGGGTGGGGAGGGCCAGGCGGGCTGGGGGGTAGGGGAGGGCGAGGGGACATATGTAATGCTTCCAACAATTCTTTTTTAGAAAATAAAAAGCAAAAAAGTAAAGAGACTGCTTGTCCCTCTTTCCACTGCCAAGGAGACACTGCCGCCCCCGAGGACTTGCTGCCCCTGGGTCAGGGGCGGGGGTGAGGGGAGGGCAGCGCCCTGCAGCCAGTGGTTCTGGGGGACCCCGCAGGCCAGAGTGAGGGCCGGCCAGGCAGGCTTCTCCCAGGAGGGGGCGCGGCACCTCAGGTCAGTCCGGGATGGGGGACCAGGCCTCACCGACCCCAAAGGGCAGCGCCACCAGGCCACCTCCTCCCGCCCCTCCCTCCCCGCCTTTGCCCGCCTCACACTCGCCCCAGCACTTCCAGGTCCCAGGTGCACGTGTGTGGGGGGGACTTGCTGTCCCCCCTCCGTGGGAGGGCCACCCCGTGGGGACCGGTCTGTCCTGTCGCTGGTGTGTGACCAGCACGGAGAACCGTCGAGGCCTGGCACACAGCAGGTGCTCAATAAATGCTCCTCAGAGCCACTGTGCTCCCGCTGTACGGAGGGGAGGCGGGGCTCCGGCGCTGACCATCGCCTGGCAGGAAGGGACTGAGGACGCTGACCCCATCGCAGCGCCCACGCCCACTGCCCTGGAGACTTCCCGGCCCCGGGCACCAGCGTCCTGGCGGCCCCGGGCGGCGGTTCTGACAGCGGTTGCATCCGACGGGGAGGGCTGTTGCCCAATGCCTCCTCCTCCCCAGCTCCATCCTCCCGGGGGCCTGTGGAAAGAGAACCTCCACTTTCCTCCGACCAGGAGGGGAGAGGCCGGGCGGGGGGAGGCGCGGCCGGGCCGGGGGAGGCCGGGCCGGGGTCTCTGCCTGAGACGACAGGATTTTCAGGGTCTGACCATCACGCTCCGTGCGGGGGCGGGCGCGCTCCCGTTTCTAAAGCTGGGGCCTGGGGGCCGGTGGGGACGCCGAGAGGAGGCGCCTCTGACCCCCGTGACGCTCAGCTGAGCAGGGCCTGGCGTGGGCTCTGCCCGCCTTCCTCCGGCCGCCCTGGGCCTGGGCACTGTCCGTCCGTCTGACCGGCCGACCGGCTCAGGAAGCTGCGTGCGTGCGGATGGGCTGGGGGCTGAGTCAGCGGCCCCCCCTCCCCGGCCATCAGCTGAGCCTCCTGGGCATTCGCTGGGAGCGTGCCAGGCAGGGCATCCGGTGACACAATGAGGCTGGGCAGCACCACGCCCGGCCCTGGGGAGCCCGAGTCCGGGGGGGGGGGGACCCGGGCACAGGGCACTCGGCTCTGTGCGGGGATTGGCCGGAGGCTGAGCAGGCCACCGCCTGCCCACCTCGCCGCCTCCTGCGGGCAGGGCCGTGGGGCTGGTGGGGTGTGGAGGGAGGGGCAGAGGCTCCCATTCCTAGAAGCGATGGGTGACCTCCCGCCTCCCACGTGGCATCGGGCAGGGCCGTGCCAGCCTTTGAAGTCCCCCCCCCCACCTCCTTCATCTCCCGGTTACCCGGTTACTGCCGCACCTGAGCCCGCCTCCTCCTCGCTGGGAGAGAGGAGTCCCGCCCCCCTCCCCGCCCCCTCCAGGGCCACACGGGCCTCTCAGGCCTCCCCAGAGAAAGCGAGGCCAGGACGGAGGCCAGGAGGGAGGGGGCTCAAGGCCCAGAGACCAGGGGGTGTGGGCGGGAAGCAGCCGATCAAACGGCTGGTGGGGGGCAGGGGTGGGGCCCCGGGGAGCCCCTGCGGCCTCTGGGCCTCCGGGAGGCTCACCTCCGGGGTGAAGGCTGGGGGAGAGGCCGGAGGGCCGAACCTGGGCCCTGGTGCTCCTGGCCTGGGCCCCCCCCCAGCCTGTAAGTAAAGCGCCGGTGCCTCTTCCACCGGCTCACGGCTCGCGTTGCGTTTAAAGATAGATGAGGCGAGGCGGCCGGGGCTGGGGCCGCACGCTCCCCAGGGAGGTAGGGAGGGGGCTGGCGGGCACGCGGCTGGCGGGCACACAGCAGGGAGCAGGCGGCCCAGCTCAGGGGCCGAGGGAGACCCCCTGGAGGGCGGCCGCACGGCTGGCTCCCGGGCTGGCAGAGGCCGGCGAGGCCCCGGAGCCTGGCCATCACGGCCCCCGGCACCCTGCTCCACAGGGGCGGGCGCCCCAGCCTCAGACGGGTCCTCGGAGATGGCCCCGCCCCACCCCACTGCCGCAGGGCACAGGAAGGAACAGAGGGGCCCCGGAGGTTAGAGGCCGCGCGGTCCCTGGCCAGCAGCATGGAGGCAGGAAGGGCGGAAAGACAGGGTGGGGGCCTGGGCGCCCAGCACCAGACCCAGGGCCCTGCCCAGCCGCCCCCGCCACCCCCGCCCCCGGGATCTCAGCCCAGCCTTCCCCTCTGGGCCTCAGTTTCCCCATCTGTGCCAAGGGACAGCGGCCGGCTCTCGGGGCTGCTGAGGTGAAAGGGTCAGCTGTGTGTGAGATGCCAGCCGTCAGCAGCTCTGCCCAGCGGCTGCCCTCGGCACCTCACCCCTGGTCCAGTTGGCCTCCGGGCCGGTCAGCTGCCCAGGGCTCCCCGGCCAGCCAGGCTCTGCCTGCGCCGCCGCCGGTGTGGGCTGCTGGCGGGGCCGCCTCCCTGGGCCAAGGGGCTCAGAGGTGCCGCGCCCTCTGTCCTGCCTCTCGCCGCTGGGCAGGCAGGGCCACACGCCCGGGGCCCGGCTGTCCCTCCCCTCGGAGGCCATAACCTGCCTCTGACGGGGGGGGGGGGGCCCTCTGGGCTGACCAGCCCCCTTCCCCCCACCCCAACTCGCTCCGAGCCGCCTGCCCTCCCCCAGGACTGTGGCCGGCAGGACGACCTTCCCCTGGCACTCCCGTGGCGCCACCCGGCAAACCCAGCCTGGGGCCCGGGCTCCCAATCTAGGGAGCGATGTCCCCTTGGTGAGGCGAGGCCGGGGGGCGGAGGCCGGGCGAGGGCTCTGCAGGGACAGGGCCGGAGTCCTGCCCGCCTGTGGCCGAGAGGCCCCCCCTCTTCTCCCCCCCCCAACCCCGGCTGCGGCTCCTGGCCACTGGGAGGCAGGGACTCGGGCACCGGGGGCCAGACTTCACTTCTGGGGTCTCCTTGGCAACGGTGTGTCCTCAGTCCCAGAGCCACACTCCGGGGGGGACCCGGGGACCCACACAGGCCTTCCCGGGTGCCCTCCCTGCCGAAAGCCAGGTGGTGACGTGAGACACATTCAGACCTGAGGAGAATTCTAACGAGAGTTTATTGGGCCCAGCTGGTGTGGCTCAGTGGTTGAGCATCAACCTGTGAACCAGAGGTCACGGTTCGATTCCCAGGCTGTGGGCTCGATCCCCCAGTGTGTGTGTGTGTGTGTGTGTGTGTGTGTGTGTGTGTGTGTGTGTGGAGGCGGGGTGCAGGAGGGAGCCGATCAGTGATTGCCTCTCATCACTGATGCTTCTTTTTTATATCTATAGCAAAGGTGGGGATTTACTGAAGAACAAGTACAGGCCTCATCACTGATGTTTCTCTCTCTCCCTTCCTCTCTGAAATCAATAAATAAATAAACAAAATAAACATTGTAGCCGAAACCGGTGTGGCTCAGTGGATAGAGCGGCGGCCTGCAGATGGAAGGGTCCCAGGTTCAGTTCTGTTCAAGGGCATGTGCCTTGGTTGCGGGCACATCCCCAGTGGGTCGATGATTCTCTCTCATCGATGTTTCTAACTCTCTGTCCCTCTCTCTTCCTCTCTGTAAAACATCAATAAAACATATTTAAAATAAATAAATAAAAATAAACATTTTAAAGAAGGAAGGCCGTAAGGAAGGTGACGTGGAGGGGCGGACGACAGGGCGGGAACAGATGCGGTGCCGGCCAGGGTGCCCCTCACGGGTGCTGTTCCTGGCACCCTCCCCGGAGCCGTGCCCAGGCCAGCTCAGCGCACGGCAGGCCCGGGCGCGGCCCCTGTGAGCTGGGCCCCAGGAATGTGAGCATCAGCCGCGAGCTGCTTCCCACGCAGCCGCCGGTGTCCACAGGTGAGTAACCGGAGCCTCCTCCGGGGAGAGGGCCGAGGGGAGCCCCGACCGCGGGGCACGGTGCCAGCCACGCTGACCGCCCCGCCCCCGCCCCCCCGAGAGGCAGGCCTGGCCGCTGGCCTTCGGCCTTCACCACACCCTCCGCCCGGAGTCCCATGTCACCGGCGTGAGTGAGGGGTCAGCAGGTGCCACCGTCAGCTCACCTGACTCAGCGGGGCAGGCTGCCTCCGGGGACCATCCGCTCATTAGTCACCGCTAATGAGCTTGGCACGCTGGAGCCTCCGCCCCACCCCGCGCCCCGCTCACGCTGGCCCCGAGGAGGGCACCCTGTCCCTCCCACCCTGAGGAGGCCCCGTCCCACCCTGAACCCCCATCCCACCTTGCGCCCCCACTCACGCTGGCCCCGAAGAGGGCCCCCCGTCCCACCCGCCCCGAGGAGGCCCCCCGTCCCACCCGCCCCGAGGAGGCCCCCGTCCCACCCGCCCCGAGGAGGCCCCCCGTCCCACCCGCCCCGAGGAGGCCCCGTCCCGTCCAGCACACCGGGCACAGGCAGCCGGCCACGCCCACGGGAGCTCTTCCCGCACAGACGCCGAGCTCCGGGACACACTTGTCCTGAGAAATGTCAGTCGAGTGTCCTCGTGGAGGGGGAGCCCCTCGGTTTTGATCTGCCCCCCCCCCCCCCCCCCCCCCCCCCCCCCCCCCCCGCCTCTCCCGGAGCCCTGTGTTCACTCAGGTTCTCTCCACCCGGACCCGCTGGGCGGCACTGCCCCCTAGTGGGCAGTCCCGGGAGGGAGGGAGGAAGCGGGCAGTGGAGGAGGGTGGCATTGGGTGGGGGGCTGGGGCGGGGGGGTGGGGGGGGGAGAGGCACCACCTGGTAATCAGCGCCTCCCCTCGCCCAGGCCCTCCCCTCCCCAGGCCCTCCCCTCGCCCAGGCCCGCGGCCTCCGTGAGCACATGGCCCCGGCGCACGCGGGGCCGGCCCAGCGCTGCCTGAGGCCTGGAGCGCCCGGCTCTGCCCAGGCCGCTGCGGGGTCGGGTTCGAAGAGGCTCTTTTCTCCTTCTCTTTGTCCCGCTTCACTTTCTCCCTCCGACTCCCCGAGTGCGGACTGGGGTCCGAGCAAACTGCCCCTCCCTGTCCCCTCAGGGCAGGGAGCAGGGAGCCCAGAGAGCAGGTCTCCGCAGCCCCCCTCCCCGCCCAGGCTGCAGCGCCGCGGCCCCTAGAGGCTGTGTGTGTGTGTGTGTGTGTGAGGGTGTGTGTTTTTTTATTTCATTGATGTCAGAGAGGAAGGCAGAGGGAGAGAAACATCAGTGATGAGAGAGGATCACGGATCGGCTGCCTCCTGCATGCCCCACATGGGGGATGGAGCCCGAAACCCGGGCCTGTGCCCCGGCCGGGAATCGAACCCTGACCTCCTGGGTCATAGGCCACGCTCAGCCGCCGGAGGCTGTTCCCACAGCACGTGAGCGGGAAGCCCACACGGGGTCTTAGGCTCCACAGGCTGAGACCCACAGGCTGAGAACCGCCAGCAGGGCCGTGGGAAAACAGACATTTACATTACGATCCACTACAGTAGCCAAACTTCAGTTAGGAAGTAGCAAATAGCGTTACGGCTGGCCGTCACCGCAGCAGGAGGAGCTGTGCGAGAGGGTCGCGGCCTGAGGAAGGCGGAGAACCGCTGTCTAGTCTGATCCGTCTGTAGAGCCGTCTCTTCTGAACATGTTAAATCCGGGGCAAACAGCCCCTTTGGCGTCTGGCTCCCTCCAAGTCAGTGTTGGCACGGTCACAGTGCGTGTGGGAGCGTGAGCCGGAATTCCATCCCCTCTGCGCCGAGCGGCGTTCCTCTTGTGCACGGACCACACAGGGTGCCACGTGACTCCGATCCCCCAGAGGCGCCTCCTGGGTGGCCACCTGCCTGGTCTCCGCCGTGAGGCTGGGACCTCGGCACGGAGGACAGGGCCGGTGCAGGGAAGCTGTCCCAGCCCACCCCCTCTCAGCCCCTCCCCCTTCGGGGCCCCTCGTTCGGGCGTCAATGCCCGGGGTTCTTGTCCCAGCCTTACAAAGCGTTCAGCACCTGGAGAGGGGGCTGCACATAGATGATTAAGAAGGAGTCTGTGGCCAAAACCAGTGTGGCTCAGTGGATAGAGCGTTGGCCTGCGGACTCAAGGGTCCCAGGTTCGATTCCGGGCAAAGGGCATGTACCTTGGTTGGGGGCGCATCCCCGGTGTGGGGTGTGCAGGAGGCAGCTGGTCGATGTTTCTCTCTCATCGACATTTCTAGCTCTCTATCTCTTTCCCTTCCTCTCTGTAAGAAATCAATAAAATATATTTTTTTTTAAAAAAGAAGAAGAAGAAGAAGAAGAAGGAGGAGGAGGAATCTGTGGACGAAAGGTAGTTTTGAGAGGCATTGGGGGTCAGAGGAGCTTCAGCTGGAGGAGCTATTAGACTCTCCTTGTCTAAGGACCCCGTGCTATTTATTAACACAATTTGTCCCAAGGCAAGGTGGAAATACACACTTCAAAGGGTGAGGTATCAAAGGGTTACAGAGATTGCCGGTTTGGGGAATAGCCCACAGCTGTTCCGTGTTTGGCTAAGAGGAGGCAATAAAGGCCTGGGCTGTCTGGCAGCAGACACCCCATCCAGGTTGGCAAACAGGCTTTGTAGCCGTTCCAACAGGTGAGCTCCATGTGACTGCACCCTGTGACTCCCCGAGCTTCACCCATGTCATTATTACCTGCTGGAAGTGGTTCCCGGCACCCCCACCAGCGGGTCCGAGCCGGCAGGGGGAGGCGTGGCGGCCGAGGGGTGGCCACGGCGGACACACAAATCGAACAGTGGCCTATGTCCTGTTTGAGGCTCGTCCAGACCTCGGG
This sequence comes from Pipistrellus pygmaeus, assembly GCA_949987585.1. Taxonomy (NCBI): domain Eukaryota; kingdom Metazoa; phylum Chordata; class Mammalia; order Chiroptera; family Vespertilionidae; genus Pipistrellus; species Pipistrellus pygmaeus. The sequence goes on along the minus strand of OX465313.1, from coordinate 73,385,275 downwards.
GTGCTGACCTGCACGTACGAACAGTCACGGCACAGAACACAGGGTCCGTGGGGGCCCACGGTCTGTGGCCTCTGCTCGCTCCGTTCCTCCCTCCCGCTCCCCCGTCCTTTGGGTCCGAATGCCACATCGCCTTCCCCAGGCCTGAGGCATCCCCACCACACGTGGGGTCCCCTTCTCTTCTCTCCCCTTTTTATTGATTTCAGAGAGGGAGAGGGAGATGGACGCTCCCTACTGGGGATCTAGTCTGCAGCCCAGGCCTGTGCCCTGACACATGGACTCCTGACCTGGTTCCTAGGTCAATGCTCAACCACCCAGCCAGGCCTCCCTGAACACCTGTCTGCAGGGAATGTGTGACCTCTGACCTCAGCCTAAAGGTCATCATGGTTGGGGCAGCGGGCGTGCGGGTTCTGAAGGGCATGTGCCAGGGCCTCTGTCTCCATTTCTCGTTTGTCCTGCACACACGGGGCCTGAGCCCGAAGGCACCGAATCCTGCAGTGTCACCTGGAGGCCTGGCTGGTTTCCCGCCTTCTCTGCAGTGAGTCAGGTCATGTGACGAAGCTCTGGCCAATGAAGTGTGAGCATTTCCAGGCCCTGTCTCTACAGAGTCCATTGGGGGCAGTGTCGGGGGCTGCTGGGTGCAGTGGGGTGCAGTGGGGGGCTGCTGAGTGCAGTGGGGGGCTGCTGGGTGCAGTGGGGGGCTGCTGGGTGCAGTGGGGTGCAGTGGGGGGCTGCTGGGTGCAGTGGGGGGCTGCTGAGTGCAGTGGGCCTCTCCCCGCCCCGGGTGCAGTGGGGGGCGGAGCTGGAGCAGGGGCTGTGTGCAGGGTCTGGGCGGAAGGACTTTCTGTTCCCGCAGCACTCGGAGGCTAACACTCAGCTGCATGAGGGAGGAACCCCGCTCTTCCCGGAGTCGGCCCCTCATTCTGGGGTCCCCGGATGAGACCTGTTGTATTTCCACCGCCTCCTGAGCTGTAGTGAGGAGCAGTCTCCCAGACTCACGTCCTCCAAACCCCGGCTGTGGGTAAGAGGACATGGCTCGGGTGGTGACCCGGCTCCTGGCCGCGGACTGCGTGGCCATGAGGGCCTCTGAGGCGGAGACCCGGCTCCTGGCCGCGGACTGTGGGCCGTGAGGGCCTCTGAGGCGGAGACCCGGCTCCTGGCCGCGGACTGTGGGCCGTGAGCGCCTCTGAGGCGGTGACCCGGCTCCTGGCCGCGGACTGTGGGCCGTGAGCGCCTCTGAGGCGGTGACCCGGCTCCTGGCCGCGGACTGTGGGCCATGAGCGCCTCTCGGGTGGTGGGCTGCACCCACGCCTCCTGCCTCCTGGGCTGCTGCCACCCGGGCCCTGGGACTAAGCGGCGGCCTGGTGCCTCTTTGATTGCAAAAGCCTCCCCACCAGGGCCAGGGGCCCGGAAGCAGGGCCCACCCCCACCTCCACTGCCCCCAGGCCCTGGGCTGATTTCCGACTCTCCCTCCTGAGCTGCCCAGGCCTCCCCCCCACACACACACACACCTCCTAGCCTTTCCCTCCCCCGGGCCTTCCCCTCCCCGCCCAAGCCCTCCCCCCCACCTCCCAGCCCCAGGCCTCCCCCCCTCCCTCCCCCTCCCAGCCCCAGGCCTCCCCCTCCCAGCCCCAGGCCTCCCCCCCCCAGCCCCAGGCCTCCCCCCTCCCAGCCCCAGGCACCTTAGCATCAGCAGGCTCACTCCCAAGGGCTTCTGGCCCTTCCGGTACCTCCATACCTTGTTTCCTAAGCCCATTTCTGAGTTACTTTCCTTCCTCTGTGATGTACCCCCTGCCTCCCAGAAAAAGAGAAAAAGAAAACCATTTCTGACACCCCATCCCCTCCTAGGCCCCAGGCCTCGGTCGGCCGAGCAGCTGTCCAGAGGGGGCCGCTGTCGGGGGGCTGTCTGGAGGGGGTGCTGCCAGGTCCTCTGGATGTTCCAGGTCCCCCTGACCCTCCCGTGGCCTCTCCGGGGGACCAGGCGGCCTTGGGCCTGAGGATGGCCGCCCCTCGGTCACCTTCAGCCACTACAGCCTCCAGGACAGGGCGTGTCAAAGTGTGGGGCTCACAGGTCTCCGTCAGCAAACCTGTGTGACCTCGAGACGTCTGAGATCGGACACACACACACACACACACACACACACAATGCACAGACCGCAGAGGACACGAACACAGGGCCCTCACCAAGACCCAGACCCTGAGCTCCAGGAAGGATGGCGAAGGGACTGAGGAGCCCTGGCGGGCGGCTCCGCGGGGGGGTGTCCTTGGCCCCCCCAAGGTTGCCGGCCTGATTCCCACGGGGCTCAGGCCCGGGTTGCAGGCTCGGTTCCCAGTGCGGGGCGGGGGGAGGCCGCTGGCTGATCCATGGTTCTCTCTCTCATCATGGATGTTTCTCTCTCCCTCCCTCTCCCTTCCTCTCTGACATCAATAAAAAGAAAAAGAAAAAGACCCGGAAAAGACACCACAGACCGGGAGAAAGGCCTTTCCCGCCACCTGGCGGCGTGGACTGGCATCCCGCAGACACCAGCACCGCACCGCTCAGTGACGGAACCGGCCGGAGAGGGAACGGGACCGACACTTTGCCAAGAAGGTGCACAGGCCGCCTCTGCGCCCGGAAACCTGCCAGCGCCCCGGGCGGCTCAGGGCCGGGCGGGGCGCGGGCCTCGGGATGTGCGGCCAGGACCGGGCAGCGGGCCCCCACCCCGCCAGGACGGACGGCGGCGGCTCCGCGCAGACACCACCGCACCAGGTCCGGTGCTCCTCCTCCGGGCCAGGCCCCTCGGGGCAGGGGCGGAGGAGCCGGGTCTGTGCCAAGGCCGGGAGGGCAGGCGGGACGCAGGCCCCGGGGTCCCTCCGCGGAGCCGGGGCGGGCGGGGAGCCCCGGACCCCGGCGGCCGCCGGTGCGCGCGCCCGGGCTGCGCGGTGCGGGGTGCGCGGTGCGGGGACCGTTCCGTCCAGACCCGGAGAAGCGGGGAACGCAGCCGGGCGCCCACCGCCCTCCGCGCGGGTAGGCGCTGACCCCGACCGCGCTCGGACCGCTCCGGCCCCGGCCCCGGCCCCGCCTCCTGCCGCCGGCCCCGCAGGCCCCGCCCTGCGCCGCGGCCCGCCCGCCGCCTCCTCTCCCCGCCCCCGAGCGTCCTCCCCCTCCGCTGGGAGCCGGCCCGGCCTGGGCGCCCTCCTCCCGGACCGGGGCGCGCCGCGGGGGCGAGGGCACCGCCACCCACGGCTCCGTCCCCCTCCATCTCCCCGCGCCCCGGAGCACCCCCTCCCCGCCGTCCTACCCTCCCCGCCGTCCTACCCTCCCCGCTCCCTCCCGCCCGCCTCTCCGTCCCATCCCCCCCCGCGCCCCGGAGCACCCCCTCCCCGCCGTCCTACCCTCCGGCCCGCCTCTCCGTCCCCCTCCCCCCCCTCCCCCGCGCTCCTGCCCTTCCATCTCCCCAGGCCCCTGAGCACCCCTCCCCGCAGCCCTCCCCCCTCCCCGCAGCCCTCCCCCTCCCCCCTCCCCCCCCCCTCCCGCCCGGGCTCAGGGGGAGCGCGCTCACGGGGACGCGGCGGCGGGAGCGGCCGTTGGAGCGGCCGTTGGGAGCGGCCCGCGGCGGGGGAGCCGCGCTCCGGCCACCATGCGGCGGCTGCGGCGCCTGGCGCACCGGCTGCTCGTCCGGCCCTTCTCCCCGGGCCCGCAGGTGGGTGCGGGGCGGGGGGTGCGGGCGGGGGGTGCGGGGCGGAGGCCGGTGCAGGGGTCCAGCCGGGGAGGGGGGCGGGGGCCGGGCTCAGGCCGCGGGGTGATGGCCGCGGGAGGCCGGGCCCTGGGCGGGGGTGGGGATGGGGGCGCCGCCGGTGCACCCGCTCCTGCGCTGGCGAGGCCCACCCGGGGCTGCAGGACCTGCGCCCGAGGCCGAGACACCACCCCAGCCGCTCTGTCCTCCACCTGGAGACGGGCCTGCTCTGCAGCGGACACCGGGGCACAGAAACGCCCCGATGGGCCGCCCCCGCCCCAGGCAGCCCAGCCTGGATTCAGGGTGTGCCTGACCCCGGGCTGACCTTGGCCAGGCCCTGTCCTCCCAGGGCCTCCGTCTGCGGGGGAGGCCGCTGCCTGGGCGCAGCTGGGTGTGGAGGGGCTGTCACCTCTACAGGGGTCCGAGCCCGCAGGCCAGCCCTGGCCCAGCCTCGGGGCCCAGCGGGAGGCGCCCCGTGGCCTCCTTGGCCCGGGGCCCGCGTCCCTAGCTGCTCCGTTTTGGGGAGAACTGTGGGATCCCTGGACCATGTGGGTTACACGTCTGTGCCAGACGCCCCGTGCCCCCCGTGTCCTCCAGCCCCCCGCCCTCCCCCCGCGTCCCCCGCGCCCCCCCTGCTCTGGCCCAGCTCTGCTGGAAGGGCGGCCCAGGCCCTGCAGAGCGGGTGGGGCACAGCGGCTCGAGGGGAGGGACCCAGGGGTCCCCCTGGTCCGCGCCCGGCTCCGCCGTCTCAGTGCCAGGGACACCCTGCACGCCTCTGGGTTCTGCCAGGGAAACCCCTCCGGGGCGGGCGGTGCGTGTGGGCAGCCCCCTGCGGGCAGCCCTGGTGCTGGCCTGTCCCCTGAGCACCCCCCCTCCCCCTTTCCCATGGCTGCGCACAGGAGTGAGGCCAGCCCACCAGGGCCGCCTGGGGCGGGGAGGAGGGTGGGGCGCGGCTGCCCCTGGAGGACGAGGACCTGGGTTGGGTCCTAGTTGGCCAGAGGGGTCAGTGCACTGGGTGACAGGCACCTGGAGGGCAGGGTGGGGAGGGCTGTGCGGGGCCCTGTGACACCTGCCCCCCCCATGGGGGGCCCAGGCTGTCCTGCGCCCCAGGACCCCGATGCTGAGAGCCCCAGCCCCGCCCAGTGGGAAGTACCCGGCGGCCACTGCACCCCAGCTGCCCCCCCTGCTTTCCTGTTTTTCCTCGTGAACAAATCAGACGGAAACAGGCGCAGGGGCAGGGGCAGGGGCCAGCGGCCGAGGCCCAGCCTCCTCACCCGCTCCATGCCCCCCTTATCCCCCCTGCTGCTCCTCAGTGGCCACCAAGGCGCCCAGGCTGCCCCCCGAGCCTGCGAGGCCCTCCCGCTGCAGCCCTCCAGGGGCCGCTGGGATGGAGGCCGCCGTGCGGGGGGAGGCAGCCAGGACCTGCCTCTCCAGGAAGAGCCAGAGATGCAGTTGTCCTGGTGGGAGCTGGTGCCCCCACATCCTAGGGCAGCCCCACCCCCAGCTGACCAGGACTGACCAGGACCAGGACCGACCAGGACTGACTAGGACCAGGACCGACCAGGACTGACTAGGACCGACCAGGACTGACCAGGACTGATCAGGACCAGGACCGACCAGGACTGATCAGGACCAGGACCGACCAGGACTGATCAGGACCGACCAGGACCCAGGACCGACCAGGACCCAGGACCGACCAGGACCAGGACCAGGCCTGACCAGGACCAGGACTGAAGCTGCTGCCCAGCTGCAGGGTTGGGGGCATGGCCAGTGCTGGCAGTGGTGCCCCCTCTGGGGACAGGCTGGCCTATCAGATGATGCTTCTCTCTCATGTTCTTCTATCGCTATCCTTCTCCCCTCCCATCTCTGAAAATCAATGGAAACATATTTAAAAAAGGAAAGAAAGAAAAATATCATCAGTAGGCTGCCCTGCACGCCCCGCCCCCTACTGGGGATCAAGCCCGCAACCCAGGCCGTGCCCCATCAGGAATCGAACTGGAGACCTGGTTCACAGGTCAACGCTCAGCCACGGAGCCACAGGAGCCACAGGGCCGCTGTGCCCGCTTCCCTCACGGAGCGTCGGGACTGCGCGGTCCGGCTGCATGTGGCAGCTCAGGGTCCCCTCGGTTCTAAGGCGGGCGATACCCCCGCCTGGAGAGGCCCCATTGAGTCTGCCCGGTCTCTGGTCTCCGGTCAGGGGCACTGGTTGTGCCCATTTGGCTGCTGGGAATGTGCTGCTGAGAGAGGGCGTGTGAGGCCGTCTCCACGGCTCAGGGCCCACTGTGAGGCCAGGCCCTGCCCTCTGCCCCAGCGCCTCCGAGGCCCGGGCTCCCTGCTGGCCCGGCCCCACGGGAACTGCCCCGTTGGAGGGCAGTGTGCCCGCCTGGCGATCTCCAGCCCGCCCCTCAGAGGTGACTAGGCAATGAGGGCAAGACAGAGGGAAATGTGTAAAACGTCTTTACTCGGGAAAACAAAGATCTGACTCCGTGTCCCCCATTCTGAAACTGACTCTTTACCTGCCCGGGTATTTATGTAAACATTTTTATTGGCTGAACGTCGACCTGTGAACCTGGAGGTCACAGTTCGATTCCGGGGCGGGGCACAGGCCGGGGTGCAGGTTTGATTCCCATTAGGGGGCGTGCAGGAGGCAGCCTGTCCGTGCTTCTCATCATCAGTGTTTCCATCTGTCCCTCTCCCTTCCTGCCTTCTGCACACCCCTCCCGGGGATCAAGCCCGCACCCCAGGCCTGTGCCCTGACTGGGAACCGAACCGTGACCTCCAGGTTCACGGGTCGACGTTCAGCCACTGAGCCATGCTGGCTGGGCTGCTCACATAGTTACAGTAAAAGTCTGGGCGCCTGCCCCACCTCCAGGTGGGCGAAGTGGGGTGTGCAGATGGGGGACCCCTGAGCGTGCCTGAGCCGCCAGTTTTCCAGACTGGAGCAGGGCAGGCCCGGGCGGGGGTCCGTGAGGGGGGTGACGCCCCCAAATGTGGCGCTTCCTCCCGTGTCCCTCCCACAGCAGGGCCGGCTCCCAGGCCTCAGGGTCAAGTTCGTCTTGCTGGTGTGGCTGGGCGTCTTTGCGGGCAGCTGGCTGGCCTACGTGAACTACGCGTCCTACACGGAGCTCTGCCGTGGGCACGTGTGCCAGGCGGTCATCGTAAGTGTCCCGTGGCCTGGGCGTGGCCCGCCTTCCTCCGAGGCCCTGAGGGGGGCCTGGGAGGGACCCTCTGGCTGCGGAGGAGGAGGTGGGTGGCTGGAGGAGGGCGGGGCTGGGGAGGCCAGGCAGGCTCCCCGGAGAGCTCGCCAGTGCCGGGATGGACGGGCGGGCGGGCCGGCTCCAGAGGTTGGGGGGAGGGTGGAGCGGGCAGATGTTGGTGACCGTGAGGGCCCAGCCGAGGTCTCAGAGGCTCCACGGCGGCCCGGGCCCAGGGATGGGCCCAGACTGCAGCCGGGAACGGGCCTGGAGGGCGCCCCGCCCGCTGCAGCCTCCGTGGCCGCCCCCCGCCCCGGTGGCGCCTCTCAGAGCGTCCCCCGCCCACGGTCCCGGGTTCGACTCACGGCAGACCCCTTGGGGTGGGGCCTCCCTCCAGGTGGGGATGGAGGGTGCGGTTTTGGATTTTCTGTTTTCCCTCCCCAGCCGAGGCTGCCACAGCCAACGCCTCCCTCACGTGGAGCCCAGGCCTGGCTCTGTCCCGTCCTCCCTCCTCCCTGCTGGCTGGCACTGTGCTCCCTGTCTCTGCCTCCTCCGTGCCTGGGCTCCATGGCAACCTAGTGCACCTCAGCATCCACTCCGGGATCTCGCTGCAGAGGGAAGGGCGCCGGGCTCCGGCTCCCTCACCTCCAGCCCCATCCCGGCCCAGGGCCTGGGTGGATCGAGGCTGGGAGCGCCCCCTGTGGCCCTGGCTCAGGCGTGGGGGCTTGGAGGGGTGCAGGGCGCAGACAGTCCGCAGAGGCGCTGGGGAGCCTGCCGCCTCCAGGGGGTGAGGCAGCCCGACCACGTCCCCCAGCTGGCACGTGCCCGCGGCTGTGGGCTCTAACTGGGCACCTGGGCAGTGAGGGTGCTGAGCCCGGGGAAGCCAGCGCCCGGACGGAGGGATGGTGGCAGGGACAGATGCCAGTTCTGAGGGCGCAGTGGCCGGAGGCTCCCGGCTCCTGACGGCAGCATCGGGCCTCTGAGGAGTGTGTGGCCCAGGAGGGGGCCACCGCCCAGGGGCACAGCGTGTAAGGCGGGGGGGACTCAGGGTAGCAGGGCTGGAGCCCCCGAGCCCCGCCTCCCAGCCACTTCCGGCGTGTCCTCCTCCTAGTGTGACCAGTACCACAAGGGCATCATCTCGGGCTCCCTGTGCCAGGACCTGTGCCAGCTGCACAAGGTGGAGTGGAGGGCCTGCCTGTCCTCCGTGCCCAGCCAGCAGGTGAGCCCGGGGCGTCGGGGCCTGGCTCAGGGCCTGGGTGCCGCGGGAGAGGGACTTCCACACGGGACCCTGTGCCCGTCCAGGTGTACAGCGGGCTCTGGCAGGGCAAGGAGGTGACCATCAAGTGCAGCATCGAGGAGAGCCGGAGCGCCAAGGCCGGGCCGGAGGCGGTGCCCCGGCGGGAGCTGGTGCTGTTCGACAGGCCCGTCCGGGGCACCTCCATCCAGGAGTTCCGGGAGATGACCCTCAGCTTCCTCAAGGTCAGCGGCTCTCGCGGGGGCATGTGCACAGGCCTGGGGGTCAGGCTTCTGGCTGGGCCCAGCTCCCAGCATCAGGATCGCCCACGAGGCCGGGAGCACCCTGCTCCCGGGGGGTCAGCAGGGTGAGCACGGGAGGTGGGGTCAGAGCCCCGCCCGGCAGGCTCTCACCTCCGTGCCGAGGTGCCCACCCCGCCCTGCGCCCTGGTGGAGACACGGGGACCCCGTCCTCGGCGGAGCAGCTCCTGAGAGATGCTGGTGGGCGGGCAGTCCGGGCGGGCTGCCAGGAGGCGGCAGTGGGAGGCCGGGCTCCTCTAGGCTGTTGGATGTGCTGGGTCCCGGGTGCAGCCCACCCACCCAGCCAGCCCCCGGGCACCTGAGGGCCCGCACCCACCGAGGCCGGCGTCCTGCGGCCTCAGCCACGCCCTGGCTCTGAACCGCCGCCCCCCTGGTCTGGCCCCACCCTCAGGCGAACCTGGGAGACCTGCCCTCGCTGCCGGCGCTGGTGGGGCAGGTGCTGGCCCTGGCGGACGTCAACAAGGACGGCCGCGTGTCGCTGGCCGAGGCCAAGGCGGCGTGGGCCCTGCTGCAGGGCAACGAGTTCCTGCTGCTGCTGTCGCTGCGGGACAAGGAGCACGCCGCGCGGCTGCTGGGCTTCTGCGGGGACCTGTACGTCACCGAGGGCGCGCCGCCCGGCTCCTGGCACGGCGCGGCGCCCCTGCTGCGCCCGCTGCTGCCGCCCGCCCTGCACCGCGCCCTGCAGCAGTGGCTGGGCCCGCCGTGGCCGTGGCGCGCCAAGGTGGCCATCGGCCTGCTGGAGTTCGTGGAGGAGCTCTTCCACGGTGCCCACGGCACCTTCTACATGTGCGAGACCACACTGGCCAACGTGGGCTACACCGCCACCTACGACTTCCGCATGGCCGACCTGCGGCAGGTGGCGCCCGAGGCCGCCGTGCGCCGCTTCCTGCGCGGCCGCCGCTGCGCGCACAGCGCCGACTGCACCTACGGGCGCGACTGCCGGGCGCCCTGCGACCAGCTGCTGCGCCAGTGCAAGGGCGACCTGCTGCAGCCCAACCTGGCCAAGGTGTGCGAGCTACTGCGGGACTACCTGCTGCCCGGCGCCCCCGGCGAGCTGCGCGCCGAGCTGGGCCGCCAGCTCAGCACCTGCGCCACGCTCAGCGGGCTGGCCAGCCAGGTGGAGGCGCACCACTCACTGGTGCTGAGCCACCTCAAGACGCTGCTGTGGACCACCATCTCCAACACCAAGTACTCCTGACCCCGCCCCTGCCCGCCAGAGCCGGGCTCCACGGGCGGGGCGCCCCCCCCAGGGCTGCAGCCGCCTCCCCTCACCCCCTCACCAGACAAAGGCGCGGCCGCAGGGACTGGACCGGGCCGCTGTGTCCAGCCCAGTGGCTTGTGACCGGCGGCCCCCTCACGGACCCTCCTTCCCCAGCTCCAGCTGCCCAGGCGGAAGGGCTGTGCAGCAGGAGAGGGGCTGGAAGGGGAGGCGGGACGAGGACCCGCCCTGGTGGAGTTGGGTTTTGTTACTTTGATCACCCGATGTAAATAAATAGGTTTTCTGTGAGTGCTCCTTCCCCTGGCTGCTCTGGCCCCAGCCCCAGGCCCCTGCCATCCAGACCACCCCTGGCAGCTTGGGCCTGCCCCTGCCTCCTGCATGGAACAGTCTGGTTCAAGGTCTGTCTGGCCCACTTTTTTATATTTTATTAATTTTTTTACAGAGGAAGAGAGGGAGAGCTAGAAACATGGATGAATCATTAATCAGCTAGCTGCCTCTTGCACGCTCCCCACTAGGGATGTGCCTGCAACCAAGGTACATGCCCTTGACTGGAATCGAACCTGGGACCCTTCAGTCTGCAGGCCGTCGCTTTTATCCACTGAGCCAAACCGGTTTGTGTTGGCCCCATTCTTAAGAGCCAGCCCTGCGGAATTACCTGGGATGAGGGGGCGACGGGATGCTGGAGGTAGACCTTCCTGGCCAGTCCCTGCCCCCAACTGGATGGGGGGGGGTGGTGGACCCCATTAACACGTGTTCCTAGTGCTAACCCGCCCTCTCCCTCAGACAGATCCACGTGGATCCCTGTTGGAATAGAGTCCACCCTGCAGGACTGGGCTCAGGGCTGTTAAGAGATTCCGCCACTTAGATGTGAATTTTTAAAAACATTGTTTATTTCAGAAATAGAAATGTCAATGAGAATCATTGGTGTCCCATCCCATCTCCCCCCCCCCCCCCCCCCCCCCCCACACACACACACACACACACACGGGATCAAACCTGCAACCTGACTGGGAATCTAACTGGCCTCCAGGACCACAGATTGACATCAACCACTGAGCCACGCTGGCCAGGCTAAATGTGCATTTCCATCAATAGACTATTGGAAATTTTGATTTTCCAATTTTTAAAAAATATATTTTGATTTTTTTTACAGAGAGGAAGGGAGAGGGACAGAGCCAGAAACATCAATGAGAAACATCAACCAGCTGCCTCCTGCACGACCCCAATGGGGATGTGCCTGCAGCCAAGGTACATGCCCGACCGGAATCAAACGTGGGACCGGACAGGGTCAGGCCAGGAAGAGGCACAGGACTGGGCAGGAGACGGGCTTGAGCAGGACGCCCAGTGGGCTGTGCAGACTAGAACCTTCCCGGGGCAGCCCCAGCGATGCTGTGGTGCCTTCAGTCCGGAAGGACCTGGCCTGAGGGTCAGACTGCAGTGCCCTGGCCACCCAGAACCTGAGTGGAGAGTGGTATGGCGGCTGACTGGCCTCTCTGGACCCACAAGGCGCGGAGCGGGGAGCGGCTAGGCTTCTCTGTGAAGCCCAGCTGCCCCCCAGGACCCACCACCCGAGGGAACCCGCCTCGCCAGCAAGCTTGTCTGGTGCCACGTTCGGCGAGGGCCGATGGCTGTCCCGCCACCCCAGCCGGCAGCCTGTCCTTCCACAGGCACGGGGACACCTCACTGCGACTGCCAGAGGCCCTCACCGGAGACCCTCCCACAGGGCAGCTCAAACATGGGACGTCCCCCAAACGAGAGAACCATCACCCCAGGCTCCTCCGCTCACGGGACCATCCCGTGAACAGGCGTGTTTCCTTTATTGGAGGCGGAGTCACCCAGCACAGCGCCACCTTCGCCAAGACACTGCCAACAGCAGCCCTTGCCACCTTTCAACAACATATCCAACGGGTGCGGGGGCCTCCGGGCGGGGCCTGCGCCGCCTCCGAGCCTCTCGCAGCCGCCTCTGAGCCTCCTGCTGCCACCTCTGAGCCTCTGTGAGCTGCGCAGGCGCCGCGGCCGGCAGCACAGGCGCCCCCGCCGTGCGGTGAGCCGGGCCGTCTGTCCCGTGGGCCCCGGGCTCCGGACCCGAGGCCGGCGGCCGGGTCGGGCCAGCAGCAGCCCCGCCTGTAAAGAAAACCGGATTCTGAGGACCCTGCAGCGCGCCCCGTGGTGCCCCCCCCCCCCCGCCCTCTGTGGCAGCAACACGTTCAGGGGGCCTTATCCAATGCCCCTCCCACTCCTGGACCGAGGGCCACAGGGCAGGACACACTTCCCGCCCCTCCCAGGGGCACCGTGCGCGGTGGGGCGGCCAGGCGCTGTGAGGATTCAGCCTCCTGCTGGTGGCCACAGCCTGCACCTCGGAAATCCCGGCCAGGCCACTCCGACCCACAGCGCCGGTGGGGACAGCAAGGACGGAGCTCCTGTCAGTCTGTCCCCGCCCGCAGGCGAGCACGGACCGTGACAGTGACGGCCTCGCCAGCAACGGGAGCTCATCCTCCAGAGGTCAAGGGGCCCTCACTCCGGCCCCCCAACCCCTCCCCCCACAGGGCCGCCCTGTGCCCCCCGCACGTGCGCTGCGTGGAGGGCCAGTCACCCCCACGGGGCACACCGCGGGAAGGAGGTAAAGCCTCACCAGACTGGAACGGGGGGTCCTCGCCGTGAGCGAGTGGCTCCATCTTGTCCGGCTGCCCCAGCACCGAGCTCCCAGCTGCAGAGGGACCAGGACAGGGTTACCCCAGCCCCCTCCCCGGCGCCCTGGCTGGGACGAGGGGTCCACGCGGGGCCCGATGCCGGGAGCAGACCTCTGGCACCCCATCCCTCCCCGCCCCCAGAGCGCTCTGGTCTCGGTCTCCAGTGGGCGCTCACCTGCCAGGTGGCTGACCACCCACCCACCCAGGGCCAGGGAGGGCCCAGCCCCACGAACCTCCGGGAGACCCGTGCCCATCAGTCCCGCCCGCCCGCCCTGTCTGAGGGAAAGAGCGGAGCTGAGGGGCCCGCCGGCATGTCAGGCTACAAACCATTCCCAGCGCCCACTGCTCGGGGCGCTGAGCGTAGAAATAGCCCCTTCCTGTGCGCCCTGGCCTGTCACCGGTGCGGCACGGCGGCCGAGCCGTGGTGCCGGCAGGTCCAGCACCCGCAGGGCAGCCCCCCTTCCCACCCCAGACGGCACCCGCCGGGGAAAGCCAGGACCCGGCTGTCCATCCTGGCGCCCGGCTGTGTCTGCAGGGCCCGGGGGCCCTCCTTTCAGATGGCCGCACCCCGAGTCCCCCACCGGAGGGGAGGTCTCTGCACAGGAAGCGGGGCCTCGGGGACCCAGGCCTGCCTCGCTGGAGGTTCCCTGGCCTGTGGCTCCGTCTCCAACCTCTAGCGCACGGCCACGGCTTTGCTTTAAGAGGCAGCACCTGCGCACGCGGCCCCTAAGCAGAACCAGCGGGTCCAGGGGCGCCCCCGAAGGACGTCTGCTGCCGCTCCTCACCCCACTCACCTTCCGCCGGGTCCTGCGCCGGCTCCGGCCTCCCGCACGCCCCCCGGACCTGGGGACGGAGGGGCCGTTAGTTACCGGACCGGCCCCCCCCCCCCCCCGCGGCGGGAGCAGCGCCCGTGTCAGGCCGACAACCACCCGGGCGCCCACGGCAGGGCGCTGGGCGTAGGCGGCCCCCGTGCTCTCCGCGCCCCCGACGCCGGCGGGCACCGCAGCCCGCCCGCCCGCGCCCCCGGAGAACGGCGGCCCCCGCCCGGCCAGGACCCGGAGCCCAGCTGCCGGCAGGCGGGCGCCCGGGGGGACGGGGGTCCCGCGCAGGGAGGGGAGCGGGTGGGAGGCCGGGGGCGGCGGGGGGAGACGGGGGGCAGCACTGACCCGGGCCCCGGCCCCCTTCCCGCCCAGCCCCCTCCCCGCCGCGCGCCCCCCGGAGGCTCCGAACGCGTTCCCCCGGACTCACCTCCGCGCCGCTCCCGCCGCCGGAAAGACCGCGAGACCGCGAGCCGCGCCCTTTATAGCGCGGACGGCGGCCCGCGAGGCCCAAGCCCGCCCGCCCGTCCCCGCCGCCGCCGCAGCGCCCCCTGGCGGGCCCTCCCGTTCCCGCCCCGCGGGCCGGGACTCCCTCCCTCCAGCCTGGGATTGGGTTCGGGTAGTTGAGGTTGCAGGGCTCCAGAGGGTCAGACCTGCAAAATGGGTTCTGGGGACCCTGCCTCCCGGGCCCCCAGACCTGCCTCCCGGGCCCCCAGGCCTACCTCCCCTGCACCCTGGCCTGCCTCCCAGGCCCCCAGACCTGCCTCCCGGGCCCCCAGGCCTGCCTCCTGGGCCCCCAGACCTGCCTCCTGGGCCGGCCATTTGGGCCGAAGTGTGGGCAGCACATTGGCCACCTGGCCTTGGGCAGGGGCCCTCCCTGGGGAGCTGCAGGGCAGAGAGACGGAAGGGGCCTGACTTGGAGGTGTTAACATAAAAAACAACAACATTGAAACCTGTGAAGAAATTTTGTAAGTTTATTTGAGCCAAACTGTCGACATAAGCCAGGAAACAGAACCTCAATGAATTGAGATAATGCTTCGGAGAATGGCGGGTTACATTTGTATTTAGACATTGCAATCAAAGGAGGGACATAGGTGGATGACATGGAATTCATTGGTGATGGAGTAAGGAGGCGGGAGAAAGCAAAGCGGTGGGAATCCCCTGGGATTGGATAAAAAGTAAAATGATGGAAGCATACCTAGGTGAGAGGAGGAACAATTAACATGATAAGGAAGGAATTTGAGGCATCTGTCCTGCGGCCCTCCACATCTGGTGGTGCCCCAGGGGCTCCAAAAAAAGGGAAGTTAGAATTTACCCAGACTTCTCTCTGGTATGTTATCTTAGAGGTGGACTGACAGGCTCGGTAAAGATCTAAGTTGATCTTTGTCAGGGAAAATATTGGCCTGGGACTATGACTGCTCACCATAACCTGTTTGTAGTTAAATATTTAATTTTCGGACCATTCTTTGTGGTGACTTTCGGTCTCTGAGTTCGCAAGACCGCCACGCAGGCCCCCTGACTGGTCAGGTCAGCACGTGGCTCCTTTGGTCCGCAGAGCGGACGCTCGGGCTGGCTGGGGTGGGGTAAGGACCCCCACCGGCCTGGGAGGGGGGTCCCAGCGAGAGGGACCATTGGGAAGCTGCAGATCTAATTCTCCAACATGGAGAAGTTTCTAGAACTCTGCAGAGGACCCGGGGCCCTCCCAGGACTGGCCCAGGCCGCAGGGATCCGTGCTGCACGCTCTTGTCCTGTCCCCACCCGCTCTGGGCTCCCAGACACTGGCCAAGCTGGTGACTTGGGTGCCGGTGGCCGGGTGGGTGGGAGCCTGGGGCTCCTTGTCCTGCTGGACCAGGGGAGCGCGGACAGTGGCGGGACACCCCCTATTTGAGCAGTTCCCGGGCAGCAGGCCCGTCACTCCCAGGAGCTCAGCGAGGTGGCTCCAGCCTGTGGGAGCCCCTGGGGGTGCTTGCCAGCTGAGGGTGCCCAGCAGCATGGGAAGGACCAGGCCCAGCAGCTGCGGAGGGTGGGAGGGGCACCTGGGAGCTGGGGTTCGGGCCGTTCCTATGGGCTTCACCGCACCTTTGACCTTTGCTAATATTGCCCAGTGAACGCGCTGATCACGGCCAGCTGCCTGCGTGACCTCATGAGCAACACGCGTGTAGCTTCCTCCACCACGGAGGGGCCTCGTACGAAAACCAGCCGCGCCAGGACGTGGACGGGGAAGGAAGGAGAGCGCTGGCAGGGACACGCAGGGTCTGAGGTTCAGGACCTCAGTGTGGGCGGCAGGCTCTCTGCTCCTCCCTCTTCCCCGGGGAGCACAGTCAAGGCCACGGTCTCCGCTGAGGACGTCAGGATTGGGGGCTCCTGCCCCACACGAACGCTCCTGTGCAGCGCCCCCAGGCGGCAGGAACACCCGTGTCCTGGTCCCGGGACCTCAGCCGCGAGGAGAGGACAGTCACTGACATGGGGGCCGGCCCTGCCTCTGAGTCCGTGTGTCTGGGCTCAGGGTCTTGGAGTCCCTCTAGGTTCTGGGCGAAGCAGGTCCCCCAGGCTCTCAGCGTCTCTCATTGCAAAGCAGCCCCCACGGGAGGGTGGAGACCTGGCCGAGACGGGCCTGCCACCCCGCACCCGCTGCCCTGCCTCAGTTTCCCAACCGTCCCCTGAGGGCTGCATGTGGAAGAGCCTCAGCCAGCTCAGCGCGGACACGGGCAGGGTGTGAGCGCGGCCACAGCGTTGGGACGGGTTCGAGCCTCGGGCTGATGAGGCACAGTCCTCCCCGCCACGTGCAAGGCCCAGCGTGGAGGGCGGAGCTCCCAGCACCGTGATGGCCACCAGCTGTGGCTGTGAGCGTGAACCTGTGGTCCGAACACGTGGCCCCACTGCCTGAGCGAGAGGCCACACGTGAACAGAGCTGGGTCAGGTGGTGCAGTGGATGAAACCCAGAGAACGCTGTAACATCTGACCGCCCCCGCTGTGCCGCGTGGCAGCGGCTGTGAAATAAAGACACGGCTTGAGGTCCGTGGCGCTGGCTCTCCCCGAGGGCAGCGTCCCACCGAGACCCAGCTTCGTTCTCGTCTGTCTTTTCTGATCCGTCACCGCCCCCCAGGGCCCTGAACCTGGCTGGTTGGCAGCACATAGGCACCGGGGCCAGCTCCCCACAGCGGGCCCCCACACGGGGGTGGGGTGGGGTGCATGAACCCCTCTTGGGGACGGGGGGACCCAGGCGGCTCCCACGGGAGACCATTAGGCGGGCCCGCAGTTGGGGGCCCATGTGACCCCCCTTCAATGTGCACAGGCGCCTTCCCAACGGCAACACAGCTACGCCGCCCCGAACAGGCTGGCCGTGTCCCGGTCCAGGCCGGTGCTCTGTACCCCCTCATCCATGGGGGCGTTTGGGCCCTGGACCCCGGGGCCTCGTCCTGTGCGCCATGAGGTGGAGGACGGAGTGGGGTGACTGTGTCCCCGGAGCTCTGGGCCTGGGCACCGCAGTCCACACGTGTGTGAAGGCGTGTCCGTGTCTCCACGTGGCCAGGGCTGGAGTGACTGACCTCGGAGCCCGAGGAGCCACCTCCTTCCCGCGAGCTGGCTCCGTGGGGGCGTCTCTGTGCCTGGGCCTTTGTCCCGGCGCCCGGCCTGTTGCATCCGGGACCAGGCGCCGCTGGAAGACCCGCTGGATCCGTGACCTCCCCGTGGACAGGGACCCTGTGGCGAGCCGCCCTGAGGTGAGAGCTGACCCAGGTCCCCATAGGAGCCCCGTGCTGCCGCCACTGGCACCCGTGCAGACGCCCACCTGTGTCCCCTCTGTGATGACTGGTGGTGTGTGCACACGTGTCCCCTCTCTGGTGATGGGCTGGTGGGGTGCACACCTGTGTCCCCTCTGTGATGACTGGTGGTGTGTGCACACGTGTCCCCTCTGTGGTGATGGGCTGGTGGGGTGCACACGTGTCCCCTCTGCGGTGATGGGCTGGTGGGGTGCACACCTGTGTCCCCTCTGCGGTGATGGCCGGTTGGGGTGCACACCTCTGTTCCCTCTGCTGTGATGACTGGTGGTGTGTGCACACGTGTCCCCCTGCTGTGATGGCCTGGTTGTCACACCTGTAGTTCGTTGTATGCGCCACTCCAGCCCCAGGGACACGTGGGCTCTGAGGGAGCCTTCTGCCCTGGGTTGGGCGGGTGTAGGTAAGAGGGCTGGGAGGGTCAGGAGGCACCCACTGCTGTCTCTCTCTCCCCCTCCCTAGAGATCAATGGAAGCCGCAGTTTGCCCCCTGTTGACTAACGAGTTTGCCACCGCCGTTAGACTAAAAGTTACCTACCGTGTGGTTGGAAGCTGTGAGGATTAGGCAACTGTGGCATGTTTTGTGCAAAGAGGTAAAGTGTCGGCAAACTTCTTAGTCAATAGCGGCTTGAGAAGTGCATGTGGCTTGCAAGCCACGGTTTGCCAACCACTGAACCAAAGGAACAAAAAACCGAATGGGAAAATCTCACGTGGAAAGGCTGAACCCTTCGCTCTGGCCGAGGGTCCCTCGTGGGGCAGGGGCACTTTTCGCTGAGTGTGTCACACGGTGGAGACCAGCCGTGTTGGACAGAGGGAGGGGGTTTCTGATTAGAAAGGGCCCAGAATCACAAGCCCGAGAAGCTCCCAGCGTGCCCTGGGGCCAGCGCTCCTCCCAGGGAAGTGGGGCAGGGACCCGGAGGGGGAGGGGGCGTGGGCGGGAGCCAGCACTGCCTTCAGGCACACACGCTCCTCCAGCGTCCGCATTTCCCCCTTCGCTGGGGAATGTGGGGCCGATCATGGAGCAGAGCACCCCCCGCCCCCACCTGAGCCCAGTCCCCTGCGTGCCCACTGCCTCCTGCAGCTCCTCCTGGTCCCCGCGGCGCCCCGTCCCCTCGCACACTTTCCAGGTCTGCACTGGGGAGGCCTGGCTGACCGAACAGCCCGGCCGGGGCCGCTGGGATCCGGAAACACACTGCCCGTGGGAACCTCACATCGAGGACCCGCCTCCGGGCGGAAGCCATTCCCGGACGAGCGTGCTGCCCACGGGGCCTGCTGGCCTCCGTGCGCCTGCGGCCCGCCAGGAGGGGAACACTCGGACTCCGGGCCAACCAGGCTCGGCGGCTTTATTCAGGAGGGGGGACTGGTCACAGCGGAGGGCCCGCGTCCAGCGAGGCCCGTGTCCCCGGGAGAGGGGTCCCCGGGCCCCTCCCGGCCCTGCAGCCGGTACAGGGCCTCCACCTGCCGGCGCTTGTCCTTGGCGCGGCGCACCGCGGTGCGGAAGAGCCGGCAGAAGAGCTCGACTGCGGGCGGCGAGTCATCGTTGCCGGGCACGGGGTAGGTGAGCAGGCAGGGGTTGCAGTTGGTGTCCACGACGCCCACGGTGGGGATGTTCATCTTGGCGGCGTCGCGCACGGCCACGTGGGGCTCGAACACGTTGTTGAGCGTGTGCAGGAAGACCAGGAGGTCGGGCAGGCGCGCGCCGGGGCCCAGCAGCAGCGGCGCGTTGGTCAGCAGGCCGCCCTTGAAGTAGCGGGTGTGGGCGTACTCGCCGCAGTCGCGGGCCGTGTTCTCCACCAGGTGGCAGAACTGCCGGTGGCGGCTCACGAACAGGATGATGCCCTGGCGGTAGGCCACGTGGGCCGTGAAGTTCAAGGCCAGCTGCAGGTGCGCGGCCGTCTGCTCCAGGTCGATGATGTCCTGGCCCAGGCGGCTCCCGAAGATGTAGGGCTCCATGAATCTGCGGGCGACACCCAGCCTCCCGTGGTGAGCGGGACCCCCCGTCCTGCGGGGCCCCCCTCCCAGGCGTGACGGCTGGAAACCTGCCCCTCGTCCCCTGGGGACCCCAACAGCTCCTCCTCCTCCTCCTCCTCCTCCTCCTCGGCTGTCTGGACGTTTAAATCACAGCGTGCCCTGCTCCCTGCTGCTCACATCGCAGCTCCTTCTGTCATCATTGCTTTGTACTGATGTCAGGGAGGGCAGGGGAGGAGGAAGGAGAGAGATGAGAGCACCAATGAGAGTCATCGATCGGCTGCCACACTGGGGATGGAGCCCGCAACCCGTGCATGTGCCCAGGAACATGTGCCCAGTGACCTCCTGGTTCATAGGTCAACGCTCAGCCACTGAGCCGCGCCGGCCGGGCTGTCATTATCATTCTTGAGGCTTTATGGCCGAGGTCCTCTGGTGGGGCTGGGCGGAGGGGCCCACTGCAGTGAGGGGTCGAGAAGGGAGCCAGCCCGGCCGGGGGGGAGCCCCGAGGGCAGAGGGCCAGCGGGCAGGACAGACGCCACCCCTCAGCTCCACTTCTGCTCACGCCCACCTGCTCTGTCCCTTCCTCTCAGCAGACTCTGCCCAAGGCCCCCCGCCCGTCTCACCCTCGCTCCCACACTGCTCAGCGGCTCCCCCTGTGCAGCCCGGCCCCTGCTCTCCCTGCCCGCCGGCCCAGGATGCCCCTCCCAGCACCCACGTGACAGGACAGTGCCCTGGGAGACCAAGGTGCCACCCTTCACGGTCCCCAAGCTCCTGAGGGCCCCAGGCCTCCCTGGGTCTGGTCATCCTGGCATAGGCCACCGACACTGTGCTCTGCCCCCGACCCCACCTCCGACCCCAAACCCTGGACCCCGGCTCTGCCCCCCACCTCACTTCCACGTGTTCTAAACCTCCCGCCCCGGGAGTCAGCCCGAGGCACCCCTTTGGGTGCTGAGTCTGAGGACACGCGGCCTCTCCTGGGGCGCAGGGATGCCATCCGAAGAGGAAGGGCTGCACTCAGGCTGGCCCGTGGCCCTGCGCCCGGGCCGGGGCAGAGGTGCCGGCTCGCCCACCTGTGCCGGCAGCCGGCCTTGTGCCCCAGGTGCACGCGGGCGTCGAAGAGGCTCCGCACGGAGAACAGCTCCCTGACGTTGAAGAAGTCCGGGTGGCGGAGGGGCTCGCTGAGGACGCGGTCCTGGAGGTCTGGGTGGGGGGGACAGGGTGCTGGGTCCCCTCAGGCGGCGGTGGCCCCGGTTTCCGGGTCCTTAGGGCCCCTCCAGGGCCGCAGACCCGCCCCCGGGGGGGGGGTCACTAAGGACAGCCCGGGCCCTTCTCCCCCGGGACTCGGACCCTCCGGGCTGCACAACCAGAACCCCTGGCGCCGGCCGAGTCCAGCCCAAACCGGAGCCCCGCGCCCTTCCGCCCCCGGCCGCCCCGCGCCCGGCCCGCCCCCGGCCGCCCCGCACCTGCGAGGCCGCTGCCGCCCGCGGACTCGCTCTGGGCGGCGGGCGCGGCGCTCCCCAGCGTCCTGCCGCGCGGCCCCGCGGGCCCCGGGGTCGCCGCCCGGAGGACCTGCAGCCCGAGCGGCCGGGGCCACGCACCTGCGGAGAGAGGGGCGCGGGTTCAAGGCGCGGCCTCCCGGCCCCCGCCCGCCCCCGTCTCCACGCGGCGGCCGGGCCGGGGGTCCCGGGGGCGAGCAGGGGCCGGGGCGGGCGTCCGGGTGGAGGAGCCCGCGGGGCAGAGCGGGGCGGGGGTCCGGGTGGAGGAGCCCGCGGGGCAGAGCGGGGCGGGGGTCCCGGGCGGGGGCCGGGGGCGGGGGTCCTGGGCGCACTCACCCGCGCTCAGCAGCCGCGGCAGGGCGGGCGCGGGCGCCATGGTGCGGAGGAGGCGAGCGCGGGGCCAGAGCGGCCTCCTCTTCCGCTGGCCGCCCCGCCGCCTGCAGGCCCGGAGGGGGCACTGCACCCCGCGCCCGCCGCCCCGCCGCCTGCAGGCCCGGAGGGGGTACTGCACCCCGCGCCGCGCTCCCCGGCCGTGCGCGTCCCCCCGCGCCCCCCTGTCCCGGGACCCGCCGGCTCCGGGGCGGCTCTGCGCGCGCCCTGCCCGAGCCCCGGGGACTGAGGGCGCACACCTTCGCATCACTGCCCAGCGGGATGCAGGGGTGAAGGGGGTAAGGGGTGAAGGACTGCAGCTCCGGGCCGTGGAGCCGGCCCTCCCCATCGGCCGCGTTAGCTTTTATTGTAAATGCGCTCGGCTCAGGGGCTCCACACGTTAGCGGACCTGGAGCCGAAATGCAGGCTCTGGGCGCCGGGGGGCGTGACAGCCTTCCCGGCCTTTGGGACAAGGTCCCGGGCGCTGCACCCCCAGGAAGCGAGGTTTGGTTCTCCCGGCCTGCGGGGGCCCGGGGTGCTCGCCCCGAAGGTTCTAGACCTCGAACTTCAGCCTCTCGGGTCGGCTGGGGCGCGGCGCCTTTAAGGACCCGACCTACCCAGTCAGGTGACCAAGCCGTCGCTTAGCAACGGGACGCCACGCGATCCTGGTGGCGCGGGCTGCGGAGAGGCTGTGCCTGGCCTTTCTCGTCCCGTGGGCGGCGGGATGTCCCGGGAGAACCCCGGAGAGTGCGCGGGGCCCGTGGAGCCCGTGGTGTGCGCGGGGCCCGTGGTGTGCGCGGGGCCCGTGGAGCCCGTGGTGTGCGCGGGGCCCGTGGTGTGCGCGGGGCCCGTGGAGCCCGTGGGGCGCGTGGAGCCCGTGGAGCCCGTGGTGTGCGCGGAGCCCGTGGTGTGCGCGGGGCTCGTGGAGCCTGTGGTGTGCGCGGGGCCCGTGGAGCCCGTGGTGTGCGCGGGGCCCGTGGAGCCCGTGGTGTGCGCGGAGCCCGTGGTGTGCGCGGGGCTCGTGGAGCCCGTGGTGTGCGCGGGGCCCGTGGGGCGCGCGGAGCCCGTGGAGCCCGCGGCCCAGGCCCCGATGGAGAAGACCAGCGACTACTACCGCGTGGACGAGGACCTGCCTGCGAGGTTCAACCACCCGGCGTGCTTCCGGGGCTACCGGTGAGGCCGCAGGTGGGGGCCCCCTGGCTAAGGCGGGAGAGGGGCCCCCTTCTCAGCCCGCGGCCCTGCGTCCGCTCAGATAGTCCTGTGTGAGCCCGGGGGCCCAGCCCGCCTGGAAGAGCGAGGTCAGCTCTGCACCAAAGGCTGCCGGGGGCTGCCCGGAGCTGGGGACGCGTGTCAATGGGCCCAGCTACAGTGGGGACCGACCCCCGCAGGAGTCGGGAAGCCCGGGCCTGAAGCTGGGGGTGGGGAGGGAGGGAGCCTCCACTCCTCTCCGGGCTGAGCGGAGCCTGGGGAGTGGGAACCGGCCCGCGTGCCGGCTGGGCCAGCGGAGCGGTGGCTGCGGCTGTTTTGGTGCATTGCAACCGCTACCCCCTCCACCCCTCCACCCCGCTGGGCAGTGATGCGAAGGTGTGCGCCCTCAGTCCCCCTCCATCCCGAGTGGGATCTGTTCTCCTCCCCTCCCGGAGAGAGCACTGGGAGGGTGGGAAGATCGCAGAGCCCGGGACCTCGCAGTGCGGTCAGAGGTCAGCTACTCTGTTAGTAGAGTTGGTACCAGGGACTGCAGGCATCTTCTCAGGAGGCCGGGGAGTGAGGGACCCCCCTCCTCTGGGAGGGGGGAGGGCCTGGAGGCCGAGCCACACACAGCTCCTGGCCTACCACCACCCAGGAAACAACCACGTGTGCCTGCGATGGGAAGTTCTCTCCGGCTCTTCTCTGCGAAGGGCAGGGCAGAGGCGGGCAGAGGGCCCAGGAGGCCGAGCCTGCACGCCCGGGAGCCCACATCTCCAGCTGGGGGCATTTCCACCGTGAAGGCGGCTCGGGCAGGGCCATAACAGAGGGTCTGTCCCCGCAGGAGGACCAGGGAGCCGGCCTCGGTGTACAGGACCAGTAACCAGGCCTACGGGAGCCGGGCGCCCACCGTGCACGAGATGCCGGTGAGCGGGGAGGAGGCCGGGGAGGGTGGGTGTCTCTGGAAGAGACCGGAACCCCGATTTCTCAAAGGGCCTCACACCTGGGGGAGGGCTGGGAGCGCCCGGAGCTGCTGGAGGAGGCGGGAGGGAATGAAGCCGCTCGCCCGGAGACCTGGCGGTGAAATTGCTCAAGAGTACTCGCCCACGGTGCCCGGGGGACCGGCCCCATCACACACACAGACAGACAGACACACACACACGCAGGCACACACAGAGAGACATGCACACACACAGACATGCACACACACACAGACACACACACAGACATACAGACATGCGCACGCACACACGCAGACACACAGACACACACACGCAGATACACACACAGAGAGACATGCACACAGACACGCACACACACGCACAGACACACACAGAGACATGCACACACATGCAGACATGCACACATGCACACACAGACATGCACACACATGCAGACACACACACGCAGGCACACACACAGACATACACACACATGCAGACATGCACACACACACAGACACACGTGCACATGCGCACACTCCTGTGCACGGAGGCTGTCCGTTCTGAGGCAAACAAGAAAAGGTCCAATAGCTGGCCTGGTGGCACAGACTGTAAACCAGGAACTGGGGGTGGCGTGGGGCGGGACCCCGAGTCAGGGCTGGTAGCCACACGCAGGCGCGGAGCTGAGCCCGGTGTGACGGTGGGAGGCGGCACACTGGTCCTTGTCCTCACCGGCCTCGCTGCTTCCTAAGAACAGAGACTCTTTTTCTCCCAAAATGCCCGATGGCGAGCCGGTAAGAGTGCCCGTGCACCGCCGTGTCCCCTTTGCGCTTCCAGAAAGTGTTCCACGCATGTTCGAATAGCTTCTCCAGACAGCTGGCAGCTGCTGGAATGTTCCGGAACACTTCCCTGAACGTCCACGTGGAGAAGAGCAACGTGATGGGCGCCGACAACTGGGTCACCTCCTTCGACCGGCTGAACTTCCACCCCAGCTACAACGTGCGCCGGCCCTCCATCTGCAACGACTGACCCCCCCCCCCCCCCCCGGCTGCCCAGCGGGACGGCCGAGCGCCGCTGTCCCTCAGGCGCCTCTCCTGTGTGACGGCCACTTCCCGTCTGACCGCTGACCGGGAGGGCGGCTGCCTTGTCTCTGCATTAAAACGTTGCCCCATCCCGAGTGCCCGGCTCACCTGGGGTCGCGGGCAGGTCGGCGGGCGTGGGGGGGGGTGTCTCTGTTGGGGACCTTGTTCCTGCTCACGGTGCTCCGCGGGGAGGGTCCCCGGGGGGGTGGGGCCAGGGAGGTGCCGCAGAATCCTCTGGAAAGCCCCAGGCAGGAGGGCCGTGAGGGTCCCTGAGCCACAGGCAGACTCGGGTTCCCGCCAACACCCCGGCCACGGGGAAGCCGGGCGGGCGGCCAATAAATGGGGTTTCTTTCTCCTTTTTAAAAAACAGGTTAACTTTTTTAGAGTGAGAGAGAGAAACATCAACCGGCTGCCTCCTGCACGCCTCCTACTGGGGACTGAGCCCCGCACCTGGGCGTGCGCCCTGACCGGGAATCGAACCCGTGACCTCTTGGTGCACGGATGACGCTCCACCAGCTGAGCCACACCAGGCTGGGCGGCAAAGGCTCCTCAGGAAAAGCCCGAGGAGCTCAGGGCACTGAGAGGGAGCCGTCAGCCCTGGCTGGTGTTCTCCGGGGCGGGAGGTCAGCCCCCGCCCCAGGGTTTCCGGTTCGATTCCTGGCCCGGGGCACAAACGGGCCTGGGTGGTGTTCGCGCCCGCCCCGGTCACGGTGAGTGCGGGAGGCGACCAGTCAATGTGTCTCTCAGATCAATGTGCTTTTCTCTCTCTCCCTTCCTCCCTCTCTCGGAAAAGCAACGGAAAAAAGAGCCTCAGGTGAGGATTAACAACAAAATAAGGGAGCTGTATTTTCCTAAAAAAAAAAAAAAAAAGGATGCCAAGCTCACCAACGGCACCACCCAGTGAATGCGGGCACGGCGGGCACAGCTTCGGCTGTTTGTGGCCAATAACTGCCGTTTCTCACATCTGCTTCTGAGGCACGGCCTGCACTCTGACTGCACTCAGTGGAAGGCGTCAGGAAGGAGGAAAACACACACCTTTGTGCACACGCTTCTCAGCTCTGGCTCCGGTCCTCCGGCTCTGCCCGCCAGCTTCATCGTCTCCTTCCCTCCCTTCCCTCCCTCCCCGCGGAGAGCGAGCCCCGGGGGAGGTTTGGGGCATCTGCTCATCACTCCGTTCAGCTGCCGTTTGCTTAAAGCCAGGAGCTCCTTACGCTCAGAGCTGCTTTCACCTGTGCTTCTGTTTTCCTTCAGTGACCTTTTCCTTTTCATTCTAGTCAATCAGGGTAAGAGGTTTCAGATCTACTGACAGCTCAACGCTGGCAGCAGCACCGGCAAGGCCAGCCACCGAACGCCAGGCCCCGAGCCCCTTGGCAGCCCACCTGAGCCGCCGCGGGCTGCAGGCGGGAGGCAGGGTCTGCCCGCTTCACCCCCTAGCAGGCCCTAAACTAACCCGGGGGATCAAGGTGATGATACTTAGTTGTTGTTTTTTGTAAATGTTTCTTTAAAAAATTTGACTTCAGAGAGAAGTGAAACATCGATGACCAGAGAATCATCCATCGGCTGCTTCTTGCACGCCCCCCACGGGGGATGGAGCCACAGCCATGGCACGTGCCCTGACGGGGAATCGAACCCGGACCTCCTGGGCACTTGAAACCTCATCATGCTCTGCACACGGACGCTGAGCGCACGGCTGCCTGCTCTGGGCAGAGCCCGGCTGGGAGTGGACAGGGCTCGGGCACAGAGTGGTTTATGGGCTCTGCCTGTGCTCAAGGACAGCGCGGGACGGGAGACGGCACAGGCCGGGTGCCGGGCCCTCCCGCGTTGGTGCTTTGCCACGTGCTGGTGGGAGGCTGCGGCCACAGAGCTCAGAGGATGTGCTCAGCTGCCCGGCCTGAGGCCCCTCTCACCTGCCACATCCAGGAACCCCTGACGGAGGCCTCAGGGCGGGGGCGTGTGGGGAAGCCACGGAACCCCTCCGGGGCCGCCCTGCAAAACCCAACAGCTCTGGTTTCCAAAAATAGTTTTTACAGCACTTTAAATAACTTACAAAAGAAAGCTACAAAAATCATATTTACCAGGACACACGTGTTAAATAAGGGCAGCGCCTCCCGTTAGTGTACACATGTGCAGGGCGGTCACGGACCTGTCCCCCTGCCTGAGGGCCCGGACACGCGGGTGCTCACCGCGGGAGGACCTTGCCCGTGGCCGCGGGGCTGCCGTCCTCCACGGAGGAGTCGCTCAGCTCGCTGGTGTCGCTGCCCCAGGCCTCCCGGTCCTCCCGGCCCGCCGGCCGCCGGCCCCTCAGGTCCAGCCCGTCCTCGTCGGAGCCCGAGTTCCCGCCGCCGCCGAGCGCCCTCCGCCGGGGCCAGGCCCGGGCCTGCTTCCCCAGCAGGCGCGGGCGCCCGAAGCGGCCGGCGGCCGGGGCCTCCCGGAAGGCGGAGAAGGCCGGGCCCTGCAGCGGCAGGCTCAGGCCGGGGCCGAAGAGCCCGGCGGCGGGCGGCCCCCAGGCGGCGCTGCCCCCGAAGTGGAACAGCTGCGCGGGCAGCAGCGGCGAGAAGCCGGCGAAGGGCAGGCCCTTCCGGGGGCCGGTGGCGAGGCCGGTGGCGCCCGGGGCCCGGCCCTCCGGCCCCCTCTCCCTCTCGCCGCCCAGGGCCCCCTTCCACGCCGCGCCCCTGCCCCCCGAGCCCAGCGCCCACGGGCTCTGCAGGGCACTCTGCTGGGCCACGAAGTCGCCCCACGGGAGGGCGAGGCCGGCCTGGGGCGCCCCCTCCCTGTCGGCGCCCGGGCTCCACGCCGGCGCGCTCCGGCTCTGAGCGGCCACGGGCAAGGCCCCCCCGGGACTCCGAGCCCCGGCCTCCGCCTCGGCCCCGCAGGACGCCCCCCGCGGGCTCTGGTCCCGGGGAGGGCGAAGGCTCCTCCTGCCCGCGGGGCACCCTCCGGCCCTCAGGGTCCCACCGCCGCCCCGGGGAGCCGCCGGCTGGCCTCTGGGCGGAGCGGCCGTGGGCTGAGGGGTCCCCCTGCCCCTCTGGCTCCGGGTGCACATGCCCGGCTGCGGGGCCGGGGCCCCCTTCCGGCACAGCGGCTCTGGCCTGGGCCCGCTGCCCGGAGCCCCTCCCGGAGTTTCTGAGCCGCTCTCAGTCTCCTTGGCCTTCTCGGCCAGAAACTTCCGGATCTCCAGCTCGATGCTGTCGTCACTGTCCACGGAGCTGCTGTCATCCGACCGGAGGCCGGGGCCGGCGGCCGGGCCGGGGCGGGGGGCCTCGGCCCCGCGGGGGAACGGACTGGGCCCCGCCGGGAGGGCCTGGGGCGGGCCCGCGGGCCCCGTGCCGCCCGGCCCGGCCCGCTCGGTGGGGCAGCAGAGGCCGCAGGGAGGCCTCCCGGGCGGGCCGGCCCAGCCGTTCCTTCTGGACCTGGAGAGGCAGCTCTTCAGCACGGCCGGGCCGGCCTGGCCGCCCCGCGGACCCAGCGCCTGGGTGCCGCCGAACCTGACCCTCTTCCGGCCGCCGGCCCGGGGGTCCCTCCAGCGCCTCCGGAGCCTCCGCTTGGACCGCAGCAAGTCCTTGATGGCCGAGTCCAGGTCCTCGTCGCTGTCCAGTGAGCTGCTCTTGTCCTCCGAGCTCGCCCTCCCGTCCACAGCCCCGGCCTCGGCGGCCTTCCCGGGGCCCGGCGGCACCCCGGCCCTCGTGTCTGCGGCCCCGTGCTCACCCCCCGGCCCGGCTGTCCTGCAGGGGGGGCCCTGCCCCCTGGCCTCGCCGTCCCTCCCGGGGGCCTTGCCGGGGCCGGGGCCAGTGTCCGGGGCGCCCTCCTTCCCCGTCTCTCTCGTTCTCTTGGGGATCGAGGACCAGACGGCGCCAGCGGCCGCCCTGCGCTTCCTCCTGCAGCTCGGCGGAGGCTCCGGTGCTCTAGAGGCGGGCGCCGAGGGGTCGCCGGCCTGCCGTGGGGGGCCCGGCGGCGGCGGCAGGGGGCTCTGTGTGGGCGGCGGGCAGGTGTTCGCCCTGGCCGGCAGAGTCCCCGACTGTGCCTTCAGCGCCAGAAAGTTCCGGATCTCCTGCTCGATGCTGTCGTCGCTGTCCACAGAGCTGCTGTCGCAGTCCGCGAGGGAAGGCACACTGGGGGGGCCCGGGGGTGGGCAGGCGGGCGGCGGCCGCGCCCCGCCCTCCCCGGGGGCCGGCAGGATGGCTTTGGAGATGTCCAGGATGGCCTCGGCGCACATCAGCTCGGCGGAGGTGTCCGCCAGCCGGCTCCTGGCCGCCGCGCTGCCGGGGGCGGCCGGGGCTCTGGGCTCCCTTGGCGGCTGGGCAGGGGGGTCGGGGGCGAGGGGGCCCAGGTCCGCAGCCTTCGAGGCCGCCGGCTTCCTCCTGCCTGGCGCTCTCCTGGGGGCGTCGGGTGAGGCACTGTGGGCGGCGTGGCCGGCGCCGGGGGCAGGAGGGCCGGGCGGCTGCTCGCCCGGCGGGGCCTTCGGGGGCGGGTCCCCGCTCGCCGCCTCCCTCCTCTCCCGCTGGTACCGCTGGATGGCCTCCTCGATGCCGTCGTCGCTGCTGGAGTCGGCCTCCGTGCGGTCGGGGTCCGGGCCGGTGCTCCGGACGCCCGGTCCCCTCCGCCCGGGGCCCAGGCCCCTCCGGGCCCGGCCCTTCCCCGGGGCATCCGGCCTGGGGGGTGCAGGCTTTGGGCCACCCACGCTCTCCGGCTCAGCGGCGCCCTTGGACCTGAGGCTCCGGGGAGGAGTAGCTACGGTGGCCGGCCAGGAAGGGTTTGGGAAAACAAGCTCCTTACCAGCGCCCGCTGCGTCCTGCCGGGGCGCCCTGCCCGCCGGCTCCTTGCTGGGCCTGAGGGCGGGTGTGGCCAGGTGGTCACCGGGGCCCGGCTTCCTGTCCGCCGGCCGGTCGCCGGCCGGGGCCTCCAGCTGCCTCTTCTCGCTCAGGAACCGCTCGATCTCCGCCCGGATGCCCTGTTCGAAGGAGTCCTCACTGCTGACGCTGCCCGGGGAGGCGGGGCCCGGGGCCTGGCCGGCTCCCATGCGGCCGCCGGGGGTGCCTCCTGAGCCAGGGGCCCGCTTCGGGGGGCACAGGGCGGCCGGGGCGCTGTTCGGAGGCGGCTCTGGGCGGCCCGCAGGGTCCCGGGCGGCGGCGGCGGGCGGCACGGCCCCGCTCTTGGCCTTGAGGTACTCCTGGATGGCCTCCTCGATGCCCCGGTCCACGGAGTCATCGCTGTCGGAGTCCCGCCCCGCGGGGCCAGGGGCCGAGGCCGCCTCCTTCCCCTTGGGGTCCGAAGGAGCAGCGAGCCCGCAGGCGGGGGCGGCCGGCGGGGCGGGGCGGCCCCTGTGGCCCCCTCGGTGCAGGCCGCGCTCCTGGCTCCGGCCCCGTGCCGCCCGATCGCCGCGCAGCGAGCTGATGATCATCCGCACCCGGGCGCTCACCGCCGCGCCCGCCCCGCCCTCCGGCTCCGGGAGGCGGCCGGGAAACCTGCAGCTCCCGGGCGGCCCGCAGGCCTCCCACGCGGCCTGGAGGGGGAGCACCGGAGGCGCGTTCATGAGGAACATCCTAGCCACCGCCCGGGGCGTGCCCCGGGGCCAGTCTGTCCGCGCTCGCTTCACATCCTGCGGGGAAGAGAGACGCGGTGAGACGGTGCCGGTGGCCGCCGGTCAGCAGGCAGCACGGCCCCGGGCTGTGCAGGGGGGCTGCCGGGAGGGCTCAGGAGGAAAACGCGTCTTTGCCAGCCGCCCCGCCCAGAAGGCCCACGTGAACGCACACGTGTCTGCCCTTCCCCGTCCCCGCGCCCACGGCGCCTGCACCTCCTCCGGGGGAGAACAGGCTCCTGGACCTCCGGGGGCTGCCCAGCGCCCAGGCGGCGAGGCCACTCACCCTTCTCCGCAGGTTCCGGGGCAGGAGGACTCGGACCCTATGGGGTGAGCGGGCGGGACCCCCGGGGGCCGGTTCATTCTTGACGGGAGCCGAGAGCCCCTGAGGGAGAACATGACAACAGGTGAGCAACTCAGCAATCACTGCCCCAAACGTCTTTACCGAGTCACCTTTTACCTAAAAACCAGTGGCCTGGTGCACAAATTCGTGCACATTGAAAGAAAACGAGTTAGAAGAAATATTTTAATATCACCGTTTGCCCTTTCTCTGTAATAGAAGTGTCAGCCAAATTCATGATGGATAATGACAGATCGAAACACACGTGTGGGACTGGAGCCAGTGAGAGCTTTATATGTATCGTGCCTGCGCAAGTCAACTTAGCCTTCTCTAGCTATTGAGTAAACTTGCTTAATTAGAGCTGCTTTCTGATGCAGCTAACCTTTTCCAGCCCAGTGAAGCACCCAACTTCTCTTCCAAGTCATTGTGAGCAACACAGCAGTAAATACCAACACGAAGCAGATTATTATTGTAGATCACGCAGGGAGGACAAAGGGTGAAATATTTAACTGCAGCCGTGTTTGACTATATTCTGTGCAGTGAGAAAACCTGAAGTCATTGTCAAGGTCCACCATTTTTTTACTTCTTTTCAGTCGGGTCAAATTTCTAAGCTTTCTAAATCTCTGTTTTCCTGCTAATGAAAAGAAAATAGGATTCCACCGAGTCTCCTATCTCCCTACTCCAGGACTAATGTGAGGGTCAATGAGATGAGGCACGTGAAAACGCTTCACAGACATTTGTTTAAAGTGTAAAATGTTTCCACCTGGCTGTAAAGCAGGTCGTGTTTCTAGGCTGGAAACTTCAAGGAGGCTGGTTCCTAGGGAGAGGAAGCCGGGGGTATTTTGCGCCATGGGGTCTCGGCAGCATTGGCTGCATTTGGTGGGTTGACACTCAGGGTGGTGGCAGGGCCTGTGTCCCATTTGGGGGAAACCAAGTATTGCTTTGTGGGTGCCAGGTCCGTGTTGCTGTTTCTCTGTAAATGGCCAGTGTGCATTACGGGGGGCAGCTCCTGCATTGAGTGTCTGCCCCCTGGTGGTCTGTGCATCATAGTGACCAGTCAGATGGTTGGACTCTTAGCATATTAGCCTTTTATATATATAGATGTCAAATGTAGCCCAGCTGCCTTGGCTCAGTGGTTGAGCGTTGACCTATGAACCAGGAGGTCAGGGGTCAATTCCTGGTCAGGGCACAGGCCTGAGTTGTGGGCTTGATCCCCAGTGTGGGGCGTGCAGGAGGCAGCCAATCAATGATTCTCTCTCATCATTGGTGTTTCTCTCTCTCCCTCTCTGAAATTAAAAAAATACATATATCACACACACACACAAACCAGGAACTATGGTGTCAAGGGATTCTTGCCCTTACTTGAAGCTCTCATCAAGGCCAGGTTCAGAGTTTGGATAAAGCGGCCAACGTTGGTGTGTCTCAGGCCTGAGGTCTCCGTCGCCCCACCTGCCCGCGTGGGTCCTGTCCCACGTGTGAGAGACTTCGGGCTGCCAGGACAGAGGCAGACAGAGCTCACAGGCTGGTCACATATGTGTATCGTTATGGGAAGAAGCAGCATCCAATTAAGGGCTCAAACTAACTTTTGAAAGAATTTGCCCTGAGGCCAAATAGAGTTCACCACCACCACCAGTTTACCACCCCTGGGCACAGTGGGCGCCGGGGTGGCCCAGCCCCCAGCCCTGGCACTGCACCCTTGGCCTCACGTCCCAGCCACAGAGCAGCGGCACCAGCCACGGAGGGGCCGGGGGTGAGGAGCCGCCATGGAGAGTGCTAACGCTTAGCACTCCCGTGAGAGCGGGCCGCGGACAGGCCGCAGCGCTGTCCACACCGGGAGGCCGAGCGGGAGCACCAGGCGGTGCTGACCGAGAGGAAGGCGTAGACGGCCCTGGCTCTAACGGTCTGTGAACTGTGCACCGCCTGGGCCAGATCCAGGCTAAACGGCCAGTGCGTCTCCGGCAACGGCCAGTGCCTTCAAAGCAACTGCCCGAGGCAACCTGTCAGGACAACTGCCTAGACCACACTGCCCCTGCACCCCAGCCCAGGCCAGGCCAGAGCTGCTGGGGGGACACCCAGCGGGACCCCAAAGCCTCACGCTGCCAGAACTGAAAAGTGGTGACAGATCCAGGGCATCCTCTCAGGCTGGACACCCTCCTCCAGGCAAAGAACACAGCCTGGCTCCCTGCACCTAGTGCCCCCATCCATCCCCAATGCCCCATCCAACCCCAATGCCCCATCCATCCATCCATCCCCAATGCCCCATCCATCCCCAAAGCCCCATCCATCCATCCACACCCCAATGCCCCATCCATCCATCCACACCCCAATGCCCCATCCATCCATCCACACCCCAATGCCCCATCCATCCATCCACACCCCAATGCCCCATCCATCTATCCATCCATCCATCCATCCCCCAATGCCCCATCCATCCACCCCCCAATGCCCCATCCATCCATCCTTCCATCCATCCCCAATGCCCCATCCATCCATCCATCCATCCCCAATGCCCCATTGATCCATCCACCCCCCAATGCCCCATCCATCTATCCATCCATCCCCCAATGCCCCATCCATCCATCCATCCCCCAATGCCCCATCCATCCACCACCCAATGCCCCATCCATCCATCCATCCATCCCCCAATGCCCCATCCATCCATCCATCCATCCATCCATCCCCCGATGCCCCATCCATCACCCACAGTGGTCCAGCCCCTGGTGCCTAGGGGCGGGGTGTCCCCGGGGATTACGGAGCGAAGGGCTGAGCGAAGGGCCAACCGGAGGTGGGAGGTGGAGGTGGGGGTGGGGGTGGACCTGGGGCAGACAGCAGGCCAGGCCTCACAATCCCAAAGCTCAGCTGGTCCCCTAGCAAAGCTGCAGGCCAAGCCGTGCCTGGGGTCCGAGGCGGGTGAGGCCTTCTCACCCCTCCCTTCCTGGGGGCGCTGAGGCCGCACCCTCTGCCGGGCCCCGCCAGGTCCTGAGCCACGTGGGTGAGCTCCGCAGGGAGGGCACCCGGCCCGGGCTGCCCCTGGGGCTGGGCGGCGGGGCGCCGGGGACCCACCGGGAGCTGCGCCGACGCCGCTGCCTCCCGCGGGGCCGGGGCCGGGGGCGGAGGCGCCGGACGCTGCCCTGGGCCTCACCTGCCCCACCTGGCGCACCCCCTCACCCACCCCCACCCCGGCTTCCAGGACGCGGGCCCGGGCCGGGGCGCGGGGCGGGGCCTGGGCTGCCGGGGCCGCGACTCCCGCCGGGCGGACCCAGCCCCGGCGCCCGCGATCGCGCCTCCGCCCCGCGCCCTCCGGGCCGCCGCTCCGGCCGCAGCCCGCCCGCCGCCGCCGCCACCCCCGCCCGGCCCGGCCCGGCCCGGCCCGGCGGCCCGGGAGGTGCGGGCTGCGGGCGCGCGGAGGGGCCGGGCTCCGCTCCCGGCGCCGCTCCCCCCCCCCCCCCCCGCCGGCGTCCGGGGCGCGGAGGGCGGGGCGCGCGGGGCGGGGCGACCCCGGGGCCCCTCCCGGACCTACCGGCGGCGGCGGCGGCGGCCGCTCCGGAAGCCGTGCCCGCGGCTGGGCATCATGGGAATGGCACGGCGAGTTCCGGGGAGGCGCCGGCCGGCCGGACCCCCGCCCGCGAGCGCGCCCACCTGCCGGCGCCGCGGGCCGGGCCGCCCCCTCCCGCCCGGCGCGTCCTGGAGCCGCGAGAATGGATTGTCGGGGTGACCCCCACCCTGCGGAGGCGGGGACCCGGGCTGCGGACCGCCCTGTCCTGTCCTGGCCACTCGGTGCTGCAGCCGGGAAGGCCCGCCCTGCACACCGAGGTGGCTGCAGGCGGGGGGGTGGCTGCAGGCTGGGGGTGGCTGCAGGCGGGGGGTGGCTGCAGGCTGGGGGTGGCTGCAGGCTGGGGGGGTGGCCGCAGGCGGGGGGGTGGCTGCAGGCTGGGGGTGGCTGCAGGCGGGGGGGTGGCTGCAGGGGGGGGGTGGCTGCAGGGGGGGGTGGCTGCAGGCTGGGGGGGGTGGCTGCAGGCTGGGGGTGGCTGCAGGGGGGGGGTGGCTGCAGGGGGGGGTGGCTGCAGGCTGGGGGGAGTGGCTGCAGGCTGGGGGTGGCTGCAGGCTGGGAATCAGGATGCGGGTAGCTACTTGGTTCTGGGGTCCAGACCGGGGCTGTGAGCGGCCGTGTCCCCAGGAACCCCTGCAAGTCCCCCCCCAAATACCCCCCTCCCTCTGCCTGGCCCCAGGTGCCCCCCTCCCTCTGCCCGGCCCCAGGTGCCCCCCTCCCTCTGCCCGGCCCCAGGTGCCCCCCCTCCCTCTGCCCGGCCCCAGGTGCCCAGCTGCGCGCTGCAGGGCCAGGTCCACCCAGGCAGCTGCCCTGGCCTCCAGCCACCGCGGCCTCGGGGTCATGGCCCAGGAGCCAGGCCGGCAGGGTTCCAGCCCATGTTTCATAGAAGCCTCCGGCGGTCACTCAGGAACTGGCCGTAGGGCCCAGCCGGTGTGGCTCAGTGGTTGAGATTGGGGCTAGAATCAGGAGGTCACATGTGGTGGTGTCCGGCTCCACCTCCATCCCTAGTGGGGGCTGTGCAGGAGGTAGCCGATCAAAGAATCTTACTGGTGTTTCTATCTCCCCCTCCCTCTCTGAAATCAATAGAGAATAAATGGGAGGAAGGAAGGAAGGAAAGAGGGAGGGAGGGAGGGAGGACTGGCCACAGGGCCCCTGAGCGTGTAGGGGCGCTGGAGGAGGGGTTGGGGAACTGGTGACTGACACCCACCCCTCCTGTCCTGCTCACCTGGCCTGAGGGGGAGGGGAGGGGACACGAGGGTTCTGTCACGGAATGGAGGCTCGGACGCTTTCCCAGTTTTATTTCTTTTAAAAAAAAATATTTTATTGATTTCAGGAGGAAGGGAGAGGGAGAGATAGAAACATCAATGATGAGAGAGAATCATTGATTGGCTGCCTCTTGCACGAGCCCCACTGGGGATCAAGCCCACAAACCAGGCATGTGCCTCTGGCCGGAATCGAACCTGGGACCTTTCAGTCCGCAGGCTGATGCTCTATCCAAAGATCACACCAGCCGGGGCTCCCACTTTTATTCTCAAACAACCCAGAGATCTCCGCCCACGGCAAGGCCAGGGGCAGGACGAGAGGAAGACAGCGCATCCGTCTGTCCGTCTGTCCGTCCCTGCGGCTGCCTCTGCGGCAGAGGCTGTGGGGGTGATCCAGGCGTCTGTTTCGTGTCTGGAAAACGCCCGCGTTCGGTGAAATAAAAAGCAGCGGCTTTTCCCTGGGCCCCAGGAGGGGTCCGTCTGGTCTCCGGGCTCAGGAACTGTGGCGGCCACGTGTCTAGAGACCCATGGGAACGTGGTTTTAATAAACAATGTTTTCTCATTACAAGAGTCACGTTCTGTTCCCGTCGGGGCCTGTGCTGAGGTTTGGGGCTTGGCCTCCAGGAGGGGGCGAGTAGGAGGCAGCCTATGGATGATCTGCTCATCGGTGTTTCTCTTTCCCCACCTCTTCCTCTCTGTAAACATCAATTAAAAAATACGGAAAAGAACTAGGCAAAAACAAAAAAATAAGAATAAAAACAAACAAAAAACAACCCTAAACAAACAAAAAATGAGTAAAATTCCTTCCCCGGGGTTTGGGAGAAGGTCCCTGAGGATTGCTAACAGCCCGGAAACACAGACGGTAAATCTTTGGCGTGGGCTTCCCGGGTTGGCGGTGCGGTGACCTTGGATAAGGGTCACCTGAGTGTGCCCTCAGGCTAAGTGCTTAGAAAAAGCCTGGGCCGAACACCAGGAAGCATTTTGCCAATCCCAGCCCCTCCGGCCACTGAGGGTGAGTGGCCTGAACTGGCCGGGCCCTTCCTTTCCCTGCGCTCTTTTTTATTTGTTACTCCTCGCCTGAGGACACCTCTTTGCAGTGATTTTTAGGGAGAAGGGAGGGGAGGGAGGGAGAGAGGGAAGGAGGGAGGGAGGGGGAGAGGAACACCGACTTGAGAGGCACAGCAATTGGTTGCCTCCCGCACGTGCCAGGGGTTGAACCTGCAGCCCAGGTGCGCGCCCTTGACCTGGAATTGAACCTGCGACCCTTCAGGGCGTGGGCTGGCGCCCTCACCTCGGAGCCCGGCCCGCACGGGGCTGTTCCCGGTCATCGGGGCCAGCGCACGTGCTTGCCGACCAGAGCCAGGCCCACGGCGGGGCTGCACTGGGAGGCGGGCAGCCTCCGGTGACGCCCGATGGCGGCTCCTGTTCTGGTGCACGCGCCCCTCACCCCCAGGGGATCAGCAGCCGCACCTGCCCACGCTCCCGGGGGGCGGGGGTGAGGGCCCGGCCGTGTGGCACCTGGGCAGCTTGGCCTCTTCAGTGGGTGTTGCCGTGCTGCAGTGGCAGGGACCCAGGGGAACCAGCGGCCACGCAGCTGCTGACCAGAGCCTGCACCTGGCCCCTGCACGCGGCCCTGGCCCCTGACATGGCTCCTAAATGCGGCCCCTGCACCTGGCTGGGGCCTCCCCCAGGGCAAAGGCCCGCCTCCAAGAGGGAGCCCCGAGAGACCGACCAGGGAGCAGGGGCGGGGGGGTGGGGGCCTGCCTGGCGGGTGCTGACGCCCCAGACGCACGTGGCCCCAGCCCGTTACTGACTCGGGGTGTTTCCTGCTGCACACGGGTGCCCGCAGCCCTGAAGGTCCACACCGGGCCTTCTGCAAGCCCTGTCACAAGGCCCTGCTGCTCTTGAGTGTGTGTGTTCGAGAGTGTGTGTGAGAGTGCAAGTGTGTGTGTGTGCGCATTAGAGTGTGTGTGAGAGTGTGTGGGTGAGTGTATGAATGTGTGTGTGTGCGTGCACACATGTGTATGTGTGTGAGCATGTGTGAGTGTGTGTGTGAGTGTGTGTGTGCGTGTGTGTGTGTGTGTGAGAGTGTGCGTGAGTGTGTGTGTGAGTGTGTGAGTGAGGTTGTGAGTGAGGTTGTGTGTGAGTGTGCATGAGTGTGTGCATGAGTGTGCATGTATGTGTGTGTGTGCGTGAGAGAGAGTGTGTGTGTATGAGTGTGTGCATGTGAGTGTGTGTGCATGTGTATATGTGTGAGCATGTGTGTGAGTGTGTGTGAGTGAGTGTGTATGTGGGGGGACCTGCTCACGGCCCTAGGAGTGGATGGGGAGGCCCAGAGGCCCGGGAAATCAGAGCCCCCAGTTTTGTGACCACCCCCCCAGCTCAGCGCCCGGCAAGGATGTTTGAATGAAATGAGGGCCCGGGGCCGGAGTGGCTCAGGGAATAGAGCGCCGCCTGCGGACGGAAGGGTCCCGGTTCGATTCCCAGTCAGGGCACAGGCCCGGGTGCAGCTCAGCCCCAGCGGGGCGTGCAGGGGCGGCCGTCCACGGTTCTCTCCTCATGGATGTTTCTCTCCCTCCCCCCCTCCCCTCCCCTCCATGCCCCGTCATCATTAATCACCTCCTCAGAGAGGGTTAGCGTCACCCCTCTCTGGGCTGCATGTCACTCCGTGTGGACGGACCACGTGGTGTCTCCGTCACCAGGCCGGGGGCGTGGCTGTTGGCGTGGGCCGCCCGCGCGTGAGGAGCTGCTGCGCGTGAGGAGCCGCTGTGCGTGCATGAGGAGCAGCCGCCGCGCGTGAGGAGCCGCCGCAGTGCGTGCGTGCGGGGACACCCAGGACGGCTGTGCGCCCGCTGACCCCCCTTGACCCCTGTCAGCCAAGGAGTGGGGGTCCTCGGCCGCCCTGAGGTCCAGCCCGGGTCTGCAGTCCCCTCCAGGGCCACAGGGAGCCGGGCGGGGGGACGGAGGGGGCAGCGGCTCTGTCTCCTCTGCGTCTGTATCTCCAGCTTCTGGGCAGCACTGCGTCCCCAGCATTCACACCTCGAACCCTCACCGCCCTGGTGGCGGCATTGGAGGCAGGGCCTGCTGGAGGGGCTGGCCAGGGCCCGGGCGGGCCGCCGGGCACAGCGAGAAGGCCGCCCCCGTGCCAGGGGCCCAGCCTCCCGGAGCCTCCCTGGCCGCCCCTGGGTCTGGGCTCTGGCCTCCGGAAGGGAGGGCTCCCCGAAGCCGAGGACCCCACCCCACCTCCAGGGCCAGGCGCAGGGAGGTGAGGTCAGAGCATAGGTTTATTTTTAATATCATTTTATTAATTTCAGAGAGGGAGGGAGGGAGAGGTAGAAACATCAGTGATGAGATGGAATCATGGATCGGCTGCCTCCTGCACACCCCCCACTGGGGACTGAACCTGCAACCAGGGCATGTGCTCTTGACTGGAATCGAACCCGGGACCCTTCAGTCTGCAGGCCGATGAGCCACACCGGCTGGGGCGGATCCCGTGTCTACTTAACCTTTGATCCTTTACACATGGTGGATATTTTTGCATCGATTTTGATTTTAACAATGACACTGAACACTTTGTGGAAAACCTGATGGTTGAATTTATTGGCCTCCCCTTAACGCATTCTGTGCTGCGGACAAGGGGCTCCCTCTCTACCCCCGCCAGGCCCTGCTTCCCAGGGTTGGTCACCGGGTGCAGGGATGCCCGCTCTGGCCTCTGAGTGCCAGGGTTCCCCCACTGGAGAGGTGGGGCGCAGGTAGGAGAGTGTCCAGCAGGGGGCAGCCATGCTCTGCCTCAGATTAAGGCCAAAAGTGGAGAATTGCCGTCACTCAAATGTTTGCAAAACCAGTCCCTCTCCCACCCTCTGCCCCCACCCCCGTGTCCTGGGGAGGCGAGCCCCCCCCAAGGCTGAGCCCAGAAATGCCACTCCCGGTGCTGACCACTGACCATAGCTCCTCTTTAGAGAAGTGCTTCAGCCTGGGTATGTCAGCCTGGGCAGCTGACCTCCAGGGCAGCCGGGGAGCGGGAAGGGGGGGATTTGAAAGTCCTTGGTGCGTGGAGCTGTGGCTTTTTCGTGGTGGGAGGTGGGGCGGTGGGGGGCTCAGGTCTTTGAATCACCAGGGCAGGGACTGCCCGCTCTGGGCCTGGCTGTCTTCGTTCTGGGCCTCTCTGCAGGCAGCGTGGCCCAGGCTGAGGGCCCGGAGAGACACTTCCCCAGGGCGGGGCAGCTCTGACCTAGCTGTCCATCCCGCCCTTCATGGAGATGGGCTGCGGGCTCCAGTGAGCACACACTGCGTTATTGGGCCCAGGCCCTGCCTCGTCCACCACCATCCCTCCACTCAGGTGCTGAGCATGTGTGTGTGTACCCATCCGTCCTCCCGTTCATCTCTGTCCATGTGTAGGTTCTTCCATCCACCATCCATCCACCATCCATCCACCGTCTATCATCCATCCACCCACCATCCATCTATTTATCCATGTGTCAGTCTATCCATCATCCGTCCATCCATTTATCTTCCATCCACCATCCATCCAGCCATCCACCATCATCTATCATACATACACCATCCATCCATTTATCCATGTGTCTGTCCATCTACATCCATCCATCTATCCATCCATGTCTCCATCCCTCCATGTGGATGCATCCATCCGTCATTTATCCACCATCCATCCATCTACTATGTATCATCCATCCACCATCCACCATCATCTATCATCCATCCACCATCCATTCATCTATCATCCATCCATTTATCCATGTGTCTATCCATCTACATCCCTCCATCCATGTCTCCATCCTTCCATGTGGATGCATTCACCCATCATTTATCCACCATCCAGCCATATATCTACCCATCCATCCACCATCCATCCATCCACTATCCACCATCCACCATCCATCCATCCATCCATTCATCATTTATCCAGCATCCATCCATCCACTATCCACCATCCACCATCCCTCCCTCCCTCATTCTGAAGATGCTTTCTTTGAGTAAGTGGACACTCTGTTTAGGAAGCTGGGGGC
The DNA here is from genome assembly GCA_949987585.1 of Pipistrellus pygmaeus. Lineage (NCBI taxonomy): Eukaryota > Metazoa > Chordata > Mammalia > Chiroptera > Vespertilionidae > Pipistrellus > Pipistrellus pygmaeus. Next base: position 73,345,517 of record OX465313.1, on the reverse strand, counting down.
AGGTTTGGGAGAGACCCAACAGGAGAAACAGATCTGTCTCTGCCCTCACAGGGCCACAGTCTGGTGGGTGACGGGTGGGGGAGGGCAGCTTGAGCTCAGGGAGACCCCGGGGGGTGCCTGGAGGGGAGACGGCGGGGCTGGGCTGGCAGGCCTGTCTCCGGCGCCCAGCGCTCCGTGGAGGCCCGGATGTGGGGCAGCGGAGGCGGCACGCAGCTGTCTGTGTTGACGGCCCACACGGCGGTGCCGCCGGCCTGCCCACCGGCCATCTGCCTCGGCCCGCCTCCCCAGCGGGCACCAGGGCCCCGCCGCCTGGCTGCCCGCACCGCCTCCCGCTGCCTGGGCTCATCCTGCCAGCACGCCTGCGCCTGGGGCCCTTGGGGGGGGGGACCGGGCTGGGCCTAGAACCCGGGACCAGGGGGACGCCTTCCCGGCCCTTTAACGGCCCCCAGCGGGTCCATGCCCCTGGAGACAGGGTGCCCCCGTCGGAATAGCAGTGCCCTCAGGGCGAGGGGCCCCAGGAGTGGCTTCCCAGCAGCCTGTGCGGCCCTCACACCAGGTCTCCGAGGAAGCTCCCTGGACGGCCTCCGCTCCTCCCGCCCGAGCTCACGCCGACTTCCTTCTGGGGCTTCAGCTGTGAGCCGGGCAGCCCCCCGCACTGCCCCGGGGAGGGACCCCTCACTGCCCCGGGGAGGGCCCCTCCTCACTGCCCCGGGGAGGGCCCCTCCTCACTGCCCCGGGGAGGGCCCCCCTCACTGCCCCGGGGAGGGCCCCTCACTGCCCTGGGGAGGGACCCCCCTCACTGCCCCGGGGAGGGACCCCCCTCACTGCCCCGGGGAGGGCCCCTCCTCACTGCCCCGGGGAGGGCCCCCCTCACTGCCCCGGGGAGAGCCCCTCACTGCCCTGGGGAGGGACCCCCCTCACTGCCCCGGGGAGGGACCCCCCTCACTGCCCCGGGGAGGGCCCCTCCTCACTGCCCCGGGGAGGGCCCCCCTCACTGCCCCGGGGAGAGCCCCCTCACTGCCCCGGGGAGGGCCCACAGCCCCCTCACTGCCCCGGGGAGGGCGGCGAACGCCTCTCGGCAGCGGTGAGGTCAGCAGTGAGGCTGGCCCCTCCTGGGTCAGGGAATCCGGGCCGGACGGTGGGGGTGGGGGGTATCTTGGTCTAGAAAGCGCCTGGGCCGGCAGACAGTGAGGAGGGCTGAGGGGGGAGAGGAGGCGGCGGGAAGACGGGTTTACACCCCGAATCCCGACCACGAAGGGTCCCGTGCGGCCGGGGGCTCGTCAGGGACCTCCCGCCCCACAGCGCCCGCAGCACTGCCTGCCGAGCCTTCCCGGTCTCTGCCGGTGAAATATGGGCCGGCTGTTGCCGTGGCAACCACTCATCATTTATTGATGACCCGAGAACCCACTTGCTCAGCCGCCCGGGAGTGATTTGCCGGTGCCGGTTCCCGCTGGTTGGCTCCGCTGAGCAGCCGGCTCTGCCCACGGGCCATTTGCTCCGGCTCGGGTGGGGGACGGGCGGGGGGAGGGGTGGGGTGGGGAGGGGAGTGCCGTGGCCCCGCTCCTGGCCCCGCGCTGTCCTCCCGGCCCCACAAGGGACCGTGTGTTTCTGCTGCTGCTCCAGGGCGCGGCCTCGCCGGGGCGCGGGAGGAGCAGCCCTGCCTGTGTGCCGGGCGGCGGGCCCAGCGCCCACTCCGAGGCGCCAGGCGGCCTGGCCCGCTGCCCCCGCCTGCTCCACCGAGCGGACCGGCCGCTGCCGGTTTCCGTGGCCGGGGGTGCGTGTTCTGTGGAAACCGGGGGAACGGCCCTGCGACCCGGAGCCACGCGGCCAGGCGTCTGCCACTCGGCCCGGGCCTCCAGGAAGTTCTGATAGAAACATGCACATGGCCCTGGCAGGGGTGCCCGGGGTGGGGGGGCCCCTGGGGGGGGGCCCGGGGTGTGTGTGCCCCGGGGTGGGGATGCCGGGGTGTGTGTGCCCCGGGGTGGGGATGCCCGGGGTGGGGGTGCCCCAGGGTGGGGGTGCCCGGGGTAGGGTGTTGGCCTGCGTACTGAAGTGTCTCGGGTTGGATTCCCGTCGAGGGCATGTCCCTGGTTTAGGGTCCGGGTGCGGGTGGAGGCAGCCAGTCGAGGGGACGGGTTGTCTCTGCCCCCGCCCCCCCTCTCTCAGAAAAGCAGGAAGTGTCCTCAGGCCGGGATCGCCCACAGCAAACACCAGACAAACATGCTGTAACCCGCCTAGTTACTGGTGGAATTTAAAAACGGAAAATACACACGACACCACAGAGGCTGTTTCAGCCGCTTCTGAGGCCTGAGGGACGGGCACTGGGTGTGCGGCCGCCGCCCCCTCCTCTCCCGGACTTTCCGCCCCCAGGCTCTGTGCCCGGCCACCAGGGCAGGCGGGCGGCCCCAGCCTCCCGGTGGGTCTGGCCGGAGGTCTGGCCGGCTGGGGCAGCAGGCACCGGGAGTGCGCTGCACGGGGCTGGGGTGGGCACTAGGGTTGTGGTTCTCGCCTTTGGCTCCTGAAGGAGCCAGCTGCAAGGAGGTCATCTTGGCCCGGAAGGGGGCCCGGGCCCGTCTGCCTCAGGGGCCTCACCAGAGACTGGGCAGGGCTGGGGGAGGGGCAGGTGACGGCTGTGCTGAGTTTATTTTTATTTTAATTTTTAAAATACATTTTATTGATTTTTTACAGAGAGGAAGGGAGAGGGATAGAAAGTTAGAAACATCGATGAGAGAAACATCGACCAGCTGCCTCCTGCACACCCTCTACCGAGGATGTGCCCGCAACCAAAGTACATGCCCCTGACCGGAATGGAACCTGAGACCTTTCAGTCCACAGGCCGATGCTCCATCCACTGAGCCACACCGGTTTTGGCTGTGCTGAGAGTTTAGGGGAGGGCAGGTGTGGGTGGGCCCGGGAGCCGCTCCAGAGGGGACTGGAGGGTGAGGGGGGAGTCTCTCAGGGGCAGCCAAGGGCCAGCCAACCGCTGAGGGCGCCTCTCACAGGGACGGCTGGTGCAGTGGCTGAGAGAGCTGGGCGGTGCGTCTGTGTGCCCGCCCGCTGGGCCCCTGGGCTCCTCGGCACCCGCTGGGGGAGGGGACGGGAACGGGGCGGGGGAGGGGCCGCCCTGGCCTCCAGGAGCTGCTGATGGATGACCGCGGAGGGAAGTTAGGGGTCCGCAGGGAACCGGCGCGGTGTGTGCAGGAAGGAGCCATCCGTCAGGCGTGGTTCAGCGCCATTAGCGCTAACACCGAGCTCCAGCCTGCGGGAGGCGGAGGGGGCGGTGCGGCCGAGGGGTGGTGGGGCGGCGGGGCTGGCTTGGTGCTGGGACCCTGCTGCTCGCTGCGGCATGGGGAGCAGCCAGCCCCCCGCCCTGTGTGGGGCTGAAGGTGCCGTCGGGCGTGCTCCCGGGGACGGAGGTCTCGGGCCCAGGGCTGTGGGCTCAGGGACCCCCAGGCCCTGTACAGCGGGCGGTGCTCTCACGGAGCCGGGCAGAGGGCTCAGCCTGGCACCTGCCGGCCGCGTGGGCCTGGGCGTGGGGGGTCCTGGCTCTCCGTGACCGGCCAGTGGGCTGGCCCTGCCTTGTCTGGGCCTGGCTGCCCTGCGCGGGGAGAGGTGGGGAGGTGCCCCCCCCCCCCCCCAGCCCTGAGCTCACTCGGGCGACAGGAGACAAACCGCCCTCCCTCCCGCGAGCTCACCGTCCTCGGCCACAACGAGCTGTGGGGGCCTGGACCCCTGAGTGCCCCATCCTGAGTGCGGCCGAGCTGATGGCGCCGCATGGGCGGGCGCGCTGGGGGAGCCGTGTCCCCAAGGAGCTGGGACACGCCCCCAACATGAGGAGCCGGTGTCCGGGTTCCGGTGCCGAGCCCCCTCCCTGACCCCGGGGCCCACTTCCGGGAGGGGCATGGCAGCTCGGAATGCCCGCGGCCCCTGTAACCCGCCCGGGGCAGAATGTGGGACTCACTGAGGCCTGCATGACCTGGGAGGCCGGGGTCAGGCCGCTGCTGTGGGGCCACTGTCCCGCCCTGCGCCCTCCGCCCCCCGCCCCCCCGGCCCCCGGCCCCCGGCCCCCGACCCCCGCCCCCTGCCCCCGGCCCCCTGCCCCCGGCCCCCGGCCCCCGCCCCCGGCCCCCGGCCCCCTGCCCCCGGCCCCCTGCCCCCGGCCCCCGGCCCCCGCCCCCGGCCCCCGGCCCCCTGCCCCCGGCCCCCGGCCCCCCGCCCCCCGCCCTCCGGGAGCTGCCTGCCCACGGCCCACGGCCCCGCAGGCTCTGCGGGAGGTGTGAGTGCTGACCCCGAGGACGCCCGGGTCCCATGAAGGAGAGTCCCGAGGCCCCGGGCAGGGCGTGGCAGCGTCTCCTGTGTGTGTGTGTGTGTGTGTGTGTGTGCACACGCATGCGCGGGGGGGGGGCAGTGGGCAGGGCCCCACAATGGGAGCCCCGCAGCCCACACTTCCTGGGGGTCAGCAGGTGGAGGGGCCGCCCTGGCCCCAGCGGCACCGGAAGGAGGGTCTGTGCCCGGCTCCCGGCTCGGGATGGGGCGGGACCTGCACGGCCGGGTTTCCTAGCAACCGGATGAGCCCGAAGCAGGTGCCGCCCGACTTGGTTGAACTGAGACCGGCGTCCAGTCCATCAGGGGTCGCTGCCCCCTGCACCACCAGTGCCCCTCGGAGGGCGTGGCCTCCCTGGCAGGCTGCCTGGTGTGGGCGGTCCCGGCCCCGGGTGGGGGCCCGGCGGGAGGCGGCCTGGGCCGGGCTGGCAGGCAGGCTGCCCTCAGCTGGGCCTGGGCGGAGCGCGGGCGCCGTGCCCGGGGCGGCAGATGGCTGTCAGCCCCGCTTAGCTCAGTGTCCTCGGAGCGGCCCAGCGCGAGGAGCCGGAGCCGGAGCCGGAGCCCAGGGCTCCGGTGGCACCTCCCGGGCCCGGATGCTGGTCCAGGAGGCACGTGAAGGCCAAGGGAGCGGCCCAGCGCCGACCTGCCGGCCCGGCCGAGCGTCACCAGGGGGCGCCCGGGAGGCCCAGGACCCGGAGCGCTCACCCTCAGCGGGCCCCTCCGTCCCCGAGCCGGCTTCGGGGGGGGGGGGGGAGGGTCTGTCCATCCCAGCGGCCGGCCCCGCTCCTCGGGGGGTCTGTCCATCACAGTGGCGGGCCCCGCTCCCCAGGGGCTCTGTCCATCACAGCGGCGGGCCCCGCTCCCCGGAGGGTCTGTCCATCCCAGCGGCCGGCCCCGCTCCCCGCCCCCCAGCCCTGCACAAAGCAGAGCCGTCCCCTCTAAATCCTCCTCCCGGTCACAGTCCCGCCCCGCCCCCAGGAAGAGCAGGCGGAACCCCACGCTCCAGGATCGCTTTCCTGACGTGAGCCTGAGCCAGAAGTGCTGCGTCTGTGCCAGCCCCAGGCCCCTCCAGAGCAGGCCCGGCCGGAGGGGTGACTGGGCCGTGGCCACACGGGGAGCCGCCCACAGCCGGGCCTCGGGCTCGGCTCCAGGAGGACCCACCCCACCGGGCGCTGCAGCCGCCGCAGCTCAGTCCGGAGCAGCACCTGCTGCGGCCCGACCCGCGGCTGCTCCTGCCTCCGGGCGGCGTCCGCCTCAGGTGCCCCCGCGGCTGCCTCCATCGGACCGGAGGACCGGCCTGCGCTGCTCCTGAGGGTGCAGTCCTGCAGGACGAGCAGGGCGGCTCTCCCCTCTCCCCTCTCCCTGCTCCCCGCTCCTCTCTCCCTTCTCCCCTCCCCCTCCCCCCTCCCCCTCCCCCCTGCTCTCCTCTCCCCTCTCCCTTCTCCCCTTTCCCCTGCTCTCCTCTCCCTCCTCCTCCTCCTCCCCCTCCCCTCCCCTCCCCCCCTCCCCTCTCCCACGCACCAGGTCCCTCTGGGCATCTCGTGGGTGCACTGCAGCGTGGCCCACGGCTGGTCTGGTCCCGTTCCCGCCTGCAGCGCAGGGCCGGACAGCGAGGGCCTCTGCTTCCCTGGCCCCGCGGCTCCGCCGGCCGCACACCCGCTCCCCCACCTGCCCAGCCAGAGACCCCGGGAGGGCCGGCGGCGGGAGGTCAGGGCACAGGCCCGGGTTGTGGGTTCGATCCTCAGTGGGGGGCGTGCAGGAGGCAGCCGATCCATGATTCTCCTCATCGGTGTCTCTCTCTCCCTCTCCCTCCTCTGAACCGAGTGAAAATATGACAAAAAAGAACAAGAAAACCCGGTGGGCCCTGCGCCCAGGAGCTCCCACAGCCTGGGGTTTGGGCAGCGCTGTCCGCTGCCCGGAGACAAATCCTCCCCCTCCCCCTCCCTCTTCCCTTCCCCTCCCCCCCTCCCCTCCCCACGCAGCTGGCGGGGCGGGTCTGTCCGGCACTCACTGTGGGCGCCCCCCAGCCTTCCCCACCCCCGCCTTCCCCCTGGGAGCCGGACCAGCAGAGGCTGGGGGGGAGGGTGCAGTCCCAGGAGCCCTTCCTTCTGCCCGCAGGGGTGTGTGGGGTGGGGGTGGGGGTGCAGGGCAGGGAGGGTCGCCTCCCGCTGCCCCAGTGCCGCCCCCCCCCGTGGCGGTGAGGCGGGCCTGGTGCATCCATCTCCCGCGCCGCCCGCAGACACCGCGCTGCGCCTCCGTGTCGCAGGCACTTACACGGCCGTTTATTTACATTTATGTGCGAGGAGCAGGCGGAGAGAGGGCCGTTCAGTCCGTTCCTGCCTCACGGCCGGGGGCAGCGGCCTGGCTTCTCCAGCACCATGGGCCACGCGGCGGCCGGCGCCGGCTGTGCGGGCAGGAGAGTCCACCGCCAGCGGCAGCTCTTGTTCAAATCCCACCCCCACACCGAGCCCTGATCCCACCCCCACGCTGAGCCCCGATCCCACCCCCACGCTGAGCCCCGATCCCACCCCCACACCGAGCCCTGATCCCACCCCCACACTGAGCCCCAGTCCCACCCCCACACTGATCCCTGATCCCACCCCCACCCTGATTCCCGATCCCACCCCCACGCTGATCCCTGATCCCACCCCCACCCTGATTCCCGATCCCACCCCCACGCTGATCCCCGTCCCACTCCCACGCTGAGCCCCGATCCCACCCCCACGCTGATCCCCGTCCCACTCCCACGCTGATCCCCGTCCCACTCCCACGCTGAGCCCCGATCCCACCCCCACGCTGAGCCCTGATCCCACCCCCACACTGAGCCCTGATCCCACCCCCACGCTGAGCCCTGATCCCACCCCCACGCTGAGCCCTGATCCCACCCCCACACTGAGCCCTGATCCCACCCCCACGCTGAGCCCTGATCCCACCCCCACACTGAGCCCTGATCCCACCCCCACGCTGATCCCCGTCCCACCTCCACCCTGATTCCCGGTCCCACCCCCACACTGAGCCCCGGTCCCACCCCCACGCTTGACCTGATTCATGTTAATTCTTTTAAAAATTGAATTCAGAGAGGGAGAGAGATAGAAACATCAACGATGAGAGAGAATCATTGACCAGCTGCCTTCTGCATGCCCCCCACGGGGGATGGAGCCCACCCCGGGCCTGTGCCCTGACCCTGTGCCCTGACCCTGTGCCCTGACCGGGAGTGGAACCCTGACCTCCTGGTTCGCAGGTGGTGCTGATCGCAGAGCCCCTGGGGCGGGCGGCTCCTGGAGGAGGCTGTGTGACCGTGGCTCGCAGCTGCTCTCCCAGCTGGAGGAACGGCTGTGCGCACCCTGAGCCGATGAGGGCGAATGGCTGGCTGCTCTGGCACCTTCTCCTGCAGAGACAGCAGCGCTGGGAGCACGCGACGGCCCCGGGAGCTGGGCTGGGCGTTGGCAGCTGGGGACGTGGGGGAGGGGGGCAGTGAGAGGTGGGATAAAGCTGGGGGAGGCAGGGGCGGAAGGGGAGGCTGGGTCGTTGGGGGAGACGGTCAAAGGCAGAGGTGCTAGGGGAGGTGGAGGGAGGTTGGGGTTGGGGGGGCCCGCAGGGACAGGAGGAGTCCTGAGCAGAGGCCGTGCACGAGGGGTCCGGCAGGGCGGTGGCCCAGAGGCTCGGGCGGTGACCAGATCTCTGTCTCTGTCTCCCCCCAGCACCTCCTCTGGAGAACCTGAACCCCAAACTGAGCCCCGAGCGGCCAGGCACACCCTCCGGGGCCCGGACCGCCCGCACACGGTGTTCGTCAGGAATAAATCCTGTTTTTGTGTTAAAACACCAGCAACCTGCTCAGAAGGACACGCCGCCCGCCGCCCGTTCGGAGCGGAGGCCACGCCGGGTTCCCGCTGCCCCAGGCAGAGCGCCGTCCGGACCGGGAACCCTGCCCGTCAGACCCGGGGCCGTTTATCGGCTTAACGGCGCACACGCGTGCTCGCGTGGCCTGTGGGTGGTGTTCACACGCCCCCTCCTGCTCGGAGCGGATGGTGAATTCCCCTCGGAGGCACAGCCGCCCTGCAGCGCCGGCAGCTGGGGGGGGGCTGGGAGGGGCCTGGGGACCGGGGCTGGTCCTTCTGTGTCGCTGTGGCCGTGGCTGGGGGTCCCCGTGGGCAGGCCGCCGGGTGCTCGGGGGCTGAGGACACAGGCCGGTGACAGCCTTCCCGGCGGTGTGGGGTGGGGGGGGGAGTGATGGCACAGGGGTTGGGGGACCCGACGCAGCCGGCTGGGAGCTCAGGAGGGCGGTGTCCCCTGGGGGGCAGTGCAGAGCCCACATCCTGTCCTGCCCACACACCCCCACCCTCGGGGCTCTGCAGGGGCCTGGCGCCGGGGCCCGGGTTCGATGTGGCCCGGCCCCGAGCTGTGTGGCCTCGGGTAGGTCCCCGCCCTCTCTGTGCCTCAGTCGCCTCTGTTGTCTCCCTGACAATGGGGGGCATGTGCTGTCTGCACCCTGAGGGCTGTGGGAGGATTAAAACCTTCGTGTGTGTACGGTGCCCAGCCTGTCACCCTCGGGACCCCGCCCTGCCCCCCATGGCTCCTCCCCGCGGGGCCCCGCCCACTCCCAGGCGTCCTCCCAGGGCGCCCGCCCCCGCCAGGGTCAGCCCTTCCGGCCCCGTCACTGCACAGGGGCGTGAGCCCTGAGCCCGTGGCTCTGGAGGACGCGGTCAGCTGCCTGCAGGGCCCCACTGAGCGGCCACCGGCATGCCTGTGCCTGTGTGCACGTGTGTGTGCATGTGTGGATACCCGCATGCACGGGTCTCTGTGTGTGCGCGGTGCAAACGTGCATGCACATGTGTGGGTATCGGCGTGCGCATGTCTGCACGCGCATGTATGTAAGTATTGGTGTACACATGTTGTGTGTCCCATGCACATACACAGTGCACATATGTGCATGTGTGTGCACCATCCCTCCCCTGGCCTCCTGTGTGTGGCCAGGCCTGCGAGGGACTGAGTGCAGGCTGCGTGGCCGCTGTTAGTTCTCCCAGCCACTGGCCCCGCCCCCCGCCCCCCTGCCCTCTCCATCCCACACCCCATCTCCCGAGGCCCCATGGGGGGGGAGGGAAAGCCGGTGCTGCAGGAGCTGTGACAGCTGGAAAGGCTGGCTCCTCGCAGCTCTTGGCCCAGACCTCCACCCTGAGCCCCGGGCTCCCTGGAGGAAGGGGGTCAGGCTGCTGCGGGAGGGCGGCGAGAGGGAGGGGTCGGGCCGGGGAGGGAGGGGTCGGGCTGGGGAGGGAGCGGGCTGGGCCGGGGAGGGAGGGTCTGTGCTGTCAGCCCAGCGCCGGGATGTTTATGGGGTAATTATCACGCGGCATGCACACTCCACAGCCAGCACAGAGCAGTCAAAACGCAATCTTTTTGCGGTTAGCAGATGGAGAGATCCACCGCCGGCCCATCCATCACGCTGACGGCACGGGAGGCGGGAACTAAATGCGATTTGTCTGCTGGGCACGCGGAGCCGCTGTGAGCCCGGGTTCGAGGTGCTGAGGGGGGGTGCCCGGGCGGGCGGCGGTGGGGGCCCAGCCCGGAGGGCGGCGGTGGGGGCCCAGCCCGGAGGGCGGCGGTGGGGGCCCAGCCCGGAGGGCGGCCCGCTGAGGCTGGGCGGGCCCGGGAGGTGGGGCTGTGGCCAGGGCCTGAGCCCCCCACGGGCTGTGTCCCACGTCGGTGTCCCGGCCCCGGGGCAGGGCGAGCGCTCAGGACACTGGGCCTTCCTGGGGAGACCCCCCCCCCCCCCCCCCGGTGCCTGGCTCCCTGCTGCCAGGGCCCTAGGCCCTCCCCCCCCTCACCCCCCCCCCCCGTCCCGCTGGGGCACCTGGAACACGCCCCCCCATCCTCCCGTCCTTAAAAACAAACTCGTTTGTATCGACTTCAGAGAGGAGGGGAGGGGAGGGAGAGGAACGTCAGTGATGAGAGAGTCACGGACCGGCTGCCTCCTGCAGGCCTCACACGGGATTGGGCCCACACCCCGGGCCTGTGCCCCGACCGGGAGTGAACCCTGACTCCTGGTTCAGAGGCCGATACCTAACCACCGAGCATGCTGACTGGGCCCCCCCCCCCTTCATTTACTCCCGCACCCGCCCCGAGCGGGTCAGAGGGAGGGACCCAGCCCTGAGGGCCCGGGAGGCGCTGCCCCCCCCCACTCTCCCTCCTGGCTCCGTTCTCCCTCCTGCTCTGCCCTCATGCTAACGGGCAACCTTTTTCTGTGCAGTGACTTGTCCAGGTGGAGGTGTGTGTGTGTGTGTGTGTGTGTGTGTGTGTGTGTGTGAGACATTGTGTATGTGTGTGTGTGTGACATTGTGTGTGTATGTCTGTGATATTGTGCGTGTGAGTGTGTGTGTGTGACATTGTGTGTGTGTGTGTGACATTGTGTATGTGTGTGTGTGACATTGTGTGTGTGTGTGACATTGTGTGTGTATGTGTGTGATATTGTGCGTGTGAGTGTGCTGTGTGTGTGTGTGCTGTGTGTGTGACATTGTGTATGTGTGTGAGTGTGTGTGTGTGACATTGTGTGTGTGTGTGTGACATTGTATATATGTGTGTGTGTGTGTGTGTGTGTGTGAGAGACATCGTCCGGCCCGTGTCTCTTTGGGGAGGATGTCAATCACCAGGCGGCTCCTCCAGGCGGTGGGCACCGGGCTGGGCGTGGGGAGCGGTTTCATTGAGGAATTTGTCCGTTTCTCTCCCGCGGGGGCACGTGGCTGCCGTGTCCTCACACGTGGAGGCGTGTTACGTGTGATGCTGTCGTCACGGCTGTTTTTAGATCCGCCCCCCCCCCCCTGCCGCCCGCGCCCGGCCTGCCAGCTGGCGGCCCCGGGGGGCGGAGGCGGGGGTTCGCGGGGGGGCGGTGCTGGTCCCTCCTCTCGGGCTGTGATCTGGGCGGCCGCTCGTGGGGGTCAGAGGGAGGCCTCCTCGCCCTCAGGCTCCCCACACCCCAGCCATTAACCCCGTCACTGCCCGGACCGGCTCTCGCTGCGCCCGCGGTTCTGACACAGCGCTTCGTTATTTTATTTATTTATTATTTTAAAAATATATTTTATTGATATTTCACAGAGCGGAGGAAGGGGGAGAGAGAGAGAGCTAGAAATGTTGACGGGAGAGAAACATTGACCAGCTGCCTCCTGCACCGCCCCCACCGGGGATGTGCCCGCAACCAACGTACATGCCCCTGACCGGAATCGAACCCGGGACCTTTCAGTCCGCAGGCCGACGCTCTGCCGCTGAGCCACACCGGCTTCGGCGAGCGCTTTGTTACTGCCTCCGTGCGGAGCGCATTCCGGCTCCACGTGGACAGGGCGTGGCCGGAGGGCCCGGGCCTTCTCCCCGGTCTCCCCGAGTCGCCGACACCACGGCTGTGCCAGAGCGTGTGGCCGGCGTCCCCGCAGCGTGTGCCGAGGCTGTGCACCCGCGGCTCAGCCTTTCTACACGGCTCCCCTCTCCCGGCCTGAGGTTCCCCGTGTCTCCGGGCTGGGCCAGCACCCGCTGCCCCGTCACTGTCCCGCCGGCCGAGGTGGACCGGAACCGGAGGCTGCTCAGCCTGGAGCTCTGAGGGCGGAGCTGACCACTCACCGGAGCTGAGACCTCAGTGGCCGAAGCAGCCTCCACCCGTCAGTCTTACGTCACTCCTTGCTGATTGGCTGTTCCTGGAATTGCCTGTGTCCCATAACCTCAATAAGAGGGACAGCAAGGGGGGGAGAGGGGAGGAGGAGGTGGCGGGGGGCAGTCCTCCCCCTGGAGGCGGGCTCCGGCCTGGCCCCCAATGTTCTCAAGTCAGTACTTTTCCGTCTCATTTGTGTGCGGCCTCCCTCCTCCAGACCCGAACCCTGAACCCGAACCCTGAGCCACGCAGGACGTGAAGGGCTCCCACACCTGACCTTTCCCGGGGGGGGGTCCCCAGTCCCCACGGCCCCCGTAGCTCGCTGGCTTTCATTGGCCGAGGCCGGAGCCCAGTGCCGGCCTCCCTGCAGAGGCCCGCGCACAGGTCCTCACCTCCTCCCGCTCAGGCGGGTCCTCACGGAGCCTCTGTGAGTTGGAGACCCGCCCCTCTGCCTGGCCCTCCCCCACAGCCCCTGAGTGAGGGCCTCCGAGTGGGGGCTGCTGGGTCTCCCTTCTCCCTCCTCCCTCCTCCATCCCCCCTCTTCCCCTCCCCCCTCTCCCCCTCCCCCTCCCCCCTCTCCCCCTCCTCCCTCTCCTTCTTCCTTCCCCTTCCTCCCCCCTCTCCCCTCCCCCCGTCCTCCTCCCTCCTCCTCCTCCCCCTCCTCCCTCCTCCCCCTCCCTCACCTCTCCTCCCTCCTCCTCTCCCCCTCCCCCTCCACCCTCCTCCCTCTCCTCCCTCCTTCCCCTCCCTCCTCCCCCTCTCCCCTCCCCCCGTCCTCCTCCCTCCTCCCCCTCCCTCACCTCTCCTCCCTCCTCCTCTCCCCCCCTCCTCCCCTCCCATACTCTGCTTCCTGGTCTCCAAAATGCAAGGAACAGGCCAGGTGCGGTTCCTATGGCAACCGTCTCCTCCGGCGCTGACGCTGGGAAGCGGGTTTTCAGCTTAATCTTCCGGGAAGTCTCCCCGCGCCCCAGCCGTTTAGGAGGAGACGGAGGGGCGCTGCTCCCCGCCCGAGCTGCCCGCCGTGGCCGTGGCCATGGCCGTGGCCGTGGCCGAGTTAGTGCCGTCTTTGCGCTCTGCCTCTCCCAGCCAGGACCTCCGCGGGGGACTCAGCTCCTCCCTCCGCCAGCGGCCCACCGCCTCCCCGCGGCGTGGAGCGGGTGCCCTGCTGCCTCCGCCTCGTGGGCGGGCCGAGGGGCTTGTCCAGCCACGGGGCTCATCAGGGCAGAGTTACCCTGACCCCCGTGCAGCCTGTCCTGGCCCTGCTCCTGACCCCTGACCCCGCCGGTGCGCCCAGCAGCTGGAGAGACAAAATCTGACTTGACCCCTCCCTCCTCCCCAGACGAGCCTGGGCCTCAGTTCCCTCTGTGAGACCGGGTCCATCAGGGCGCCCTCCTCCTTGGCCCCGAGGAGACGGAGTGCTGCTCCCGGGCCAGCGTGGCCGTCACCCCCGTGGCCGGTTCCGTGGCCTGTTCCGTGGCTGGTTCTGTGGCTGGTGTCAGGAGGGACCTCAGACAAGCCTCCAGACGTCCTGTCAGCCCCCACGGCCCCGAACTCTCTGCTCCCAGCGTCTCTTTAAATATTTACGTGGTGAGACTCGGGCCGAGCCGATGGCCGGTCTGGCTCTCGGCCGCGGCCGCCGCGGGCTGTCCCAGCCGCCGGGACATTTGCCGGATGAAAAGCGACAGGAGAGAACGGAGGCTTTTAAGGCGGCAAAATGCCACAGGGAGCGGGGAGGCCAAGCGTGGGCTTCACTCCCGGGCAGGATGCTCGCTCCCACCCTGGCCGGTGTGGCCCAGTGGATAGAGCATCGGCCTGCAAACTGAAAGGTCCCGGGTTCGATTCCAGTCAGGGCACAGGCCTGGGTTGTGGGCTAGATCTCCAGCGTGGGGAGTGCAGGAGGCAGCCGATCCCTGATTCTCACATCATGGATGCTTCTCTCTCTCTCCCTCTCCCCTTCTCTCTGACATCAATAAAAACATTAAAAAAAGAATGTCCCACTGAGCCTCCCGCCACGTAAGCGCTAATTTCTCCGCTCGACCCGGGCCCAGGGCCACCTCCCGGGGGCGCCACTGGAGGACACGTATCCAGACGGGTCGACTGGACACACACACTGTCCACGGGCACGTTTCTGCAGACGCCCCGGTGGGCGTCGGACCCGGTGGAGTCCCGGCCTGGCCCCGCCCGCAGCCCTGTGCCCGGCGCCTCGGGGACCCCTGAGCGCGGCCAGGCCTGGGGGAGCCAGGCGGCCGGGCTGAGAGGCGCTCCCGGCCTGCGCGGGCACGCTCCCATTAGTCTGCAGCGGAATTATTTATGGCCCCTGATCGCTCTGCTGCGTTTCCTTCCATAATTCATGTCTCAGAGGTTTTGTTTTTTTTCTGAGCTCCCACACGGAGGGACGCAGGCCAGCGCGGAGGCCGGGGCAGTGTGAGTCCAGGGGCCTGCGGGCCGGAGGCCGGGACTTTCGGGAGCTCAGGGGCCCGGCGTGGCCCTGCATCCTCATCCTCCTGCAGTTCGGGGCTGCGGTCCGGCCGGCCGCCCCGGCGGACAAGCCAGGCCGGCGGAGGCGTGGTCAGTGGAGCCGGCCCGGAGCCGGGGAGCAGGTCAGACACGGGGCTCTGGCCGAGCAGGGTGGGGTCGGGCAGGGGACAGGGCTCGTGGCCTCTTTTAAAATATTTTCATTGATGTCAGAGAGGAAGGGAGAGGGAGTGAGCCACAAACATCCACGATGAGAGAATCACGGACTGGCTGCCCCTGCTCGCCCACAACGGGAGGCGGTCAGGCCTGCCCCCCGGGCCTGAGTCCGAGCAGGCCTCGTGGCCTCTGACCTCGTGGGAGAGACCCTGCGGCCGCTGCGGGGTGCGGGGTGCGGGATGTGGGATGTGGGGTGTAGGGTGCGGGGTGCGGGGTGTGGGTGTGGGGTGGGGGGGCGGGGTGCAGGGGGCAGGGGGCAAGGGTGCGGGGTGCAGGGAGCCGGGTGCGAGGTGCGGGCTGCGTCCTTGGCACCTGCCAGTCTTGTCCTCCCTGAGTATAAAGCAGCTTCTGTGGGCAGAGAAGCCCGAGGAGCAGATGGGATCGGAAAGGAGGCATGAACAAAGTGCTGCCAGGAGCCCGGGGCAGGGAGGGGGCCAGGGCAGGGAGGGGGCCAGGGGCAGGGAGGGGGCCCGGGGCAGGGAGGAGGCGCGGGGCGGGGAGGGGGGGCGCCCGGAAGATGAAAGGCTGGCCTGGGTCGGTCGGGCGGTTCTGGTAAAAGCGCGGCTTCAGAGCCCAGCGCGGCCCGGGGAGCTCAGGAGGACGGGGAGATTAGGGATGGAAGGAGGGACGGGGCGGATGGGGTAACAGGGTGAGCGGGGAGCAGAGCGTGTGGAATACCAAAGCGCCCGCCTCAGAGCGGGGAGTGGGGAGCGGGGAGCGGGGAGCGGGGAGCGGGGAGCGGGGAGCGGGGAGCGGGGAGCGGGGCCAGACGCAAGCTAACGGGAGGGGCCCCGGCGAACTCCACGCGGACATCTTGTTCTGAGCGGTCTCTCTCCGGGCCGGGCAGCTAGGGGGACGAGGGCGCTGGACGGGGGGGGGAGCCGGGGGGCCGGGGGGCCAGGGGTCCGGGCAGCCAGGGGGCCGGGGAGCCAGGGGGCCGGACAGTGGGAAACAGAGTGACCTTTAGTGAGGGTGTGGGTGCTGGGCACCGCATGTGTGCACGTGGGTATGTGTGGTGTGTCTGTGTGTGCTCGTGTGTGCGTATGTGCATGTGTGTGCATGTCTGTACATGCAGGAGCATATGTGTGTGATGTACTAGGTGTACCGGTGAATAATGAGGATTTTTTTCAATAGACCGAGTTACACGTATGTTGATATACATGCGATTTGATATGTATGCTTTTTTGTTGTATTGACAGTAAGCTTCAAAACTTCATGTCAAATTTGCTGAAGGTGTTAACATCATAGATATTTTTACGCTTAAAAATATCAAATTTCATGCCCAAAAAAAGCATTTGCAGGAAGTTTTAATTCATTACTTTATTTTGAAGAAAAGTGCTGCTGAATACTTCGGGAAGCTTATGGTGAACATGCTCCATCTCAAGATACTTCTGAACGCTGGTTTACACGCTTTAAAAGGGATGATTTAGATGTGAGAGACAAAGAATGTCCCAATCAACTGAAAAAATTTGACCAACAATCAAAGCATTATTGGATGAAGATGCGTGTCAAACTCAAAAACAACTTGCAGAAAGATCAAATATTGCTCAGCAAACAATTTCCGATCATTTACAAGCAATGGGAAAGATTTTAAAGGAAGGAAAATGGGTGTCACATCAACTGAATGAAAGATAAATGGAAAATTGAAAAGTTGTCAGTAAAATATTGCTTCAACAGCATGAAAGAAAGTCTTATTTTGCATCGAATTGTGACTGGTGATGAAAAGTGGACTTATGTTGATCCAGGTCAACCATCAACATTGACTACAAGGTCAAATCACTTCGGAAAGAAGACACTGCTCTGTGTTTGGTGGATCAGGAAGGTGTGTATTAAGAGCTTCTAAAACCAGGTGAAACCATAAATACTGATCTCTTCCGACAACAAATCAATTTGAACCACACTTTGATCCTGAAAACGATCAGAATGGGCCAGAAGACACAGCAAAGTAATTCTGCTTCATGATGACGCACCATCACACACTTCAAAACCAGTTAAAGACACGTGAAAAGATCTTGCCTGGGGAGTATGAACCCACCCGCCGTGTTCACCAGCCCTCGCTCCTTCAGAGGACCGCTTATTCTGATCAATGGCACACACACTTTCTGAGCAGCACCTCAAAACATGAAGAAGTGGAAAATTTGGTTTCTGAATGGTTTGTCTCAAAACAAGAAAAGTCCTATTGGGACGGTATCCACACATGACATGAAAGATGGGGAAATGTGTAGCTAGCGATGGACATTACTTGAATAAAGCACTTTTGATGTTTCTCTTGAAGTTATTGTGTTTTCTTTGATTACAAAATCTGCATTATTAATTGGTAAAAGGTCAATCCGAATTTTTAACCGGTACCAGTTAATAATGAGGATTATCAATTAACCCTCTAAAAATGTGGATTAACTATGAATTGGTTAGTAGTGGGGGTTAACTATGAACTGGTTAGTAGTGGGGGTTAACTATTAACGGGTTAGTATGGGGATAGCTATTAACCGGTTTAACAGACCCAGGTGACCGAGGCCTGGCCCTGGTGCCTGCGAGTAGAAGCCGCACCTGCCCTGCGGCTGCCCCGCATCCCTGGATGAGCTGGTCCGTCCTCCACAGAGAGTCCTCCTCCCAGGTGTTTCCAAGAATGACTTTCGCAGAGGCCCTTGCAGCTCATGTGGCCCGGCTCGGCCAATCAGAGGCTGCACAGAGCCAAGTGCGGCGGGGAGTGAGGAGGCCCAGTGGGCAGGGCGGTGTTCTCCTGCCGGGTGCTGGTGATGGTGGCGCCAGCGTCTTCCGGGGCAGCTCTGACCCGGTCCACCGGGTGAGTGAGACGCCAGGAGAGACCATGGCCGTGGCCATGGGGAGAGGCCGGGGGAGGCTGGGGGAGGCCGTGGCTGTGGGAGGCTGTGGCCGTGGGGAGAGGTGGGGGGAGGCCGTGGCCGTGGGGAGAAGCTGGGGGAGAAGCTGTGGCCGTGGGGAGAAGCCAGGGGAGGCCAGGGGAGGCCGTGGCCGTGGGGAGAGGCCGGGGGAGGCCGTGGCCGTGGGGAGAAGCCGGGGGAGGCTGGGGGAGGCCGTGGCCGTGGGGAGAGGCCGGGGGAGAAGATGTGGCCGTGGGGAGAAGCTGGGGGAGAAGCTGTGGCCGTGGGAAGAAGCTGGGGGAGAAGCTGTGGCCATGGGGAGAAGCCTGGGGAGGTGCCGTGGCCGTGGGGAGAGGCCAGGGGAGGCCGTGGCCGTGGCCGTGGGGTGTCTGCCAGGCCTGCTTCTCCAGCCTCACAGGGCTGCTGGGAGCTGCCCCATCTCCTGACTCAACCCCCGAGTCCCACCACTGAGAACCGGGCCCGGTACCTGCCCCTGGCTCGCAGCAGGCGGGGCTTTGGGGCCTTCGGAAGGCTGGCAGCTCACTCCCCCGAGGCCCTGCCTCTGAGCCCGAGGACCCCGGCTCCCACGCCCCGCCCTCCGCTCCGGGCCTGGGGAGGAGGGCCAGTCTTCTAGCACTTTCCGGTCAAACCGGCGCCCGTGGAGGCAGCCTCTGGCCTCACCAAGGTCAGTGCCAGCCCGCACGTGGCTCCGGTTGCAGGAGGCATGTGTCTGTGTGCGCCTGCATGTGTGTGTGAACACGTGTGGGGGAGTGTGTGTGTGAACACGTGTGGGGGAGTGTGTGTGTGAACACGTGTGGGGGAGTGTGTGTGTGTGAACACGTGTGGGGGAGCGTGTGTGTGTGTGCGTGTGTGTGTGTGTGTGAATGGGCCAGGGGCACGGTGTGTCTCTGAGGTGTGTGCTGCTCCCAGAATGAGGCACAGGTGACCTGGAACATCCCGGGGGCAGGAAAGGAAGGGGGTGCAGGGACCTCAGGGGCACCGGTTCTCCTCTCAGCCCCTCCCCGACGACCAGCCCGGACACGCCAGGCGGCGGCTGGGCGGCTCTCGGCGCAGAGCTGGCTCCGCAGATGGCAGCGCGGGCGGCGTGTCCCGCGTGGGCAGCGGCTGGAGGCGGCTCGGCAGCCTGAGACAGGCTTTCTATCTGGGGCGGGCGGTGGCCACCCACTGGGTGTGAATTCACAGTGTGCGGCCGCAAACCCAGAATATCTCCTGCACCTGCTCTGTGTGGGGGCTCAGATAGGAGAGCCGTCTGCTCCTGCGAGGGTGGGGGCTGGGCTGCGCCTGGGGGCGGGTGCGTGGCGGTCAGGCCGGAGGAGTGCTCGGAGGGGCGCTCTCGGCCTCGTCCCGAAGCTCCGTGTCCCCTGGGGAGCCCGGGAGCCAAAGGCAGCCGAGTGTCCGGGCTCAGAAAGAGGTGCTGTCAGGCCCCTCTCGAACCAGCGGACAAGCTGCCTCCGGGCCCCCCGTGTGTGTGCAGGTCGGGGGGGGGGGGGGGGGTCTGGCGTCTGCCTCAGCCGGAGCCGGTGCTGCCGGTGCTGCCGGGAACAGGGCCGGCCGCCGGTGAGAACCTCTTTGGGGAACCGTGGCCGCCGTGTTTGGGCGCCTGGAGGCTCTGTCCGTCCCGGGGGTCTGTCTGCCCTCGGTCCCTTCCAGCCTCACGTCGCTAACTTAAAACAAGCCTCGAAGCGGGTCAGGAATTCTGTAGGTGGGCTTTAAAGAAATACGTTCTTACCAATCTCAGGGGGAGGGAGAGGGAGATAGGAGCATCAGTGATAGACAGTCACGGCCTGGCTGCCTCCTGCTGGCCCCACACGGCGGACGGAGCCCGCACCCCGGGCCTGGGCCCTGAGCGGGAGTCGAACCCTGACCTCCTGGTTCCCGGTCGGTGTTCCGGAGGGTCCAGCCCGACGCCTGGCCGGGAGGAGGCTCCGGGCGGCTGTTTCCAGCCGCAGGCACGCTGGCTGCCCTGCCTGTCGCTCTGAGGGTGTGAGGGCGGGGGTTCGCCCCCCCCGGGAGGCCTCGCGAACCCAGCGACCGGAGCAGCAGGGGAAGCAGCCGGAGAGGCCGGCTCAGGGCGGTCAAGGTCACTCATCGCCGTGAGGGGCGGGGCCAGGCTGTTGTCCCGGTGAGTCCTAGAGGGCTGTGGAGGGTTCACGAGCATGCATGTGCGAGCACTGCACACGTGTGCTTATGCGCGCACACACGTGCATATATGCCACACACTGGTGTGCATTCGTGTGCCTGTGTGAGTTCTAATCAGGAGGAGAACCGATGACTATGTCCTGCCTGGGTGTTTTTCTAATAAAAAGCACCTCCGTGGCCTGGTTACAACTCCTCCCTCATCCTCACAGGCCCTCTGGCGAGTTCCCGGGGCCCCGTGCCTCAGTTTCCCCACCTGCAGAATGGGAACCACCACGCCCGCTATGGACGACGCCCAGTGCAGGGCGGGCTGCAGGATCACCCCGCGGACAGCGCGGCTGTGGCGAACCCGGCGGCTCCGAGCGGCGGCCGTCTGTCTGCGGGTCACCTCCAGCCCGGAGCCCGCTCTCCTATGAGCTGACCCCGGAGGCCGGCCCCCCGGTCTGAGGGCTCCGGGAGGGCGTGGGGAGGACAGGCGCCGGCCTGGGCCTCGGTCTCCCCGGCCTCGGGGCACCAGCCTGGCTCCGGCACAGACGCCCCCCGTGGGGCAGCCCCCCCCCCCCCCCCCCGTCTGGGCCTCGGTCTCCCCGGCCTCGGGCGGGAGGGCTGGCTCTCAGGTCGCTCCGGGGTGAGGTCTCTGGGCGCTGTGAATCCGGTCGGAGCGTCCCTGCTGATTTCACAGGAATCCCTTCCTCTCAGGACCTCACTGTCCGCAGTGGAAATGGAACAGCCGCCGAGGATCCCGGAGGACACGGGCTCTGACCGCTGTTAGCATCCACGGCGGAGGCGGAGAGGAGCCGGGAGGATGGGGGGAGCTCGGGCGGGGAGTGGGCAGGGCGGGCGGCGGGCGGCAGGACGGGGGGAGGGGTAGGGCAGATAGCGAGGAGGGGGGCAGGCAGGGGGCGGGGGGCGGGCAGGGCGGGCGGCGGGCAGCAGGGGGAGGATGGGGGGGGCAGGCACAGGGGGGCAGGCACGGGGCTGCGGGCGTTTGGAGGGGGGAGGGGGAGGGCAGATAGCGAGGAGGGGGGCGGGCACGGGGGAGGGGCGGGCAGAGACATGGGAAGCGTGTTTCCGTGTGTGTATTTGCTCTGACAGACGTGCTGATGGAGCTGGTGCAGCGGTGACTTCACAGGAAAGCCGGCCGCCCGCTCTCACCTGCGGCCCCCGCCCCCCACGGGCCCCTGCGCAGAGGAACCTCGGGGCCTGACGGGGCCGGGGGGGGGGGGTATAACGGTGGGCTGGGGTGCTGGGAGGAAGGTGGATGGGGCTGGAGGCAGGAAATCAGGCAAGGCCCGGCCTGCGTGGCTCAGCAGGTGAGCACCGACCTAGGAACCAGGAGGCCACGGGTTCGATTCCCACTGGGGGGTGTGCAGGAGGCAGCCGATCCATGACTCTCTCTCATCACTGACATTTCCCCCCCCCCCCCCCCCCCTGCAGCTCAATAAAAACTTATTTAAAAAGATGCCTGGCCGGTGGGCAGCCGAGCGAGGGCCCAGCTGTGGCCACACCGCGCTCGGCACAGCCAGCCCCGGTCTGTCCGCCGGCAGCCGGAGGCGGACACGAGGCTGGGAGCGCCGGGAATGGAACCGTGACCCCTGGCTCATAGGTCATAACGGAGGGATAACCAGAGCCTGCGGGCGGGCCCAGAGGGCGTGATGATGGATGAGACGATCTTAATTCCGGGAGCCTCTGTCCTTCCCCGCGCGATGGCTCACTGCTCCCGATTAGGTCTCAGCGCGGACAGCTTCGGGCCTGAGTGCGCGAGCGGCTGCTGGGCGCCGGCGGCTCCGGCCGGTGACAGCCCAGCCTCGGCCGGTGATGGATGGCCCGGCGGCCATTTAATTCCCGCCTCACCTCCCGCCCGGCGTCCTCGGGGGGCGGGTCCACGTGGGTCCCGGGCCCGTCCATCCATCACCCCATCCATCGCCGGGCCGGAGGGCAGAGGGCTCGTCCCCCAGACCCTGTCCATCCATCGCCGGGCCGGAGGGCAGAGGGCTCGTCCCCCAGACCCTGTCCATCCATCGCCGGGCCGGAGGGCAGAGGGCTCGTCCCCCAGACCCTGTCCATCCATCGCCGGGCCGGAGGGCAGAGGGCTCGTCCCCCAGACCCTGTCCATCCATCGCCGGGCCGGAGGGCAGAGGGCTCGTCCCCCAGACCCTGTCCATCCATCGCCGGGCCGGAGGGCAGAGGGCTCGAGGCTTCGGCGTGGGGGAGGAGTGAGATGGGGCTTTGCAAAGGGAGGACCCTCCCTCCGGCAGAGGTGTGGCACGTGTGTGTGTGTGTGTGTGTGTGTGAGCATGTGTATGTCAGCACGTGAGCGTGTGTGTGCGCACGTGGGTGTGTGCAAGTGTGTGAGCATGTGTGTGCGTGTGTATATGTGTGTGAGTGCATGTGTGTGTATATGTGTGTACGTGCATGTGTGTGTGCGTGCGTGTGAGTGCGTGTGCGTGTGTGAGCGTGCGTGTGTGCCCGCTCCCATGAGGCTGCTGGCTTCTCTTGGCAGAGAGCAGCGGGGAGAGCGGGGGGAGGTCCCCCGGGGGGTGACAAAGCGCCTCCTGGCTCTCAGTGCTGCACCCTCCCCGCTCCCACCGCACCCCTGGGTCCCTGCCCCGCCCGAGGGCCGGTCCCGCCTGGCAGGGCTTGTAGGTGCCCAGGGCAGCCCTTGCCTCTCAGGAGGGCTCAGTCCCTCAGCCGCTGGGTCCGGAGCCCCAGGTGTCTCATCCCCCCCCTTCTCCCTCTCCTCTGCCCTCTCCTCCCTCCCCGGCTCTCACCCCCTCCCCGCGGAGCCAATTAGAGGCTTAAAATAGCTGTTGTTTTCTTCTGGCTGGAAAACCAATCCCCAGTCCCTCCGAGGAAGCTCGGAAACCCAGGGAGACTGAAGGACTCCGGCCGCCAGCTGCCCCGTCTGTGCAGAAGCCGTGTGCGTGTGTGTGTGTGTGTGTGTGTGTGTGTGTGTCTGCCCACGATTGTGACCGATTGTGACCGCGGTTCCCAGAGAGAGCGGTGGACGTCCGTCCTCACCGTCAGTGCTGCCCCGCGGCTCCTTCCTGATCGCCCCGGTCCCTGCGGGAACCAGGCTGTGCCCGGCCCGGAGCCAGGAGGCCAGGGTTCGGGTCCCGGTCCGGGCACAGGCCGGGGTGGGGCTCCATCCCCGTGTGGGGCCTGCAGGAGGCAGCCGGTCAGCGCTTCTCTCTCATCACTGACGTTTCTGTCTCTCCCTCTCCCTTCCTCTCTGACGTCAATAAAAATATATTTAAAAAAAGACTGTGTTGTGGCCCGTAGGAAGCGTAACTCAGTGCCCAGCATTTGTACCCCCGCCCGCAGCCTAGTCTCCCCTCCCCCACCTCTGCCGCTGCCCACTGCCGCTGCCCACTGTCCACTGCCGCTGCCCACCATCCACTGCCACTGCCCACTACTCACTGTCCACTGCCCACTGCTCCTGCCCACCATTCACTGCCACTGCCCACTGTCCACTGTCCACTGTCCACTGCCCACTGCTCCTGCCCACCATTCACTGCCACTGCCTACTGCCCACTGCCCACTGCCCACTGCCGCTGCCCACTGTCCACCGTCACTGCCCACTGCCGCTGCCCACTGTCCACCGTCACTGCCCACTGCCCACTGCCGCTGCCCACTGCCACGCTGGCGGCAGGGATCCTGGAGCCTGGCTGGCCCTCCGTAGTCGTCCACCCCCCGCATGTGTTTGGGGGTCACACTGCCGGCAGCTCCCCGGCTTCCTGCCAGCTGCAGAGTAGTTGGCACCGGGGGTCCCGGAAGCTCAGCCTCCGAGGCCCCCTCCCGCCCCCGCCTCCGAAAGCAAGCCCCGGCCCGGCCAGTGCTGCTCCCGGCTCCCGTCCTCCACCAGCAGTGGTCGGGCCCGATGGCGGGCGGCTTCCAAGGCCAGAGCTCCCACAGGAGGACCGGGGAGGGACAGGTGCGGGCGCTGCCCTCCGCCCGGGGCCCCTCAGCCTGCAGCCAGCCGGCAGGTGTGCGGCCGGTGCGAGCAGCAGGGCCTCTGCCGAAGGGGCGGCCCTCCCCGCCGGGGTTCGGGGCCACGGCCACGGCCACGGCCACGCTGCTGGGAGAATTGCAGGTGCCCACCCGCCCACATGTGGCCACTGGGCTCCCCACAGGCACCCCTCCTTTCACTCCCACCCACAAGGCGAGGCCGATAGATAAGCTGGGGGAGCAGAGGCCAGAGAGGGGAACCTGCCCCCCCACCTTCCAGGCCTGTGGGTCACGGCAGGACCCCAGGCCCAGCCAGCAGGCTCTGCAGGCCTCCGGGCAGCGGGGCAGGTGGGGCGGGCGGCTCTGGATGCCACCCGCAGCCTCCGGTCAGGACGCGGGGTCCTCCCTGCTCCTCAGGCCTGTCTCCCAGCCAGCCGTCCCCAGGGCGGTCCCCATGGCGGAGGCCACGCCTCCTGTCAGTCACCGAGCGGAGGGCGGGGCCCGAGGGCACAGGCCACGCCTCCTGTCAGTCACCGAGCGGAGGGCGGGGCCGGAGGGCACAGGCCGCGCCTCCTGTCAGTCACCGAGCGGGGCTGGGAGCAGGTCCAGTTGGGAGCAGGGCTCTGATGGGGCTGGGACCTGCAGGCCGTTAGCTCTGTGGCAGGCACTGCAGACCCACCTCCTGGCCCCAGTCATGGGGCCCCGGTGACCCCGGTTGTTCACTGAGCCCCAAACCTGTCCCCAGGAGGAGGCTCTGAGGGACACGGGGGCGGGGGAGAGGGGGCCATGCCGGTGAGTAGCAGCACGTGGCAATGGCTCCCCCGTGCCCGCCCTGGTCCCCAGTGACATCGGCTCAGTCCCGAGACCACCCGGGGTCCTGAGGACTCGGGTCCCCAGTCAGAGCCCGGCCAGCCGTCTGCTCTGATGCCCTCTCCCTGCACCAGTGGATTCTGGGGCGATGGGTGCATGGCCAGAGGCCACCCTGTGCTTGTTAGCTCTTAAAGGCACACGTGTGGGGAGGGCACCCACTATCCGTGGCCACGGACCTTCTGTGACCACGGCCACGGACCTTCTGTGACCACGGAGCCCTCTCCCCCGGCGCTGCCCTCCCAGGGTGGCCCTGACACTCACTGGAGAGAACGGTGGCTTCTTCTCTCGGTGCTGGGCGGGGGCGGGCGGCGGGTCTGTCCGGGCGGGGGTCCCGCGCCCTCCCGTGGGGGGCTGGCGGGCTGCAGCTCTGTGGGGGGAGGGCACACCACGCCGCTGGCTCACACGGCCCGGCCCGAGCTACCAGCTGGGCGCTACACGGTCCCCGCCCCGCAGCCCCACGCGTGTCCCGCCCGCCTGGCCCCTTACGCGCGGGTACTCCTGGTCACAGCCACGCCCGGCTCACGAGGCCGCCCCGAGCCAGGCGAGCTGGCCTCACAGGGGCCGGGCTTCCAGGTCTGAGCCCCCCGCACCCGCCCACCGCTCCCCCAGGACTTGCAGGTGCAGCCGGGCCTGGCTCTCGAGGCCGCCCTGAGCCAGGCGGTGGGTCCGCAGGAGCTGGCCTCACAGGGGCCGGGCTTCCAGGTCTGAGGCCCCCCACACACCCCCTCCCCGCTCCCCCAGGACTTGCAGGTGCAGCCGGCCGGCCAGGCCCTGGGCCCCTGCCTCCTGCCGCCCACAGCCGCCCGCCCGGCGGCCAGCTCCCGGCGGGGGCTGTTAATGACGGCGAGGCGGGAATGAGTGAGTGCGGGCGGAGGGCGCTGACAGACAGCGGGCTAATGAAGCGAAAGGAAGCAGCTCTTCCCGCATTAACCTTTCGCTGACAGCGGAGGCGGGGGTGGAGGGGGCAGGCAGGCGGAGGGATGGCAGCGGGCGGTGGCCGAGGCAGCTGCTCGCCGGTGGGGAGTCCGGGCACCGTGGCTGCTCGGCTGCTCATGGCCGATCGGGATCCGGCTCAGAACTCAGCCTCACTGCGTGCGGGGGCTGGTCTGCAGGGTCAGGCTGGGGGTTGACCTTGAGCGGGGTGTGTGTGTGTGTGTGTGTGTGTGTGAGTCAGAGCAGGCGGCTGGAGCCCCTCCTTTTGCCCACAGCTGCCCCCCTCCCCCGTACGATGGAGGCCCAGGGGACGCGGTCAGAGTTCCCCGTGGCTGCTGGAGGGCCCGCCAGAGCGATGCCGGCCTCGCTGCTTCCCTTTCGTAAACAATGGCCGCCCGTGCCCAGCCCAAACGTGTGCCCAGGGAAGACAGAGCTCGGGGAGAGCGGAGACGGTGAGGGCCGGTGAGAGGTCAGCGAGGGCGGCGGTTCGCCCCGCAGGCCGTGGTGTCGCTCCCAGCTCCTGGAGGGCGAGGAAAGGGCGCAGCCTCTGCTGCCACACTCTGTGCCAGCTCCACCCCCGGGAGGGGCCGTGTCCCCGCTTTCCGACCCGGACAGCACCCCACCTCCCCGCCAGCCACTGTCCAGGCGACCACTTCCGGTCAGCAAGGGGCGCTGGCTGCAGGCTGCCTCCGCCCGTCTCCCCTGCTGAGTCTGGGGGAGACTCGGGGCTCAGGACCCCGCTCCCGCCTGCTGCCTCCGAGGACGCCTCCGGACAGAGGGGGTGGGAGGTCAGAGCCGGGACGTTGGTGCCAGGAGGACCTGCGTCCACACTGTGGCTCCTCTGCGTCCTGGGTGCTGCTCCGGGCGAGCCCTGAGCTCCCCGCCTCAGTCTTCTCACCTGTGAAATGGGCCGTTAGCGGCTCCCGGGTCCCAGGACCAGCCCAGGGGGAACGGGGTCAGGCCCGCGAGGCCCTTCCAGAGCCTGAGGCGCGCTGGGCTCCTGCAGGGACCGGAGTCAGGCAGGAGGGACCGGAGTCAGGCAGGAGGCTGCGGTGAGGGAGCCGTGAGCTCGGCTCCGAGGGGTTCCCATGGTGAGGAGCATGGCGGCCTCTGCCGCGCCCCAGCACGGGGGGGAGGGGTGGAGGGGGCGGGCCCTGCCCATGCCTCTGCCCTGCCTTCTCCACTTGCCGCCTCGCCCTCGGGCTGCCTCCTGCTCACCGCGGGGCTGCCAGGAGCCAGCCCTCGTCCCGCGTCCCTCCTTCCACACAGGGCACCTCACTGCCTCCAGCCCTCAGCACCCACAGGGGCCGGCCTGGATGCAGCAGCCCCGCCCCCGGCTCCCAGCCAGCCTGCCCACCCCCCGCCAGCACCGGAGCGGAACCAGAGCTCGGGCCTCCCCCGGCCTGTGGTCTCCTCGCCACGGGCTGAAGCTGGTTTCTCTCCTTCTCGCCAAACAAGACTGTGTTCCCCAAACCGCCACGTCTGTCCAGGAGGAGGGGCTGTGCCCTGCTGGCCGCTGGGGAGCCGGGTCCCTCGCACCACTGCCCCCACACCAGCCGCTTGTTCCGGGGAAGGAGGGAGGGGGGGAGGGACTAGCCCCCCGCCGTCAGAGGGACCAGAGCTGCTGTGCCCCTGGCTGGGCTCCAGGAGCCCCTGGGGTGGGACTGGGTGGAGCTGGCCTGTGGGGTCCAGGGGAGGCAGCAGCCCAGAGGCCCGGCCCTGAGGGCACCGGGTGCAGACCCGGCCAGGCCGCTGCCGCCACGGGAGGGGTGCTCGGCTGACACCCCGCTCCTGAGCAGGTGCCGTGGCTGAGAGAAATGACCCCAGGCACCTCCCCTCTGCACCCCATGGAGCACTAGGAGCCCCCTCCCCCCCCCTGGGCTCCATCGCCAACCTCCCGCAGCCCCAATGGGCCCCAATCGCCAGCCAGGCTGAGGGCCCCCAGCCATGCACCAGGCTTCTAGTATTTTAATATCTCCACCTGCCCTTTCTCTATAATGGAAGTGTCAACCAAATTCAAGATCAACAATGACATGTTAAAACACACGTGTGCGATTGGCGCCAGCGAGAGCTTTATATGTATCACACATGTGCGAGTCAACTTAGCCTTTTATAGACAGAGGATAAACTTGCTTAATTAGAGCTGCTTTCTGATGCAGCTAACCTTTTCCAGAGAAACATCGACCAGCTGCCTCTTGCACACCCCCTACCGGGGATGTGTCTGCAACCAATGTACATGCCCTTGACCGGAATCGAACCTGGGACCTTTCAGTCCGCAGACTGATGCTCTACCACTGAGCCAAACCCATTTCGGCAAGTTTCTAAGCTTTCTAAATCTCCGTTTTCTGGTTAATAAAAACAAAATAGGATTCCACCAAGCCTCCCATTTCCCTCTACAGGACTTCTGTGAGGGTCAATGAGATGAGGCACAGGAAACACTTCACAGACATTTGGTTAAAGTAAAATGTTTCCACCTGGCTGTAAAGCAGGTCGTGTTCCTGGGCTGAAGTAACTGCAAGGAGGCTGGTCGCTAGGGAGAGGAAGCCGGGCGTTGCCAGGTGGCATCATTACCCGGACGGTTGGACACTTAGCCTTTTACATGTTTATTTTTATTAACCCTCACCTGGGGGCATTTTTTTTGAGGATGTTTTTTCCATTGCTTTTCAGAGAGAGTGGGAGGGAGAGGGGGAGGGAGGGAGGGAGGGAGGAAGATTGATTGGTTGTTCCCCACAGGTGCCCCCGCTGACCCGGTGGGCAGTGAACCCAAAACCCAGGCACATGCCCTTGACCCAGAACCAGATCCACAGCCCTTTGGTGCACAAGCCAGCGCTCTGTCCACCAAGGACCCCACCAGGCCCGACCCATTATTTTAGCAGTTAGTGCCCCAGCCTGGCACAGAGCAGGTCCCTGCCCTCAAGGGTTCCCGGCGCTGAGGACCGGGGTCCTGAGGGAGCTGGAAGGGACAAGAGGGAAGAGGGCTGCCCCCCCCCGCCCCCCCGCATACCTGGCCCCTCCCCTGCTGCACACCTGGCCCCTCCCCCATTGCTCACCTGGCCCCTCCTCCACTGCACACTTGGCCCCTCCCCTGCACACCTGGCCCCTCCCCTGCCACACACCTGGCCCTTCCCCCATTGCTCACCTGGCCCCTCCCCTGCCACACACCTGGCCCCTCCCCCATTGCTCACCTGGCCCCTCCCCTGCCACACACCTGGCCCCTCCCCTGCACACCTGGCCCCTCCCCCTGCTGCACAGCAGGGTCAGCCCTCCAGCTGGGGGAGGGGAGACAGTCATTGGTCAGTCAAGCTGGTGGGTGCCATTTTTACTGGGAACGGAGGCTGTGACTCAGGACAAGGCAGGGACGAGGGGTTTGAACCCTGTCCCCTCGCCGAGGAAGGCGGGGACCCGGCTGCTCCGAGCCTTTCTCCTCTCCTCTCAGGGGCCCGTCCTGACAGAGGCGCCTGGGGGTGCGGGTCTCCCCAACACCACCCCTCTCCCCTCGCCCCTCCCGAGGAGCCCCAGCCCCGCCCTCCCCCAGCAGGCCCCGCCGCCTTCTCCATGCCCGCTCGGAGGTTAGCGGGCCGGTGAGCACAGGACCGGCCAGGCCACGGGCACAGGACCAGCCAGGCCACGGGCACAGGACCAGCCAGGCCACGGGCACGGCTGGCACGCCCCCAGCCTGGGCTCCGGGCAGGCACCTGGGCACCTGGCTTCTCTCTCTCCTCGTGAGGTGGGTGGAGCGGGCTCTCCCCGCTGCCTGGGGAGGAAGCCGGTGGGCTGATGCGATGGAGCCTGGCATCTGGTTGCCATGGCGATGCCGCCAGTGCGGTGCGGCCAGCCCGCGGAAGTGGGTCACACATCCCCGCCTTCTGCCTGTGAACTTCAGGCCGAGCAGTGATGGAGGGGCCCGCGTGGGAGCCCGCCCCGGGCCAGGAGCCCGCCCCAGGCCGCCTCCTGAGCTGCCCGCCCTGGGCCGCCGGCTGACGGGACTCTGCCCGCTGTGGGCCGCCTCGGGCCAGGGCCGGGCCTCTGCCGCACGGAGGATGGGAGTCCTTCCTGAGCCTGCCCGCCCTGCCCCCCGGTCCTCTGGTGACCCGGACGCTGGCACACACCATGCACACGCCGGGTCTGCCTCTCAGGGCACGCCGAGGGGGCACTGCCAGTAGACACCCACAGGCAGGCAGCCGCGGTGCGAGCCTGGAGCCGGCGGGACGGCTCGGCTGGCGGGTCCCCGAGCCCTGGTGTGCACAGAGCACTAGCGCCATGAGCCTGGGAGGAGGGCCAGCCAGCGGCCTCCCCTGGCCCCTCAGCCAGGGCCTGTGCCGATGAGATGGGGTGGGGGTGAGCCTAGAAGATGGGGTGGCCCAGGCCGTACCCACGTGACATGTTTG
This sequence comes from Pipistrellus pygmaeus, assembly GCA_949987585.1. Classification (NCBI taxonomy): domain Eukaryota; kingdom Metazoa; phylum Chordata; class Mammalia; order Chiroptera; family Vespertilionidae; genus Pipistrellus; species Pipistrellus pygmaeus. The sequence continues at coordinate 73,315,737 of OX465313.1, read as the reverse complement.
AGGAGGTGCGCGTCCCCCTGGGGCTGGGCTCCTGGGGCCGGTGGAGTGGTCTGCTGTACCCGCCCATCCCGCTGGTCCCAGACTGGGTGTCTGTCTGCCCGTGTGAGGGGCCGTGGGAAGTCCGACGCCGTCCCCTGCTCAGGCCGGGGCTCTGACCGCCCCGCCGCCTCCTGCAGCCCGGCCTCACCGGAACCCGCCGTCACCGGGCGCCGCCACGCCCCGGAGTGTGGGAGCAACCACACGTGGGTAAAAACCGCTGTTTGAATTTTAGCTCGCTATTCCGGCTCCGGCACTCGCTCACTTGCCTAAACAATAGGGTAGTTGCCTCACTTCCAGACGGAGACCTGGAGGCTAAGGCGGTTTTCCTGTGCCCGGGGCCAGGACCACAGGCCCAGGACCACAGGAGACCGATCCCACGGGCTCAGCAGCTCCAGGAGCAGGAACTGCAGATAACGGTTAGAGGCTGTTTGCTCAGCTCTGCTTCTGTACTGCTATCGCAGAGCTCCGTCCACATCCCAGCGACCAGCAGGATGTGGCTGGGGGCGTTCCCAGCATTTAGAATTTAGGATTTAGAGCAGAGGGAAATGTCTGTGGTTTAGACCTTTAAAAGGACTGCCTACACCTGCACGGCGCGGTCGTGAGTGCGGCCACCTGCGTGCGGTGCTCTCGCGGCCGTCCTGTCCTGGCCAGTTCAATAAATCCTGCCGCTTTTTCAAATCAGTCAGCAGCCTCTGGCAGTCTTATGCTGACTCCAGGGTCTGATCCCACAGCAGTCCCATCACTGCCCCCGGGCCAGCCTGTCAGCGGCGAAGCACCGAGCTCGCTCCCGGTTTAACCAGCACCGAGCATGGCCCTTGGGCACTGGGTCCTGGGCCTGCCCTCCCGGAGCCACTGTCTGCAGGCTCCCAGAGGGAGGGCGGCTGGACTCCCCGCAGACACCTGGGGGTGCGAAGGGGGCCTGGGCTGCTCCTCCGAGGGCCTCCTGCACCCATCCCATCTCGCAGTGGCCTGTGGCCTGCGGGGCTGCCCTGGGCTCCCGCCCCCCCCCCCCCCCCCCCGCCCTCTGCCAGGCGGGGGATGGGGGCCCTGGGACCCACCCCCTCCAGCCCTCTGCCAGGCGGGGGATGGGGGCCTGGGCTGCCCGCCCCTCCAGCCCTCTGCCAGGCGGGGACGGGGCCCTGGGACCCCCGGCTCCGCTGGGGGCTCAGCCGAGCTCAGCAGGTTTCCACCGCGCAGGCCGCCCGCTGCAGCCTCCTCCCGCGGTAACTCAATTAGCTCGCTGTTTTCCAAACAGGAAGGTGACTCAGCACTTCTGCTGGGTCCCAATCTGTCCCCGTCCCCAGAGTCTGCCCGCGGGCCTGGGGAAGGCGGGTCTGGGGAAGAGCAGGTGGGCGGGATCCCAGAAGCTCTGGCCCCAGCTGGGCCCTCGGGTGGGCCGGCAGCTGCCCTCCCGCCAGGTGGCTGCCCTGGCCGGCCTGGGCTCCGGGGTCAGGATGCTCTAGGGATCCACCCAGAATGTCCCCCGCCGCCGCAGGGGCAGGCTCGGCCCAGGAGCTGCTGGGAGCTGCAAACCAAGGTCACCATGGTGACACTATTGATCCTGCATGGCCTGAGACGCCCCGGGGCTTTGCCTGACTGTTTGGGGGTCAGGTGCCTTCCCTCTGTCCTTGCTGGGGGTCACCAGAGGGCAGCCAGGGTGGGAGGAGCCAGGAGGGCGCCCCTCCCCTCTCCCCATCTCTCCCTCGGCCCTTCCCCTCTCCACCCCTGCCTCCCCAGCCAGGCCTGTGCTGGGCGGGGTGGGGGGGTGAGGACCTGAGGACGGGGTACCTGGAGGCCAGGTGAGGGCCTGAGGGGAGCTGGGCCCCCTCCCGCCCCCGTCCCCCCGGGGCAGTGAGCCCGGCCAGCTCCCGGCCACGCCCGCCTCCCACTTCTCCTGCCTCCAGGGTGGAGAGGTCCCGGGCACCATGGCCAGGCCACCTTGAAGAGGAGGGTCTTTGCCCACTTCCCCAGGGCCCGCCCAGTGGCATACTGTCCTGACGGCCAAGCAGGAACATTCTAGAACCCTGAGGCCTTCGCTGCGCTCTCTGGGTACCCAACAGTTTTTTTATCTGAACAGCCCTCTGCTCCAGGTTCCCTCAGGGTGCCCGTCTCTGGGCAGAAGGAGCCTTTGTGGCAAAGGGTAACCCAGCAGCACCTTTGGGGCAGCCCCAGTGTGCCCCAGACCCCAAGCCAGCGGCTCCCCTTGGGGACACTATTGTTTCATTTATTTTTATTTTCTTAAAAATATTTTGCTGTCAGAGAGGAAGGGAGAGGGAGAGAAACATTAACGATGAGAATCATGGATCAGCTGCCTCCTGTCGCCCCACACTGGGAATCAAGCCTGCAACTCAGGACTGGGAATTGAACTCAGAACCTCCTGGTTCCTAAGTCGACACTCAGCCCATGGGCCGGGCGAGGATAATTTTATAGTCGTGGGGACTGCGTGACCCCACGGGGCCTCCGTCCCGCTCGCCTGAGGGATCTGCCCGGAGGCAGGTGCTGGGGTCTGGCCGGCAGGTGGGGGGGGGGGGGGGTGTCCCAGTGCCGGCTGCCCAGAGGCTGGCCGGGCCCAGGGCAGGTGGGGGGGGGGGGTCCCAGTGCCGGCTGCCCAGAGGCTGGGCGGGGCCAGGGTGGGTGGGGGTGCCCAGTGCTGGCTGCCCAGAGGCTGGCCGGGCCCAGGGCAGGTGGGGGGGGGGGGCAGTTCTGGCTGCCCAGAGGCTGGGCGGGCCCAGGGCGGGATGCTTGCGAGGTGGAGTGACTTCATCAGGGCCCCCCGGGCGCTCGGTGCACCGGACGGCGAGGCCCGGGGACGGCCGTGTGTCGCAGGCGGACGTCAGCTCGCCGAGCCCGCGGAGCAGCGAGGCCGGCCGCTCGCGGGAGGCAGGATGAGCACTGTCCCCAGACACCGGCGGCGGCTAACGGAACGGCGTTGCCATAACTCACCCTGATTTGTTTGGAGACCAACCCGATGGCGATGCCGCTCGCCCCGGCGGGATCTGCTCTGCGTCTCTGCCCGCCCCGCCGGCCGCCCCGTCCTTCACCCCGCGTCCGGCTGCTCGGAGTGATTCTCACTCAGAATTACTCTGGCCGGGCCTGGGCCTGCGCCTGGCTCCCAGGAGCCCCCACGCTCGGGGCCGAGGGAGCAGCCGCTGGCTTCCTCCCCATGGGGGTGGGGGGGGGTGTCTGTGAGTGATCTCAACCGAGTGAAGGCAAAGAGGGCCTGTGGCAGCCGCACCCCCAAGCGCTCAGCGGGCCTGGGGTGCCCTCCTTTCTGTGCTGTGTGTGTGTTTAGTTTGATTCTTGGAGAGGGAGGGAGAGGAAGAGGGAAGGAGGGGGAGGGAGGGGAGGGAAGGAAAGGGAGTGGGAGGGGCGGGGAGGGAGAAACATGGGTGAGAAGGGACTTCGCCATCCGCTGCCTCCTGCACGCCCCCCGCTGGGGATGAGTCCACCGCCCGGACACGGTGAATGGAACTTCGACCTCCTGGCTCCTGCGCCAGCGCTCAGCCGCTGAGCACACGGGCCTCGTTTTGAGAAACTCACCTCTTAGCTTTGAGAGGTGGAATATGTAAGATAAGCTAAGATTCACCCAGAATCCCAGCTGGACGCCCGGGGACTCCGAGGCCCCAATACTTCCCTGTCTCCCGAGTGAGACCCGTGTGCAGCCTCTGCCCGCTCCCAGGGCTCGGCTCAGTGGGCACCGGGACCCGGTCCACTGGAGCAGCGTGGGCCAGTTCCCTGCTAGGCCTCCCCGGGACCCCGGTGCCGGTGCCGGGAACCAGGAACAGGGAACCGAAACCTAGCATTGTCACTGGAGATAAAATGCAAAAAGAGCTAGCCAGCTTGATGGCTCTGAATCGTCAGAGCTATTAACTCATTGTCTAGTTGAGATCGTGGTGCTTGAGGCAACTTTAATTTGTTAATCATATGTAAATGTAAGTTGATTTTCTGCTGTTGGAACTTCCTCCTTAAGAGATGTCTTTGTCTCAGAATCTCAATAAAAGGAATGGTAAAAGGCCAGAGAGCAGTTAGTCTTCCCACTAGAGGTGGACTTCCCGTCTGGCCCCCCCCATTTTCCCAAATTAACTCTTTTCCAGTCTCTCTCTTCATTTTAGTGTGCGGCCTTCTCCAGAAACCGGACCCTGAACCACGCAGGTTGTGTTAAGGGATCCCACACCCCGGAGGATCATGGAGCACCCACTGTGAGCGTGCTCAGAGCACCCACTGTGTGCGGGCCCAGAGTGCCCACTGTGTGCGGCCCAGAGCACCCACTTGTGTGCGGCCCAGAGCACCCACTATGTGCGGGCCCAGAGCCCGGCTGGGGCGTAGGGGGGCTCCTCCCGGGAGCGGCCTTCTGCAGGGGCAGGACAGACGGACGCCGCCGGGTGGGGGAGGCCACGTGGACACTGTGGGCGAACACGCCAGCAGCGGACAGCCAGCCCGAGAGTGAGGCTTCTGCCCGGTACGTGGGCAGAGGCACCCGTGGGCCCACGTGTGTCGTTTTAAGAGGTGTGAGCAGCAGAGTGGCGGCAGGGTGGGGAGGAGGAGGAGGCCTGAGCGAATGGGAACCACAGACGGTTTTGTAGGAACGGGACGGGAGGGGCTCTGAACCTGGGTGTTCTCTGAGTGCAAACCGCCATGTTGCCAACGGCGGGACCGGTCAGAGAGCAGCCCAGTGGACAGAGGGCGCTGGCAGATGCCCGGGGGCAGAGTGGGTCTGCAGGGACCAGCGTGGAGGGCGGACAGCTCCTGGGAGGAAGGACGGGGGGGCGGGGGGGCTCTCGGGCTGCCGTTCGCCGTTCCCCGAAGCCGCACACATCCAGGCCAGGCCGCGGCCGAGCGGCAGAAGCTGTAATTGGACGTCTCCCCGCCCACGGGCTGGGGCGCCATGGCTGGCCTCCAGGGGAGGTGCGGAGAGGGCCTTCCAGGAACAGCCGGCTCCATCAGCGGAGGAAGCAGCAGCGGCGACATCGGCAACATGGCTCCCGCCACCCCTCAGCCCTTTGCCGGATCAATGCGGAAAGCAGTTCTGTTCCGGCCAACAGCTGCTGGTTTGGGGGGCTCCCTCTCGCCTGGCTGGAGAGGGGGAGAGGAGGTGCTGGGGGGGCACACTGACTGACCTGCATCCTGGCCGCTGGCCGGACTGCACTCAGCAGGCCCTCCATCGGCAAACCCCGGCCCACTCACTGGCCGGCGGACCTGTGCGGGCCAACGGCCTCTGGGACATCCTCACGGTGGGCGGCTGGCAGGGCTCAGGGCAGGGCCCAGGCAGGAGGCGCTGAGAGGGCACAGGCTCTCCGCCCGGGCTGGGACCCCTGGAGCCTGGTGACCCCGCCCCCAGATTGGGGGTGCCCCAGCGTCGCCACGTGGCCCCGAGCGGGCGGGTGCGTGGCCGCTCCCGCTGTGCAGGGCGGGCTCACCCACAGGCGTGGCCTCTGCAGCCTGCCCGCCGGCCGCTGCTCAGGCTTAGAATCAGCCGGTGTGCGTGTGTGTGGCATGTGTGTTCACGGGTATACACGTGTGCTTGTGTGTTGATTGGGGGGGCAGCAGGATGGAGGGCACCTGGCAAAGGGGAGCCCCCTGCCTGCCGCCCCCCACCCCGGTGGGCAGAAGCGGACCCCAGCCCTCGGCCTCCCTGGCCGCGCCCGCTCCCCCGCTCTCCCTCGGCGGCCGCATCCGTGACTCACAGCCCGGGCGGAGGACGAGCCAGACCCTCACTGGGCTCGCCGTTCCAGCACCTTCCGCCGCCCGCCGTGCGGTGAATCAGCGGCCGGTGACTCACCCGCTGGAGCCTGCGTGTGCGGGCAGAGGGCGGCGGGGGCAGGGCCGCCGGTTGGTGCTGGCCGGGCCCGCTGCGGGGACCGCGTGTGTGACATCCGTGAACAGGGGGAGCCGCACCGGGGACCCCCGAAGCTGCCTCGGACGGCCCTCCCCTGAGAGCCGGCGTCTCGGAGCCTCCAGCAGGGCTCAGAGCCGGCTCCTCAATGCCTCTCCCAGCTGTGCTGGTCCTTGGGGGAGACGGGGCCTCCTCGGGGAAGGGGGTGATAGCCAGTCTCGGCGGTGCGCAGCCCCACAGGCAAGCCCGCCGTCGGTGGAAATGGCTGCTCCGGCGACAGCAGCCGGACCCCGAGGCCTGGCCACGGGACCAGAGTGGCTCCGCCATCTCCACGTCGGCCCGCCACCCGTGGACGTGGACCCTCTTTCTCGGAGGGGAGCTCAGCCCCTGAGAGTCCCCGTCTGAGGGCAGGAGCCCGTGCCCCTGCGGAGCGGGAGTCAGAGGGACCGGGGAGGGTGCGGGGGCGGGTGCCCACCTGGCTCTGGGCTCCTCCATGCTCAGCTCCCGCTGCACCGCGTGGCATGGTGTCGGAATGGCCGTGGGTGAGCGCAGCCGGCCCGTGTGCCGCTGTCGGGGATGAGCCCGGGGCCTTCCCTCCCCCGAGGGAGCCGGGCCGTGCCAGTGCCCGGCCTCCGGCCCAGAGGGCCCGTCCAGCACACAGCGGCCTCCTCCGCCACTGGGACAGGCTGGGCCTCCCCCGCTCCACGCGGCGTGGGGACGCGCCAGGACCGGAGGGGACCGCGGGCACCTGTGTGGGGGCACCCGCCCAGGCCGCCTGGGACACCCCGAGGCCCGGCCGCTCCAGAGCTGAGAGCCACGCGCTGCCCCCCCGGGCACCCGGAACGGGTGAGGGTTCGATTCTGGGCCAAACTTTTAATAAAGAAAATTCACCCCAGGGGTCCCACCATCAGCCGCACGCCGTTCCTGGAGTCGGGGGACTCCGTGGTGGGCCGGCTGCTCTGTCTGCTGCGGGGGACAGTTCTTCCTGCGAGCTTCATGCCCTGGAGGAATATGCCCTCCCAACAGCCCCGCCCGAGAGGGGAATCCCCCCCCCACAGGCCCCGGCACGTGGGGGTGGGCGGTGGCCTCGGGGCCGTGGACGGACCGGGCTTGTGCGGGACCGGCCCCAGCTCGCAGAGGGAGGGTCTCGGCCATTTCCCCCGAGGCCGTCTCTGAGCAGGAGGTGGGAGGCAGCTGACCGCTCCGTTCATCCCGGCTGGTCCCAGGCCGGTGCGGCCTCACCACTGAGCCCCCGGCTGGGCCGCCTGCCTCTGGGGGCTCCCTGCCCAGAGATGGGGTGTGGGGTGGGTGCGGGTGCGGGTGGGGGGGGGAGCCTTGGTTCCCATTCGCCCCGGGGGAGGGGAGGCTCCGGGTTTTGGGGGGACGGGTGGTCAGAGACCCTGTCGCTCCGGGCAGGGGACCCTCCCCATCCGAGGGGCCCGCCGTCGGCCCTCAGACACCACCAGGAGCCGCTCGTCTCCACTACGTTTATTGTTCCTCAGGGAACGAGAGCACAAGTCCCCCTCTGTCCTCCCAGGAGGGTTCCCGCGGCGCCCGCACCCTCCCCCGAACCATCTCCCGGGCCGGGGTCAGGGGTCAGGGGTCAGGGGTCAGGGGTCGGGCCGGACGAGCCGCCCTTCCTTCCTGGCGCGGACTTGGCTCTCTCTACAGGGCGAACACAGGGTAATTTTCTTTAGGAACCGCCCGCGGACGGGCCAGACTACGCATCGCACGAGACACCCACTGCAAACCACCACGGCACCACCTCAAGGACGAGACACACGGCACAACACACTGCGGCGGGCACGGGCACCGCCACACACGCCTGGCCCGGCCGCCGCCGCGGGCACGGGCTGGGCACGGCCCCGGCCTCGCAGGGGATCTGAGACACGGCTCGTGGCCGGGAGCCGCGCCGGGAGGGGGACCGGCTGGGGGAGCCGGTGCCGAGCCTCCGGACGCCGAGCCGGCACTCGGAGCCGCCCCCGGCACCGCCCCGCCTGAGGACAGTCCACGCGATGGGACGGCGGCCGTCCTGGCGGGGGCCGGCCGCGGACACACCGTCCTCCTCTGGTATGTCATTTGACCAAAAAGGGGGGCTGGAGGGGGAACGGGCGGGGGGAGCCCTGGGCTGCAGTTCCAGCTGCAAAGTTGGGGTGTGGGGAGTCTCTCCCCAAATCCGTGGCCCTCCTGCCCGAGCCGGGGGGACGCGGAGGCCGTGCCCGGTGCCACGCGGGCGGGGGTCCCGCCTTCGGTGGTCCGTGTCGCCAGCGTCACTGACAGCCGCGGGGCAGGAGGCCGCGCGGGCGGGCGGCCACGGCGACGGCCACGGCGGCCACGGCCACGGCCACGGCGGCCACGGCCTACAGCTCGTCGGAGCGGATGACGTGGAAGAGCGTGACGTTGTACAGCACCTGGTGGCCGTTGTTCCAGGCGTAGAGCGCGCGGTCGCGGGGGTTGTAGTCCAGCATGGAGATGTGCGAGTACTTGTTCTGGAAGGGGATGTCGATGTACTCGTAGGTGGAGGCGTTGGTCTGGTAGGCGTAGTGCACCTTGGTGCCGCCCGAGTAGCCGTTGGTGACGTAGAGCGTGCCGCAGATGATGAAGGCCTCGCCCGCGCTGCGCTTGGGGTAGCTGGTGTTCCAGGAGCGCAGCACCTGCAACGACACCGGGTCCAGCCGGCTCAGCACGATGTTGCCGGCGTTCTGGTTGGTGGCGTACACGGCCCACAGCCCGCTCTCGTCCGCCATGAGGTCGATGTCGGAGTGGCCGCCCCAGGCGTAGTGGTACATGTTGTTGTAGCCGGCGTAGTCCAGGCTGCGCTGCTTGAGCACGCTGGCCGAGCGCAGGTCGAAGCGGATGACGATGTGGCTCTGGAACTTGTTGAAGTAGATGGAGCCGTTGTACACCACCTGGCCGGTGCCCGACCAGGGGTGCGGCAGCCGGTGCGACGTGAAGTTGTCCGAGGTCATGAAGTCCTGCAGCGAGCGGTACTCGCGCACGAAGCGGTTGTTGTGGTAGCCGTCCATGTACCACACCTGCGGGCGGGGCGCGGCGTGAGGACCCGAGGAGGGCGGGGGCGGAGGGCGCCACGCCCCCTCCCACATCGCAGGGCACTTTTGTTTTTGTTAATCCTCACCTGAGGGTGGTTTCCCGTGGGTTTTTAGAGAGTGGAACACAGCGGGGCCCTGGCTGGTTGGGCTCAGTGGACAGAGCCTCAGCCTGTGGACCAAAGGGTCCTGGGTTCGAATCCGGTCAAGGGCATGGACCGTGGCTACAGGCCCCTCCTTGGCCCGGACCCTAGTTGGGGCGTGTGCAGGAGGCGACCAATCGATGTGTTTCTCTCACGTCGATGTTTCTCTCTGTCCTTCCCTCTCTCTTCCACTCTCCCTAAAAGTCAATGGGACAGTGTCCTCGGGTGAGGATGAGAAAAAGAAAGGAAGGGGAAGAGGGAGAGACGGATGAGAGGTGCCTCCTGCACGTGCCCCGACCAGGGCCAGGGACCCAGCCTGCAACGAACCCTTCCGTCCACCGGCCGACACTCTATCCACTGAGCAAACCAGCTGGAGGCTCAGGCACATTTCAGAGAGGACAGAGCTATCTCCCCGGACAGGAGCGTCCGGCTTGGGGACCGGCCAGGGAGGGGGTGCGGAAGCCACAGCCTGGGGCACCAGGTCTCCTGTGGGTGGCAAGGCCCCCCCAGCCCTCCTGGGTGCCCCGGGCGGTGGGTCTGCGGGCCCCCTGCCTTCCACCGCTCTCTCCCAGCCAGAGGCGCACAGCAGGCGCTCCCACTTATTTGGGGAAGAAGGAACTCCATCTGTGGTGACAGCCCGGGCCCGAGAGCCAGCCTTGGGAAGGGCGTGGCCGCCTGGCCCTGGGCGGCGAGGGCACTCACCCTGTTGTCGCCCTCGGGGGCCAGGGGGTCGGTCATCCAGGACCCGAACCTGGAGCCGGACGTCTTGATGGTCACGGGGTCGCTGATGCCCGTCAGCTTGCCGCAGGCTGCAAGACAGAGCGCGGTCAGGCCTGGCGCCGCCCCCGTGGGTGCAGGGTCCCCTCACTCCCCGCCTGGGATCGCAGCTAGACAGCCGCTCACCCCTGGCTCTTCCTGCAGACGGGGGCCTCCCGGAACCAGAGCAGCTGAGGCGGGGGTAGTGGGGAGGGAGGGGCAGCTACCCCCCCCCCCCGAGGCAGCCCCAGCAGCGCCCGGGGGAGGCGGTCAGCCTGCAGCGCTTGGTTTTCTCGGGGAAGTGGGGCCGGGAGAAGGCGGGGGCCCCACGCAGGACACTGGCCACGGGGTCAGACAGCAGGAACAGCCGGCTCTGCGCCGGCCCCTCCCGTCGGGCAGAACCAGACCTCGGCAGGGCGCCGCCTTCCCGAGCACCTGCAGGGCGGCGTGTCTCTGCCGGGGGAGGGTGGAGGCCGGGGAGCGGCTCTGGGCACCGGGTCAGCGAGCATCGGACGGACCTGGGGCGTGACCTCGGGGCCCTCCCCCCAGATGGAGGCTGCAGACCAGGGGGGCGTTCTCAGGGGCGTTCTCAGCGCCGCCTCCCCGCAGCCCGTGGTCTCCGTGGCCCCGGCAGCCACTGCCCTGAGCCACACCCACCTGTCCCGCCGATGCTGACTGTGGGCAGAGTGACCGCCCTCCGCCGGCCTCCAGGGCACTGGTGTCCGGGCCCTGAGCTGGGAGGCGGGGGCCTCGCTGGGGTCAGGTGGCCTCTGTCCGCCTCCCTCCCGCCAGGCCTGGCCCAGGGACCAGGACACCGACTGCCTCCGCATTGCACTCGGAGGTAAGAGGGTGGGTCAGCGCCGGCCCGGCTCCAGGCCTGGCCCGCCGACTCTGGCCCCCACAGGGTTGCTCCAGCTGCCCGCCCCAGGAATGCCCCCCTTCCCAACAGACGCCTCTTCCAGGCCTCTCCCTCCGAGCCCACTCCTGCCCTCCCACACCCTTCCTGGGCAGACATCGCTGTGGGTCTCCGGGTCCCAAGCAAGAAGCTTGTTGCCCTTTCTGTCTCCCCAAGATTAGGCTGGGTGTGATCCAGAGTGAGTGAATGAGTGAATGAGTGAGTGAGTGAGTGAGTGAATGAGTGAGTGAGCGAATGAATGAGGGAATGAATGAGTGAATGAGTGAGTGAATGCGTGAATGAGTGAGTGAATGAGGGAATGAGGGAGTGAATGAGGGAATGAGTGAGTGAATGAGTGAATGAGTGAGTGAATGAGTGAGTGAATGAGTGAGTGAATGCGTGAATGAGTGAGTGAATGAGGGAATGAGGGAGTGAATGAGGGAATGAGTGAGTGAATGAGTGAATGAGTGAATGAGTGAGTGAATGAGTGAGTGAATGAGTGAGTGAATGCGTGAATGAGTGAGTGAATGAGGGAATGAGGGAGTGAATGAGGGAATGAGTGAGTGAATGAGTGAATGAGTGAGTGAATGAGTGAGTGAATGAGTGAATGAGTGAGTGAATGAGGGAATGAGTGAGTGAATGAGGGAATGAGTGAGTGAATGAGGGAATGAGTGAGTGAATGAGAGAATGAGTGAGTGAATGAGGGAATGAATGCGTGAATGAGTGAGTGAATGAGGGAATGAGTGAGTGAATGAGTGAATGAGTGAGTGAATGAGTGAGTGAATGAGAGAATGAGTGAGTGAATGAGGGAATGAATGTGTGAATGAGTGAGTGAATGAGGGAATGAGTGAGTGAATGAGTGAATGAGTGAGTGAATGAGTGAATGAGTGAGTGAGTGAATGAGTGAATGAGTGAATGAGGGAATGAGTGAGTGAGCGAATGAATGAGTAAATGAATGAATGAATGAATGAGTGAATGAGTGAGTGAATGAGGGAATGAGTGAGTGAATGAGTGAGTGAATGAGTGAATGAGTGAGTGAATGAGGGAATGAGTGAGTGAATGAGGGAATGAATGCGTGAGCGACTCCTCTCCCAGGCGCTGAGCGGTAAGTTACCCCTCCCTCAGGAAGCCCCACCAGCCCACGGCCTCGCCCTCTGTGCCGCAGAGGGCGGCGTGTGGCGGAGGCGTGTCCTGTGGGCAGTGACCACACGCCCGGAGGAGGGGGTCACCGCGGGAGGCAAAGGGAGCTTCCCCGGCTCAGGGCACACGCCTGACACGGCAAGTGGTCATGGAGGCCCCGCTATTCTTGTTACTGAATCCAGACGGGTGCTGGGAACACGGGGTTCATCTCAGTGAGGGCCAGCAGGCTGCTGTGGCCGGTCCCTGCGTCCTGCTCTCCCAGGGCCTTCCCCGTGGCTGCTCAAAGCAGGAAACAGGTCCCAGGGCAGGTGTGACCCCAGAGCAGGTGTGACCCCCCAGGCCAGGTGTGACCCCCCCAGGCCAGGTGTGACCCCCAGGGCAGGTGTGACCCCCCCAGGGCAGGTATGACCCCCCCAGGGCAGGTGTGACCCCCCCAGGGCAGGTGTGACCCCCCCAGGCCAGGTGTGACCCCCAGGGCAGGTGTGACCCACAGCAGGGCCAGCCCAGCTCTGCCCGCTCCGAGGTTCCGTCCCCCCTCCCCCTCCCACCTCAGAGGAGCCCTGAACCCAGGGTCTCTGTCCAGACGGCTCTGTCAGGACCTCGGCGACCGACAGGCATAGCCATGGCTGAGCCGCGGGGGCGGCTGGCACGTGGTCAGGAAGGGTCCCTCTCTCATCACTAGCGCCCAGGGCATGGGGGAGGGCGGGGGGGTCTGGAGGGGAGGGCTGGGGGGGGGGTGAGGAGGCTCGGGAAGTGCCCGTGCAGGTGCCTTTCGCGCCCTGTGCCTGGACCGGGCACCCGTCAGCCTGCACCCAGCCCCGGAGGAGGGGCGGAGGAGGGGCGGCCTCAGGACAGGTCAGCGGGTGGCACGCAGGCTGCTCCGGCCTGTCTCCTGGGCACCGCCCGCACAGCCCGGCTGCGGACGCGCCTGCTCGCGGCCAGGGCGCCAGGCCCCGGCTCCCGGGGCGAAGGGGCGCGAGAAGGGGACGCTCAGTCTGTCCTTCACCTATCGGCCGGCTGTGTCACCTGTCCTTCTGTCTGTCTCTACCCGTCATCCACCATCGGTCATCTATCCTCTCTACTAATCACCTATCATCTACCTACCCTCCTGCCCCCCCCCCCCCCCCCCCGCCTGTGCCGGGCCGGGGCGAGGGATGTAGATGACACCCGGCGCCGCACCGTCCCCAGCACAGGGCCCCGCCCCCCGCAGATGAGGAGGCTGACGCCCCCTGGTCACCGCCTCGGGAGTCACATGGCGGTCACCAGCTTACCGCCACCCGAGCCCGTCTCACAGCTGGTTCATCCCCATCCGCCTGGTGCTGGCCAGTGCAGACCGCGGCCCCCCCTGCAGACCGCGGCCCCCCCCCCCGCCCCCCCCGCAGACCTCAGTCCTCCCCGCTGACCCCGGTCCCCCCCCCGCAGACCCCGGTCCCCCCCGCTGACCCCGGTCCCCCCCCCCCGCTGACCCCGGTCCCCCCCCCGCAGACCCCGGTCCCCCCTGCAGACCCCGGTCCCCCCCGCAGACCTTGGTCCCCCCCAAGACCCTGGTCCCCCCCCACTGACCCCGGTCCCCCCCGCTGACCCCGGTCCCCCCCGGCAGACCCCGGTCCCCCCCGCTGACCCCGGTCCCCCCCCCGCAGACCCCGGTCCCCCCCGCTGACCCCGGTCCCCCCCCCCCCCCGCTGACCCCGGTCCCCCCCCCGCAGACCCCGGTCCCCCCTGCAGACCCCGGTCCCCCCCGCAGACCTTGGTCCCCCCCAAGACCCTGGTCCCCCCCCACTGACCCCGGTCCCCCCCGCTGACCCCGGTCCCCCCCGGCAGACCCCGGTCCCCCCCGCAGACCCCGGTCCCCCCCCGCAGACCTCGGTCCCCCCCGCTGACCCCGGTCCCCCCCGCAGACCTCGGTCCCCCCTGCAGACCCCGGTCCCCCCCCTGCAGACCTCGGTCCCCCCTGCAGACCCCGGTCCCCCCCGCTGACCCCGCTCCGCAGTCTCTCTGACACCAAGGCCGTTAGGGAAGAAGGAAACCAGAGGTGAGTCAGGAGGCTGCCCTCCCGCGAGGAGAGCCGGCCTCCAGGGGCCTCGTCATCCTCTCTGCCCCCAGGGAGCGCTCAGCAGCCTGCGGGGACCACGTGACTCCCGACCTGCCGCCATCCTCTGAGCTCAGAGCTTCTCAGCCAGGCGGCAGCGGGGCACCCCGCCCCCGAAGGCCTTCGCTCCGAATTTCCCTTTTGCTTCGGGATCTGCTCATTGGAGAACGCGGAGGCTTTACTGGGGCCCTTCCCCCCACATGCTCCCGCCGTCAGGCTCCTCAGAGCCGAGGGCCCCGGGGAGGGTCTGGGGGAGAGGTGGCAGTGAGCGGGGTCTTCCGGGCAGGAACCCCAGACCATGCCCAGCGAGAGCGAGAAGAGCCAGCGTCACTGCGGTTCAGGCCCCCCCCCCCCGCCCCAGCTCTCTCCGGAGCAGGCGATGTGCATGGTGCCCCCGGCGCCTGGGGCAGCCCTGGGCTCGGGGACCTGGTCAGAGCGTCCACTGACTCCACCCCCGCCCTCGGCACCTTTCCATCCCTCACGGACAACAGCACCAGCACCGACTCTTAGGGGATTCTTACATCTCTAACAAGGTGCTTGGAGCACGCGAGTGTGTGTGTGAGTGTGTGTGTGTGCATGTGTGCATGTGTGTGCGCGTGCGCGTGTGTGTATGTGCGTGCGTGTATGTGTGCATGCATGTGTGTGTATGTGTGTGTATGTATGTGTGTGGGGGGGAGGTGAATAAAAAGCGAAGTAAGGACATCGGATTAAACCAAGGATGGAAGGAAGTCCCCAGAGTTACTCTGGAAAGGACTGCGCAGTGGCAGCCTCTCTGTGAGCTGTGCCCAGAGGGCCAGCGGATGTTGAGGAGGAAAGTCTGAAAGCGGAGCTGGACTCAGTGGGCTCGGCACGGACACGCTGAGATTCGTACAGCAGGCCCTGCCGTGGCTCCGTGCTGCAGCGCCGGCCGCACGCCGAGGGGCCCAGGTCCCGGTCCTGGTCCCGGTCAAGGCCATGGACATGGGTTTCAGGTCGACCAGGTCCCCATCAGGGCAGTGTGGGAGGCAACTGATTGGTGTGTCTCTCTCACATCCAGGTTTTCCTCTCTCTCCCCTCCCTCCGTTCTACTCTCCCTCTAAAAAAAAAAAAAAAAAAAAAAAAAAATCAATGGGGAAAATACCCTCGGGCCAGTATAGAAGAGAGACTTGTAAAAGCAACTAACGGGAAGGTTGGTGAGGCGGGTGGGTGTCTGGTCACGGATGAGAGCTCACGCTGCCCCTACGCGGACGCATGGTCACCCGCCCGGGGGACCGAACTGGCTCGTCCGGGCCGGGCAGTGCCTCGCCCTGGAGGGAGTCAGAGAGCAGTTTCCAGCCCTAAACCACTCGTGTCCTCAGATCTCCCCCCCACACGCGCACACACGCCTGGGCGTACACACACACACACACACACACACACACACACCTCAGATGGTTTGCAACAACGAGCATCCTCCTGTTTTTCCAGATGTGCCATCCGGTGGGGTCTGCGGCCGGCCTCGGCTCGGGTGGGACCGCGCACCCCTGGGGTGCAGCCTGCACCCTCACGGGGCTCCGCCAGGGGCCCTGCCCAGCCCTGCAGCCCACGCTCCCTCCGGAGGCCGGCGGGCGCTGTCCGCTTCAGCACCGCGCCCGGGCCAGCCCGCCCAGGGTGCCGGGCCTACCTAGCTTTTGCATGCACGCACGGAGCCTCTCCTCGAGATTGGACACTCTGCTCTGCAGCTCATCGTAGTCATAGGCGCCAATCTCCTCTTGCAGCTGGTTTAGCACTGACGTCAGATTCTGGACCTCCTCCTTAAACTGCAAGACCAATTTGGCATCGGCCTTGTACTCTTCCAACACGGGTATCAAAGGCCTAAGTTCATCCATTTTCGCTTTTATCGCCTGCAAGGTCAAAATAAGCCGGGTTCAGTGCGATGCGTGCAAAAACTCGCCACGCCCTGCCTGGGCCCGGCCACGCCCGCCTGCTCCCGCCGCCTCCGGCCCCGGCGTGGGCAGAGCGTAGGAAACAGTCTCCAGAACACCAGCGTCTTTGGGAAAAGGTCTTTATTGTCAGGTAGAATGCAACATCTGAAGGTTACATGCGTCAGGTCACATAACAACGTTTCCTGCTTTTTTTTTTTTTTTTTTTTCTTTTTCAAAAAAAGAAAAGAAAAATGCATTGACAAGGGTTCGAAGGATCCGTGAAATGCATCTACGGTCGCATGCAAAAAAGAGGGCGCTGGCCGGACTCCTGAGTGAAATGGCGCTAAGTGTCGGGGAGGGCAGTAAAAATGCAGGGTGCAAAAAGCGTCTGGCCCTCGGTCATGGGAACATGGGTACATGCCTCTTCAGTCTCTGCGGCTCTGAAAAAACGCTTTTAGGTTAGCCCTGCAAGCAAGAAAACGAAAGACCGTTGAAGAGCTACCTCACTGGCCTGCCTCACACACACAGCCACGCACAGACAGATAGGGGCGCGGTCAAATAAAAAAAAAAAATCGCACTTCGTCCGATCGGCCTCGCCGGTTACCTACGCCCCTCAGCACACGGTGCCGGCCGGTCTGAGGCAATGAGAGCCTGGCCGAGGGCGAGGGCCCCGAACTGGGGCGGGGGGAGGTGGCTCAGTGGGTGGCGCTCCTGAGAGGACTCTGCCTCCCCCCTTCTCCCCGTGGAGGGAGTGCTGGCCTTTGACGGGGAGACACAAACTGTTCCAGGTCAGGCGGGTCCAAATCCTTCCCGCCTGCCTCGGGCCAGAGCACCTGCTCCTCCTCCTCCTCCTCCTCCTCCCCGGGCCAGGCCTGCGTGTCTCACGCGTGATCTAGACCTGTGTCTCCGTCAGCTCGCCGTGGTGTCTAGGGAACAGGGCCCTTTAAGAGCCTCACGCCAGCTCGTCAGAGGGAGAGGCGGCGTGGATGGGGCAGGCCGCCCGCCAGCAGCCTCCGGGCGCGCGGGCCGAGTGACCGGCTCACTGAGGCCCGGGCGGCGTCCTACTCCACACGCCGTCTGCCTTATGGGCGCCTGTCACCGCTGCGTTTAGGAATTCGGCAGCCGTGTCCGCTCTGGAGTGTGTATACGTGTATGTGCATATACATACATATTCACACGTATGTATGTATAGTATCAGATCCAGAGCCGCCCGGAGAGGAGGAGGGGAAGGTGTTGGTGTCTCTCTCTCTTTCTCCCCGGGGCCCTCCTGGGGTCCGTGAGACGGCCCCGCGCGGCCCCTGCCCCGCACGGTGCTCACCAGGGAAGCTGGGCCCCAGCAGCAGCGGAGCTGGCAGGTGGCCAGTGCTTGGACCCGGGACCCTGGCCTCTGACGCTAGCAGGTGCTGGGAAGCGGGCCGCCCTTTCAGGGGAGAGCAGGCGGCTGCCTGTCTCCACGGACAGCAGAGAGGGAGCCTTGTGCAGGGGGGGGGGGGGCGCCCCCCATCGCTCGTTCTAGAGGGAGGGGGAGCCCGCGGGCAGCAAACCCCGCCCGCCCGGGAGGGGGCGGGGCACACGCACCTTGAACTGCCTGGCCAGGTGCTGCTTGTGGCTCTCCTCCACCTGCTTGAACTTGGACTCCAGGCCCTTCATCTGGGTCTCCATCTTCTCCACGTACTGCAGGTCCCGCTGGGTCCGCCGGTCCAGCACCTCGATGGACTGGGACATGTTTTGCACCTGCCGGAGAGGCCACAGGTCAGAGGTCACAGGTCACGGGGAGCGGAGGCAGCGCAGCCAACCTCATTGTCTCCCGCTCCGCACGGGGACCTCCCACCCGGCGGACCCCGCGCGGCCGAGGCGTGATTTACTCGCTCGGCACCGGCACCGGGGTGGGGAGCACCGAGCGCTGCCCGGCGCCTCCAGAGCCCGGAGCCCGGCACACAGGGCAGGAGCCAGCTCCTCGCGGCCACAGCTCCGGGCGTGCGGCTGGGAGTGTCCCCTTCTTTTTTGGGGGTGCGGTCTCTACCGTCTTTATTCTGCGGGGTGAACCCACAATAACGAAGAGCAGCAAGTGGGGCGCCCCCCATCTCACCAGGTGCCTCGCCGAGAAAGGCGGGCGGAGCGTGGGGGGGAACGGAGGCACCGGGCCCTCCTCCCCCGCCTCCTGGGCCGTCCTCACCCCAACACCATCCGAGGACCCTGCTGCACACCTGTCCGCTCGGCCGGAGCGGGGACCCATCCCCGCAGGTGACGGGCGGCTGTGCCATTCCCTCCCGGCTCGGGGAGCAGAGCCCCCCTGAGACCAAGCCCCCCCGAGACCGAGCCCCCCCGAGACCGAGCCCCCCTGAGACCGAGCCCCCCCGAGACCGAGCCCCCCTGAGACCGAGCCCCCCTGAGACCGAGCCCCTCCGAGACCGAGCCCCCCTGAGACCGAGCCCCCCCGAGACCGAGGCCCCCCGAGACCGAGCCCCCCTGAGACCGAGTCCCCCTGAGACCGAGTCCCCCTGAGACCGAGCCCCCCTGAGACTGAGTCCCCTGAGACCGAGCCCCTCCGAGACCGAGCCCCCCTGAGACCGAGCCCCCCTGAGACCGAGCCCCCCCGAGACCGAGCCCCCCTGAGACCGAGCCCCCCTGAGACCGAGCCCCCCCGAGACCGAGCCCCCCCGAGACCGAGCCCCCCTGAGACGGAGTGGGAGCAGCCGCAGGCCGCGGAGCTCAGAAGGGACGGCCTGTGCCTTTGGTTTTCGGGAAACTGGCTCGCGATTCGGGGCAAAAGCACGCGGGGCGGCAGCCGGGCTGGTCTCCGGCTGTGGGCGCGGGCTCCAGTCCAGTCGCGAGGCGGGAGGCACCTCCGCAGCCGGAGTGCCCCTCAGAGCTTCTGTGCTTCTGAACACCCCCCTCCCTTCTGGGAACGACATCGCTCGGTCTGAGGCTCAGCCTCCCTGGTCAGTGGGAGGGGACGGCAGCATGCCCCCCCCCCACGTCTTCCTGCCTCTCCCCCTCCCCCCAAAAAAAGGCGCCTCCGCTAGAGAAACTGGCCGTCCGTCTGGGCGCTCTGAAATGCCGGGAACTTTGGGCATCACTGGAGAGCAGCTACACACTCTGTGGAGAACTCCGGTGCCCAGAGGGCAACACGCTGGCTCCAAATAATAACCTGGTCACTCAGTGTGTGTGTGTGTGTGTGTGTGTGTGTGTGTGTGTGTGTGTGTAATGTATAATATTTAGAGGCTGGTGCATGAATTCGTGCATGGGTGGGGTCCGGCCAGCCTGGCCAGGGGTTGGGTCGTGGGCGGTTGGCCAGCCTGCCTGCTGGTTGAATTCCTGGTTGAGGGGACAATTTGCATATGAGCCTTTTGTTCTATAGGACACACACCGAGTGGTCAGATGATTGTGCCAATGTTCAGAGATCATCACAGTCTGGCCGCTCCGGGTGTGTGTGCTCTGGCACCGCAGCCCCCTGCCCCCTCACTGCCTACTCTGAGCTACAGCCGTCCGAGTCTCAGATGGTGCCTCAGCATGCAGCCGGGCAGCTCCCGGCACAGGGGCTTGTCACCCGCCAGAGCAGAGGCGCTGTGCGCGCATTAAAACGTCACACACTAATTTTAACTCCAGGAAACACGCCGGAGACGCCAAGCTGCTCAGCTGCCTGACGCCAACACCGACCCCGGCCACTGCCCTTCCCTGGGGCCCTGCCGGCCGGAGGGAACCAGGTCACCCCTGGGACCCGCTGCCGCCTCCTGCCCAAGAAACACGGCCCTCCCAGGCCTTCCGGGGCCGCAACGGGGCAGCTGGGAAACGGGTCCCAAGAGGGACCGCAGCTCCCCCCGCAGTGGAGCCGGTGTAAGACGGCCTGTGTGCGCGGGGAGAGGGTCTTTGTGGAGTCAGGGAGGTAACGGGCGGAGAACGTGTACGGGAACGAGCGGCTGGACCCAGGCGGGCCCGCGTCTGTGCCAGGAGCGTGCCCACGGGGGGGGGGGGGGCGGGCGATGCCTGGTGGCCACTCGAAGGGGGAAATCCCCCGGGGGAAATCCGGGGCCGGCACCCCGGCCGGAGCTGGCTGCTGGGGACCGAGCCTCAGGCTGCAGGGAAGGCAGCCCGGGGAGAGACCGCATGTGGGAGCCCCGCGGCTTCTCATGGAGCCTGCAGCGACCGCAGGGTCTGTCCCCTCCTCCTGGGCCTCCCTGGGGAGTCCCCATCCACTCATCCACTCATTCACTCACTCACTCGTTCACTCACTCATTCATTCATTCACTCATTGGTACACTCACTGGTTCACTCACTCACTCATTCACTCACTCACTCGTTCACTCACTCACTCGTTCACTCACTCGTTCATTCCCTCATTCATTCATTCACTCATTGGTACACTCACTGGTTCACTCACTCACTCATTCACTCACTCACTCGTTCACTCACTCACTCGTTCACTCACTCGTTCACTCACTTATTCATTCATTCACTCATTCGTTCACTCACTCACTCACTCACTCATTCACTCACTCGTTCACTCACTCACTCGTTCACTCACTCATTCATTCATTCATTCACTCATTGGTTCACTCACTGGTTCACTCACTCACTCATTCACTCACTCACTCGTTCATTCCCTCATTCATTCATTCACTCATTCGCTCACTCACTCGTTCACTCACTCGTTCACTCACTCACTCACAAAGTCTCAATGGGAAGAATGGGTCATGGAGCCGGGATGGACCCTGCAGGCTGGCCACGCCTCGGTGGTGGCGGTGGTGTGGGCACGCACACATGTGCACATGCAAACACACACGCGTGCGCACACACACGCACACAGGTGCACGCCCACGCCTCGAGCGGACTCACCTTCTCCAGCAGCTGCCGCAGCTGCCTCGTGCGGGCGTCCCGCGAGCACATGGTCTGCTGGGGGGCGACCACCGTGCAGACGCAGCGGCCCTCGCTGTCCTGCGCGGAGCTGTACACCTGCCAGCTCTCCTCGGGGTTGGTGGGCAGCACCTGGCGGGGCGGGGCGGGAGAGTGAGACACAGGGAGGACGGGGGAGGGCTGTCCACGCCAGCCGGGCGGGGCGGACAGAACGGGCTAAGGACGCTCTGACCGCGAAGGGGCCCGTCCCCAAGAACAAAGGGTCCCGTCAGGGTGCCCGGGGTGGGGCTGAGCGGCCGGCAGCACGCCGTTCGCCGTTTGCTGTCTCTTACATTCACGGAGAGTGGCGTGTTGGCAGCCCACCAAATCGATCCATTAGGCGGAGGGAGGGGCCGGGCAAGGCCGGGAGGGGGGGGCAGGAGGCCGCTGGTGGGCGCGTCGCTGAGAAACACGATCTCCCCCCCTGAGGGCGGCAGGGGGGCGAGCAGGGGGGGCAGGGGAGCTGGAGATCAGCCTCACCATCTCACCATTAACATAACCCAGCCGCTATGGGCAGGGCCAGGGTGCGAGAACCGGGGCGCAGCCTGCACCCTCCTGCCCGCCTGGCGCCGGCCGCCCTGAAAGCCCGTCCCCGTCCCCCCAGCGCCCGGCGCGCTGCCACCCCCCCCCCCCCGGGTGGCGGAGGTCCCCAGTTCCCGGTGACGGCGGCACCCATGGCGGTCGGAGGCGGCCGCACACCGGAGCTGGGCCGGCAGGTGTCACCTTGCAGCGGCTCAGGTGGTCCCCGGCCGGTGCCCAGGGCGGGCCCGCTCCCTGTCCCCTCGTCCCCTCGTCCCCTCCTCGCCTCCTCCCGCAGCCTCAGGTTGCCCCGCAGCCTCAGGTCCCGCTATTTTTGGGGGGGGAGGGGGATGAGGGGGCGGGAGAAGTTGGTGGAGGGAGAGTGTGGCCATCCACCCCGTCCAGGTCCAGCCCAGCGGATCCGGGCAGAGGGAGCGGCCGGAAGCCGGAAGCACTGCGGGTGCCCGGACCCGGAGGTGCCCCTGAGGGTCTCGGGAGGGGGTCCCCCAGCCTCCTCCCCGCTCAGCGCCCTGGCAGCCGGGGAGCTGGGAGCCGCGTGCCCTTCACCTCTCCTTCCCGCGCCGGGCGCGCCCCTTCCTTGGGCGCCTGCCCTCCTCGGGTCCAGCCCAGCCGCCCCCAGCGGGGCCCTCCTGCCAGCCCCGCCCGGAGGGCCCCTCCCCGGCCGCCAGCGGGATGCGGGCGCGGGGACGGGTGTGGGGGGGGGCTCCATCCGGCGGCCCCAGGGACAGCGCCCCCTCCGCACGCACACCGGGGCCCTGGGCCGGGGACGGAGGAGAGCCCGGGGCTCGGGGTGCAGGCGAGGCTCGGGGTGCAGGCGGGGAGCGCTGGCTCCGCTGGGGCGCGGCCTGGCCGGTGGTCCGGGGTCACCGAGGGGGAGGGCTCCGCGCGGAGAGTCCGGGCGCCCCACCCTCCCCGCGGGGTGACCTTGGACGAGTCCCCGGGTCCCGCCTCCGTCCTGACCTCGCCCACGAGCTCCCAGCCCGAGCCCCGCGCCCCCCGGAGGGCCGGGCGGAGCGGGCAGCGGGCGGAGGGCGGCGGCGGGAGCGCCGGGCCGGGGCGGGGAGCGGTCCCCCCGCAGCGCGCGGTGCCGCCCGACCCTCCCGCGCCCGGGCCCGGCGCTCCCTCCGGCGCCGCCCGCCGGGAGGGGGGTGGGGGTCAGGGGGGGATTGGGGGTCGGGGGATGGGTATGGGGGGTTTGGAGGGGGTTGGGGAGTCCGGGGGGATTGGGGGGGGATTGGGGGTGGGGGGTGGGGATGGGGGTTTGGAGGGGGTTGGGGGGTCCGGGGGGATTGGGGGTTCGTAGGGGGTGGGGGCGGACTCACGCCGGTGCTGCGGTCCCGCGTGGCGCCGCCGGGGAGGGGGTGGGGATGGGGGGTGGGGGGGTTTGGAGGAGGTGGGGGGCCGGGGTGATGGGGGTTCGGGAGGGAGTGAGGGCGGACTCACGCCGGTGCTGCGGTCCCGCGTGGCGCCGCCGGGGAGGGGGTGGGGATGGGGGGTGGGGGGGTTTGGAGGAGGTGGGGGGCCGGGGTGATGGGGGTTCGGGAGGGAGTGAGGGCGGACTCACGCCGGTGCTGCGGTCCCGCGTGGCGCCGCCGGGGGTGATGGGGGGTTCGGGAGGGTTGGGGGGTTTGGGGGGGTTCGGGAGGGGGTTCGGGCGGACTCACGCCGGTGCTGCGGTCCCGCGTGGCGCCGCCGGCCGCGGACAGGCGCGTGGAGTTGAGGCCCACGAGCGCGGGCAGCGTCTGGGACATCCAGTTGGTGACCATGGCCATGGTGCTGAGCACCACGCCGACCTTGAGCAGCGGCACCGACATCGCGCCGGCCCCGCGCCCCGCGCCCCGCGCCCGGTCCCCGGCCCGCAGCTCAGGCGGCGGCCACCGCGGCGGCCCGGGGCGACCGGCCGTGTCCCCGCGCCGCCTCCCGCCGCCGCCCGCCCGCCGCCCCGCGCGCCCCGGCCATGGCGCCGGCAGAGGACCGCGGCCCGCGCCCCCGCGCCCCCCGCGCCCCCCGCTTCTCCCGCCGCCGCCGGAGCCGGAGCCGGAGCCGGAGCCGGACCGGGAGGCCGCTCGCTCGGCTGCGCCGGGACTGCGCGGGGCAGCGGGAGGCGGGAGGCGGGAGGCGGGAGGCGGGGACAAGCCGGCGACGCCTCAGCTCAGCCCGGAGACGCGGATTTTTCCTCCCGCCGCTCCCTGCCGCCCCCTGGCGCCCGCCGCGGGGCCTGCAGGCCGGGAGGGGCGGGCGGGGAGGGGCGGGCGGGCGGGGGACAGACGCGCCCCGATCGCAGAAGTCCGGGCGGAGGCCCCGCTGTGGGGCGGACCGGGAGGGGCCCTCCGGAGCCCCCGCGACCCGCGCCCTCCTCCCAGCTCCGCAGGGCGCTCCGGGGCCCGGGGCGGGGGCTGGGAGGGGGCTCCTAACGGGCCTGGGCGCGGCTGAGGGTGCGCCGGGCGGAGCGGGCGGAGGCGGGTGCTCCCCCCTCCCCCCTGCACCCCGCGGAGGGCAGTGACCTCCTCCCGGTGGAGCAGGAGGCGGGCGGCCCTGCCGGTGCCACCGGAGCGGACACCCTCTCTGCTCCGCCCGCCGCCAGGGAGCTCCGCCCAGAGGGGCCCTGCCCGGCCGGGGCGGGGGGAGGTGGGGCCCCGGGGAAGGCCTCTGAGGGGGCTTCCTGATGGACACGGATCTGTGGCCGCCCCAGGCCTAGAAGCCGCGATTCCAACCGCTGGGGAAGGGCGCCACCTCCCAGTGACAGCCGGCACTGCAGGCCCCGCGGTGGTGGGTGCAGAGGGTGCCCAGACCCCGTTCTCCCACCACCACCTACCTCCACCCACCACCCGCCTCCACCCACCACCACCCGCCTCCACCCGCCACCCACCACCCACCACCCGCCTCCACCCACCACCCGCCTCCACCCACCACCACCCGCCACCACCCGCCACCCACCACCCACCACCCACCACCCGCCACCCACCACCCGCCTCCACCCACCACCACCCGCCACCACCCGCCACCCGCCACCCACCACCCACCACCCACCACCCACCACCCTCCACCACCCACGCCATAGGCCGCAGGTCCAGGCCATGTGTGCTCGCACCGCTCCCCCTAGCAGCCAGGGCAGCGGCCACGCACGTGCTGGAACCCCTCCCGCCCCACAGATTCCGGCGTGTCCCTCTGCCCAATGCCGGGGCGAACAGACACTCCCGGCAGCCAGCCGGGTGCCGGAGAAAGACCCCGGAGGACTGTCATGGGTGCCCGCACCTGGCTCTGGGCAGCCTGGGCTCCAGCCCTGCCTCTGCCAAGGTAATGAGTCCTCCGAGCCTCAGTTTCCCCGTCTCTGAAATGGGTCTAACAGTGACCTCCCCCTCGGGGTGTTGTGAGGGCTGAGCTGGGGCAGGAGCAGCCTGGTGCCCAGAGAGGACCCTCGGCGAGGGCAGAGGGCATTGCCCGGGCCTCCCGCCCTCTCCAGAGCTGCTTTGGCTGGAGACCAGGCCGATGGAGGCTGCACCTGGAGGGGGTGGCGTGGGCCTGGCAGCACGCCCGGGAGCATGCTGGGAAGGCGGCACCTCAGAGGGCAGACGGGAGGAAACCCCTGGTCGGGGGGTGTATCTGGTTTGATTTCACCGCAGCACCGTCCCGAGGGGGCGCAGTGGCATCGAGGTTTGCAGGTGCCATCTCAGCTGCTGCATTTCCGGGGAGCAAGCCCAGGCGGCCGGCCAGGAAGGAGGGGGCCGGAGGCGGGCTGGAGGCCGGAGCGGGGCACCGCGTGGGACCTCCCACCCTCTGGGCCTGGAGATCCGGCCCGAATATTTCTCCTGAGCGTGAGGTCCAGCTGGGGAGCCAGGCAGGGCTGGCGGCGCCCGAAGGGAAGGGCCGGCCAGGAAGCAGCCTTTCAAAGATGCAGCTTGGGCCAAAACCCGTGTGGCTCAGTGGAGAGAGCGTCGGCCTGCGAACTGAAGGGTCCCAGGTTTGAGTCCAGTCAAGGGCATGCACTTTGGTTGAGAGCACATTCCCAGTGGGGATGTACAGGAGGCAGCTGGCCGATGTTTCTCTCTCATCGGTGTTTCTGGCTCTCTATCCCTCTCCCCTCCTCTCTGTAAAAATAATAAATAAATAAAATAATATAATATAAAATAAAATAAAATAAAATAAAACACTAAAATAAGATGCACGGGGGCCACGGGACTCCTCCAGTGCAGCCGGAGCCTGGGAACGCCTGCTCCCGGGGACGAGGCTGACGGGGTCCCAGGAGGAGAGCGGCCGCCCGGCCTGTCACCCCGTGGTCTCTCCTCGCCCCCATCTGTGCTCAGTCTGACGGCTCCACCGGCCCCCTCTCTGCCCAGATGCAGCGCGTGGACTGGACAGGGTGTGCGGGCAACGGCGGCACCTGTGCCCTCCAGTCTGCACCCACTGCCCTCCCCCAGTCTGCACCCACTGCCCTCCCCCAGCCTGCACCCAGCTGCCCTCCCCCAGCCTGCACCCCGCTGCCCTCCCCCCAGCCTGCACCCCGCTGCCCTCCTCCAGCCTGCACCCCGTTGCCCTCCCCCAGCCTGCACCCAGCTCCCCTCCCCCAGCCTGCACCCCGCTGCCCTCCCCCAGCCTGCACCCCGCTGCCCTCCCCCAGCCTGCACCCGCTGCCCTCCCCCCAGCCTGCACCCCGCTGCCCTCCCCCAGCCTGCACCCCGCTGCCCTCCCCCAGCCTGCACCCCGCTGCCCTCCCCCAGCCTGCACCCCGCTGCCCTCCCCCCAGCCTGCACCCCGCTGCCCTCACCAGCTGGGAGGTGAGGGGTCACTCGCCCTCTCCTGCAGGGGCTCCTGGGAGAGGCGCCGCCTGCACTGCACCCGGAAGGGCCGTTGAAGCCGGGAGCGCACGTGTCTGACTGACCGAGGCCTCGGCATTTCCCGGGAAGCGCTGGCGTGGAGGGGAGCCGGAGGAAAGGATGTGCCGAGGGAGGGAGGCGGCTAAGTGCCCCCCGGACACCGCTCCGCTCTGCGCTCTGATCACGGCGCCCGGACCCCGTGAGCGCGGTCTCCCGCGCCCTCGGGTGCCGGTGGGCGCCCTGCGGCCCCCAGGGAGGCTCCGGATGGGAGACCTGCCCGGTCACGTGGCAGCCGGTGTTCCAGGGCCTCTCCGCCTGCAGACGCCGCTCGGCGGCCGTAACAGAGCCAGGTGGGTGGCTGGAGCCCACAGGTGCCCGTGGCGCAGCTCTGGAGGCTGCGAGGGCGAGACCGAGCTGCCACACGGCCACGCGGGCCCTCCGGGTCCCTCCTCACACGTCCCGGTCCCTCCTCACACACGGGACAGGAGAGGGGCTCTGGCTCTGCCGCCGGTGCTGGGCCACAGACTTGACCCCCTGGACGGCCAGGCCCACATCCTCAGCCGGCCCTTCCCAGTCCGGACCTCGAGGGCTCGGGCTGGGCACAGACTCGAGGGCACATGTGCGAACACGGGAGCCACCGCCCTGGCTCACAGCCCTCCCTCCATCTGCTGCCTGGGACACGCGTGGGGCCAGCCGCCCACGGAGCCCACGGCAGCTGTGTGGCCCCGATGTCTCCGCCCACAGACAGGAAACTGGGTCCACGGGGACTTGCCCCGTCTCCAGCCCCCTCCTTGGCAAAGGGCCCCCCCCAAAGGGCAGAGTGTGGGTGCTCCTTTGCTATTTAAAAAATGCATATTTCCCTCAGGCTATTTGCCCTGGGGGTGGGGGCAGGGAACGGATGGGAGAGAAGGAAGAGGTGCAGAGACTGTGTGCCTGAGTCTGCGGGCGGGGCAGGGCGGGGAGGGAGGCTGGGACACTGCCAGGCTTCCGGGAAGAGGCCGATCCTCCGGCCGGTGGCCGGGTGCCTCGCAGAGCCTCCCTGCCCGATGCCAGGCTGGCACACGGCCTGACGCCGGGCCAGGGACGCCGGGGGACACTGCCACCCGAGCCCGAGCCTGGGAGCCCAGTGCCCCGCAGCGTGCTGCCACCGATGCCACGAGGAAGCGCGCCCGGCCGGGAGACGCCGGGGCCAGAGCGGCCAGCGCCGAGGGCCGAGCCTCCCCATGCCCCTCCCACAGCTGCCACGGCCACCGGGAGGCTCCGCAGCTCTCACAGCCGCGGCCTCGGGCAGCCCCGCCCGCGTCCCGGGGCCACAGGCCGTCCTCCTGGCCTGGAAGGACAGGCCCCTTGGGGGCGCTGGCGCAGCAGGGACAGGTCTCCGGGCGGCCCTGGCCCCTGGCCGGACCGGGGCTCCGGCCCACACGTTGCGAGAGGCAGCGTGCTCTCTGTGAGGAGCCAGCGCCCGGCCATGAATAACTGATCCCTGAGGATGAGAACGTCTGAGAGCCGGTGCCGGGTCCCGCTGGGGATGGAGGAGAGGCCCGGAGGTGATGGTCCCTGCCCCGAGCCCGGGCCTGTCCCTCCCGCCCCCACCGAGCCCACCAGGGCCCCGCCCGCCCCACCTGGCCGCGGCCCCACAGGCTGCCACTGTCTGCGCAGAAACACCAGGATTCACCCATGGGGTCACATGATACTCCCGTGCCCGCCCCCCTCGCTCCCCGGCGCCCCCCCAACTGTGTCCCCAGGAGAGATTCTGGTGGCGGAGGTGGGGGCGGGGCACAGCGGTGTGCGAGCTGCTGGCTCTGTGTCTCCCAGTGCAGCCTTGCAGCCGCCCTGGGCGGTAATCACCCCTTCGTAAGCGGCGCCTCAGCCTTAGACTCCCTCGGCCTCCCTCCCAGCCCCGGGCAAGCCCTGCGCCCGCGGGAGGGGTGTCTGCCTCTGCCCGGGGCCCAGAGGCACCTCGCCGGCCCCCTAACCTGCCAGGGACTCCCCAAGGCCCTGCCCCCCCACCCGGTGCGATGTGGACCGAGGCTGGGGGGTTAGGGGTGCGCACCCCCCTCTCTCACCTGCACCGCCAGCCCAGGCCGCCCTCCCGCCCAGACCACCAGCCGAGCCCGAGGTCCCTGACCGGTCCCCAGGGGCTGCCCACTTCCCGCGCCCGCGTTCCTCGAGCAGAGCCAGCGCTCAGCGAGGCCGCCCGCGCCCATCCCCGAAGCTGTCACAGAAGACCACAGGCCCTGGCAGAGCCCGAGACGTGCCGGACTGGGAGCCGGAGCCAAGCACACCGAGCCCTGAGCGTCCTCCTCGGACCTCGGACCTTGGAGCTCGGACCTCGAACCTTGGTCTGTGTCTTGCTGGGCCCTGCTAGAGGCCGAGGGTCAAGGCCGAGGGTCAAGGCCAGCAGCAGGCGAGCATGTGGCCTCGCAGCCGGAGTCGCGGCTCGGCGGGTGCTCAGAGCGGCCTGCAGAGGCCAGCAGCCTCCAGGCGCCACCTTGTCACCGGCGCACAGAGAGAGCCTCCTCTCCTATTCACGTCTCTCTCTCTCTCTTTTTTAAAAATATATTTTATTGATTTTTCACAGAGAGGAAGAGAGAGGGATAGAGAGCTAGAAACATCGATGAGAGAGAAACGTCCATCAGCTGCCTCCTGCACACCCCCCACTGGGGATGTGCTGCAACCAAGGTACATGCCCTTGACCGGAATCGAAGCCGAGACCTTTCAGTCTGCAGGCTGATGCTCTATCCACTGAGCCACACTGCTTTCGGCTCTCTCTCTCTTTCTTAACGAGAGCACCGACTCGGGGTCACACGTGCCAGACAGGCCTGGGACCGCACCGGGTCTGCCACCTCCTCCGGGCTCCAGACGCTCCCTCGCCCTCCCCGACCCCGGGCTGCGTCCTCTGTAGGCGAGGACACGGACGATGGGGGTCCTGGCCGTGGAGACGGAGCCGGATCCGCTCCGGCGGGTTTGACGGTCACACAGAAGGCGTTCCCCTCACGACTGGCTTCGTCCCCGCGCCCTGGGCTCCGGCTAAACAAAGAGGCATGAGTCCCCACCCCCTCTCTTTCCCCCGGCCACACCCAGGGGTGGCCTCGGGGCTGCAGGTTTCAGAGTGAATACCATCCACAGAGCATCCTTCAGCCGAACCCTGGCTCCTCTGCCTCTGGCTCACAGGAGCCACACACCTGGTTCGGCGTGGTGGGTCGGGTGGTGGGCTGGGTGGTGGGTCGGGTGGTGGGTTGGGTGGTGGGCTGGGTGGTGGGTCGGGTGGTGGGTTGGGTGGTGGGCTGGGTGGTGGGTCGGGTGGTGGGCTGGGTGGTGGGTCGGGTGGTGGGTTGGGTGGTGGGCTGGGTGGTGGGTCCGGTGGTGGGTTGGGTGGTGGATTGGGTGGCGGGTCACGTGGCGGGTTGTGTGGCGGCTGCTGGTTCGGTGTCACCCCACACGGTGTGCATGCTGACCGCAGGGCCGTGGCTTTGGTAATAAATGCCGCCCGGAGCAGAAACTGCCTCTCTCCTCCCGAGGGAGGGGGCGTCAGGGTGAGACAAGCCGCCACCGGGGCTGGGTTTACGGCTTTTGGGGCTCGAACCCCCCCCCCCCCGCTCCCCCCGCCCCGCTCGGGGCAGTGAAAACGCACACTGGGTCCCCGTGGCCTGAACTGACTGTGCCCCCGAGCCCCAGACTCCACCCCCTCCTGTGCACCGCAGGGCCTCCTGGGCACCCGCTGTGGTGGCCGGGCAGGAGGGCGGAGTCCACGGGTCCCGAAGGAGCAGCAGGAGGAGCTGAGGGTGAGGCGAAGGCTCCTCGGTGCCCCCCCCCCCCCCCGCCCGTCCCTGAGGGAGGCCGGGTCCGGTGTCCTCTCTGCTCAGGCGCCCGGACCGGCACACGGTGAACAGACTCGGGGCTGGGCGCACAGCGGCCACCCCCTGACGCCCGCGAACACCCGGCCACCACAGGGGGTGCCCAGGAGGCCCTGTGCTCAGGCGGGGGGACCCCACCAGGTGTCCGGGAGGCGGGGTGCAGGGGCTGAGCGTCCACCTGTGAGCCAGGAGGTCAGGGTTCGATTCCCGGTCAGGGCACAGGCCCGGGTTGTGGGCTCGATCCCCAGAGTGGGGCGTGCAGGAGGCAGCCGGTCCATGATCCTCTCTCGCCACTGATGCTTCTATCTTTCTCCCTCTCCCTTCCTCTCTGGAATCAATACGAATATATTTTATAAAACAATAAAGAAAGGCCCTGCCGGCCTGGGTGAGCTGGCTGACAGGAGGCTCTGCCTCGCCGACTCCCGCGGCTGCCTTCCCAGCCGTGCTCACGCCCTGTGTGTGCGTGCGTGCGTGTGCCTGTGCATGTGCATGTGCGTGCGTGTGTGTGTGTGTGTGTGTGTGTGCAGGCCCCCCCCCGTAATCCCCCCCGGGGTCCTGCCCAGCTCCCTGCCGGCCCGGGGGAGGGGGCGCCACCTCCTGCAGGGCTGCCTCCAGCTCCGGGAGAGGCCCCCTCCCTGCACACAGCCTCCGCTGGGCTCCGCCCGCTAAGCAAACAATGATGGCAGCCCGCGCCCGCGCAGCGCCGGAGGCCAGATGGCGAGCCGGCTCGCGCACACCGTGAGCTGGGTCTGCCCACGTGCAGCCCGGCCAGCTGGCGGCCGAGCCTGCGTGAGGAGGGACCGGGAGCGGGGAGGGGACGGGCTGGGATCCCGCGGGGAGAGCTCCCCGGGCCCAGCCCGGCAGCCCTCCTGCTCCCACGGTGGGCGGTCCGGAGCCGCCTCAAGGTCACGGGCAGTGCCTGGTGGGACGGGGTGGGGGGGAGGACAGCTGGGCTCAAGGTCGTGGTTACACAGCGTCCTGGCCCTCTCAGGCCGTCACACAGGAGGGCAGCCGAGGGGACTGGGAGCTCAGGCCCCCACCCCCACTCCCTCCCCTCCCCTGGGACAGGGGGACCCACGCCTCCTCCCGCTGGGAAACTCAGGCCTTTAAGACCAGCTCCGGCGCTTCCTGCCTGAGGTCAGAGTTCACTGGGCTCACACGCGTGGCGCGCAGTAGGCCATCCATCCCCGCTGGCATTGGGCCGAGGCTGGTGGAGCTCTGTGGGGAGCGCGGACGGTGGCATGTGCACGCTCCCCTGCCCGCCGCCCACGTGTTCCCAGCAGCACGGAGCGTGCGGGTGAAACCCACGCACACGCTCCGACTCGCTCCCACGTCCACAGACGCAGGCACTCCGCCGGCTCCATGTTCCCGTGTTCCCGAGCGTGTGTGTGTGTGGGGGGGGGGGGGGGCGGAGGGGAGACAGACCGAAGGGCAGCGGCCATTGGCAGGGGTGACAGGGGCGCCCTCCGGTCGAACCCCCGTGGGATCAGGAACGTGAGATTCCTGGGCTCGGACGCCCCAGGTAGCTCTCCCATTCCCAGCACCCAGCCCTGCCCCACACCCCCTGCCAGGGCCTCGGGTCCCTGCCCCCTGGAGGGGGCAGCGCAGCGGGCCCTGGCGCTGTGGCCGAGGCGGGTACGCTGACCGCTCCCTGGACTTGACACCCTGCACCGGGCTCAGCCCCTTTATCCTAAAAGCCCACACAGTCGGGAGGATGGGCCTCAGCGGCAGGCCAGACAGCCCCCCTCGCCCCCGCCCCCCGCGGGTGGGAGGCCCTGGCTGGCGGCCGGGACACAGGGAGGGACACAGGGAGGGACACGGCTCCCTGAGAGGCCGGCTGGGCTCAGGAAGGACCCCAGAGAAAAGCACGCCTCTGGGCCCAGGAGAGGCACTGGGAGCTGACCAGGGTCCTGAGGGACCTCGGCCGCAGGGTGAGGGTGGGGGTGTGTGGGGGGTGGGGGAGCTGGCTGAGATGCAGAGGCGGGCTCCCCCTTCGCATGGCCGGGCGGACACCCGAACCAGATGAAGTTTCCGACTGAAGTTGAACCAAAACTTCTCCCCAAGAAGAGGGACGTGGTCGGGGCCGCAGGCCCAGGGACCCCGAAGTCAGGAGCCCCAAAGGCTTGGGGGGCCTGGGGCAGCCACTCCCAGGGCCCGGGGCCGGCCCTCATGCCCCTCCATGTCTACACAGCACATGCCTGCAGGCTCCTGCCTGTGCGTGTGTGTCTGTGTGTGCGAGTCACGTGCACACGTGTCCCTGTCCGTCCACACGTGCACCTGTCCGTGCACAGTACACAGCCCCCCCCCCCCCAGGCCTTCCAGCCACCAGGCTGCTCTGGGGGACCCCCGGCGGAGCCTCTCTGGGGACCCGGCGCTGTTGGGGCCTCTGGGGCCAGAGGAGCAGCAGCCCCCCCCTGCGGGGCGGAGGCCGCACCTGCCGGCCGAGCAGGGGGGGAGGAACGGGGGGGGGGGGGCAGGCGGAGACTTCAGGAGAAAACCTGGGGTGCTCGGATTGGATCGGAGCCTCTGGCCTGCAACCCACCTCCCACCTCCGCCCTCCTTTGTTTCCTCTTTTGTTCTGGGAGGAAGGTGAGCAGGAGGGAGGGGAGGGAGGGAGGGGAGGGAGGGAGGGGAGGGAGGGAGCAGGGAGGGGCAGTGGGAGCTGGGGGCCAGGTGCCAGCGCCCGCCCGTCCCCCCCCTCCCGCCTCCTGGATTGCTCTCCTCAGGCCGCCCCT
This sequence comes from Pipistrellus pygmaeus, assembly GCA_949987585.1. NCBI lineage: Eukaryota > Metazoa > Chordata > Mammalia > Chiroptera > Vespertilionidae > Pipistrellus > Pipistrellus pygmaeus. The sequence goes on along the minus strand of OX465313.1, from coordinate 73,283,073 downwards.
CAGCGCAGAGCGTGGCCCAGGGGCCCGTCCAAAGGGCATTTTAATGTCACCGCCGAGCAGCCGCTCGGTCCCCGTGGTGCGAGCAGCTCGTCCTGCACCCGGTGCCAGGGCGGCCCTGCCCGCAGCTCCCGCCGCCGCCGCCGGCGCCCAGCCCCGCGCCCAGGAGCCGCTGTAAGATGGAGAACGGCCGGCTCTGTGCGCCCGCAGGGCCGGCGGCCACTGGGCATGCCCGCGTCCCACCGGCCACCACACTTCCTGCCGAGCGTGTGCCACGCCGGCCCGCACACCGAGCCCACGGGCACCCAGCGGGCACCAGCCCAGCCACGCTGCCGCCTCCCGGTCTGTCTGAGGCAGGTCCCCGCGGCCGGCAGCCCGGCGGCGCCGTGCCCACAGGCAGAGGCTCGGGCAGCGGGCGGTGGGGGGAGCTCGGCGCTGCCTCCGCAACGGGGGCTCCGACACCCGCACGGCCTCCCCACACGGCCCGGCCCCGCCGCCTCCGGCTGCCCTTTGAACTTCCCAGCAGGGAGGGGTCCCCGCAGCCCCGGGCCGGGCTCGGGTTCTGGGGAGTGGGACCCGTCTCTGTGGGTCTGTGCCCCTCCCTCCGCCCCAAGTGCGGCCGCGGGCACCCGGGTCCTCCCCGCGCGGGGCGGGGCGCGGGCAGGGGGCCGGCCGGGGGCTGCCCGGCCCGCGGAGGGGGCGGCGGGTGCTCGGCTCCGCGGAGGGGGCCGGCCGGGGGCTGCCCGGCCCGCGGAGGGGGCGGCGGCTGCCCGGCCCGCGGAGGGGACGGCGGCTGCCCGGCTCCGCGGAGGGGGCGGCGGCTGCCCGGCCCGCGGAGGGGGCGGCGGTGCACGTACTTGGGAGAGCTCGGTGCCCATCAGGAGGAGGAAGAGCAGGCTCAGGAGCTTCCGGGCCGGCTGCATGTCTCGCCGCCACCCCCCGCGCCCTGGCATCGGAGCGGTGCTGTGGACGCGCTCCGGCTGTGGCTGCCGCTCCGCGCCCGGGGTCCCGCGCCTTCAGCACCCGGAGCCGGCGGCGCGCGGGCTGTGCGGTGCGGGGCGGCCGCTCTGCATATCGATCGGCTGGGCCGCGGGCGGGGCGGGCGGGCGGGCGGGGCGGCTCTGCGGCCCCTCCTCCCGGCTCGGCTCGGGGCTGGGAGGCGCTGGGCGGCGGCGGTGCCAGAAGTTTGGGGGAAGGGGCGGGTGGGGCGGGGGCCGGAGGGACGGGCGGGCTCGGGCCCAGGGCGCGGGGCGAGGCCGGTGCGGAGCAGACAGGATGTGACATCACCAGGCGGGGGATTTAACTGAGGGCGATCCCAGCGATGGGGACCGGACCAGGCGGGATGCCGGGAGTGGGCCGCGGTTGGGGGACCTTGGGGGGCGGGGGGACAGAAGAGCAGGCCTCGCCCCGGGCGGCCTCGCTGAGGGCTGCCGAGGCTCGGACCCAGGCCACGCTGCAGGGGTGGGCGGTGGGCGGGTGGGTGGTGGGTGGGTGCGCCCACAGGCCTTTCTCCTGCTCTGGGTGGGGGCTTGGGTGAGGGAGCGTGCTGTGTCCTGGTTGGGTGTGAGCACGTGGGGGTGGGGCATGGCACTGAGGGTCCCTGCGGGTCCCTGCGGGTGTGTTTCGATGGGACAGGACACAGCTCGGCCTCCCCGAGAAGCCTGGCCGGAGCCCCTGAGGCCCGCCCTCTCCCCGCCAGGCCTGGGCCACCATGGCTGTGGGCACAGCCCCCTGATCGCCTCCCTTCCCCCCTCCCCTCTCCTCCCCCCCCCCTTCTCTTCCCCTGCCCCGTCCCTTTCTCCTCCCTCCTCCCCCAGTCCCTCCACCACGGGAGCTGGTCCTGGGACCACTCTCTACACGAACCCCTCCACCCGGGCGGAACCTTTCCTGCCGGGTCTGACCAGCACAGAGCCCGTGAGGGGGAGCTGGCAGTGGAGGCTCAGCCCCAGCGCAGAAGGCACAGTGTGGGCGCTGTGGCCCGGGCCCTCGGTCACAGGAGGGAGGAGCCCGCGGCTGGGGGAGGGGGCTCAGAGGGCCACCCAGGGGCTCCAGAGCGAGGCCCAGATGCCAGCCAACTCCTGCCGGCCACCATGCCACCCGGCCACCATACCACCCGGTCACCGTGCCACCCGGTCACCGTGCCACCTGGTCACCGTGCCACCCGGTCACCGTGCCACCCCATCACCATGCCACCTGGTCACCGTGCCACCTGGTCACCATGCCACCCCGTCACCATGCCACCTGGTCACCATACCACCCCATCACCGTGCCTCCCGGTCACCGTGCCACCCGGTCACCGTGCCACCCCATCACCGTGCCACCCCATCACCATGCCACACCCGGTCACCATGCCACTGGGTCCTGGAGGAGGCCCCTCTGGGCATTGGGTGAAGGAGCTGGGGTGGGGACCTCTGGAGAGCAGGTGTGGGGGCTGCCACGCCCCCTCTCAAGGGCTGCCAGGGGGAGCTCTGTTCTCTGCCACTTCCTGGTGGGGAGCCGCGGCGGGGGGCCTGGGGCTGAGCCGGGGCTGGGCACAGAGCCGGCTGTGGGGTCTGTTCTCCCTCTCTCCGGTCTGTGCCCCCAGCGCTCAGGCTCGCTCAGCGACCAGAGAGAGCCAGTGGGGGTGTGAGGGGGGCCTGCAGGGACGGGGGGCCCGCAGGGACGGGGGTCCGCAGGGACGGGGGTCCGCAGCGAGGGGGGGCCCGCAGGGACGGGGGGTGGGGGTGGCCTGCAGAGACAGGAGAGCCCACAGGGATGGGGGAGCCTGCAGGGATGGGAGGGGGGAGAGCCCGCAGGGACGGGGGGGGGGGGGGCGCAGGGATGGGGGGACCCACAGGGAAGCGGGAGCCCACGGGACAGGGCGGGGATGGGAGAGCCACCGTGGCGCCCGTCTGCCCCGTGAATGTGATCGTCCGCCGATCGCTCCCTCAGAGCGGGTGGGGCGTCACCGCCCGGCAGTCTGTGACCACGGGGAGGGAATGACAATGCAGGCTCCCCAAACCACCGAGGCACACGCTCGTTTGGCGGCGGATCGGGGGGTGTGTGAGTTATGTCTTAATAAAGCTGTGGTTGTTGTTGTTTTGATGGCAAGACTCGTTGCATTGCTTACATTTTTTTTTTAAATTGATTTCAGACAGGAAGAAAGAGGGAGAGATAGAAACATGAGTGATGAGAGAATAACTGATCGGCTGCCTCCTGCACACCCCACACTGGGGATCAAGCCCGCAACCCAGGCCTGTGCCCCGACCGGGAATCGAACCGTGACCTCCTGGTTCACAGGTCAGCGCTCAGCCCCCAGCCCGGCCGGCCGGGCTCCTGATGGTTTGAAAACACAGTGCGGAGCCTGAAGCCGCAGGGAGACCAGAACAGCCGCCCGGCAATGCCCGTCACCGCGAGGCTGGCATCTCCCCAGCGGGCGCGGAGGGAGGCCGAGGGCCCAGATCCCCTCCGGGTGACCTGTGACCCTGGCGCGCCAGCCCCCACGCCCGCCTGCGCCTCCCCTGGCAGCCGGGGCGGTGAGCCCGCCGTGCCCGGAGCCTCAGGGGCATTGCGCCGGGGAAGTCCTGGGCTGTGCCGAACGGGCCCGGAGGATGGGAACGGAGACCGGTCCCCCGGTGCCCACTCCGGCCTTGTGCCGGCCAGAGAGACGGTGTTCCGTGCCCGTTCCCCTGCCCCCCCTTCCCGCCTCTGCATGCCTGGTGTCCCAGGGTCTGTGATGCTGGTGTCTGCCCCGCCACCCCCCGCACCCCAAGTCACTAGTCCTGGGGGTCCGCCAGCAGGCTCCCGGGGGGCCTGGCTTCCAGTCGCCCCTTTGGGCTGCCTGACGTCCAGGCGCGAGGGGCCCACAGCCAGGGCCAGGCCACGGCTCTCTGCCGCCGACTGGTCAGACTTCGGCTTTCCGCCCCAGCGGCCGGCTTTCCCATGTGGGAGCCGTGGAGCGCCCCAGCGTGGCGGCTCCGTGGGGAGGTGGGCGCGGGGCCCGGCCTGAGCCCCCTGAGCTGTGTTGTGACGAGGCCCAGTGGGTACAGAGCCATGGGTGCCGCTCTGCTCACCAGCTGGCACATGGGGCCCAGGGCCCCACCCCCTCCTGCCGTCCTCCTGGGAGGACCGTCCCTCCGGAAAGCACGGCGGGCTCCGCGCTGCTCTAAGAGCCTCCTTTCCCCACCAGCCTCATTATAACGTGACAGAGCGGTTGCCAAGGTAACGGCACTCACCCTCCTCTCTCCTCTCTGCGAATTCCTGGCAAATGAGGCCGGAGCCGCGCGGGGTGTCCTGCGGTGGCCCGAGCGCCCCTCCAAGGCCCTGCCCGGCCCGGCCCTCCCTTCCCCGCCTCCCGCCCCACGGCTGCCGAGAAACCGAGGCTCCTGAGCTGGGCACCTACTGTGCCAAGGCCCCACCTGGGCTCGGCGCTCCTACGCCTGTGCCACGCTGGGAATGAGGAAGCCACGAGACAGGGCGGCGGTGGGCGTGGCACAGGCTTAGGAGCGCAGAGCAAGCCTGGACCCCCGGAGTGGCCAGCGGGACGCGGGACTGGGGCCTGCCCCCTGCTGCGAACCAGGGCAGCCTGAGACCCCGGCCGCCATGACCCCGAGTCCCAGGCAGAGACGGGGCTGAAATGCAGGGCCCCCAGCTCCCCGGTCACCCCCCTCTGGGTCAGAACTCACCAGGCCCAAGTCCAGGATCGGTGCCCACGGGGTCCTGGGAGCTGCTGTCCGGCAGAAGGAGGCCGGGGCCTCAGGACAGGGGGTGTCCCCGTGCCCCCCGTGTTCCCCTGGCACGTTCTGGCCTCTGGGGTTCCACCTGCCATGGCCACACCAGGAGCCCTCTCTCCGGACACGCGGGCAGGATGGCACCTCCGGGGCAGCCGCACCCAGAGCCCTCTGCCCGCGTCTGTGGCCGTCGGGTGCTGTCCACCGCATCCGGTCAGCAGCCCTCCCTGCACCTCCTCGGCGTCCGCTGCGTGGCCAGTGTGCGCTGTGTCTGTCTCCCCATCTTCTCCTCTTCGGATCGAACCCAGCACCTGGCCTGGCTGCAGAGCCACACCGTCTTTCCAGCGGGGCCCAGGGAGCTTCGGCACAGCCACTCCCACTCCCCCTCCAGGCAGGAGCCCTGCCAGCCCCTGCCTCGAGGTGCGGAGGTCCACCCCTCAAAGGACGTGGTCGGCAAACCGTGGCTCGCGAGCCACGTGCGGCTCTTTGGCCCTTTGGGTGTGGCTCTTCCATAAAATACCACGGCCTGGGGGAGACTATTTTTTTCATATTTTTATTAAGGTATTATGTGTGTACATATCTTACGATTGCCCCCCCCCACTCCCATACATGCCCTCCCTCAGAGTTTTGCGTCCTTTGGTTACGCTTACATGCACGCATACAAGTCCTTCAGTTGATCTCTTGCGAGTCTGTTTTGAAGAAGTGGCGTTAGAAGACGTTTAAGTTGAAAAATTTGTCTTTCAAAAGCAATTTCAATCCTTGTGCTGTTGATGTTTGGCTCTGTGGACTGATGAGTTAGCCGACCGCTGCTCTAAGGCCATCTTGGGGAGACGGGGTGCCCCCATGGCCTGGGTCATGTTGCGATCATGGACTCTCCTTTATTCTGTTACTTACGGTAAAGTACAGGGAGGGGTTTTCAAGCGTCAAACCGCCCTTGCTCTCCGGCAGACCCCGCAGACACCGGCGTGGTCAGACGCGGCTGGATTCTGGCAATGGCTGAGACCTTCGTAAGGACTGTCCGGCCGGTGGCCATGCGGAGTCCTGGTTTGTCACTGCTGCTTCCTTCCAGCCCCTGTCTGCGTGGTGAGAGGATCAGGCTGTCACCCGAAAGGGTTTGTGTAAATCTGATGTTTCTTCCTCTTTGAATATTTGGTAGAATTCACCGGTGAAACCATTTTGGCCTGGATTTTTTTTTTTTTTAAATGAGGGATGTGTATGTGTGTCTGTGTGTGTGAAAAGGATGGTTTGTTTTTATTTAAAACAAAAAACCAACTAATTTTAGCCCTAGCTGGTGTGGCTCAGTGGATAGAACATCGGCCTGAGAACTGAAAGGTCCCAGGTTCGATCCGGTCAAGGGGCACAGGCCCAGGTTGTGGGATTGATCCCCAGTGGGGGACTTGCAGGAGGCAGCCGATCCATGATTCTCTCTCATGAATGTTTCTATCTCTCTCTTCCTCTTCCTTCCTCTCTGAAATCAATACAAATATATTTTAAAAAATAAAATACAAATAAATAAAAAACCTAATTTTAAAAATTAGCTATAGAGACATTCAGATTTCCTCTTTTGTCAACGGGGTAGATAGTGTTTCTCAAGGAATTTATCCTTTTAACCGAAGTTGTCCGATTTGTGGCCTTGCTCCAGTTATTCATGACATTCTCTTGTTGCATTTTTAACATTTTCAGGCTGATTGGCATCTAAGATTCATAATGTTTTCTGATTCCCTTAGAACCGTGGTCGGCAAACTGCGGCTCGCGAGCCACATGCGGCTCTTTGGCCCCTTGAGTTTTTAGCCAAGGCCAGCTTAGGAGTTCCCTAATTAAGTTAATAACAATGTACCTACCTACATAGTTTAAGTTTAAAAAATGTGGCTCTCAAATTTCAATCTTTGTCCTGTTGGTATTTGGCTCCGTTGACTAATGAGTTTGCTGACCACTGCCTTAGAAAGACGAAGCCTCGTTCCTGATATTGATGATCTGTGTTTTCCTCATTTTTCCCCTCGGTCTGTTAACTGTCTGTTTTTTTGTTGGTTTCCAACCTCCATGGCTTTTCTCGCCTTCCTGCCTTGCTCCTGTCCGCCTGCTCTGGGGAATAGCGGTTTTCTCTCTACCCACTGCCCACCGCCGCCCGCCGCTGCCTGCCACCGCCCGCCGCTGCCCGCCGCCGCCCGCCGCTGCCCACGCTCCTCATGTGTGCTGACGACCCACCTCTGTGCCCGCACCCTCCGCCGCCCTGGGTGCCCTCATTTCCCCCGTGGGGTCCCCGCCAGCTCGCCCCGCGTCCCTCCGGTGACCCTCTCCTCCGCACGGCCCAGGCGCTGCCCTGTCTGTGAGAGGGCCCTGGGTGCGAGAGGGCCCTGGGTGCGAGCGATGGGTGCCTCTCCCCGCGGAGTGAGGTGCGTCCTCAGTGCCGCCTCCGCGTTCTCCTCGCCCTGCCTCGTGCTGAGTGATTCCGTCGTCCGGGCGACAGTGGCCCCACGTCTCCGTCTGCTGCCGGGCCATCTGGTGAAGTTAGATCCATGCTTCGTTTTCTGGTTCTAACATTTCCGTGTGGCCGCTGTTTACATGTTCTCTTCTCTGCTTGCTATTTTTTTTAATCTTTCCACTCGCTGGAAGGAGCGCTCCTCCTGTCCCCATGGGATCCGGCCCGGCCCGGGCGGGGGAGACGGGGAAGGGGGTCCCGTTCTTGGCCACGTCCTGGCGGGGGGGGGGGGACTTTCAGACCCCACGGGAGCCTGTGGCTGTGGAGGTGCCACCAGCACACGGTGGGACAGAGCCAGTGCCGTCTGCTTAGGCCCTAGGGGCTGCCAGCCAGCGGCACTGCCTGGGGTCTGCACGGGCGTCTCTGGGCCGGGGTGCCTGCGTCGTGCTGCCCACACCCCGAGCCCTGTCCTGCGTGACCCCGACCAGAGCTGTGGCCGCCGCCGGGCAGGGGCCGTGGTCGGGTCGGCCTGGGGGAGGGGAGAGGGGGTCCAGGCGCTGTGACCGCCCCTCCCCGCAGCCCCCGTGCTGTGGGCACACGTCCGTCCTATAGGGCACCAGCCCTGTGGGGGAGGGACCACCCTCAGGGCCATGGCCCCTCGAAGGGTGGTGAGGTCGTGCCCACCTTCTCAGCCGTCACGGGGGCTGGGAGGGTCGTGGGTGCCTGGTGTGTGAGGTCAGACCCCTGCCAGGCCCGGCGTGGATAGCGGTCCTCTCAGGACTTCCCATCCAATGCGCCCATGTCTGTGGGAGAAGGGTGCTGAGGCCGCCCTGCACCCGCCCGCAGGCCCCTCCCACCTGCCGGAGGCCCCTCCCACCTGCCGGAGGCCCCTCCCACCTGCCTGCAGGCCCCTCCCACCCGCTCGCAGGCCCCTCCCACCTGCCCGCAGGCCGCCTGCTCCCAGGCTGCACAGTCCTGAGGGCGGCGCGGGTTCACGCTCATCTGCACGCGGGAGCCACACGGGACGTGGCCAGGGCACGGTGGGTGTCGGAGACCGTGGTCTCTGGACGGACACTCTGCTGCCCAGCCCCCTCCTGCCCCCTCTCTCTGTTCCCGCTCCCCCACCTGCCCCTGGCCTCTCCCACTCCGCCCAGTTCACCCTGAGAGCGGCCCGGCTGCCGGGCCCTCTGGGCAGAGCCGGCGGCTGGGAAGACGGGCACCAGCCGGGGAGCTGAGAGCGGACGGACGCGGCTCCGCCAGGAATTAAATTCCGGAATAAACGCCCTCACGCTCTCAGGACCCGCACCGCCGGGAGGGAGGCGGGCGGCCACAGCCTCCGGTCCTGCCTCCATCTCCCGGGAAGGCGGGCTGCGTGCAGCGGGGAGCAGCCCTGCCTGCCCCACAGCCGCGGGCGGGGCCGGAGCCGGGGCACTGGCCGGCCACACGTCAGGAGAGGGCCCCGGGGACACCCCCCCGCCAGGCGGAGGATCAGACATGCCCACCGGAACGGGGAGGGGGTGCCCTGGGCTTCGGCTGCCTGTGTCTTCCCGATCGTGGGAGAACACGTCACCCTGAGAATACTGGAACCAGCGTGGGCGCCCGGAGCCGTGAGGGCGGAGGTGTCGCTCTGCCGGCTCCCAGGCATCTCCCTTCTGCCCCCCAACAACACGAGGGGCCTACCGGCCCCAGCTGCTATGCGGTGAGGGGCGCGGAGCGGGCAGGGGAGTGCCCGTCCGTGATCGGGCAGCGGGCACACGTGTGGAGCCTGGGTGGCAGCCAGCTCGGGAGCTTTCCCGCCTCGGCAGTCTTGGGGGTCGCAGGAGGCAGGTGGGGCTCCCAGGTGGAGGCGGGGGGGGGGAGGGGAGGAAGGTAGAACAGGACTGGAAGCTGGGAGGGAGGGGACGGCCACTCCGTCCCGGCCGCTGAACACCGCTGAGGCAGAGAGATGGGGGCCCAGAGATGGGGGCGCAGCGATGGGGGCGGAGCGATGGGGGCGCAGAGATGGGGGCGCAGAGATGGGGGCGGAGAGATGGGGGCGCAGAGATGGGGGCGCAGAGATGGGGGCCCAGAGATGGGGGCGGAGCGATGGGGGCGGAGCGATGGGGGCGGAGCGATGGGGGCGCAGAGATGGGGGCGCAGCGATGGGGGCGGAGCGATGGGGGCGCAGAGATGGGGGCGCAGAGATGGGGGCGGAGAGATGGGGGCGCAGAGATGGGGGCGCAGAGATGGGGGCGGAGAGATGGGGGCGCAGAGATGGGGGCGGAGAGATGGGGGCGGAGAGATGGGGCGCAGAGATGGGGGCGGAGAGATGGGGCGCAGAGATGGGGGCGCAGAACTGACCGGAGAGGCTGGGACGGGCCCAGCGGTGGCCGCAGCTGGGGCCGCTCACAGGACGGAGCAGGGACGTGGGTCCGTGCGGTGCTGAACCCACAGCTGCTCCCGGGCGCCCAGCTAGGCTCTGCGAGGTGTGACCCCCAGGCCCGGGGCCTCCTTGGGGGTCACATGCAGCCCGAAGCCTCGTCACCGGCAGCGTTGAGCCACGTGGAGTCACCTGGGACGCGTGGACCAGGGTGGCTGGAGGTGTCCCACGTGGGCACCGGGCACGGGTCCCCGGGGTGCTGCGCTGTCTCCGGCCTCTGTGGGAACTGGAGCGAGGCCACACACGCGCACGCGCGCGCGCGCACACACACATGCACACACGCACACACAAACACACGCATACACAGACATGCACACACGCACACACACAGACACGCACGCGCACACGCTGTGTAAACACGTTACGCCCTCCAGGTCCATGCCCTCCGGTGCACTCCCGTCTTCCTTCCGGAGGGCCGGGCCCGGGAAGGCTGTTCCCAGGGCCGCGGCTCAGCCTCGGCCTCTGCCTTTGCCCCCCACCCCCCTTCGCTCTCCTCCCACGTCCGGCTCCTCACCGAGGGGCCTGCGGCTGTTCTTTTCTGGCTCATGAGCGGCTCAGTCACAGGCCGCGGGGCGGAGCGCGTGCCCCTCGCTCCCCGATGGTTCGGTGCTGAAACAGGTTCCATGAAAAGCAGGCCCCCTCGCCGCCTCTTCAGAAGATCAGGGCTGGTCCCTGCATGTGCGAATTTTTTCCAGTTTTTCTCTTCTTTTTAAAATATATTTTATTGATGTTTTACAGAGAGGAAGGGAGAGGAATAGAGTCAGAAACATCGAAGAGAGAGAAACATCGACCAGCTGCCTCCTGCACAGCCCCCATTGGGGATGTGCCCGCAGCAAAGGCACATGCCCTTAGCCGGAATCGAACCCGGGAGCCTCAGTCTGCAGGCCGACGCTCCATCCACTGAGCCACACCGGCCAGGGCTTCTTCAGTTTTTCTTACTTAGGCCCCTTCCCCTCTCACAGCTGCCATCAGCCCGGGCTGTGTCTCTGTTTATCGGTTGTTCTGTGTTTTGGATTCCACACAAGGGAGACCACCGCACTGGACTCCTGTCCGCCTGTCTCACCAGCGTGGCGCCGTGGGGACGGACGTGGCGATGGCCGGTGCCCCTCTCCGGGCGGCAGGGTGCTCCCGCCGGTGCGGCCCCGCGGCTGCCGCTGGCTGTGCCTGAGCGTGTGCCCTGCGGGTCCCGTGTTAGCACCCACTGCGAGGCGGAGCGGACGTGCCCCCCTTCGGCTGGCGAGGAAACCGAGGCCCAGGCCAGGCGCTGGGGCAGGGCACTCTGCGGGCAGTGCCCCTCCGTCCCGAGGGCGGTCAGCCCAGGCTGGTCTGTGCCCGCAGCTGCCGGGCCGCAGGGTGGCTCAGGGAGGGAAGCCGAGCGCTCCTCCCAGGAGGGCCCCCTGGGCCGGGGAGGGACCCGCTGTCCTCCTGGGCCTGTCCAGGCCACCATGCCTGGGACTCACACAGGCGTTTTTCTTGCCTGGTGCTGAGGCCACGTCCCACCCCCAGGAGTGGCAGGACCGTGCTCCCTCCGGAGGCTCCCGGCGGGCCTTCCTGCCTCCGCTCCTGGGCTCAGGAGCTCCTCGACCAGAAACCACCCTGTGCCTGCGCCTGCGCCTGACCCTGGGCCTGCCCCTGACCCTGACCCTGACCCTGGGCCTGAGCCTGACCCTGAGCCTGAGCCTGAGCCTGAGCTTGACCCTGAGCCTGACCCTGAGCCTGACCCTGACCCTGAGCCTGAGCTTGACCCTGAGCCTGACCCTGACCTTGAGCCTGACCCTGACCCTGAGCCTGAGCCTGACCCTGAGCCCGAGCCTGAGCCTGAGCCTGACCCTGAGCCCGAGCCTGACCCTGACCCTGAGCCTGAGCCTGGGCCTGAGCCTGAGCCTGGGCCTGAGCCTGAGCCTGGGCCTGAGCCTGAGCCTGAGCTTGACCCTGAGACTGACCCTGACCTTGAGCCTGACCCTGACCCTGAGCCTGACCCTGACCCTGACCCTGAGCCTGCATTCCCGCCACCTCCTCCGGGAGGCCCCCAGCCTCTTGCTGTGAGTGTGCCCCTCAGGGGTCTGGGGCTCTAGGCTCCTCCCTCTGCACACGAGCCCTCCACATGCCAGCACACAGCACTGCCGAGGGGGCGGGGCGGGGCCCCCCAAGTTCACCCGGGGCCACGGGCCATGCTCTGCCCTTCCCTGGAGGCCGCTGGTGGGGGGAGGACTCCGGCGGCTGACTGATTTGCTGAACACGGTGGATGGCTGGGTCCGGGCAGCGCGAGCCACTTTAATTAACACCGTCGATGCTAGGAGACGGGTTTGCCAACAGCAGCAGCTCCACGTTTCTCTCCACAGTCAGTGCAGTAAGTCCCCCGGAGGCCCCGCGGGAGCCGAGGAGCCGTGCAGCGCGCTGGGCTGTGCATTTACCAGACACGCCGACGCCGAGGGAGGCACCGAGGGGGGGCCAGGCCGGCGTGAGGGCCCCGCAGCAGCCTCACCCTCCCAGGCCCGAGGGAGGGCCACGCTGAGGGCTGCTCAGGGCACCGGCTCTGCCCGTCCGGGCACCTGGGCCAGGGCCACGGCTCAGCCGCTCCTCCCTCTGGCGCAGCCCGGGTGCTCCAAGGCTCAGAGTGAGCGGCCTGGCCCAGGCCCCTCCTGTCAGCTGGGGAAACCGAGGTGCGGGGATGGGTGCACTCGGGGGCCAACTTGAGATCCCTCCTGGGTGCCTGACCCAAACCCCCGGGCAGGTCTGCGGGAGGGCTCTGAGCCCTGGGCCGGGGACCCAGGGGAGGCTGGCCTCTTCCTTCCCCCGCAGCCGGGGGTCCATCCCCGGCGCCCGGGAGGCCCGGCCACCACTGCACGGCCTGGCGGGCAGAGCCGGGCACCATGCCCATCTGGGCGGTTTTAGGAGCGGCCGGGCACCCGTCCGGGAAGTGCCATGGCGTTCACTCCAGATGGGTTACACGTGCGGCTGGCATTTACCTACGGCTCTGCGGCACCGTCAATTGGTTAATTGGTTAATTGTTAAATTGGTTAATTGAATGATAAACGATTCCACGCTTGTGCCTTCGACTCGATATGTCAATCCCGGCCGTCGCTGCTCTGAAAACGCCACCCGCCCCTCCGCCAGGGGCCAGGGGAGTGGGGAGGGTGGCGCTCTGGCTACCGATGAGGTCGGCTGGGGGTTAGAGGCGCCAGGCGGGGCTCTCGGCCTACGCCCAGGCTGAGGGCGCGGGCTGTGAGGGTCTCTGTCCTGTCAGCGGCGTTCCCGTTCGGGTGCCTGGTGGGCTGCACCAGGCTCCCTTCCTCACGGCAGCGCTGAGAGAGGCGCCGTGCTGTCCCCCATCTTCCTGCCGAGGACCTGGGGTCTCCACATGGGCTGTGCGCCGCCCCCCGGAGGCTCGGTGTGGGGACCGCCTGGGCCGGTCTGCCTACACCGGCGGGCGACCCCGTTCTGGGCCGGGAGCACTGGGCACACGGTCCCCTCCATGTGGGTGTCCCCCCCGCCCCCCACCAGCCCTCCGGGGCCCCCAGAGCCCAGGAGACCACCCACCGCCTCTGTCCGGGGTCACGGTGGGCGGGTCCAGCCCCGACCTTCAGGGCCACTGCCCACCGAGCCCTGGGCCGCCCGACCCTGCTCAGGGGCCCGGCTCTGAGACCAGGGCTGCCCAGGCTTCGGTGCGCACCGTCGGCAGAGCCAGGCGGGGACCGGACCGGCTGTGAACGGAGCCCTCGGCAGAGGTGGCGAGTTTGGGAAGCGGGTCTTCTCCCCCGGGGCCTCGGTTGCTAAGTGCTCAGCTCATTCCGGAACCTGTGGCCGCCGCGGCCTTCCCGGACGGTCCATTAGCGGCGGGCCAGTCGGTGCCCGGAGGCCGCTCGCCAGCCCGCCGGCTCCATTAGCACCACCACACGGCCGTCCATTTGCACCGGCTCCTCTCACCAGCAGAGAGCCGTCCGCTCGGAGGCTCCGGAGCCGCCGCCGGGGACCTGGGGGGACCTGGGGGGACCTGGGGGGCAGCACCACGGAGCCGAGGCAGACACGCCCGATCCGCCACCGGCAGCCGGGCGTGCGCTCCTGCTCCGCGGGGACCCCGGCGGCCGGGCGTGCGCTCCTGCTCCGCGAGACCCGGACAGACGAGGCTTTTCTGTGCTTCGTCCCGTTTCCGAGGCCGTGCTGCCCCGAACGCAGACAGCAGCCGGCCTGAGCGCCCGTCCTTTCTCTCCAGGAGGCCCGTCGGCGCTCTCGCCGCCTGGCGCGGGGGTGGCCCGCGCTCCGAGAGGCAGCGTGAGCCTCTGGGAGCCCAGGGAGGTCCCGTCAGGGTTCCGGGGACACACCCTGTGGCCGCCCGCCCGCGGGAACCGCCCAGCGGCTGCACCCCGCCCGGCGGCCCTGCCCTCACTAGCTGCCCGGCTCGTCCCTGCGGCACCTGGCCCAGTGCGTCCCCGTGGGCGTGTCCCCACAGGAGGCCCTGCCGGCCAGTGCGTCCCCGTGGGCGTGTCCCCACAGGAGGCCCTGCCGGCCAGTGCGTCCCCGTGGGCGTGTCCCCACAGGAGGCCCTGCCGGCCAGTGCGTCCCCGTGGGCGTGTCCCCACAGGAGGCCCTGCCGGCCAGTGCGTCCCCGTGGGCGTGTCCCCACAGGAGGCCCTGCCGGCCAGTGCGTCCCCGTGGGCGTGTCCCCACAGGAGGCCCTGCCGGCCAGTGCGTCCCCGTGGGCGTGTCCCCACAGGAGGCCCCGCGGAGGGAGGCTCCGTGCACGGTTCGGGCAACACGAGCCGCTGTGCCCAGCGTGTCAGAGGGAGACGGTGCGTGCGGTGTGTGTGCGTGTGCACGTGTGTGAGACCATGGGATGTGTGTGCATGAGTGTGAGACCGTGGGTGTGTAAGACCGTGGAATGTGTGCACGTGTGTGAGACCGTGAGATTCTTTAAGGCCATTTATTTGCCTGCAAGGCCTTTAAAAAGCCCAATTAGGGCCCTAACCGGTGTGGCTCAGTGGATAGAGCGTCAGCCTGCGGACTGAAGGGTCCCAGGTTCGATTCCGGTGAAGGGCATGTACCTTGGTTGCGGGCACATCCTCAGTAGGGGGTGTGCAAGAGGCAGCTGGTCGATGACTCTCTCTCATCGATGTTTCTAGCTCTGTCCCTCTCCCTCTCTGTAAAAAATCAATAAAATGTATTTAAAAAAATAAAATAAAAAGCCCATTAGAGCTCCAGCCGGGGTGGCGAGGCCGCCTGCTCTGTGCTGTGAGGCCGACCGCCGGGCGGCCCTGAGCTGCCCGCCCCCCCAGGCCGCCTCAGTCTCAGGAGAGGACGCAGGTGGCCTCTGCACCCCTCCAGTTGCGTGCAGCGGGGCTCCGTGGGAGGAACAAAACTGGTTTGAACCCTGAGCCTTCCAGGGAGAGCCCCCCCACCCAGGAAGCTGGCGGCTGTGGTGGGGACACGAGGGGCCGTTGGAGGCCCTCCCAGGGCCCGGCCCGGCTCTGCTGGTGCACAGACAGCACAGCCGGAAGGAGACCCGCGGCCTTGGGAGGGGGAAGAGGGGTCGGTGCCGTCCGTCAGCACTCGCCCCGTCTCCGACGACGTGTCACAGAGGGCACACCACCGGCCGCCATCCAGGCAGTGCCAACCCTCTGTGAACATGGCCGAACCGCCTCTCACGTGTGTTTGCCTCTGCCCCCAGGACAGCCATGGGAAGCTGAGCGATGTGACACAGGTGGGCCACGAACCCCGAATCTGGTGCCCAGTTTGGCCTGAGGGCCCACCGTGCAGGGAGCACTGGCCTGGGGTCCCCATGCTGCCCATCAGCCTGCAGGCCCAGAGGCCCCGCCCTCCTGCCTCAGCGCTGGCCAATCACATGGGACAGCAGTCAGCCCCGCCCTCCCTGTCTCACCTGGCCAATCACATGAGACAGCAGTCAGCCCCGCCCTCCCCGCCTCACCACTGGCCAATCACATGGGACAGCAGTCAGCCCCGCCCTCCTGCCTCAGCGCTGGCCAATCACATGGGACAGCAGTCAGCCCCGCCCTCCCTGTCTCACCACTGGCCAGTCACATGGGACAGCAGTCAGCCCCACCCTCCCTGTCTCACCTGGCCAATCACATGAGACAGCAGTCAGCCCCGCCCTCCCCGCCTCACCACTGACCAATCACATGGGACAGCAGTCAGCCCCGCCCTCCCCGCCTTCTGGACCCAAATGACAGTCCTAGTCTCATGCCCCCAAAATATCAGAACCCCAAAGGCCCGGGGCCGGGACCAGCGTGGGGGCGCCCTGGGGGGGACAGCCGGGTGCACAGGGCCTGTCCGTCACAGCGGGTGGCCTGGAGGGTCTCTGTCCAGCCCTGGGGCGTCCTCCCGGTCCTGGCCTCCACGGGCGGCTCCCTCCCCAGGGCCTCGGAGCTGCTGGGAGCTGCGCACCAGGGGGCACACGCTGAGCGGCTGGCACACCATCTTCCTGCCCGACTGCCGGCCGCTGGCCGTGCTGTGCGACATGGACACGGACGGCGGGGGCTGGACCGTGAGTGCCGGCGTGGGGGGACGGCTGTGCGGGCGGCCGCCGGCCGGGGCTCACAGACCCCTCCCCGGGGGACCCGCACCCGGGGCCCTGGTCACACTGTCCACCCCGGTGTCTGGGCTGCCCCTCTCCCAGGGGCCGGAGAGGACCGACGGTGGTGAGCCCAGGCCGTGGGGCCCGGCCCGGCCTGTGGCGCCCTCTCTGAGCTGCCAGGTCCTCCCTGGCCCACGGGGGCGCCGGCCGCGCAGCAACACACACACAATCTCTGCAGCCTGATGCGTGGCCGCGGCCGCGAGGCTCCGAGCCCGGCGGAGCGCTAAGCCCTTAGAGGCCGAGGCGGGGCTCCCCGGCTGGACGCTGCAGGCTCCTTCCCGATGCTCCACGGAGAACGTGTCCGTGTTCCTGTGGCCGATCCTCAGCCGGGGCAGGCCCCGCTGCGGTCACAGAGAGGGGAAGGGGAGAGGCCGGGGAGACTGACAGAGACACCTGGATTGGTTGTCTTCCCCACACCCCCGCCGGGCCCGGGGATTGAGCCTGCTACCGGGGATGTGCCCTGGACCGGAATCGAACCCGTGACCCTTCAGTCAGAGGGCTGACGCTCCAACCACTGAGCCACACCCACCTCTGGCCGGCACCCGGGGCCACGCCCCCTCTGAGCACAGCATGGAAGGACTCTCGGACCCTCCCTTCCACCCCGGCGCCGTCTGCCTGGCCACCCAGGGTGGCGGTCCCGGTGTGGGGTTCGGGCAGGAAGTCTGTGTTTAAAAGTAGGTTCAAGCCTATAAAAACGGGCCAGCGCTCAGCAAACGCGGGCAGAGTTTGGGGCCGTGGCCCAGGAATGGGGCCGCAGGGCCCTCTGTGTACGCAGCTTCCCCATCCCATTGTCCTGGCGAGAGGCTGAGGGTAGGCCTGGCCACAGCCGAGCGGGACCCCCTTCCCCCGTAGTCACACGCGTCCCTCGGTGCCTCCGACGTGGAAGGCAGCCGGGGAGGAACTGCTCTCGAGGACACACTCCCAGGACCTGGCCCGACCCCGCAGGCGTCCGGGGTCCTGCTGTGGGCGACCTGCGAATGACGACCACCAGTCAGCCACATTGGAATGTAGGAAGCCTTTATTAGGAACTCGAGTCTGGGCTCACGTCTCAACTGACACAGCAGCGAGCAACGAGAGCCCCGACCCAGTCTAAGCACGCTGCTTTTATCCCCGTCTTAGGGATGCCTGGCAGATTATGATTGGCTAAAGTTTTAACAAAGAAAGGTAGAAAATTCAAGTAGTACAGTAGCATTTAAAGTTTATACAACACCTGGGGTGGGGGGTTACTTTCAGCTTAAGCAGTCTCTGTTTCACCTGGTTTGGTCTGTTTGTCCTGCCTTTCGGCTACTGGAAACAGGACCTGCCTGCCTGGGGGTTGAGCCTTGCAACAGAACCATTTTATGACTAACAGTTGTGCTACATTCTTTGTTGTGGGTCTGGTTGCTCGTTCCTTCCCTGGCCTGGAGCCCTGCCTCGACAGGGTCTTGCCAGCCACAACAGTCCTGGACCCAGTCGCTGTGGGAGGGGCCTCTGCAGCCCCGGCTGACCCCTCCCCGGGCCTGGCCGTAGATGGGACGGTCCTTTCTCCCTTGGGGGGTGAGCATCATGGGGACCCAGGAAGGCTGAGGCAGACCCCGCGGCCAGCAGTTCCCACGAGGGGGGTGGCTGCAGTGACTTCTGTCCTGGGGCGTCTGGACGGCTGCGCTGGCTCAGCCTTCTGAGGCCCAGAGAGCTGGCCTGGGACAGGTGCAGCCTCCCAGCCCGTCGGAAACACGCGCCTCCCGCGGGCTGGTCCCCCGGCGGGGGCTGGGGATCAGGGGCCGGGCGGGCTCTGCCTCTGCAGGAGCGCCTCGGTGCCAGGCCTGGGGACGGGGACCGGGGTCAGGGGTCAGGGGGTCGGGGTCAGGGGGTCGGGGTCAGGGGTTAGGGGGCCGGGGTCGGGGGTCAGGGGTCAGGGGCCGGGCGGGCTCTGCCTCTGCAGGAGCGCCTCGGTGCCAGGCCTGGGGACGGGGACCGGGTCAGGGGTCAGGGAGCTGGGGTCAGGGGTCGGGGGCTAGGCGAGGACGCTCAGGCCTCGGCCGCCCCAGCGGGCCGCAGCTTCATCTCGGCCACCTTGTAGCTGTAGTTGTAGCCCTTCCCCGAGTGCCAGTTGATGCCGTTGGCAAAGCTACTGTGGGAACCCCCGAGGTAGCGCCCGTTCAGGTTGGACACGTGGCAGTTGTAGTACCACCAGGCGCCCTCGTACTGCTGGGCACAGCTGGCGGAGTTGGCGTCGT
Source organism: Pipistrellus pygmaeus (assembly GCA_949987585.1). NCBI lineage: Eukaryota > Metazoa > Chordata > Mammalia > Chiroptera > Vespertilionidae > Pipistrellus > Pipistrellus pygmaeus. The sequence goes on along the minus strand of OX465313.1, from coordinate 73,264,724 downwards.
TGTCCTGGTCTTTGGTGGAGAACAGGGAGCTGTTGTGGGGCGTCAGCGAGTCACCTGCCGGGGGGGGGGGGGCGGGGGGGGCGGGGTTACACAAGGTCACCAGGTCCCCCCTCCTCCGCTCTGTGCCCGCCGGCTAACGGGCACGGTGCCAGCAGAGGCCCACGGGGGAGGGGGCGCCATGAGCGTGGAGCCGAGCGCCCCTCCACTTGCTGCCACGGGGCGGGAGGAAGCAGACCCCCAGTTCCTGTGCTCTGTGCCCTGGTCCGCCCGCGTCACGGCACTCACGTGGAGGCGTGTCATCCAGCACATGGGTGAGGGGCCGCCGTGGGCTAAGGCCCTGCCCAGGCCCCAGGGACACAGAGCCAGGACCCCACACAGACTGCCCACCGCACTGCCACTGCCCACCGCACTGCCACTGCCCACCCCACTGCCACTGCCCACCCCACTGCCACTGCCCACTGCCCACCCCACTGCCACTGCCCACCCCACTGCCACTGCCCACTGCCCACCCCACTGCCACTGCCCACCCCACTGCCACTGCCCACTGCCCACCCCACTGCCACTGCCCACCCCACTGCCACTGCCCACCCCACTGCCACTGCCCACCCCACTGCCACTGCCCACCCCACTGCCACTGCCCACCCCACTGCCACTGCCCACCCCTACTGCCACTGCCACTATCCACCCCCCACTGCCACCCCACCGCCCACCCCCACTGCCACTGCCCAGCCCCCTGCCCACCCCCACTGTCCACGGCCCACCCCACTGCCACTGCCCACCCACCGCCCACCCCCCGCCCACGCGTGGCCCGCACGCACCGGCGGTGCCCCCGGCGAAGGCGCCCAGGACCAGCTGGTACTTGTCGGCCGCGCTGCCCAGCCGGAAGGACTGGTACCGGGCGAAGTGGCGGGTGTCCTCGAAGTCCACCAGGTCCACGCGCAGCTCGCTGGTGCCTGCGGAGGCGGGCAGTGGCAACGGCCCCTGAGCTCCAGGACGGGGTGCCGCTCAGGGACCGCGCACGTGGACCCAGGACGTGCCCTGAGGCCCGCAGGACGCCGGAGGCTGTGGGTGGGGCCCGGCTCCCCAGGGTCCCTGGCCCCGGTCGGGCAGGTGGGCTGGCCCCGCCCCGAGCCCGGCCGGCCTACCCTGGGCGGTCAGGGCGTGGATGTGGTCGTTGCCCAGCCAGAACTCGCCCAGCTGGCTGCCGAAGCCCCGCTGGTAGGCGGCCCAGTCCCGGTAGAAGTCCACGGAGCCGTCCACCCGGCGCTGGAACACCTGAGGGAGGGAGACGCGTGGCCAGACCCCGGCGGGCAGACGGGCGCCCCCGTGGGCCAGGGAGGACCTGGCAGCTCAGAGAGGGCGCCACAGGCCGGGCCGGGCCCCACGGCCTGGGCTCACCACCGTCGGTCCTCTCCGGCCCCTGGGAGAGGGGCAGCCCAGACACCGGGGTGGACAGTGTGACCAGGGCCCCGGGTGCGGGTCCCCCGGGGAGGGGTCTGTGAGCCCCGGCCGGCGGCCGCCCGCACAGCCGTCCCCCCACGCCGGCACTCACGGTCCAGCCCCCGCCGTCCGTGTCCATGTCGCACAGCACGGCCAGCGGCCGGCAGTCGGGCAGGAAGATGGTGTGCCAGCCGCTCAGCGTGTGCCCCCTGGTGCGCAGCTCCCAGCAGCTCCGAGGCCCTGGGGAGGGAGCCGCCCGTGGAGGCCAGGACCGGGAGGACGCCCCAGGGCTGGACAGAGACCCTCCAGGCCACCCGCTGTGACGGACAGGCCCTGTGCACCCGGCTGTCCCCCCCAAGGCGCCCCCACGCTGGTCCCGGCCCCGGGCCTTTGGGGTTCTGATATTTTGGGGGCATGAGACTAGGACTGTCATTTGGGTCCAGAAGGCGGGGAGGGCGGGGCTGACTGCTGTCTCATGTGATTGGTCAGTGGTGAGGCGGGGAGGGCGGGGCTGACTGCTGTCTCATGTGATTGGCCAGCGCTGAGGCAGGAGGGCGGGGCTGACTGCTGTCCCATGTGATTGGCCAGTGGTGAGGCAGGGAGGGCGGGGCTGACTGCTGTCCCATGTGATTGGCCAGTGGTGAGACAGGGAGGGCGGGGCTGACTGCTGTCCCATGTGATTGGCCAGCGCTGAGGCAGGAGGGCGGGGCCTCTGGGCCTGCAGGCTGATGGGCAGCATGGGGACCGCAGGCCAGTGCTCCCTGCAGGGTGGGCCCTCAGGCCAAACTGGGCACCAGATTCGGGGTTCGTGGCCCACCTGTGTCACATCGATCAGCTTCCCATGGCTGTCCTGGGGGCAGAGGCAAACACACGTGAGAGGTGGTTCGGCCCAGCCCTGGTCCCTCAGCACCAGGAGGGGACAGAGGCCTTTTCTAGATCCTTCCATAGGAGGCTGGTCCCCCAGCAAGGCCCCTGCCTGCACAATGGGGGGCGGGGGGGAGCACCAGCCTGCAGGGGGACAGTAAGGAGCAACCAGGCCGGGGGGTGGGGTTGGGGGGGGGTAAGGCAGTTGGGGGTGACCAGGTTGGCTGGGGGCAGTAAGGGGCAACCAGGCCAGCCGGGGTGGGGTGGGTGGGAAGGTAGTTAGGGGCAACCAGGCCGGCAGGGGGGGCAGTGAGGGGCAATCAGGTTCGGACACATAGGCGGTTCAGGGTGATCAGGCAGGCAGGTGAGCAGTTAGGAGACAGTGGTCCTGGATTGTGAGAGGGATGTCCGACTGCTGGTTCAGTGGGAAGGGCCTGGTCTCCACCCAGGCCCCTGCTCCACACCCTGGGAACCCCTTGTGTTCAAGGTCTGGGAAGTCACCCTGGGGAGGGCGGGAGGGCCTCACCTTTCTCTCCACGTGCCCCCTTCTCCCCGGGGTCTCCTGCAGAGAGAGGAGGTCAGCACAGGCTCGAGGGCGAGGACACGGCTCCTGCCAGACCCCGTCAGCCGGAGGACAGCCTGTCCCACCCATCCTGTCAGCCGGAGGACGGCCTGTCCCACCGTCCCATCAGCCAGAGGGCGGCCTGTCCCACCGTCCCGTCAGCTGGAGGACAGCCTGTCCCACCTGTCCCGTCAGCCGGAGGACGGCCTGTCCCACCTGTCCCGTCAGCCGGAGGACGGCCTGTCCCACCTCTCCCGTCAGCCGGAGGACGGCCTGTCCCACCGTCCCGTCAGCCAGAGGACGGCCTGTCCCACCCATCCCGTCAGCCGGAGGACTGGGCTGACCCACCGTCCCGTCAGCCGGAGGACGGCCTGTCCCACCGTCCCGTCAGCCGGAGGGCGGCCTGTCCCACCGTCCCGTCAGCCGGAGGACGGCCTGTCCCACCCATCCCGTCAGCCGGAGGACGGCCTGTCCCACCCATCCTGTCAGCCGGAGGACGGCCTGTTCCACCGGCCTGTGAGCCGGAGGACGGCCTGTCCCACCGTCCCGTCAGCCGGAGGACGGCCTGTCCCACCGTCCCGTCAGCCGGAGGACGGCCTGTCCCACCGTCCCGTCAGCCGGAGGACGGCCTGTCCCACCGTCCCGTCAGCCGGAGGACGGCCTGTCCCACCGTCCCGTCAGCCGGAGGACGGCCTGTCCCACCGTCCCGTCAGCCGGAGGACGGCCTGTCCCACCCGTCCCGTCAGCCGGAGGACGGCCTGTCCCACCGTCCCGTCAGCCGGAGGACGGCCTGTCCCACCGTCCCGTCAGCCGGAGGACGGCCTGTCCCACCGTCCCGTCAGCCGGAGGACGGCCTGTCCCACCGTCCCGTCAGCCGGAGGACTGGGCTGACCCACCGTCCCGTCAGCCAGAGGACGGCCTGTCCCACCGTCCCATCAACCGGAGGACGGCCTGTCCCACCGTCCCGTCAGCCGGAGGGCGGCCTGTCCCACCCATCCTGTCAGCCGGAGGACGGCCTGTCCCACCCATCCTGTCAGCCGGAGGACGGCCTGTCCCACCCATCCCGTCAGCCGGAGGACGGCCTGTCCCACTGTCCCGTCAGCCGGAGGACTGGGCTGACCCACCGTCCCGTCAGCCGGAGGACGGCCTGTCCCACCCGGCCCGTCAGCCGGAGGGCGGCCTGTCCCACCGTCCCGTCAGCCGGAGGACGGCCTGTCCCACCCATCCTGTCAGCCGGAGGACGGCCTGTCCCACCCATCCCGTCAGCCGGAGGACGGCCTGTCCCACTGTCCCGTCAGCCGGAGGACTGGGCTGACCCACCGTCCCGTCAGCCGGAGGACGGCCTGTCCCACCGTCCCGTCAGCCGGAGGACGGCCTGTCCCACCCGGCCCGTCAGCCGGAGGACGGCCTGTCCCACCCGGCCCGTCAGCCGGAGGACGGCCTGTCCCACCCGGCCCGTCAGCCGGAGGACGGCCTGTCCCACCCATCCCGTCAGCCGGAGGACGGCCTGTCCCACCCGGCCCGTCAGCCGGAGGACGGCCTGTCCCACCATCCCGTCAGCCGGAGGACGGCCTGTCCCACCCGGCCCGTCAGCCGGAGGACGGCCTGTCCCACCCATCCCGTCAGCCGGAGGACGGCCTGTCCCACCCGGCCCGTCAGCCGGAGGACGGCCTGTCCCACCCATCCCGTCAGCCGGAGGACGGCCTGTCCCACCCATCCCGTCAGCCGGAGGACTGGGCTGACCCACCGTCCCGTCAGCCGGAGGACTGGGCTGACCCACCCGGCCCGTCAGCTGGAGGACGGCCTGTCCCACCTGTTCTGGGGCTGAGAGAGCCCAGGGCAGGGACAGGTGACGGGGCAGAGGGAGCTGGGGTCTCACTTCTGTGCCGGGTAGGTGCTGGGCTGGGTTCAGTGCTGGGCTGGGGTAGGTGCTGGGCTGGGGTCTTTGCTGGGCTGGAATCGGTGCTGGGCTGGGGTCAGTGCTGGGCTGGGGTCGGAGCTGGGCTGGGGTTGGGACCTGCCCTGGGCTCTCTGGGTGCTCTGGACACAGACCCAGGTCCTGGGTAAGGGAGCACCCTGTTTGGGCAGAGTTAGGGTTAGGGTTAGAGTTAAGGTTATGGACAAGGATAGGATTAGGGTTAGGGTTAGGGTTAGCGATAGGGTTAGGGTTATGGACAAGGATACAGTTAGGGTTAGGGTTAGAGTTAAGGTTATTGACAAGGATAGGGTTAGGGTTATGGATAAGAATAGGTTCGGTTTAGGGTTAGGGTTTGGGTTAGGGTTAGAGTTAGAGTTAAGGTTATTGACAAGGATAGGGTTAGGGTTAAGGTTAGGGTTAGGGTTAGGGTTTGGGTTAGGGTAAGGGTAGGGTTTGGGATAAATAGGATTATGGTTGCCGTAAGGTTAGGGTTAGGAATTGTCCCATGTGACACCCAGGAAGTGCCCTCCTCTCTCTCTATCCACAGGGCCCGCCCAGGGCTCCCCACGCTCCGTGGTGAGTTACCTTTGGGCCCCGGGGGCCCCGCCTTCCCTGGGGCTCCGGATGGGCCTCGTTCGCCTGCGAATTCAAACATGTCCGTGAGCAAAGCTCCCCGACCCGGGCCCGGAGCGCCCCAGGTTTGACCCTCGGGAGCCGGAGGGTGGGGACCCGGACCCCAGCCCTCCTAGGGCCCCGCTGCCCAGTCAGAGGCCACCACCTGCGACCAGGGCCTTCCCAGGGGACCGGGCCCGAGCCCAGCTCTGCCCTCGTCCGGGAGCCCGGGGTTTGAATGGCTGTGACTGCCGGCCACTGTGGTCGCCCCTGGAGACAGGCCCCGGCTCAGCTGGGACAGGGAGGGCAGGGGACAGTCCAGCCGGGTCCCCTCAGCACGGCGTCATCACCAGGAGCCGTGCTGGCCGCCCACCCGGCCCCGGCGGCCAGTGGGTGACCGTGATCGGCTCCCTCCCACGGGGCCCACACCCCAGGACCAGCCCCAGTGCCCTCTGAGCCCTGCGGGGCCCCACCCGCCGGGCCTCCTGGGCAGAGACAGGCCCCGCCCTCACTCACCTTTCCCGCCGTCCGCGCCCGCCTCTCCCTTGGGCCCCGCGGCCCCGGGCAGCCCCGGGCAGCCCCGCAGGATGGTCAGCTTGTCGGCCTCCAGCCCCAGCACCTTCACTTCTGCAGAGAGGACGGCCCGTCAGTGCTGCCCTGCTGCCTCCACCCCTGCACAGGCCAGGCACACGTGACATGGCCCCCTCCCCCTGCATGGGCCAGGCACACGTGACACGGCCCCCTCCCCCTGCACAGGCCGGGCACACGTGACATGGCCCCCTCCCCCCGCACGGGCCGGGCACACGTGACATGGCCCCCTCCCCCAAACGGGCCAGGCACACGTGACATGGCCCCCTCCCCCCGCACGGGCCAGGCACACATGACATGGCCCCCTCCCCCTGCACAGGCCGGGCACACGTGACATGGCCCCCTCCCCCCGCACGGGCCGGGCACACGTGACATGGCCCCCTCCCCCAAACGGGCCAGGCACACGTGACATGGCCCCCTCCCCCCGCACGGGCCAGGCACACATGACATGGCCCCCTCCCCCTGCACAGGCCGGGCACACGTGACATGGCCCCCTCCCCCGCACGGGCCAGGCACACATGACATGCTCTCCCAGCACCAGAGGCCGCTGGGCCCGGGAGGCTCACCTGTCCCCGGCCCAGCCCCGCCCACAGCCCGGGACTCGGAGGGGGTGCAGCCCCTTTGGGAGCTCCTGGGCAGGGAAGGAGGGGGCCGTGGGGCGGAGGGGACGGGGAACCCCTGCCCTCCTGCTCCCCTCCTCTGGGACCCGGGGGCCGCCTGCCCGGAGGCTCCAGGTCCCCATGCAGGACCCAGCGCGGGAGCGACCTCGCACTGACCGGCCAGGGAGGGCGCTCTCCACGCTCCCCTCCCGCCCCCTGTGGGCGGGAGGACCCCGAGGCCGGTGCCCCCAGACGGTGGTGAAGCCTCAGTCTGAAGAAGAATGTTCTGGAAGGACGGGGGGGGGGGGGGGCAGAGGGGGGCAGGCAGTCTGTGCCGAGGCTCCCGGCTCCAGGCCTCCGCAGGCCTGCCCGCGCCCTGGCTCACCTGGACAGCTGTCGGCGGGGGTGGCGGCGGCGGTGCCCAGGAGGGCGAGGGCCAGGACCACGGGCCCCATGGCAGCGGCTGCTCGGTGCAGTGGCATCCAGGTCCTCTGGGAGGGCCCCCCTTTTATCCTGTGGAGCCCGCCTCGGCTCCGGCTCCCAGGGCCGCCCGAGGGGAGGGCACTTCCTCCCGCTCCCACACCCCACCCCCCTCACCCCCCCCCCCGCGCCTCCGCCCTGCAGTGCCCGGTCCCCCCTCACCCCCCCAGTGTCCTCCCACTGCAGTGCCCGGTCCCCCCTTACCCCCCGCGCCCTCCCCCCTGCAGTGCCCGGTCCCCCCTCACCCCCCCCCCCCGCGCCTCCGCCCTGCAGTGCCCGGTCCCCCCTCACCCCCCCGCGCCCTCCCCCCTGCAGTGCCCGGTCCCCCCTCACCCCATCAGCGCCCTCCCCCCTGCAGTGCCCGGTCCCCCCTCACCCCCCCGCGCCCTCCCCCCCTGCAGTGCCCGGTCTCCCCTCACCCCTTATTCCATCCTGTCAGCGGCGTGGGGAGACATCTGCCGTGCCCCCATCAGCGGCTGCTCTGTTGGGGGAAGGACAGAGAGGGCGGGGGAAGCAGCCAGAGGGAGGCCAAAGGGGGCTCCTGTCCCGGGGGCTGGGGTTTGCAAAGGCCCGCGGGCGTCTGCAGGGGGCGCCCTGGCTGCTCATCGCTCCGGATCACCGGCCGCTCCGGGCGGACGGGGCGGGGGGCCGTCTTTCCAGGGGAGCCCGGGGTCCCGCACCTCCCAGCAGGTGAGCGGGTCCTTCTCCCAGAGCACACAGCCATGCTCAGCACGGCGGGGGTCCGAGTGCATAGCGCTGCGCTGGTCCGGCGTCCTAGGCCCCCCCCCGCCCCCCCCCCCCCCCCCGCCATTCACTGAGCCGGTCACAGCGGGAGCTGCTTACAGCCGAGGGGGACACGCCTGCCTCCTGCCACACGGACACGCCCCGGGGAGCGGACCCGGGGTCCAGAGCTCAGGACGCAGGCCCCTCGGCAAGGGAGGTGGCCGCGCCTGGAACACGCTTGTGCCCGCGGACCTCACCCCTGCCCCCCCATCCCCCGTCCCCCGGATTCATGCTCTAGTCAAGGACGCCAGGCCAGCTTGTCGGCGCCGATCCCCATTCCTTTAACACCGTGGTCGGCGAACGGCGGCTCGAGAGCCACGGTGGCTCTCTGGCCCCTGGAGTGTGGCTCTTCCACAAAACACCACGGCCGGGGGAGTCTATGCTGAAGAAGTGGCGTCAGAAGGAGTTTGTTTAAAAATGTGGCTCTCCAAAGACATTTCCGTTGTCCTGTTGATACTTGGCTCTGTGACGGAGGAGTTTGCCGGCCGCGGCGTTGACACTGTTTCCGTGAAGGACGGCCTGCTGAGCGGCATGTGACTGCCATAAGCAGCCTGTTTTCTCAAGAATCCTGGGGACTAGTTCACAGGAAGCAGCCTCCGGCCTTGGACATCCGGCTCCGAGGCGTTTGCTGACCTTCCACCAGTGATCTGGACGGACGGGGTTTGCAAACAGCTGCCTCAAGGAGAACTGTCGACCCCCTCCTCCAACTCCTTTGTCCTGTTCCCCCCCCCTTCCTCCTTACAAAACCTCTGCCTGAGTCCGTGTGTTAAGATGGTCTTTGTGCCCTGGACACTGTGGTTCAGTGGTTAGAGCGCTGGCCTGAACACCGAAGGGTCTCGGGTTCGACTCCCAGTCGAGGGCACGTACCTGGGTTGCAGGTTCACTCCCTGCCCACTGGTTGGGGCGTGGGCGGGAGGCGTCCTGCTGAAATGTCTCTCTCACACCGATGTTTCTCTCCCTCTCCTTCTCCCTCTCCCTCTCCCTCTCCCTCTCCCTCTCCCTCTCCCTCTCCCTTTCCCTCTCCCTCTCCCTCTCCCTCTCCCTCTCCCTCTCCCTCTCCCTCTCCCTCTCCCTCTCCCTCTCCCTCTCCCTCTCCCTCTCCCTCTCCCTCTCCCTCTCCCTCTCCCTCTCCCTCTCCCTCTCCCTTCCTTCCTCCTTCCCACTCTCTGAAAAGCTATGAATGAACTATCCAATGGCGAGGATTCGTGAAACAATAAAAAAGAAATAAAGGGATGAATTTGCAGGGAGTCTCCGTCTCCTCGGGTCTCCATCTCCTCGGGCTGCTGGCTTCCGAATGCACCGTCCTTCCTCGCAGCAGCACAGCCCGGAGGACGGCTGCGAGCAGCGGGCCGGCAGCCAAACCCGGTTCGGTGTCCGATCGGCCCTTGGAGTTGGCAGCAGCTCGGAGGCTGTGGCCCAGGGGTCCTCAAACTTTTTAAAGTGGGGGCCAGATCACGGTCCCTCGGAGAGCTGGAGGGCCGGACTATATGAACTACTAATTCCTACTGTAACACCTTGGCTGCGCTCACTGCCCAAAAAACCTGGCGGGCAGGATCAGACTCCTCTGCGGGCCGCATGTGGCACGCGGGCCGTAGTTTGAAGACCCCTGTGGCCTGTGGGGTGACTGACAGCCTGCTCACCCAATGGGAAAGGGCCCTGGAGTCGCGGGACAGTGAGTGGTGGAGGTGCCCATCGGGGCTCGGGAACAGGGGTGAGGCCAGAGTCCCTGGCATGGGCACACGACCCCCTTTCTGAACCTCAGCTTCCCCTCCGCGGCTTCCGCTGCGGCAGACCAAGGAGCGTCCATCCACCGCTCTGCAGACGCAGTGAGCGGTGTCGGGTCCGAGCGGCCGGCCAGGGGTGCAGGAGGATTCTCCCCCGCCCGAGGGCTCACGGCTGTGACAAACGGGACAGGTCACGTCTGAATGAACCTAAACACACTGACGCACCAGGCGAGCGTCCCGGAGCGGAGCTGTGAGCAGAGCCAGCTGTCCCAGGTCCATCAGCCTGAAACTGACGCCACAGGTCCGCACAGTCCCAGGTGGGGGCTCCCGGCCCGCCCAGCAGGGGCTCCGGCCCGCACCTCTTGGGGTTGGTGACGGCCCCAACCCTGAGGGTCAGCTGCTTCCCCGCCATCCCGGGGCTGGAGCCCGGGGAGCCGCCCGGCGCTGGCGCCTGGGGCTGGCGGTCACGAGCCTCCCGCCCCCTCCCGCCTCCCCCGGCGGCCCTGACCCTCCGCCCGTGACCCCGGGCCGGGCTGGGACGGGAAGGGAGCTGCTGAGCCGCCGGACATCGGCTGAGATAGGCGCGGGCGCTTCCCAGGTCACTGCATCCTGGTCCTTTCCGGGCCCGGCCTCCCTCCGGCTTGTCCCCGATGGGACGGGCTCTCTGTCACCGTGTCCCCACCTGACCCCGCTTCTCCCCTCCTCCTCGCCACCCCCACCCTCGTCCCCTCGCGCCCCTCTGTTTGTGCCGAATTCCACCTAAAACGGGGGCCAGGGTGGCTCCGCCAGCGCAGGCTGCTCGCAGACGAACCTCCCGCCTCCCGCGGGGAGTCTGCGGTAAAGAGCGGCGGGCTTCCAGGACGGGGCGGGTTTGTGTGGGACCTGCCGGGGGCGCCCGGAGGGTGGGCCAGTCTGGAGCCGCGTGACCCCCAGGGGCGGGAGGCAGCCCCCAGCACCGGCCGGGCCGCAGGCCTGCCTGTCCGAGCCCAGCGGGACGCCGGGAACTTTCTGGAATCACCAGCTCTCGGGGCCACGCACACCTGCAGGGCAACCCGTTCCGCCGCAACAAGCAGTGCGGCCGCCAAGCGGTGTCCTCGTCTGCGTGCCCTCGCATGGAGTCCCAGCCCCGAGGCTCAGGCCCGCGGGTCCGAGTCCCCAATGAGGCCGAGAACGTCCCAAAGGGCAGAGGGCAGCGGTCCTCACCGCCGGACCCGCCGCGAGAGCCCCCCGCCGGCCCGATGCCCGTCCGCCCGCCGGGAAGCGGAGCCGGACGGTCCAGGGCAGCCAGTGCCCGGCCCACGGAGGGGACCACACTCACCTCACCCCCGGCCCGGCTCAGGCCGCCGAGACGAGACTCAGCCCCTGACGGCCGGACCGGGCGGGGCACCTGCCTCTGTCCCAGGACAGGAGCCAGGGCTGGCCGGCCCGTCTCTGCACGCCTCTCCCGAAGGCCCGCCCGCCTGGGCAGGTGCGGGGGCAGGTGAGGGGAGAGCTGCGGGGGCAGGTGCGGGGGCAGGTGCGGGGGCAGGTGAGGGGGCAGGGGAGCTCCTGCTGACGTTGTCGGGATGTGCCTGCAGGGAGGGGAGGCCCCGGGCCTGGAGTGCAGCCCCCAGGCCAGCGCCTCTGCCCGGTCCCAGGACGCGCATGGGAGAGCAGAGTCCTCCCGGGAGCACGCCCCGGCCCAGGCTCTCTCCACGCCGGCTCCCGCACCTGCAGGCCCGGCCCTGTGGCCCAGACGGCGGGCGCCTTCCACAGCTGGGCCTCCAGGGTCAGGGAGCTGCACCCAGAGTGGGGGCCTCTCAGGGCCTCCCCCTGGGCTTCCCAGAGGCCCCTCCTCCCTCCCTCTCTGCCCCCAGCTCACTCACCTCCGCACCTTGGAGGCTAAGCCAGGGCACCTGCCTCCAACGGGGGCCGGCCTCCCCCCGCCCGCCCACAGGGGTGGGTGCTCCTGGAACGAGCCCCCGGGGCCAGGGACTCCTGCGGGAGGCGGACCCTCTCCGAAAGGCAGGGGCTCCCTCCCCATCCCCCGGCCCGCGGCCGGAGCACCCGCCCCTCAGCGGAGGACGCAGCTTCCAGCCACCGCCTTGGGGCCACCTAGCGTTCCTCCTCCAAGTGTTTCTCACTCTTTTTTAAAATATGTATTTCAATGATTTCAGAGAGGAAGGGAGGGGGAGAGAGAGACATCACTGAGGAGAGAACCATGGATCGGCTGCCTCCTGCACGCCCCACACTGGGACCGAGCCCACATCCCGGGCCTGAGCTCTGACCGGAATCAAACCGGGACCTGGTGCATCGGTGGATGCTCAGCCCTGAGCCCGCCGCCGGCCCTCCTCCGAGTTCGCTCTAACGCGGCGCCCGGACGGGGCCTCCGGGCCTGACCTTCCCCCACCTCCGGGCGCGTTTCCTCTCGCCGGCCAGTTCTCCCCGGGGCTCTCTCCTCAGCCTGCCCGGCGGCCGAGCGGCCAGCTGCAGCCCACGTGTCCCTCTCCCAGCTCCTCGCCCGCCGGCTGGCACAGGCAGCCAACGACCGGCTGACCACAGGTGGTGCCGGCGACGGGAGCCAGCCCCCTCGTGCTCCTCCTCCTCCTCCTTTTCCTCCTCCTCCTCCTCCTCCTCCTCCTCCTCCTCCTCCTCCTCCTCCTTCTCCTCCTCCCACGCCCAGCGTCCCGCCATCGTCCGCTGTGCGCCCCCCATGCTGTTCTGAAAGCCGCTGCCCACTCTCAGGGTCCCTCTCCCCGCCCTCAGGAACCCCAGGCCAGTGACCTTGGCCCTGAGGCGCCTGAGCACCCAGAGGCATCGTCAGAGCATGTGGACGGCCTCCCGTGTCAGCTCTGCAGCCGCGGGACCGGGCCAGGTACCTGCATTCCTTTCCTTTCTTTATTTGATCCTCACCGGAGGGTATTTCCCCACAGATTTTTATTTATTTGTTTTTTAGAATATATTTTATTGATTTTTTTACAGAGAGCCAGAACATCTATGAGACTGAAACATTGACCAACTGCCTCCTGCACCCCCCTCCCCCCACCGGGGGTGTGCCCGCAACCAAGGCACATGCCCTTGACCAGAATCGAACCCGGGACCCTTGAGTCTGCAGGCCGATGGTCTATCCACTGAACCACACCGGTTTTGATTCATTGATTTTTAGAGAAAGTGGAAGAGAGGGAGGGAAGCAGGAGGGAGAAAGAGGCAGAGGGAGAGAGAGAGGCAGAGGATTTAAAAAAAAAACAACAACCCTTTTCTGCCCTAACCGGTTTGGCTCTCGCCCTGCAGACTGAAGAGTCCCAGGTTCGATTCCAGTCAAGGGCATGTGCCTTGGTTCCCCAGTAGGAGGTGTGCAGGAGGCAGCTGATGGATGTTTCTCTCTCATCGATGTTTCTTATTCTCTATCCCACTCCCTTCCTCTCTGTAAAAAAAAATAAATAAAAAAAAATAAAAAATAAAAAATATATATATTTTAAAGAAGTAAAAAATAAAAACGCCTCTTCCCAGGCCTCACAGCTGACAGGCTGTGGCCCTGTGGGCAGGCACCGTGTCCTGTGACACAGGCTAAGGCCTGAGGTCCTGGAACCGTTACCACGGTTTCTGACATTTCTCTCCCTCGGTGTATGTCCGATGACACAGACGAGGAGAAAAAGGAATAAAGCACGCCCACAGACGTCTGCAAATATAGAAGTACTTTATTGCCATATATGGTCGGGGAGGGGAGGGGACACGTTCTGACTTCGGGACGAATTGCAGCCTGGAAGGGCTGGCCAATGGAGGCGGACAAGACAGGAGGGAAGGAGGCGACGAGAAATCCAACCGGAATCACATGACCTGGAGAGCCCCCGGGGCGCGGCTTCTCCGCGGGGGACGGACGGGCGGACGGCCGGGCGGACAGTCCTGGGCGCGTCGTGCGGGCCCCACGGTCTCTGGAAGCGGCTTCTCTTTGGCAAGAGCGGGACGGACTTCCGCGGGCGACGGGAAAGTCCTCGTGGCGGTGGTGGCTCCGTGGCCGTGCCGGGGCTGCCTGAGCCAGAGCCACGGGCTGTGGGCGGGCGGCTGCTTTCACAGTTCAGGCCGCGGTCCTCGCCCACAGAGGGGCTGCCCCTGGCCCCTGGGGCGCGCCCGGAGCCGCGCGGGTGTTGCCGATGGAAATCCAAACTGTGTACGTGGGACGAGCCTGCCAAGCTCATCGCCCGCGTGTCCCCGTGGGCGGGGCCTGGGGCAGCACCGGGGCCGCCGAGCGGGTCCACGAATTAGCAACCACAGAAATTAGCACCAGACGTTCGGGCCGGGGACCATCTGCTACGGCGACCCGCAGGCATTTTCAAATCACAGGGGCGCGGCCGGACGCGGGCCACAGGCCTGGAGGGTGTGACTGCGGGCCGCGGGCCGCGGGGAGGGCGTGGTTGGTGGCGTCCCGGCAGAGACCCGGACTGTGGAGGGCGGAGGGCGGAGGGCGGAGGCCTGGCCAGGCTGGCGTTGCCTTCAGGATCTCGGGACAGATAGCACCACAGAGAGTAAAGCACCGAGTGTCACAGTGACCGTCCGCAGGACACACGGCCGGCGGCCCCGGACACGCCCGCTGGGGAGGCACAGGGTCACCGAGCCCGCCTTCCACCCAGGGCCCGCCGAGAAGGCCGCGGGAAATGCTGGTCCTCCTGTGGGAAAGCCGGAGCCGGCGGAGCCCGAGGCAGGAGCCGGCCGCCTGCTGTCCTCGCCGTCCTGGCGGGTGTCCACCCCCCGCCCCTGCACGGCCCTGGGGCGGGGCGGGCTCCGGGTCTCGCCAGAGGGACTGCAGCGGGCGCGGGCCTGGCACCCCCACCCTCCCCGTCCCCTTCTCCCTGGGACTGAGCTGGGCTGGCCTCCGTGGCTGGAAGTCGGGGACACTGAACGGCCATGACAACACAATTCACACGTTTACTTCACATCACACGACAGAGCACCTGGGAGGTGGACGGCACGGGAGCGGCTGGCACCGGCCTGGGCGGGGCGGGCGGGCGGGCCTCCGCGGGGGCGCCGGGACTTTGTGGAAGGCCAGGGGGACGCACGTCTTCTAGTGAGGGCTTTAAGTGTCCGCCCCGAACCCCAGGCCCGCCCGCCCGCCCGCAGAGGCTCCCGGGCCAGGTGGCCAGGTCCCGTGGAGCAGAGAGAGCCGGCTGGAGCCGCGGGCGGGGGCGTCTCGGTCATGTGATTCGGCGCTGAGTGGGCGCGGCTCTCTCCTCTCTGTGGTCGGGCGGCCTGGCGGGCCGGGCGGACGAGGTCGGGGCGGGACGCCCGCGGGCGTGCTGAGGTCAGGAGTTGGTGGGGGCGGCGGCCCCTAGCCCAGGAAGCAGGCCGGCCCCACTTCGAACCCGAACTTCTGGGCGGCCTCGCCGAAGTCGTTGAACATGATGTCCACGATGGGCACCTGCTCCACCTTGGGCGTGTCGATCGCCAGCACCGTCTTCTGGTAGCCCTTCCGCGTCTGGGGCGAGGGGGCAGGGGCGTCAGGCCGAGCGGCCTCGGGGCGGCCCCCACCCCCCACCAGCCCCCCACGTCCCACTCCGGCCCCCATGTCCCACTCCGGCCCCCCACCCCCCACCGACCCCCCACGTCCCACTCCGGCCCCCCACCCCCCACCAGCCCCCCCCATCCCACTCCGGCCCCCATGTCCCACTCCGGCCCCCCACCCCCCACCAGCCCCCCACGTCCCACTCCGGCCCCCATGTCCCACTCCGGCCCCCCACCCCCCACCGGCCCCCCGCGTCCCACTCCGGCCCCCACGTCCCACTCCGGCCCCCGCGTCCCACTCCGGCCCCCGCGTCCCACTCCGGCCCCCGCGTCCCACTCCGGCCCCACACCCCCCACCGGCCGCCCGAGTCCCACTCCGCCCCCCCGCGTCCCACTCCGGCCCCCACGTCCCACTCCGGCCCCCGCGTCCCACTCCGGCCCCTGCGTCCCACTCCGCCCCCCACCCCCATCGGCCTCCCACGTCCCACTCCGGCCCCCCTGTCCCACTCCGCCCCCCCGCGTCCCACTCCGCCCCCGCCCCCGCCCCGCCTCACCGCGCAGCCGTCCACCAGCGCGCGGATGTAGGGGCTGTTGTCGTAGGACATCTCCTCGTCGTTGGAGCCCAGGAAGCGCATGGCCTTGTCGTAGCCGCCCGTGGCCGCGTCCTGCCAGGCCACCGACTGGTAGCAGTTGTAGGTGACGTTCTGGCTGGCCGAGGCGCTCAGCAGCCGCAGGAAGGTCATCTGCACCACGCCCACGGGGCTGCCCTCCGCGTCCACGTAGGACAGCTGCGGGGGAGGGGGGGCGCTCGGCTGTGGGCCACGTGGCCGGACCACGCTCGCGGTGGCGCCCGCCCGCCCCATCCCGGGCTCTCCCCCGCAGCGTGAGCCACACCGGCCGACTGCCTCTGGTCCCCCGGACGCCGGCACACACCGGCTCTGAGGGCCCCTGGGCCACGCCTCCCTTCTCAGGAACCCAAATAACTCCCCCACCCCTGTCCCTGCCCCTCCTGCGCGTCCTCAGGGCTCAGCGCACGTGCCTCCTCCTCCAGGGAGCCCCCCTGGGTTAGGTGCCCTCACCTCCACCGCGGCCCCGGGGTGAGGGGCGTAGGCAGTGAGCTCCCCGAGGGCCAGCCCCTCCCTCGCTCTGTGCCCGAGGCCTGCCAAAGGCTCATTAGATCCGTGAACCATGAGCGCCCTGTGCTGAGGGTCAGTGATGGGAGAGGCCTGGCCAGGGGCCCGAGGATGGCAGGTCAGAGGGCCAGGCCGTACAGCCAAGAGCTGGGAGGGGGGGTGACCCTGGGGTGTCCCTGCCCCCGCCGGGCACAGAACCCAGGGCGCACAGAGGCCCTTCCGCCGCCGGGTGGTCACATGCGGGATGGACCCGGGCGCCTGGGCACCGTCCGCCAGCACAGGGCCTGGCCGGAGGGGCTGCTGCTCTGGGGGTCCTCCCAGCGTCACCCCCCCGGGCTCCCAGCCAGAGGGGCGCAGGCTGCAGGCTGGGCCTGGCGCGGGCCGTCCCCTTTCTCCACCGGCGGGAACCGGCCTCTGGGCCTGGGACTCCGCCGCCCGGGGCCCGGCTCCTCCGCGGGGCCAGGCTCTCTTCGGTGGCAGTGCCCGCCGAGCCGGGAGAGGGTGGCACCGGCGGGTCTGAGCCGGCCCCGCCCTCCCGGAGAGGGGCTGGAACACGGAGACCTTCCCGGGCTCTGTCCCCGCCCCCGACATGGGGCCCGGCTGGAACGGGCACCCACACGGCCTCCGAGGACCTTGGGGGACTGATACCAACCGTGCGGCGTCAGGTGCTCCTGGGAAAGGTGACTGACTCGGGAGAGGACGCAGGCGGCGGGGGGGAGGTGTGCGGGGCAGGGGGGAGGTGTGCGGGAGGGGGGAGGTGTGCGGGAGGGGGGGGCAGGAAGGGGGGGGTGGACGCGGAGGACCTGCAGCTGGCTGTGCCCAGGGCTGTGCGGACCCAGATCCCCTGACACCTGCCCTCGGGGCAAGGGCCCTGCACTGCCGGCTCCACGGGCACGGCCGGTCTGCCCGCCCCATGAGGCCTGTTCCCTTGAGGGACCGCACCTCTGTCCTTCCACTCGCAGGCCAGAGCCAGACGCCGAGCGGGTCAACAGGAGCTTTGCCCTGGCCTCCCCCCGCCGGCCTCGGCCTCCTGCCTGTGAAACAGGACGTTCGCCGAGGTGGCTCCTGGGCTGTGGCGGGAACGAAGGTCCCGTCACGTCTGGGGGACCCCACTGCCTCCCTGGCTCTGGGTGCCCTCCGACTCCTGCGCCCGTCACCCTGCCCTCCGCCCACCCCGCTGAGCCCGGGCACTGGGTCCAACCCCTGACCCCAGGTCCTCCGTGTGCCAGTGCAGAGGAGGGCAGAGCAGACAGGAGGCCAGGCAGGCGGTGCCCCCGGGCGTGGCCAGCTCAGCACGGCCTGCATGGCCAGCAAAGGCCGGGGCGATCGGGAGGGGCCGTGCGGGAGGGGGGGGGCGTGTGGGCGGGCGGGCGATAGCCATCGGCCACCATGCGGTGGGCGAAGAGGAAGGAAGGGCCTTCAGAGCGTGACCGGGCATAGCGACCTGGACACCACCACCCGCTGCTCACGGGGCGTGGCCCTGTGCCCACGGGAGAGGCTGGGGCGGGACCGAGGGCGGACGGTCATGTGGGAAGCCACGGGGCCCCAGAGCTCGCTTCCTGGGAGACAGGGCCTCCTTCAGGGCCGCGGGGGGCGGGACCGCCGGACGGAGGCGGGGACCCCGCCGGCCCCAGCGGGAGCGGCTGTTCAGCCCTGGAGCGGGCGCACTCAGGTCCTCTGGGCGCCTGGGCCACTGGCCTCGGGGGTACGGACCCTCGTCTGTCTCCCCAGGGACTAGAAGGCGCCCCCCTCTGTGCTTTCCAGACACAGCACGCATTTCACTTCGGGGAGGGGGTTAAGGCCGGCCACCGGGAGCTGCAACAGGCAGGGAGGCAGCCGTCTGGGGAGCATGTGAGACGCCCGGGCCAGCTCGGCCATCAGAACGGGCTTCGGGGAGGGCAGGGCCCCGCGGACGGGCCCTGGAGAGACCCCGGGGGCAGTGGCTGGGACCTGCCCCGGCTTGGAGCAGGAGACCCACAAAAAAGAATTAAAAAAAGGCTGAGCATGGGAGAGCCTTCGTGGGGTCTGTGTCCAGCCGTGGTGGCTTTGGTCCTGGCCGCCCGCCCATGCCCCAGCCCGGACACCGTCTGCCCCAGGCCGAGGGAGCGGCCGTGGGGGCGGGCGGGGCGGTGCCTGTGCCGGGAGCGGTGCGGCCAGAGGCGGAGCAGGTGCGGCGGCGGCCGGAGCCCATGCAGAGCCGCGAGCCAGGCGGGCGGCGAGCGGGCGCCGGGGCACTTACCAGCGACCCGCGCTTGAACTGACTATACCAGGTGGCCGGCCGCTCTTTGGGCCAGCGGGCCATCTTACTCTGGAAGATAGGACACGGGTGAGCGCACCGCCGAGGGCCGCCTTACCAGCTTCCCGCGCTTGAATTCGCTGAACCAGGAGCCCGGGTTCTCCTTGGGCCACGAGGTGATTCTGGCCTGAGGGGGCAGCGGGCGCCGAGGGGAGAGAGGACAGGGTTACCCTCCTGCGGGGCCACAGGCCTCCACCTGCCGCGCGGGGACCCGCCCGCCCCCTCTCCCACCCCCCCCCCCGCCCCCGTGGCCACAGGGCCCGGCCAGGAAGGACCTGTGGGCGCCTCCGGCTGCCCCAGAGCGGAGGCACCTGCTTTCTGTGAGCAGTTTATCCCACATCGGGGCCAGGCCCGGCCCCTGCCTGCTCAGTGCCTGTGGCCTGAACGAATGAGTGAATGAACGAATGAACGAACAAATGAGTGAATGAACGAGTGAGTGAATGAGTGAATGAACAAACGAATGAATGAGTGAATGAATGAGTGAGTGAATGAATGAGCAAGTGAACGAGTGAGTGAATGAATGAATGGAGTGTCAGAGGCTGGGATGCTGGTGAGATAACCAAGCACCATTGACTGACGGGCTCAGGGAAGGACCTGGCAGGCAGCTGTGGCTCCGTCGGCGTGGCCCCCACCTGGACAAGTGGGCACTCACGGGGTGTCGGTGACACAGCTGGGCCAGCTTGGTGTGAGCGGTGGGTGCATGTGCTGTGTGCGCACACATGGCTGTGCATGTGTATGAGTGGCTGTGTGTGTGTACGTGTGGCTGTGTGTGTACACGTGGCTGTGTGTGCACGCATGGCTGTGCGTGTGTACGTGTGGCTGTGTGTGTACACGTGGCTGTGTGTGCACGCATGGCTGTGCGTGTGTACGTGTGGCTGTGTGTGTACACGTGGCTGTGTGTGCACACATGGCTGTGCATGTGTATGAGTGGCTGTGCGTGCGTATGCATGGCTGTGTGCACACGTGTGGCTGTGTGCACACGCATGGCTGTGTGTACGCGTGGCTATGTGTGTACCCGTGGCTGTGTGTGTGCACGAGTGGCTGTGTGTACGTGTGGCTGCATGTGCACGCGTGGCTGTGTGTGTACGCGTGGCTGTGTGTGCACGCATGGCTGTGCGTGTGTACGTGTGGCTGTGTGTGTACACGTGGCTGTGTGTGCACACATGGCTGTGTGGCTGTGTGGTAGGTGCTCTCCTGGAGGAGTGACCTGGGGAATGCCCTGCAGCACAGCGCCTGTTCCCCCTCCCCGCACCCCCCACTGGAGGGAGGGGTCTCCCTGTGCAGTTTGCAGGGGCCGAGGCTGCAGGGACGTTGTGGGGCCTGAGGGGAGAGGGAGGGAGGGACTCCCAGGGGAGCCGTGTGCCCCGTGGGCGAAGGGGCAGAGCCACGGCTGCAGGCACATCCACGGGCTGCAGGACAGACTGTGGCTGGTCACACGTCCACGGGGCCTCTGCCTGGGCCACGGCTCCGTATCCCTGTCCCCACCCCCCTGAGCGCGACGGGGCCCCTGGAGGACGAGGGTGTGCCCGCCCCCGGCCCCTCGGGCTCCCCGCTTTGTGGCCTGCGCCGTGGCTGTGGTGACTGCTCAGAGGGCCGCTCCTCGGGGACAGCCCACCCGCCTGCGGCCCAAGGGACCAGGCGGGGTGTCCGCCGCCCGAGGCCCCCGCCCCGGCGCCTGGCTGGCAGCACACCGCCGAGGAGGGGGCGGGCAGCGGCCGCTCAGCACTCCCCCCGCCGGCCGCCACCAGCCAGGGCCCGGGAGCGCGTCCTGCCGGCGGACGGGCAGCAAGGCCGCTGCCGAGGCCGGGCAGTGATGGAAGCGGAGAAGCTGTGCCGCCCCTGACGCCCCAGCCTCTGCCCTCGGGGCCCGGGCTGCATCTCCTCCGACCGCAGGGGCCTGCTGCCGAGTGCCGGCCCCCGGGGTTCAGGTTCCGGTGGAGGGCACACAGAAACGGGGGCCGAGCCCGGCTGTGTGGCTCAGGGGTTGAGCATTGACCTATGAACCAGGCGGTCATAGTTCGATTCCCGGTCGGGGCACAGGCCCAGGTTGTGGGCTCGATCCCGGGAGTGGGATAAGCAGGAAGCAGCCGGTCCGTGATTCTCTCTCATCACTGATATTTCTCTCCCTCTCGCCCTCTCTCTTCCTCTCTAAAATCAGCAGAAGTATTTAAAAATAAAATAAAATAAATAAAATTGAGGTCCTCGCCGGTGGCTCAGTGGTTAGAGCGCGGCCCTCACAGCAAAGGGTCTTGCACCTGGTTAAGGGCACGCACCTGGGTTGCTGATCCACTCCCGGCCCCAGTTGGGGTGCGTGCAGGAGGCAGCGATCAATGTTCTCTCCCTCCCCCCTCCCCCCTCCCCCCTCCCCCCTCCCCTCCCCCCTCCCCCCCCCCTCCCCCCCTTAGAAAAGCCATGGGGAATCCCCTCGGTGAGGATTAAAGAATGAGAGGGCCTCAAATCGCCTGTCAAGTCAGCGTGGGGCCCAGGTCCTGCGAGCCCCAGGCTGACTCCCCGCGGCTGCAGCGGGGTCTGGGGGGGGTGGGGTGGGCTGGAGGACGGGCTGCAGACAGGGCCCCTGGGCGCTGCAGCCACCAGGGAGCCGAGGCTGCGGCTGCTGACCGCCGGCCGAGCCTGAACCTCACGCAAACCCGGCCCCAGGACCAGCCGCCCTGTCCCAGGACAGCGAGCCACCCAGGGGGACATGGGGGGGCTGCCAGGCCCAGGCCCAGGGCACTGTGGCCCCATCTCTGCCCTCCCCACAGGAGGCCTCGTCTTCCTCACCCGCCCTGGGCCCAGCCTCCAAGTCATAGGAAGCAACACACACCTGTACACACACAGACACACATATACCATCTACATGTCTGTCTTTGCATGTGTGCACATACATACACACACACCATCCACACAACTGTCTGCACACACGCACCATCCACACGCCTGTCTGCACACACACCATCCACACGCCTGTCTGCACACACACCATCCACATGCCTGGCTGCACACACCCCCATCCACACGCCTGGCTGCACACACACCATCCACACGCCTGGCTGCACACACACCCCATCCACACGCCTGTCTGCACACACACACACACACACCATCCACACGCTGTCTGCACGCACACACACCATCCACACACCTGGCTGCACGCACACACACACACACACACACACACACAGCATCCAAACGCCTGTCTGCACATGCATGCGTACACACACACACACACACACACGCACACACACTGTCATTCACACACACACCAGCGTCCCCTTGGAGGGCAGGCTCTGAGACCAGAGGTAACGAAATCGACACCCACAAATCGCAGTGGTGAGCCTCGCCAGGAAAGGTCTCTGCCGACCACAGGGCTGACAGCTCGGGGCAGCAGCAAAGCCGCCAAAGTGGCAGCCCCAGAACCAGGGACACCAGCTTCTCCAAGATGCACCAGGTCCCTGTGCTGCATGGGCTAGGGCGGTCTGTGGTCATGCCAGGAACCACTTCCCACAGGTAATAATTGCAAGAGTCTCACCACAAGGTGCGTGAAGCGTGGGCGGCTCCACAAGGGTGAGCCACACATGTAGTTCACCTGGTGGACCGGCTAAACGGCACTCCCCCCAAACCTGAATAGGACTGTCTGCTGCCAGACAGCTCAGGGCACTTCACTGCCTCCTGTTGGCCAAACACGGAACAGCTGTGGGCTATTCCCCAAACTGGCGATCTCTGTAACCCTTTGAAACCTCACCCTTTGAAGTGTGTATTTCCACCTTGTCTTTAGGACAAATTGTGTTAATAAATAGCACGGGGTCCTGAGACAAGGTGAGTTTTCAGTTCCTTTAGCTGAAGCTCCTCTGACCCCCAATGCCTCTCAAAATCATCTTTCATCTCCGGACTCCTCAGTCATCCACGCATCAGCCCCTTTCTCCAGAGTGCTGAACCCTTTGTAAGGCCGGGATGAGCACCCCGGCAAGGTCAGAACTGGGGTCATGAGGGGGGAGCTGACCAGCTGTGGCAGGAAGCTGCAGAGAGACAGGAGCCGGCCTCCGTCCATTCAGGAGCCCGGGGTGCAGCCCCAGCTCATCGCTAAGAACTCTCACTGGCGACCTCGGGAGCAGACCTCGACCAGAAACCGGCCAGTTCCCGTTCCTAATGTTGCCCGGGAGCCGGACCTCACTGGCGGAGGGGGCGGCGGGCGGGCAGGCGGGCACTCACCCCCTCGGACTTCTTGTCGGGGTAGACGCAGGTGGCGCCCCCGGCCGTGAAGTTGCAGTAAACTTTGAAGGAGTCCCTGGAGCAGCCCTGGTTCGGGTCGACCCAGTATTCGCCTGCGGGGCGGGGCGGGGCGGGGGTGTGAGGTCTGTGCGGGGCCCTGGCCCGTGCCCTCCCGGCCGTCTGCCCGGCCCGGCCGCGCCCACCGCCCATCTCCCCGGGCCCGGCCGCGCCCACCGCCCATCTCCCCGGGCCCGGCCGCGCCCACCGCCCATCTCCCCGGCCCCGGCCCCGCCCACCGCCCATCTCCCCGGCCCCGGCCGTGCCCCACCGTCGGGGAAGTCGGGGTGGCAGAGCTGCAGGTCCTTGCAGGTGCGGGCGGGGTTGTCCTGGGTGCCCAGCGGCCGCTTCATCTGCTCGATCTCCAGCTTGAGCGAGTTGAGCGAGCCGAAGATCTCCTCCATGCCGTCGGCGTAGTCGGCGTAGCTCTCGCCCTCGGCGTCCTCCAGCAGCTGGCTGGCGTCGATGTTCCGCCGCGCGCGGGCCTGGATCGGCAGCGGCTGGATGACCTCGCCCGGGGGGCCCTGGGGAGGCGGAGGGGGCGGCGTGGGTGCGACAGGACGGGCGGGGGCCCTGGGCCCACACACCTGTCCGTCTCAGGACGCATCTTCCCTCTCGCTGCCTCTGGAACATTCCGCACCGTCCCCACAGCAGGGCCTGGTCTGCACCGCGCACCTCCCTCCTCTGACCTGCATCCGGTGCCCCCAGGGCCCGGCTCCTGCCCCAGCCGGCCCCGCCCGGGTCCCTCTCTGCGCCAGCCCTCGGCCGCACACCCCAGCCAGGCCCGGTGTTCCCGAGTCTGTCCTCAGCGAGGCTCACAGTGTTGACGTGGGCTGCACACAGTGGGGCTGCACAGTCGGGCTGTACACAGTGGGGCTGCGGGAGGCTGGCAAGGCCCGAGCCTGTGTCCCTGGGGTTGGGTCAGGGGCCCAGCCGAGGACAGGCACCCAGAGGCTGCGCTGCCAAAGGGGGCGCTGCCTGCACCTTAGGCCTTGTCTACTGCGCCCACCCCACAGGCACACACATGCACAGACGTGCACACATGTGCACACACATGCACACACCGGCATGCACACAGATATGTGCACACACACACGTGCTTTCTCCTGTCTCTCCTCTCCGCCCTATCTATCCCTCCCTCTGCCTCCCCCAGGGAGCCCGCCGGGGTTGCACTCCCTGGGCTTCCTCCGGGGACAGGCCCCGCCGCCACGGCCACGCTCCTGACGTGGCTATGGAAACGGAACGGCACAGGCACACCTTCCCACGGGGCCCTTGGCGCTCGGAGAGCCCCACCCCACGTTCACGTCCTCGGCTGCTCACCGGTGGGCCGGGGGGTCCTGGGTGGCCTGCCTCACCCTTCGGGCCAGTGGGACCCTGTGGGGGGGGAACCAGCTCTGACCACCGGGCCTGCGGGGACCGGACTCCCCGGGGTCCCTGACAGCCCGTGTGGGGCCGGGGGGGTGTCTGACATGCAGGGAGGTGACAGCCCCCCGAGATGGGAGCGTAGGGGACAAGGTGCTTTCTGTGGGGCAGACACAGCCACCCCCTCAGGCCGGGGGTGAGCTCAGGACAGGACGGTAGGAGAGGGGTGTGACCCGGGGGGTGCGGGGCCCAGGGCGGGGACCACGCAGGGTGCACACCCTCCCCGGGGGAGGACCCTGCAGGGGGCACCCCACTTACCGAGGAGCCCTTAGCACCTTTGGGGCCGGGAGGACCCTGCGGAGAGGGGGGCGGAGCGTTAGTGAGCGGGAGGCCCTCCCCCCAGGCACCCACCTCTGACCTGCTCCTCCTGGGCCCGGCCTGGCCGTCACCCCCTCCCGCCCCGTGCCCCCTCCCAGGAGCCGGCACTGGTCTCAGGGGACTGGGAGGCGGGCTGGCTGTGCTCACCCCACAGAGGGGGTGTCCTGGCACCAGGGCCGGCTCCCCCCTCAGCGGAATCACACACAGGCGGCCGAGGGCGAGGGTGACCGGCCCAGACCCTGGGGCCTGCCCTCTGGCCAGGCTCGCACAGCCGCGGGCCCGCTGGCCATGGGGACCGGACCCTGGCCCGGGGGCACCGGCTCCAGGCCAAGGGGACTGACTGAAGGGCGGGGTACTGCCCGGCCGGTGTGGCTCAGTGGGGGAGCAGCGACCCATGAGCCAGGAGGTCAGGCTGTGATTCCCAGTCAGGGCACAGGCCCAGGCTGCAAGCTCGATCCCCAGTGAGGGGCGGGCAGGAGGCAGCTGGTGCATGATTCTCTCATCACGGCTGTGTCCATCTCTCTCTCCCTCCCCCTCCTCTCTTTGAAATCAGTAAAAAACATATTTAACATTTCTAAGAAGTTGAAACAGTCGTTAAAACAGTCCTGGCTGAGCAGAGCCGTGCCTGCCGCTCGGCACTCGGCACTCCCTGTCTGACTCCCAGCTGCACGGGCTCAGCCCGACCACCCTCCCCGCTCTCCCGCCCCTCCCCATACACACCGGCAGGCCCGGGGGGCCCGGGGGGCCGAGGGGGCCGGAAGGACCCGTGATCCCCTGTGAGGAGCAGAAAATGCCGTTATCAGGGTGAGGGGGTACGAGCCTCATTCCCACCCACACGGCCACGCCCAGGCCCACACCCCGTCTCCCCACCAGCGGGCAGCCCCTCACGGGGGCCTGGGGCCTGACTCCAGCCAGAGCCGACCATGCCCAGGTGCCCAGGTGCCCAGGTGCCAGGCTGAGAATCCCGGGCCCTGAGCCGGGCGGGGGCCCCGGGGGAGAGGTGGCCGGATTGTCTGCCCCCATGTGGCCACCGGGGGCAGGGCCCGGGCCGCAGTCAGGGCGGCCCCTGGGTTCCGGCCACTCCCGTCGCCCTGAGGGGCAGAGGCTGCCCGCCCTGCCTCAGGCCTGCCTGGCACAGAGAGCCCCAGCCCTGATGCCCTGGCCACCAGCCGGGGGCTGGGCCGTCACCCACCTGCTCTCCCTTGGGGCCGGAGGAGCCCTGGGGGCCTGGGAGGCCGCGGTCGCCCTTCTCGCCCTGCTCGCCCGGGGGCCCGATGAGTCCGATCAGGCCTGGGTGACCCTGTGGGGACAGAGGCGGCGTGAGGGCGGCGCTGTGGCAGAGCCCAGGCCCCACGCGGGCAGTGAGACGGGCGCCACGCCAGGCCACACCACGCCAGGCCACACCACGGGCGCCACCAGCTGAGCCTCCTGATGGAAAGGGGCCGGAGGGCAGTGGGGACAGGACAGCGGGTCTGACATGGAAAGACCCTGAAAGGACGGCCAGACGCAGGCCAGGCTCCGGCTCCGGGGCCCTGGCCGGCCTCCTGCCCGTGTCCGCGGTGGGCACACGCAGGAGCGCCGGGCGGCTTGCAGGGGGCCAGGCTCCCGCGGACACGATCACTCTTCATGGTGTGTTTTTAACCGTGAATCCTCTGCGTGGGTTCGAGTGAGACTGCCTGCTTTCCAGGAGCTGCAGAAAGTTCTGGAAGGGCTCCTCCAGCTTTCGCTGTGCTGGGCAGTGAGGGCGGAGAGAGGGAGACCACGCCGCCCGCTCCCCCATCGTCGGGCTGAGGGGCTTGGCGTTTACAAACAGATGAACGTTCCCAGAAACCACTCCCGATGGGAGGGCGTGAGCCCGCCCCCCTTCCTGTGAGCGGGCCCGACGCCCTCCCTGGGCCTCTGTGCCCTCCGTGCCCGGGGCCCCCGGCTCTGGCAGGCGAGGGCGAGGGGCCCGGCCCAGCCCCACGGCCCCGAGCGCCCTTACCTTTTCCCCTTTGGGGCCGGAGTCGCCTTTGAGGCCGGGGAGTCCTGGGGGGCCCTGCGGGAGGAGGGGGTCAGGTCTCTCCCCGTCCCGCCGCCACCCCTGCCGGGGGCTCCCGGGGTCACTCACCATGGGCCCGGGGGGGCCGTCGGGGCCTGGGGATCCTGGGAGTCCCTGCTCACCCTGAAACACAGCCGCTCCGCGTGAGCCCCTGCCCGCCCCGCGGCCCCGCCGCCCTGTGCCCTCGTACCCTCCCTGTGCCCACCCCATACCCGCCCCCATGCCCGCCCCATGCTTGCCCCGTACCTGCCCCGTACCCACCCCATGCCCACCCCGTACCCGACCCGTGGCCACGCTGCCCCTGTGCCCCCCGTACCCGCCCTGTGCCCGCCCCCTGCCCCCGCCCTGTGCCCCCCCGTACCCGCCCTGTGCCCGCCCCTGCCCCTGCCGGCCTCGGGCACTCACCACGGGGCCGGGGATCCCTCGCAGGCCGTCGGGCCCGGGCTTCCCAGGGGCCCCCTGGGGGCCGATGGGGCCAGTCTTCCCAGGAGGACCCTCCAGGCCGGCTTCCCCCTGCGGGCGGAAGGCGAGCGCATGTGCCATCAGGGGGGTCACCCGGCCCAGACATCCGGGGGGGGTGCCCCATTTTCCATGTTCCCGTGGGAGCCGCCTGGTACCCCCATCCCGCAGCCAGCAGGCTCCCAGCCCCGGGTCACGCCAGCGGCTGATTCCGGCAGCATCGGCGGCCCACGCGTGTGCTGGCCGAGTGCGGCCCGTCCCCCTCAGCCTTGGGCCCGCCACGACCTCGCCTCCAGGGGGGCAGCTGCGGTGGCCCAGGCCGGACCCAGTGCCAGCACCCTGCGCCCAGTGCCCCAGCCACTGCCGAGCCGCCCTCTGGGGCAGCCAGAGCCACCGATCCCAGGCCCCGCCCCTCCCAGCCCCAGGCCGCCTCCTCGCCCCAGCGGGCGCTCGTCACCTTGGCTCCCTTCTCCCCCTGTCGGCCTTCAGGGCCTGCGGGCCCCGGGGGTCCCTAGAGCAGAAGAGAAACACAGGGGGCGGGGTGAGTGGGCTGCGGGTCCCAGTGAGCACAGCGTCTGCAGGGGACAGGCCTGGGGGGGGGGGGGGAAGGGGGTCGCCCTGGGCCCCTGGCCAGGGGATGCAGCCCCAGATGCAGCCAGGACTCCGGCCTGGAGCAGGCCCGGGCCAGCACGGGGCGCCCTGGCTGCTGTGAGGGGGCACCCTCCCCTGGCTCCGCCCCTGCAGCTCCGGAAGGCCGGTTACTGGGGAAGCGGAGGAGGACACGCTGACCGAGAAGCACTGTCCCACCGGCGCCCTCCCCCCGCCCACCCCCCCCGCCCCGGAGGGGAGCTTCTGGGGGACCGGGCAGGGGGGACGGGCAGGGGGGCTGGGCAGGGGGCACGGGCAGCGGGGACCGTTACCCGTTTTCCTGGAGGCCCGGACGGGCCTGGCTCACCGGTGGGGCCCGGGGATCCCTGGAGGCAGAGAGAAGGGGTCAGTTGGCTGCGGGGGGCTGGGCGGGGGGGCTGGGCGGGGGCTGGGCGGGGGCTGGGCGGGGGCTGGGCGGGGGGGCTGGGCGGGGGCTGGGCGGGGGCTGGGCGGGGGCTGGGCGGGGGCTGGGCGGGGGGGCTGGGCGGGGGCTGGGCGGGGGCTGGGCGGGGGCTGGGCGGGGCTCAGGCCGGAGGAACTCGCTGAGCCGTGTCCTGGCAGCCGACCCTGACCCCCGTCTCGGGGCTGATGGACCGCCCGCCGCCCCCGCCCCCGCTCCCCGGACCCTGTGACGGGCTCGCCGCCGTGAGCGCCGCCTGCTGGAAGCCGCCGCGGTGGCACAGGGGGAACAGTGCCGCCCCGAGGGCGCGGCGGGAGGGGAGCAGGAGGCCTCAGGCCCTGAGCGCCCCTCAGAGACGCGCTGGACACCAGGTCTCAGACCCTCGCGGGGTGCGGTGCCGCTGTGTGGCCCCGCCCGGGGACTGAGGGAAGAGCCCCTTCCCGGAGGGACAGGACCGGCCAAGCAGGAATAAACTGCCTCTGCCCTGGCTGGGGTGCTCAGTGGATAGCACATCGGCCTGCGGACTGACGGGTCCCAGGTTTGATTCCCGGTCAGGCCACATGCCAGGGTCATAGGCTCGATCCCCAGTGTGGGGTGTGTAGGAGGCAGCTGGTCCATGATTCTCTCTCATCATTGATGTTTGTGTCCCCCTCTCCCTCCCTCTCTGTCATCAGTAGAAATGAATTTAAAGATAAAATTAATTTAAAGCTTATTTGCTTCCCCTGAGGCTCCTGGGCGGCTCTGCAGGTCCCAGGCTCCCTGTGGGCAAACAAGTGACAAGACAGGAGGGGTCCATGCTCCCCAGACCCCACAAGGGGCCATGCCCCATCACCGTCAGGATCAATGGCCCACGCCACCTGGGTTAGGGTTTGTCAGAAATGAACAAAGCATCCGGCCGGTATGGCTCAGTGGCTGAGCATCAACCTATGAACCAGAAGGTCACGGTTTGATTCCCGGTCAGGCACAGGCCCGGGTTGCGGGCTGGATCCCCAGGAGGGGGCGTGCAGGAGGCAGCTGATGGGTGTTTCTCCTCACATCAATGTTTTTCTCTCTCTCTCCGTCTTGTCTTTCTAAAATCAATAAAAGCTTACATATATATAAAGCAAGTTGCCAATCCCCAGAACCCACCGCCGCCTCCACCTGACCCCGGAGGCCATGCAGGGGCACTCACCGTCTGCCCAGCCTCGCCGTCGTCCCCTTTGTCCCCAGGGGGGCCGTCCTGACCCTGCGGGGCAAGAGCGAGGTCCGTCTCCGGACGGCACCGAGTCCGTCCCCAAACCCAAGCCGTCGAGGGGGCGGGTCACAGCGCGTCAAAACGGGGACCGTCTGCCTCTGCCCCCTGTGGATGCCCCGGGGCGGAGCTCACGAATCCCCCCCCCCCCCCCAAGGAAAGCCGGGCTGCAGGCAGGTCAGCATCGCGGGGGACGCCGGCTCAGGGCCCCAGACCTACCGCGGGGCCGGGCTCTCCGGGGGGACCGGGGTCTCCGGGGAAACCGACGGGGCCCTGGAACGCAGAGAGAGGCACGCTGGCCTCAGCCCCGCCCAGCGCACCTCCCCCACTGCCTCCTCTCCCCTCCCCTTCCCCCCTGCCTCCCTGCCTCCCCCTTCCCCCCCTCCCCGCGCCCTTCACCCCGGGAGCCCTTCTTGCCCTTCTTGGGCGTCACCCGAGCCCCCCACGCCCTGGGGCGGGCGGCTTCCCAAGGCCATCCTCCATCTGAGGCCCGGCTGGGCCCTGGCTTCCAGAACGTGCAGCTCTGGGCCTCCCTGAGCGGAGCCGGGGCGGGCAGCATGGGGGTGTGGGCACGGGCTCAGCGCCACCCAGCACGCTCCCTGCCCGCTCAGCTCCCCGCCCGGGCTCGGGGTCGGGTGAGAGCCTCTCCCTAGCCGCCTCCCAGCCCGCGGCACAGGAGGGGGATCGGGGACCAGGGCCGGGCGCGGGAGGGGGAGGGGGGAACGGGGACCAGGGCTGGGCGTGGACGCGGGCGCGAGCGAGCGGCTCAGTACTCACGGGGCTGCCCTTGGGGCCGTCGTCGCCGGGGGGGCCTTTGGGGCCGGGGGGTCCAGCAGCACCAGATGGGCCAGCCTCGCCCTTCTCCCCCCTCTCCCCTTTGGGGCCCTGCAGGAAGGCGCTGTGAGCCCAGAGCGAACGCAGACGGGCCCGCAGGGCGCCAGCACGGAGCCTGAGGGCCCCTCCTCGGGGGTACGCAGCTGGGGGGGCAGCTGGATGCCAAGGAGGCCTCTGCCCCCCAGCCGCCTCCTGGGCCCCAAGGACCCCAGCAGCCGGAGGGGTTCCCACTGACCGCAGGGGATGGGTCCCTCCTGGGGCCGAGGAGGGGACACGGCCCACAGGACACAGCCTGTGGAAAGGCCCGGAACGCCGGCCACCCAGCCACTGGCTGCCGCCAGTCATACGTGCTGACATCTGTCTGCACCCCCCATACCCCCCCCCACGCACATGTGTATACACGCACAGGAACATCTACACACGTGCGCCCTTTTTTGAGGTGGGCACAAGAGGATCTGTGGCTCCGACTCCTGGATGGCACCCCGAGGCCGAGGGAGCCCCCCACCCTGCACCGTGCCCCCTCCCCCTCACTCACCGGGGGCCCCCCTTCTCCGGGAAGGCCAGGCTCGCCGGCTTCTCCAGGCTCGCCCTGCGGAGGAAACGGGTCACGTGGGGCCGGGAGCAATGGCCCCAACACCGGGTCCTTCACACACACACATGCACACGCACATGCACACACGTGCACACACACATGTGCAAACACATCACACGCACATGTGCACACACGCGCACAGGCATACGCGTGCACACACATGTACATGCACACACACATACACTCGTGCACACGCTCATGGGACGCGGGGCGTCGGGGTCACCTTCTCCCCCACGGCTCCGGGGTTGCCGATTCCTCCGGGGGGCCCCTGCGGCCCGTCAGCTCCGGGCGCTCCGGAGGGCCCTCGGGGGCCGGGCGGGCCGGGCGGGCCCTAGGAGGAGAGAGCGTTGGGCGCGGGAAAAGCCCCGGGGCCGAAGGGAAGCCGCCCACGGCCGGCCTGCACTTACCATCTGGCCCACGTCCCCCGTCTCGCCCTTCTCTCCGGGCGGCCCCGGCAGGCCCTGCGGACAGAGGGTGAGCAGGTGGGCAGGGCGGGGCGGAGGGACAGGGCAGAGCGCGGGCACCACTGAGGTGCTCCCAGCCATCGGACACTCCCCCCCGTTACCTGCAGCCCCACGGGCCCAGGCGGCCCGGGGAACCCTCGTGGGCCTTCGTCCCCTTTCTGCCCGAAGAGGCCCTGCTGGCCGCGGGGCCCCGGCTCTCCGTCGGCTCCCTGTGGGGACAGGAGGGCGGGTGAGGCCTGCGTCCGGCTGCCCGCCGCGGGGGGAGGGGCCGGGGCCTGAGCGGCAGGACGCAGACACTCACCGAGGGGCCCGGCTGTCCGATGGGGCCTTGGGGGCCCGTGGGCCCGGGCGGACCCTGTGGGGACAGACGGACACGGATGTTTCCGGAGCCACGGCTGCGGCCCGGGGAGGGGCCGGCGGAGCAGGCGGGCGTCCGGGGAGCCTCGGCCCCGCCCGCGGCCCCACGGGGTCCTCACCTGCTCTCCTTTGTCCCCCTTGCTGCCCTTCTGCCCCGGCTCCCCGAGCTCTCCCTGCAGGAGGAGGCGGAGACCTGTCAGCCCGGACTGTGGGGTCTTACCTGCCCCCGCCATCCACTGGTCTCCGCGCCGAGAGGAACGGCTGTCCCCGGGCCGGGAGCACCCGCCCCCGCGGCGCAGCAGGTTCTGTTTTAAGGTGCGCGCTGGGCCGGACAGGCCCCCGACGCCACAGGGACGCTGAGCCGACGGGAAACGGCGGCCAAATCCCAGCGGAAATATCTACTCCGCTGTCCGGCCGTCTGACCACAGCGGGCACCGCGGTCCCCCCGCAGAGAGCCACGGCCTCCGGCCCCTGGGGTGGCTGGCTCTGCTCGGAGGCGGGGCAGTGTCTGCAGGGGGCTGACGGCTCCAGCCACGTCCACGGGAGGGCGGGGGGGAGGCGCAGCCGGAGAGCCGGCCCGGTGTCCTTACCTTGTCCCCGTCTTCTCCGGGCGGGCCCACGGGGCCGGCCGGGCCGGGGAGCCCCACCGGACCCTGGAGGCCGTCGCGGCCGGCGGGGCCTTGTGGGCCTTTCTCGCCCTTAAGGAGAGAAGACTCACGTCACACGCGTGTCAGCTCAGCCCCGGGAGGCCCGGGCAGGACGCAGGGCATGACGGGCCTGTCCCAGGGACGTCAGCCATATTGGCTGAGGCCACCCTCACCACCCCCACACCTCCGCTCCCGAGCAGCACCCGCACCGTCCGGAGAAACTGAGGCACGGTGGTGAGCAGCCGAGCCTGGATCCGGCCCCGGCCCAGCAGACCCCCGTGTGTGCACGTGTGTGTAATGTGTGAGTGTGGGTGGGTGTGCACATGGGTGTAATGTGAGTATGGGCGTGTGTGCACGCGTGTAATGTGTGTGTGAGTGTGTACATGTGTGTTTGGCAGGGAGGGTGTTGGCGGAGGCTGGAACTGGGCCCTCCCATCACACACCCCCGTCTTCCCTCCACACCGGCCCCGGCCCACCAGGACCTGCCCGTCCCCATGCCACCTCCCCCACAGGCAGGGCGTGCACACTGCGGGCGGCGCCCCCACGTGGCCCCGGGCCTGGGCGGCCACTCTGGACACACGGTCCCAGCCCCCGTGCCGGCACGTGTAGGCACAGATGCACAGGCGTGCCGGCTGCTCCTGCCGGGAGCTGCCCACACCCTCCGGCTCAGGACACGCCATGGAAGAACCCGGTCAACTCAGGGACCCGCCCCCGGACTGTCAGGACACGCCTGATCCTGCACACTCACCTGCACACACTCACCTGCACACACTCACCTGCACACACTCACTCACCTGGAGGACCACCTCAACCCCCCCCTGCAAACCCCCCGGTGAGGGAACCCCCCGGTGAGGGAACCCCCCGGTGAGGGAACCCCCGGTGAGGGAACCCCCAGGTGGGGGGGGTACTCACCGGCGCTCCTTTCTCGCCGGCGGGCCCCGGGGGTCCCTGGGGGCCAGGTCTGCCTGGAATCCCGATGGGCCCGGCAGCTCCGGCTGGCCCTCTCTCCCCGGGAGATCCCTGGGCGGGCACGAAAGGGGCTCATTTCCGGCTCCCAGCGGCACACAGACCCCTCAAGCACCGCGACCCCCCGCCTCGCCCAGAGCCCACGGGGCCTCCTGGTGCCTCCGCAGACTCTGGTCCTGCGTCTCCCCTGCCGCTCCGGACCAGCTCCTGTCCACCCCAGCCCCGTCCTCTCCTCCCCAGGACCCACAGCGGCCCCCGCTTCCTGCAGGCGGGCTCTGAGCCAGAGGACAGGGAGGGAGGCCTGGGGCCGCACTCACCGCGGGGCCCGGCGGGCCGGGGGGGCCCTCACTGCCCTTCAGTCCGAGCGCTCCCTGCAAGGCGTGGAGACGGGGTCACGTCGGGGTCAAGGGCACGGCGGAGGGCGCCCGGCCCGGCAGTGTCCCCCGGCCCCACCGGCCAGCACTCACCACTGGGCCGGGGAGCCCGCGGTCCCCGGGGAAGCCGCGCAGTCCTGGGGGGCCGTCCTTCCCGGGCAGGCCGGCGGGGCCGGGGTCCCCCTGAAACAGAGCGCGGGCGGTGACGGGGCCGGCCACGGGGTGCAGGAGCGGGACTGCTGGGCGCGTGGCTTAGGAGCCGGCCCGGACCGGACCCCGGGGTGGCAGCTCCGGGTCCTGGGCGTGGCCCACACTGTGCCCTGGGCCCGTGGTCTGTCACGTCTGTTCTCTTGTCCCTCACGTGGGGGACTGTTTCCAGAAAACGTGGGCAGTGAAGGGTCAGGGCAGGGGGCTGAGCTCAGGGTCAGGGTCAGGGGGCTGAGGTCAGGGTCAGGGTCAGGGTCAGGGCAGGGGCTGAGGTCAGGGTCAGAGTCAGGGCAGGGGGCTGAGGTCAGGGTCAGGGCAGGGGGCTGAGGTCAGGGTCAGGCTCAGGGCAGGGGGCTGAGGTCAGGGTCAGGGTCAGGGCAGGGGGCGGGGCTCAGGGTCAGGGCAGGGGCTGAGGTCAGGGTCAGGGTCAGGGTCAGGGCAGGGGGCTGGCCGGGGGCCTGTCTGAGAAAGGACCGTCCATCAGCGAGGAGCAGAGCAAACAGACCCTCGGCGATGGTCCCGGAGAGGCTGTGTGGGAGTCTGAGCACTCACCTTCGTCCCCTCCTTCCCGGCGAGGCCCGGGAGGCCCTGCTCGCCCGGGGGGCCCGGCGGCCCCGGGTGGCCACGCTCGCCCATCGGGCCCGTCTCTCCGGTGGGACCCTGTGGGAGACCGGCACCAGCCACATTTCAGGGGAGCCCCTCTGCTCCCCAATCTAAGCGGGGCCCTGGCTGCGGGGGCCGAGGCTCACACACGGTGACGCGGGTGACGCTGGTCTCACCTGAGGGCCGACCACGCCCGGGGGGCCTGGGGGGCCGGTCTTGCCTTGGAAACCCTGTGGAGAGAGTCGCAGCTGAGGCGGCTGCAGCGCGCCCCCTCCCCCCCCCAGCCTGTGCGGTTCCCACGGGCTGCCCCCACCCGTCCATCCCCGCGTGTCCCCGTGCTCGAGAGGCCCCGTCCCGCCTCCGCGCGGGCTCCCGAAGGCCAGGAAGCCGCCTGGGCAGGCTCCCCTGCTCCCTCCTGTGTGCGGGGGGCGTGTTGTAACGCCCTCCATCCGCCTGCCCGCCCGGCAGGGCTGCGGCTGAGCGTGGACCGGGCACCAGGAGCTGCGGTTCGATTCCCGGTCAGGGCACAGTGGGGGGGGTGCAGGAGGCAGCGGACCCCTGATTCTCTCTCATCCTGGATGTCTCTCTCTCTCTCTCCCTCTCCCTTCCTCTCTGAATCAATAAAAAGGTATTTTAAAAAACTGCTCCTCGTTATAACGTCACTGAACGGTTCATTCTCTGGGCAGATTCGAGGCCGTTTCCAGCGTCCAGAGCTGGGCCGGGCGCGGCCTGGGCTGTGCCTCATCACCGACGCCGCAGGGACCGTGCTGCTCAGGTGGCCAGTGCTCAGCTCGGGCGGGTTCGAGCTGCCCCCCCCCCCCCCCGCACCCTTAGCCAGGAGCACAGGCTCCTTCCTGGCGCAGCGTCTGCGTGTGCCAGGCTCGAGTCCCCGATCTCCCTTGTCTGCTCTGCACACGGGCACGCACGCACACAACCACCCGCCTGAGCGCCACGGGCTCCTGTGGGGAGGCGGTGGGCAGGCCCCTGCACTCCACAGTACCACGATCCACCATGGTCAGCCACGCTCTGCCACGCTCAGCCACTCTCAGCCACGCTCAGCCACACTCTGCCACGCTCAGCCACGCTCCACCATGCCGGCCCGGCCTCCACGTTCCTGTGGGCTCCCTGCTCGGGCCCCGCTGGCTGCAGGCAGAGGCCATGCCATTTCTGGAGCAGCTTCCTCGGCGGGTGGCGCTGACAGGGTAAGACACGGGAGCCGACGAGCCCAGGGCCCCTGCTCAGTGGCCAGGAGGGCCGGGGCTGGGGGGGGCAGGGAGCAAGGAAGGCCAGGCATGGCCCTGGCCGGGGACCCCGTGCTGCGTGGAGGCATCGACCCTCATGGAGGAAGGGGAGGAGAATGACGTGTCTGCTGCTGGGTTCATTTTTATTTGTTGGTCCTCGCCGAGGGTATTTCCATGGATTGTTAGGGAGAGTGAAGGGAGAGGGAGAGACAGAGAGAAACGTCGGTGTGAGGGACACACATCCAATGGCTGCCTCCTGCTCGCGCCCCGACCAGGGCCCGGGCCGGGGAGGAGCCTGCCACCAAGGTGGGTGCCCTTGACCGGATCGAACCCGGAGGGACTCTGGTCTGCAGGCCGAAGCTCTAGCCGCTGAGCCACCCGGCCAGGGCTGCTTCCGTTTTTAAAGGAAGAACAAAGCCGCGCCCAGGAGTCCCCTGGGCTCCCCGCAGAGGCAGCGGTCAGCGGGTCCGGGGCGGGTGCCCTGTGCCTGCGGGCGGCCGCGTGGCAGAGGCAGAGGCAGCGCCCGGGAACCTGGGCACAGACGGGCAGCGGCCGCCCTGCCAGCCTCTCCGAACGGCCCCGGGAGGGGAGCTCCGGCCGTGTGGGCCCCGCCTGGCTGCGGCGGCGTCAGAGGACACGCACGCCCAGAGCAACGTTTTCATTTTCCCGTAAACCGAGAGCAGAGCAATTCCATCTGTCAGCCCCGCGCCGCGAGGGGACGGCGCCGGCAAATACGCTGTCACCGCCAGGGAGACGGGGTTAAAGCCGGCGCCGAGGAGCGGGTTACACAGGCACCGACGCCGCCCGCCCGCCCGCCCGCCCGCCCGTGTGCTGGGCCGGCAGAGAGCGGACCGGGGAGGGGCTGCGGAGAGAGGAGAGCGCACACACACACACACACACACACACACACACACACCCGCCCCGAGCGCGGCCACACGGAGCTCGCAGGCCCTGTGAGTCCGGAACCGGCTGAGCCTGGAGCCTCGAGGTCACTGGTGAGCTCAAGGTCACGGTGTTCCCACTCGCACTGCTGGGACACGTCTGCCCTGGACACAGCGTGAAGCTGGACCGAATCCCAAGTGGCTCCCGGCGGGACGTCCCCGCCTCTTACACCTGCATGGCAGGGCCTTCCCCTCCAGATGCCACGCCCACAACGGGCATGGCCAAGGGCAGGGCAAGGTCGGAGGTCAGCCTGGCTGGCCCAGCCGCCGGTCAGCGGCACGCGGGCGAAGGACCCCCCAGGCCCCCTGTGGCCAGCCCCACGGCCGGAAGGACCTGGCTGGACAGCCAGTGTTGGTGCCAGGCCCACGGCCCTTCTCCTGGGTTTCTGGTTGGTGTGTTAAGTTTTTGGTAATCCTCACCCGAGGGTATTCTTCCCATTGATTGTTAGAGAGAGCGGGAGGGAGGGAGGGAGGGAGAGGGGGAGAGGGAGAGGGAGAGAGGAACATTGATGTGAGAGAGACACACTGAGTAGTTGCCTCCCGCAGGCACCGCGATCAGGGCTGGGATGGAACCTGCAGCCCAGGTAAGTGCCCTTGACTGGGAATCGAACCCTCAACCCTTTGGTGCGCGGGCCGATGCTCTAACCAATGAGCACACTGACCAGGACCTTCTCGGGTTTTTCATGGAGAAGCAGCCGAGCGGCAGCCGGCCCTGGGAGCCCACTGCGTCCAGGGAGAGCACGGGGTGGGGGGGAGGAGGCGGCCGCACAGGCTCAGGGTGCCCGGGCCTTTCCGTGTGACCTGACCCGGGCGGCGCCCGCCTTCTGCACAGAGACGTCCAGTGTGGCCGGCCGGCGTGGCCTCTCCAAGGCTGACCCCGCCCCGCGCCCGCCGTGCCCACAGCCGTACTCACGGTCTCTCCTCTCTGGCCGGGGTGTCCCGGGAGGCCGTCCTTGCCCGGGGGGCCCTGGGGAGACGCGGGGGGACAGTGCTCAGCGCTGAGGGGGTCACCGCGGCATCGGCCCCTCGAACCCGGTCAGGGTCAGAGGTCAGCTCCTTCCTAACCACAGCCCCGCGGGGCCCCGTTAGGCAAAATTCCCCCCGCGAGATGGGTCTTCCTTCCCACGTGGACCTGGGCCCCCGACACTGTCCCACAGTCCCAGCCACGGGGGCGGGCGGGGCCTCGCTGGAGGGAGGGCATTGCTCATGGCCTCAGTCAGGGCCTGGCCGATGACCGGTGTCCTGGTGAAAAGAGATCTGACGACACGGCCACAGGAGGGGCCCGTGGGAGCCACGGGAGGGGCCGTGGGAGCCACGGGAGGGGCCGTGAGAGCCACAGGGGAGGGGCCGTGGGAGCCACAGGAGAGGCCGTGGGAGCCACGGGAGAGGCCGTGGGAGCCACAGGGGAGGTCATGGGAGCCCAGGAGAGGCTCGTGGGAGCCACAGGGGAGGCTGTGGGAGCCACGGGAGAGGCCGTGGGAGCCACAGGGGAGGCCGTGGGAGCCACGGGAGAGGCTGTGGGAGCCACAGGGGAGGCCGTGGGAGCCACGGGATAGGTCGTGGGAGCCACAGGGGAGGCCGTGGGAGCCACGGGAGGGGCCGTGGGAGCCACAGGGGAGGGGCCGTGGGAGCCCAGGGGAGGCCTGTGGGGATGAGGGTGAGACAGAGGGCGGCCTATGAGCCCAGCTGCCAGCAGCACCAGGGGCCGGGGCGGGGCGACGGGAGCCCCGGAGCCCCCAGGAGCGCGCCCTGCACACGGGGATGGCACTTGGGCCACCAGGGGGGGGGGGCTCCTGGCTGCGTAAGAGACCGGGACTGTGGTGCTTGGTGATGTGGCCCCGGGACGTGCGCAGACCCAGCCAGAAAGTCCACGGCCAGAGGAGAAAGGGGCCCACGCCTCCCCAGGAGGCTGCCCCCTCCCCCCACCCCTCCCCCCTTCCCCTCCCCCCGCGCAGGAGGGGCCGCTCCGCCTGCAGCCCGCGCCGGGGGCTCCCGCCCGCTGACCCACAGCCCACGTGGAGGCCGCGTGAGGCCCCGAAACCCGTGTACTTACAGGGGGGCCCTTGGGTCCAGGAAAGCCCGTGGGTCCTTGGGGTCCGTTTGGTCCCTGGGGACAGAGAAGGGCCAGTGTGAGGTAAGGCGGCCCCTCCCCAGCAAGTGGGGGCGGGGCCTCCCAGGGCCTCGGGGGCTGTCTAGGCACAGGCCCGGTTCCTGCCTGGGCTCCATCAACTCCAGCCTCCCCCCAGCCCCTGGGCCTGACGGGGGCCAGCCGGGGCCGGAGCCGGTCGCAGGGCGAGGCCCCTCAGCAGCTCGGTTCCCAGTGCCCCCCCCCCCCCCCAGAGCAGAGAGAGGACCGTCCGGGCCGGCGGCCCCTCCCCCGCCGGGACCCAGGTCCCTCTCCGGCTCCTCGTCCGCGGGGGGTGCTCACCCGTTCACCCGGCGGGCCGGCCGGGCCGTCGCCTCCGGAGTTGCCCTGGAGGGAGCGAGGGAAGCGCGGATGTTATAACGGTCTGACCAGAGCCTCTGCCACGGCCGGTCACTGCCCCAGCCCGTCACCCCCCCCCCCCCCCCCCCCGGTTCCCGTCACCCTCCCCGTTCCCATCACCTGCCCTCCTGCCCCGTCACCCCCCCCCCTGCCCCGTCACCCGCCCCCCTGCCCCGTCACCCGCCCCCCTGCCCCATCACCCGCCCCCCTGCCCCGTCACCCGCCCCCCTGCCCCGTCACCCGCCCCCCTGCCCCGTCACCCCCCTCCCCGCCCCCCGTGCCGGAACGTACCTTGGGGCCAGGCTTCCCTGTGATGCCCCGCGGGCCCCTCTCGCCCCGTGGGCCCTGCATATGGGAGGGGAGAGAGGTCAGCTCACCCGGCTCCAAGCCCTCCCCCCGCCCCCAATGCGCTCCCGTTTCTGCAGGGCCCTCGGCCCAAAGGGGAGCAGTTACCGTTGGGCCTCGCTGCCCCCGTGGTCCCGGCTTCCCAGGGGTGCCCTGGAATGAAAGAGGGGGCTCAGTCCGCGGCCGAGGAGTCCCGGACCACAGGCCCCTCTGGAACCTGTTCCGGTTCTGACCACCGTCCCGGAAGGAGCGGGAGCTCCGGGCCCCCTGCCGAGTGGCCCCGAACAATAACCCCCCGAGCTCAGCGCGCAGAGCCATGCCCGGCGGTCTGTCCTTACCCGGCCCCCCTTCTCGCCGTTGGCGCCCGGGAAACCCGGAAATCCGATGGAGCCCTGGAAGAGAGGGGGAGGGCGAGCCTGAGGCTGGGCCAGAGCCTAGCTCTGCTGTGTGAGTCCCGGGACACCTGTCCCCACCCCAGCCTCCGACCCACACTCCTCCATCCACCCACCATCTACCATCCATCCTCCATCCTTCCTTCCATCCATCCATCCATCCACCATCTGCCATCCATCCTCCATCCTTCCTTCTATCCATCCATCCATCCACCATCTACCATCCACCCACCATCTACCATCCATCCTCCATCCTTCCTTCCATCCATCCATCCATCCACCATCTACCATCCATCCACCATCTACCATCCATCCTCCATCCTTCCTTCCATCCTTCCTTCCATCCATCCACCATCTATCATCCATCCATCATCTACCACCCACTACCCATCCATCCTCCATCCTTCCTTCCATCCATCCATCATCCATCCATCCATCCATCCACTCACCATCCATCCATCATCCATCCATCCACCCACCATCCATCCATCCATCTACTCACCATCCATCCATCCACCCATCATCCATCCATCCATCATCCATCCATCCATCCACCCACCATCCATCCATTCACCATCCATGCATCCATCTGTCATCCATTCATCATCTACCCACCCA
Organism: Pipistrellus pygmaeus; assembly: GCA_949987585.1. Lineage (NCBI taxonomy): Eukaryota > Metazoa > Chordata > Mammalia > Chiroptera > Vespertilionidae > Pipistrellus > Pipistrellus pygmaeus. The sequence goes on along the minus strand of OX465313.1, from coordinate 73,224,399 downwards.
CCATCCACCCACCTGCCATCCACTTCATGGACATTTCCTAAGCATCTCAAAGACTCCAAACCTAAAAACCACAACAGTCCTGACCGTGTTTTCCCTCCCTCCTCCCTCCACACCTTCTCCCACATGGCCGTGTCTCCAGAGAGCTGTGTTGGGAGAAAAGGAAACACCTATGACTAAGATTAGCTGGCGACAGCGTGTGACTCTCACTGCACCTGTTATCACGTTTGCTGTCTTCCGGAGCGCGCTAAATACAGCGCTGCTGCCGAGCCGGAATGCCAGTCACCACCACCTGGAGCCCAGCTCTGGCTACGTCACCCCAGGCCCCCCGTGCACAGAGGGAGGGCCCCCCGCGGACAGAGGGAGAGCCCCCGCGGACAGAGGGAGAGCACTATCTGCGGGGCGGGCGCTGGCGCTTCTCAGGGGGACAGGGGGCACAGAGCTGAGGGGTGCAGAGGGGGAGCCGTGCTGAGCGTGGCTGACGTGAGGAGCTGCGTCTGCGTCTCCCGGGTGCGAGCACAGGACCTTCCGGTCTCCGGGGCGTCCGAGCCCACGGCTCCCCCTGAGCTCGGGGTGCAGAACCCGAGGCAGAGGTGCCCCATCTCGGCTGGGTGTCCCTCCTCTGACGCCACTAACTGCCCCCGCACCTCCGTCCCCTGCGGCCACGTCTCCGCCACCGGCTGCTCGGGTGGAGCTGACACAGTGGCACGGGCCTCTGTTGTCATGGCAGCCACCTGGGAACGGGCCGATGCCGGCGGGCGGGGGGCGGGGGGGGGGCCGGTGCCAATGCCCCGGGCGGGAGGGGGCGGGGGGAGGGCCCGGAGGTACGTTACCTTCGGCCCCTGCCGGCCGGGGTAGCCTGGGAGCCCGGGGACGCCGAGCTTTCCCTGCGGAGAGAGGCTGTGTCAGGGGCCGCACGGCGTTTCTGATCGGAAGGACAGGGTCCACGGGAGCCCCTGCCCGGCCGGGGATGGACACCCCTCCCGCCCTGATGTGAAAGCCCCGCCCGCCCGGCCGCGTGGCTCCGGCTGAGCATCCACCTGGGCACCAGGGGGTCAGGGTTCGGTTCCCGGTCAGCACAGGCCGGTGGCGGCTCCATGCCGTGCGGGGGGCGGAGCGTCCGGAGGAAGCCGGTGGGACAGGAGCCGGGTCGGGAGCCACAGTGCCCAGGTCCGGGGCTCAGCCTGACCGGGTCCCCAGCCCGCGCCCGCGGCCATCAGAGCGGCCCTCCGGCCACAGGAAGTGCCGCACCCGCCTGCGCACCTACCTTCTCCCCAGAGGGGCCCAGCGGACCGGGGTCGCCGTTCGGGCCGCCACGCCCCTTGGGGCCTTCGGGGCCGTCCTCCCCTCGGGGGCCCGGGGGGCCGATCTCCCCCTGCAAGTCAGAAAGAGAGGGTGAGGGGCCGCCGTGGGCACCCCCACAGGGGACCCCACAGGCTCGGCCACGGGCTCCCGAATCCGACGCCTCCTGTGGCGGCGAGGCCGGGCCCCCTCCCTCTGCTGGAGCTGGCGGCGCTGCTTCGGGCTGCACCCACTTCCAGCACAAAACCCCGAGCCACACCCTCACTTCCAGCACAGAACCCCGGGGCCACACCCCCACTTCCAGCACAAACGACTCTGCAGCCCAGATCTGGTCCCGCTGAGCACTGGGCAGGTGCAGGCCGAGGGGGGAGAGCACACGGAGACCCCGGTCACCAGGAGGTCACCCCAGGGGCAGCGGAGAGCTGCAGGGGGGGCTGCCTAGAACCAGGGATCCTCAGAGGCGTCCCCCGTCCCCGCTCTGAGAAGCGGCCCCGGGGCCCCCAGACTTCCTGTGGGTACTCACCCGGTCCCCCTTGATGCCCATGTCTCCTTTGAACCCTGGGAAGCCGTCTTCGCCCTGGACAGCGAGAGAGGGGACCGGTCTCCACACGGGAACCCACGCCCGATGGCCTCCCCACACCACACACGCCACGGCCCACGGCCCACGGCCCACGGCCCACGGCCAATGGCCCTGCCCGAGCCTCTGGGCCCCGGCCCCGCGCTGGGCACGCTGGAGGGTGGGTCCGAGGCCCGTCCCCTGACCCGTGACGTGTCCATCCCCCGTGACATGTGTCCATCCCGTGACGTGTGTCCATCCCGTGACGTGTCCATCCCCCGTGACGTGTGTCCATCCCGTGACCTGTGTCCATGCTTTGCATTCCCAGGGACGGAGCTCGAGGGCCAGGCGGGCTCAGCACCGCAGCGGCTCAGCCCCCGGGGACCTGCAGGCTGCCCCCTGGGCGGAGCGGCCCTGCGGCCTGTGCCGTCTCGGAGGGCGCCGTGCCCGCGGCAGGCCCGGGGCAGCGGTGTGCCCAGCTGAGCCGGGGCAGGAGGGCCGTCTCCCCGGGGACGGGGCGGCTCTGGAAGGAGGGGCAGCGCCGAGGACCAGCAGGGCCCGAGGGCAGGACATGGCTGCCCGGCCGGGCGGCACGCTGCGGGGACCGGGAGGCCGGCGGGGAGACCTGACAGGGCCGGCTGGGGCGGGCGGGGCCCAGGGAGGAGGGACTCACCTTCTCGCCCTTCGTGCCCTTCAGTCCACGGATGCCGTCCGCCCCCTGCGCAGACACGGAGGGGGAGCGTCTCACCCGGAGCCTCGCAGGACCCGGGTCCGAGCCCCCCACCTCACACTGACGGAGCCTCGCAGGACCCGGGTCCGAGCCCCCCACCTCACACCGACGGCCCGTCCCCCGCCGCCGTCTGAGCAGGCGCCGCAGCCAGGAGGCCGGCACCTCGCGCGGCCCGGCTGCCAGCGGCCCCTGCGGCAGCACTCAGAGCCCACGGGGCAGTCTGGCTCTCGGCCCGCGGACAGGGCCGAGACCAGGTGGAGAGACTGAGGGACGGGCTCGGACAGACAGACGGAGCTGGCCCGGCCCCGCCCGGAGCCTGTCCCCCTGCGGTGAGGAGCCCGGGGCCAGAGGCACCGTCCGCCATCCACATCGTCACGGACACGCTGGGACTGTCCGGCTCCGGAGCTGCCCTCCCGGCTCCGTGCTCACGCCCTGCCCGGCTCAGGCCCCGGCCGGGCCGGCCCACACACAGACGGGGGACCGGCCGCTCCCGTGGCAGCAGCAGGGAGGGGACCACGGAGGGATCCCGAAAACGGACACCCGCACCAGCAGTCCCAGCCCCGACCCCGACCACCCACAGGGGTGCCTCACCTTGACTCCTCGGGGGCCGGGGTAGCCGATGGGGCCCTGGGGGCCAGGGGGGCCCTGCAGTAAGGGAGACACCGTTAGCGCCTCTCGGGGGCAGGGCCTGTGGGCAGACCCGGAGGGGCCACAGGAAGGCCCAGGCCGGTGCCACGGCCACGCACCAGCCCCCGGCAAAGGCAGGCACAGGCGGTGTCCCCAGGACCCAGCCACGGCCAGGCGCCCTGGGCCACGCCCGGGCCTCGGGCCGGGGAAGTGGTGGGAATCGGGGCTGAGCTGCCATTGCACAGACCTCCCTCGAGGGGCCCGGAGCAGCACAGAGCCCGCGGGGGGAGCAGGCAGGTGGGCCGCCCACGGAGGGGGGTCCTCGAACTGCACCCACACCCCCACACGTAGAAACTGGGGGTGTCCCACGGCAGGGAGAGGGCGCAGCTGCCCGCCTCCCTTCTGAGCGGTGGGCGGGCCCAGGGCAGGGCCGGGCGACAGCCCCAGGCCGTCCTGCAGGGGGCGCCCAGGCCGGAGTGCGGCTGCACCCACCTGGGTTCCTTTCTCTCCGGGGGGGCCCTCTTTGCCAGGGTGCCCCTGTGGGAAAGAGAAGCCGCATTAGTGGGTGGGGTGCCCCCTCCCCCCCATCCCCTCCCCTGTGCAGGCGGTCTGCAGTGAGAGTCAGAGCCCGGCCGGGTCCCGCCCACTCCCTTCCCTGCACACACACACACACTGCTGCACCCGCCCCCCTCGCCCCCGCGGGCGATCTGCCACCGCGCTGTTCCCGGCAGCACAGCTCGGCGCACAGCTGTGCCCCACGTGGCGGGCTCCTGCTCACACCCTCCGCGGCGCGTGAGCCCCAAAATACACTCACATACGCCTCCTCCTTCCAACGGGGACACGGGCCCCGCCTCGGAGGGAAGCTGCGAGGCTGGGTCCCCAGGTCCCCACTCCCGCGGTCACCGCCCGGGGGACACACGTCCCGGAGCGCGGGCCCAGCCCGGCCTCGGAGCGGCCGGGCTGTCTCCGGGGCGGGCGGTGAGTGACAGCACCACGTGGCGGCCGGAGCCCGGCCAGCCCTCCCTGGGCCGGACGGGGAGCGGCCAGCGGGTACTCACCGGGGGTCCGTCGGCGCCCGGCATTCCTGGGAGGCCCGGCTTCCCCAGGGGGCCCTGGAACAGAGCAGACCGTGAGCCGGCGCCGGCTCCCAGCTGCCCCCCGGCTCCGCACGCCCCACGGGACACCCCTTTCTGCTGAGACCACTGCTGAAGGGGAGGCCCAGAGGCAGCCCCCACCGTGGCCTGGAAGTTTCCGTCACACGGAGCACGGCCAGGCCGGTCAGCCCGCTGCCCCCGGGCCTTCGGGTGCTGCAACCGGAACAAACGCCCGGCCAGGTGGGGGCAGCGCCCCAGGGGGGCAGGCCTGGCCAGGCTCAAATTTAACGGGGCCCCCATGTTTACTCTTCCTCCTAACCTGGTCTCCCTACACAAGGCTAGAGAGTGAATGAATGAGGGAGTGAGCGAGAGAGTGAGTGAATGAATGAGAGAGTGAGTGAATGACAAAGATCCACGGCCTCTGGCCTACATGCCTCAGCCTCCCCCACTCCAGAGGACAAAGCTCGCATGCCCAGCTGGCGATGCCCAGTGCCCTCCCCGGCCTGGACTGCACCCGCAGGCAGGCGAGGGTGCCTGCACCCAGCCTGGCCACCTACCTTATCTCCTGGAGGCCCGATGGCGCCCTGGGGGCCTGGCAGGCCCTGGGGAGGGGAGAGCAGGAGGAGGTCAGAAACGGGTGGCTGGGAACCTCCCCCCACAGCCCCTCCCCCACGGCCCCTCCCCCCACAGCCCCTCCCCCCACAGCCCCCCTCCCCCCAACACCCACCTCCCTCACAGCCCCTCTCCCCCATCGTCCCCTCCTCCCCAACACCCACCACCCCCCTCACCCCCCTCCCCCCTCTCTCTCCTCCGGCACCGGCCGGTTCCAGGCCACCTCCAGGCAGCAGCCCCTTCGGGGGGCCAGCAGGGGGCAGCTCAGGGGAGGGTCCCAGCTCCACACGGAAGCCTGGCCTCCCGCTGCCCGGAAACCGCCCACCCGCTTACCTGGGCGCCGGGGTTGCCCTGCTGGCCGGGGGGGCCGGGCTCTCCCTGGGGGCCCTGCAGGCAGCAGAAGCAGAGCCATGAAGGGGGCTCTGGAGGGCGTGCCGGGTCTGCACCCCCTCCTTTGGGGGCCCGGGCCCCCCCATCCTGGCCTCAGTCCTTCCAGACTGTCCCCTGCCGACGGGAAAGGCCGGCGGCCCAGACCAGCGCCCGCAGGCCCACCCCGGGCCGAGCCCCCTGCTCTGGAACGCCGCCCAGACCGCCATCGGGAGGGCAGTGGCCGAGGCGTCCACCGGCAGGAAGTGCCCCCCCACGCCTGTCCGCCAGTGCCCGGGACCGCGGGGGCCGGGGGGCCGGGGGCTGCTCACCCCTCCCCCACAGTGAGGAGGATCCCCGGCTGGGCTGGCCGGCCCCGCTGGCGTGGGCTCTCCCGGGGGCCTGCCCAGCGGGGGCCCGGGCACGGGCGGGCTCCTCCCCACCGCCGTCGGGGGGGATGGCACTGCCCTGCTGGGAGGGGGCCCGCGGACTCACCACGTTCCCTTTGGGGCCCGGCTGGCCGTCCATCCCCGTCACGCCCTGAGGAGAGGGAGCGGGCTGAGTGCGGGAGAAGCCCGCTCCCGCCCGGCCCGGCCGCCGGGTCACAGGACCCAGGTAAACCCCACGGCCTGATGGGCCAAGGGCACAGAGCTCGGGCCCCCGGTGTGGGGGCAGGTGAGCCCAGGGCCGAGGGGCCGGGGAGGGTGGACAGGCCGGCCCTGGGGAAGCCGCCCTGGAGCCAAGCGCTTCTCCCTCCTTCCAGAACTTCCAGAAGCTGCTGGAAGTGCTGTCTAGCAGGGAGCACGTGGCGTCCGGGTCAGTGTTTATAACAGGACCCGTGTGTGCGTGAGGACAGGGGTCTATAACAGCACACGTGTGTGTGTGAGGACAGGGGTCTATAACAGCACACGTGTGTGTGAGGACAGGGGTCTATAACAGCACACGTGTGGGCGTGAGGACAGGGGTCTATAACAGGACCCGTGTGTGCGTGAGGACAGGGGTCTATAACAGCACACATGTGTGTGAGGACAGGGGTCTATAACAGCACACGTGTGTGTGTGAGGACAGGGGTCTATAACAGCACACGTGTGTGTGTGAGGACAGGGGTCGAAAACAGCACACGTGTGTGTGAGGACAGGGGTCTATACAGCACACGTGTGTGTGTGAGGACAGGGCTGTCACGCCAGCTGGCTCTGGCCACCGCCCCCACACCCGCCGCCAGGTCCTTCTGCGCGTGGGCATCCGCTCTGGCCGCCGCACCCTGGCTCTGGGAGTGGTGAGCCAGCCCGGCGGTCAGCGCGGGAGCCAGCGGCTGGAATGCCCGGGGGGCTGCGGGGAGGACGGTGGGACAGACACATGAGCAGGGGCAGGACTTACGGGAGGTCCCGGGGGGCCCGGGGGGCCCTTCGGCCCCAGCAGCCCGCGCGGCCCCTGGAAGGGAGAGAGCACAGGTGATGCGGACTCGGCCGGGGTCTGCCTCTGCCACCCCCCCTCCCGGCACAGACCCTGCTGCCCGTCCAGGCCATGCCTCCGGCTGCCACGCAGCTCTCCGCGCTGCCAGGGGGCGTGGCCAGCACCCGCTCTGCCCACCCCCTCTCCCCCACCTCTCCACGGGGACCGGAGCGGATGGGGACTGCGATGGGCGCTATGGGTGCCTCGGGGAGAGGGGCGCCCGCAGGCAGGGCAGGGCAGGGCAGGGCGGCCTCGGGTCTGGGGCCCTGTGGCCGCGCTGTCCCCGCCCAGGCGGCGAGGGCAGGTGTGGGAACAGATCTGAGCGGCCGCTCAGCGCCCGCCGCCCCCGTGGCTCCCGCCCGCCCCCCAGCGAGCTGGCGCCTGGGCCGAGGCGCCCGATGTCACGGCCACGGGGGCCCAGCTGCGGGCGCCGTGAGAAGGCCCGGCCACGCTCCTGCCTTCGTGGCCGGAATCCCCGCCAGCGCCCAGCGCCGTGCTCTGGGGCTCGGGGCCCGGGGGACCCCGGACGTGTGAGGAGTGCTCTGGGGCTCCGGGCCCCGGGGGGACCCCGGACGTGTGAGGAGCGCTCTGGGGCTCGGGGCCCGGGGGGACCTCGGACGTGAGAGGAGCGCTCTGGGGCTCAGGGCCCGGGGGACCCCGGACGTGTGAGGAGTGCTCTGGGGCTCGGGGCCCGGGGGACCCTGGACGTGTGAGGAGCGCTCTGGGGCTCGGGGCCCGGGGGACCCCGGACGTGTGAGGAGTGCTCTGGGGCTCGGGGCCCGGGGGACCCTGGACGTGTGAGGAGTGCTCTGGGGCTCGGGGCCCGGGGGACCCCGGACGTGTGAGGAGGGGGCGCTGACGCCCCTCCCGGCTGGTCCCCGCCCCGCGTGAGGCCACGGAACCTGGTCAGCACTCACCGGCTCCCCGGGCAGCCCTCGGGGCCCGACCTCTCCGTCGTCACCCTGCAGGGAGCGGGGCCGGGTTAGCACAGGCGCTGAGGCCCCGCCCGGACGTGTGTGCACACAGAGACACGCGCACACACACGTGAACTTCAGTGCACCAGCCCAGACCCGCCCCAGCCTCTGCCTTCCCGCCCCTGGCCAGTCACCCGCAGACTGCCCACCCCAGCTCCGCCCCTCGCCCCCGCCCGCCTCCCCTCCGGGCACCGGTCCCGCAGGAGGGGCTCCGGGGCCTGACACCCACCAGCAGGAAGGAGGAAGGTCTACATCTGCCGTGTGCTTTTGTCTGGGCTCTGGCGCCCCTGCCCCAGCTCCCCCCACGGTCCCGCCTGCCCCGCCCCCAGCTCCCCCCACGGTCCCGCCTGCCCCGCCCCTGCTCCCCCCACAGTCCTGCCTGGCCCGCCCACTCTCCACACCGTGTCCCTCCACCGTCCGGTGCCCCCTCACTCCCCGGCCAAGCCCGGGAGAGGGCAGGCGGGGGCGAGGCCGGGGTACGTACCCGGTCTCCGTCTTCTCCGGGGGGGCCCGGGGGGCCCGAGGGACCAGGGTCACCCTGGAAGCCAATCAGAGCCAGGTGAGCACCCAGAGCGGGCCACGCAGGCCTGCCCCCCGCCCCCCGTGGCTTCCTCTCCCACCCCACGCAGCCCCTCGGGGAGTCCAGGGGGGGGGGTGGACCTGCAGGAGATGGTGAGGCCTGGCCGGCTCCCCGAGCAGAGACTGACCCCGGAACCCGGAACCCCATCCTGGGGCAGCTGTGCTAGGCCCGGCCCAGGGGCCACAGGTGTGCCCGCTCCAGACACCCACCGAGCCCCAGCCTGCGCCCCCCACTGGCCCTCCGTGATGGCCGCCCTCCTGGCGCCTCCACCAGCACAGCCTCACGTCCACGGCCCCCGGGGGTGCCTCAGCGGCCACGTTGGAATCGAGGGGCCCTGCCGCACCCCAGCCTCCTGAGGCCGCGGAAAGGGCCCCGAGACCAGGCCTGCCCCGCGCAGACCGCCGGGACCTCGGCTGGGTGCTCCCTCCCCCAGCCCGGCCTCCTCCCCGCCCCCCGCCCCCCGCCCCCCGCCCTGCACTCACCCGGTGGCCCTTCTCTCCGGGCAGCCCCGCCAGCCCGTCGAAGCCGCGGTCACCCTGGGAGGACAGGCTGCTCAGGCCACGCCGACGGGACCCCGTGTGCCCCTGGCCTGGGCCCGCACCCCCAGCTCTCCTCCCCCCCCTCCCCCCTGTCCCAGGGCCACCCTACCGCTCACCCCCACACAGAGGAGCAGGTGTGCCCCACACTCACTGGCCACGTGCTCACGGAACTCACCGCCAACCCCGGGCCACGGACCGACTGACCCTGCTCAGGGCCGTGCCGGGGCCGGTGGACCCTAACAGCACCCCCTCCCTCTGACCCCGCCCGCACGGGGGGAGCATCGCTGCCTGCCCCATAACCACGTCCGTCACTGTAACCGGCGTGCCAGCCACGTCACCGGCACAGGACACGGGCCGTGCGTGGCGCCTACCTTGGGGCCGGTCTGGCCAGGCATCCCTCTCGCGCCGTCACTGCCAGCCCGGCCCTGGAACACAGGGCGGAGCGTCAGCCCCGAGCGGCTCCCGGTGGAGCCGAGGACAGTGCCCGCCCGACGGCCAGACCCCGCGTCCGGCCGGGACCCTCCCGCTCTGCTCCCCGGCCTCGCCCCGGGGCGGCCAGCCGGGCGACGCCACGCGCCCTCTGTGCTGGGAGGCGATGGCACCGGGCGGCAGGCGAGGCCTCTCGGGGGGAGAGGGACCACAGGGCCCGGTCCGCCTGGGGCGGCCGGCCGGGACTCGGGGAGCAGGGCTGGGGAGGGGGCACGGGGGCGGGGAGCGAGGGCCCTGACAGCCGTCCAGCGCAGCTCCTTCTCGCCGCTCAGAGTTCAGGCTAAAGCCGGTGCTCAGGCCCGGCCACGCGGCTCAGGGCGGAGCATCGGCCTGTGAACCGGAGGTCCCAGCGCCATTCCCGGGCGGGCCCAGGCCCAGGTTGCAGGCTCGATCCCCGTGGGGGGCGTGCAGGAGGCAGCCGGTCCGTGATTCTCCCTCATCCTCGATGTTTCTCTCCCTCCCTCTCCCTTCCTCTCTGACTTCAACCAAAATACATTTTGAACATGTTTGTTAAACTCAATGCGCACGCTCAGGACGGAGGCCAGGAGGCCGGGAGGCCGGGAGGCCGAGGCCGGCCAGTCCTGGGAGGCACCGCGGGCTCGGCTCGCCCGGGACGGGGACCGGCAGGGGACGGCCATGCCTGGGACACGGGAGGCGGCCCCGGTCGGACCCGCCCCGTCGGTGCCCAGCGGGTCAGGGGCCAGGAAACACTCACCCTTCGTCCAGGCTTTCCGGTCGGGCCGGGCGGGCCCTGCACCCCTCGGGGGCCCTGTCCGAGGTCAGAGGGCAAAGGTCAGTTCCTGTCCAGGGGTCTCAGAGACAAAAGCAGACTCTCGTCCCTGTGGCTTGTCCCCCTAGCTGCACCCACCCTGGGACAGGGCGAGGGACCCGCCGACGAGGGAGGGCCGGGCAGGGGAGCGCCCGCCGCCGCCCGCCGGGGTCACCCGTGCTTCCGGTCCCTCCAGCTTCCTACCACATGACAACACCCACGGACCCCCCCCCCCCGCACCCCGAGTCACAGCCGCCCCCCGAGACGCCCCTCAGAGAGCCCAGCCGGGGCCCACGCACCTGCGGGCCCATGTCGCCCGGCTCGCCCTTCAGGCCTCCGCTCCCGGGGGGGCCCTGTGGGGACACGGCAGTTAGGGACGCAGAGGTGACAGCTGCGGGGGGCGGGGTTGGGGTCCCCCGTGGACAGGGCTCCCCGTGGGGGCGGAGACCCAGCCCTGCCCGCCTGGGACCGGCGAGGGCTCATGGTTTGGGTCTCTTCCTAGTTTCCATGGAAACTGTGGACAGTGGGGACCAGAGCCGCAGAGCCACGGTGACCTTCGGGGTGAACTTGACCATGGGGGCCGGGGGGCAGTCTGCGGCTCAGGCCGTGTGTGAACATCCCAGGGCCCTCAGCCAGGCAGGACGCAGAGCGCGCCCGGGGGGGGGGGGGGGGGCGGGAAGGGGAGCACTCACATCCCTCTCCCGGGAACGGCGATGGGACACGGAGGGCTTAAACCTCCGTGCAGCCCCGGGCCCACACGGCACCCGGCTGCCCCCGAAAGGAGGGCCCAGATCCGGGCAGAGCCGCAGCCGGTGCCAGACCCACACCGGCCCCGCCGCCAGGGCCGCTCCCACCAGCCAGAGCCCGCTCCCCGCGGGGACTTACCACGGGGCCGGGCCTCCCGGTCAGACCCATGGGGCCGGCCGGGCCCCTCAACGCCAGCTGCAAGAGAAGACGGGGCCGGCTGAGCGGTGAGTGGCCGCCAGGGCCAGGGGCCAGAGCCGATGGGGCAGTGAGGCTGGGGCAGGGAGGACGGGGCAGGGGAGGCTGGGGCAGGAGAGGCCGGGACCCGGGGAGGCCGGGACAGGGAGGCCGGGGCAGGGAGGCCGGGGCAGGGGAGGCTGGGGCAGGGGAAGGCTGGGGCAGGGAGGATGGGGCAGTGAGGCCGGGGCAGGAGAGGCCGGGGAAGGGGAGGCCGGGGCAGGGGAGGCCGGGGCAGGAGAGGCCGGGAAAGGGGAGGCTGGGGCAGTGAGGCCGGGGCCTGAATCGCTGGGGCAGAGATGGCTCGCTGAGAGGCGGTCGGAGGCAGCCCAGAGCCACCCTTGGGCCCCTCTGGGGTCCCACGCCAGCCGGAGAGACGGGACGGGAACAGACGAGGCGGTGGACCAGGTGATGCCGCTCCCTCTGGGGAGGGCGCTCCTCCCGCGGGTGCTCAGAGCTCGTGCTGACCTCCCGGCCCCCAGCCCCGCCCCGGCTGGACGGCGTGGGGCGTGCGTCCCACAGGCTGCTCGGGCTGGGCAGCGTTTTATTCTCAGGCGTCTGGCGCCCTCCGGTGGCTGGAGAGCCTTCAGCCGGGGAGCCGCCACCAGCAGACACGGGGTGTGTGTGTGTGTGTGTGTGTGTGTGTCCACCCCCGACCCGCCCGCCCCACAGCCAGCCTGCCCGGCCCGTGCGGACTGCGCCCACCCCCCACCCCTGCCCACAAGGAGCCATGTCCTGTGGGAAGAGGCTCTGTGCCCCCTGTGCCACACCCCCAGGACCCCACTCACCCACGTCCCACTTTCAGGACCCCTCACTCACCCACACCGCACCCCCAGGCCCCCACTCACCCAGCCCCACCCCCAGGCCCCCACTCACCCACCCCCCACCCCCAGGCCCCCACTCACCCGGCCCCACCCCCAGGCCCCCACTCACCCGGCCCCACCCCCGGGACCCCGCACTCACCCACCCCCCACCCTCAGGCCCCCACTCACCCACCCCCCACCCCCAGGCCCCCACTCACCCGGCCCCACCCCCTGGACCCCACTCACCCACACCCCACACCCCGGACCCCACTCACCCGGCCCCACCCCCAGGCCCCCACTCACCCACCCCCCACCCCCAGGCCCCCACTCACCCAGCCCCACCCCCAGGCCCCCACTCACCCACACCCCACCCCCCGGACCCCACTCACCCACACCCCACACCCCAGACCCCACTCACCCGGCCCCACCTCCCGGACCCCACTCACCCGGCCCCACACCCCGGACCCCACTCACCCGGCCCCATCCCCAGGCCCCCACTCACCCACACCCCACACCCCGGACCCCACTCACCCGGCCCCACCCCCCGACCCCACTCACCCGCGCCTGCTGCAGGATGGCTTGGGCCTGGGACTCCTGGGCGGAGACCATGGGGCCTTTGGATCCGGCATCGCCGCCCCCTCCGAAGCGGAACTGCGGGGAGGCGGGTCATCGGGGCCCTGTGGGCGCCACACTGGGCCCCGGGCCGGGGACGTGGAGCCTGGCAGGTCTGCCAGGGCGGCTGCTGCCCCCTCCGTGCACGCCGGCCGGCCACATGCTCTCCCCGAGGCTGGGCTCCCCAGGAGATGCCCATGACCTCCACCCACAAGGTCACGGGCAGGGCGAGCTCCCGGGGGACCCGCTGGCGAGCTCGCCCACTGGGGGCCCAAGTGGTGACGGGGTGTTGTCACCAGCGGAGGGCTCAGCTCTCCTCCGGGGCCTGACCCCACGCCCGGGCGCCCCTGGGTCCACTCCTCTGCGAAGGCCCCAGCCCCCGCCAGGAGCCTGCCTCTCGGACACGGTGCCCTGGTTGGGGCGAGTCTGTGGCCAGACTGTCCCCCTCGGAAGCAGAGCCCGGGCCCACTCCCCATCGGCCACACCCTCCCATTGGCCACGCCCCCCCCCCCACACACAGCCGGGTACTCACGGGCAGCATGAGCATGGTCCCGGGGGGGCCGGGCAGCCCGTCGGCCCCCGGCAGGCCTGGGCGCCCAGGGGGGCCCTGTGGACAGAGCGGGGAGGGTGCTCAGAGCGCAGTGGGACGGAGCTGGGCGGGGGCGGGGGGCACGGCCAGCTGGACACACATGGAGCAGCACAGAGCAGTGTGAGGCCCGAGGCTGGAACGTCCCAGAGCCCAGGCCGGAGAAGGGGTGTCGCTTGGGGAGGGGTGGGGAGGTGCTCCCGGGGAGGGGCAGGAAGGAGGAGCTCCGGGCGGGTCCAGGAGGCCAGGGATGGAGCATCGGGGCGTCCACCCTGAGGCACCCCTTCCGGTCTCCCCCCACACCGGACGGAGGCAGAGCTGGCCGCTGCTCAGAGCGACTCCTCTGGGCTGTCACCGAGGGCCACCGCACCCTGTCTGTGTGGGGCTGCCAGAGGGAAGGGGTCAACATGGCCACCTGCTCCGACAGACACGGGAGCCCCTGCTCCGACAGACACGGGAGCCCCTGCTCAGACAGACACGGGAGCACCTGCTCCGACAGACACGGGGAGCCCCTGCTCCGACAGACACGGGGAGCCCCTGCTCAGACAGACACGGGGAGCCCCTGCTCAGACAGACACGGGGAGCACCTGCTCAGACAGACACGGGGAGCCCCTGCTCAGACACGGGGAGCACCTGCTCAGACACGGGGAGCACCTGCTCAGACACGGGGAGCACCTGCTCTGACAGACACGGGGAGCACCTGCTCAGACACACGGGGAGCCCCTGCTCTGACAGACACGGGGAGCACCTGCTCAGACACACGGGGAGCCCCTGCTCTGACAGACACGGGGAGCACCTGCTCAGACAGACACGGGGAGCATCTGCTCAGACACGGGGAGCACCTGCTCAGACAGACATGGGAGCCCCTGCTCCGACAGACACGGGGAGCCCCTGCTCAGACAGACACGGGAGCACCTGCTCCGACAGACACGGGGAGCCCCTGCTCCGACAGACACGGGGAGCCCCTGCTCAGACAGACACGGGAGCACCTGCTCCGACAGACACGGGGAGCCCCTGCTCCGACAGACACGGGGAGCCCCTGCTCAGACAGACACGGGGAGCCCCTGCTCAGACAGACACGGGGAGCACCTGCTCAGACAGACACGGGGAGCCCCTGCTCAGACACGGGGAGCACCTGCTCAGACACGGGGAGCACCTGCTCAGACACGGGGAGCACCTGCTCTGACAGACACGGGGAGCACCTGCTCAGACACACGGGGAGCCCCTGCTCTGACAGACACGGGGAGCACCTGCTCAGACACACGGGGAGCCCCTGCTCTGACAGACACGGGGAGCACCTGCTCAGACAGACACGGGGAGCATCTGCTCAGACACGGGGAGCACCTGCTCAGACAGACACGGGGAGCACCTGCTCAGACAGACACGGGGAGCATCTGCTCAGACAGACACGGGGAGCCCCTGCTCAGAAAGACACAGGGAGCCCCTGCTCAGACACAGGGAGCCCCTGCTCAGACACAGGGAGCCCCTGCTCAGACACAGGGAGCACCTGCTCAGACACGGGGAGCCCCTGCTTAGACACGGGGAGCCCCTGCTCAGACACGGGGAGCAGCACTGCGGTTGAGAGCTCAGCCATGTCCGGCACCATGCACAGCGCATGCTCCCCTCCCCCATCTCAGAGAAGCAGCATGTGCTGTGCCCTGTGGATTGGCCACGCCCCTGGGTCCAGCTGCGGACCGCTGTGGGGCCGGTGCCACGTCTCCCGCGGGCCTTTGGAGCGAGCCGGGCAGCCAGGCAGCCACAGCAGCATTCGGGCCAGGAGGCGGGAGAGCAGCCACCTGCTTGTCTGGAACCAGGATGCCGACGGGGGGAGGGGGCGGGGGGAGCAGGATGCCAGCAAGCGGGGACCACGGGGCCAGGCAGCCTATAGGGCAGCTGAGGCCCTGCCACAGAGAATGAGCTGCCGACTCCGGGCCCCAGAGCCACCGGCCACACACACACACACACACACACACAGATACACACGTGTCAACACAGATTTATGCACATGCACGCACACAAATACACATATTACACACATGTGCACCCACAGATACACACAAACACGCACACACAAATGGCAGAGAGTCCTGCTCGAGGCCCCACCCAGCAGGACACTGAGGTCACGGCCACAGAGAGCCAGGGAGCCTCCTCCTGACCCAGCTGCTGACCCAGCGCTCAGCGGCTCCACCGCGGGCATCGGGCCAATCGCCCGGGGCAGCTTCGGGCAGGCCTCAGGCACCGGCCACCCCGCACCGGCTGCTCCCGGCCGTGCCAGCTCCGGGTGGGATGCCCATTGGGCGCACGCCTCTCTCCCGGCTCAGCCAGCTGCCACACGGCTGCTCATAGTCCCCACGGAAACCATTGGGCACACACGCCTCTCTCCCGGCTCAGCCAGCTGCCACACGGCTGCTCATAGTCCCCACGGAAACCATTGGGCACACACGCCTCTCTCCCGGCTCAGCCAGCTGCCACACGGCTGCTCATAGTCCCCACGGAAACCAACGTGAAAGGAACAGACCAACAGCCAAGCTGAGCCGGTGCCCCCAAGCTGCAGTACCACGAAGCCCCACTAGGTGTCAGAATGGAACCGCCGCCTCCTGGGTCCAGACCTCATCCCTCCTGCAGGGGCCGGAGGTGCGTCCTCTGACCAGGGTGACCCGGGACGCACCCCTCTGCTCCAGAGCAGCCCCCCTCCCGCCCCGATTCCCAGGAAAGAGGGGTCAGAGGGACCGAGGCCGGGGTTCCCGGATGGGGAAGGGTCCTTCAGACCCGGGTGAGCACGAGGCCTGAGCTCTGGGGCCAGCGCTGTTGGGTCGTGGTCCCAGGGTGAGGGCGCCGGCCCTCGCTGCGTCCTGTCACCCTGGCGGCCTCGGTGGGGCCAGAGCCTCTGGGCCTTACGGGCAGGGGCCGCCTGCCCCAGCCGGCCGGAGCCACCCCTCGCCCCGAGGAGAAGCGGTGGCGTGAGAGGCTGTGGGGCCCGGGCGCTCGGAGGAGGACGTCGCCATGGCAACGCCGTCCCAGAGCGGGGACACAGCCGGGAGCCCAGGCGGCCTTACCCGCTCTCCAGGGTCGCCCACTTGGCCGGTGGGGCCCATCGTCCCGGGAGGTCCTGGGAGGCCCTGGAACCGGAAATAAATTCAGAGCGGAGCTCGGAGGCACCACGCAGCCCCGTTCCCACGGCCAGCCCGAGGCGGCAAGCCTTCTCCCCGTCAGGGGCCTGAGGGGTCCCTTCTCCCCGCCAGGGGTCTGAGGGGTCCCTTCTCCCCGCCAGGGGTCTCAGGGGTCCCTTCTCCCCGCCAGGGGCCTGAGGGGTCCCTTCTCCCCGCCAGGGGCCTGAGGGGTCCCTTCTCCCCGCCAGGGGTCTGAGGGGTCCCTTCTCCCCGCCAGGGGTCTGAGGGGTCCCCGTTGGCCGCCTCCACCTCCCGCTCGTCATGGGAACAAAAGGGGACACTCACCGCGGGGCCTTCGGGGCCTGGGGGCCCCTCCAAGAGCATGCCCTGGAAGAGAGGGGCGGGTGCTGAGACCGGAGTCGGCCCTCAGGCCCTGCGGACCCTGGCCCCCCGGATTCTGGCCCCCCCCCGGACCCTGATCCCCCCCGGACCATGGCCCCCCACAGACCCTGGATCCTGGCCCCCCGGACCCTGACCCCCCCAGACCCTGATCCCCCCCCGACCATGGCTCCCCACAGACCCTGGCCCCCCACGGACCCTGGCCCCCCCGGACCAGAGAGAACAGGATGAGAACATGTGCTTACGGGTTCGATGATGGCAGGCTCTCCCTTTTGCCCCTTCTCGCCCCGCGGCCCGTCGATCTGGGGTGAGAAGGGCAGACGGAGAGAGGAGGGGACAGGAGGGTGGAGGGGACAGTGACTCCGTGATCACGCTGCCTCCCCCTCCCCCCCGGTCCCGCCCGGAGGCCCCTGAAGGCCGCGGCTCACCCCCTCGAAGATGGTGTCCTGGTTGGCGGGCATGCCCGGCCCGATCTCGGACGGGGACACGGTGGGGTCGTAGTAGGGGTCGTAGTAGCTCTCGTTGTCATCCAGGTTCTTGATGGTCTCCTCCGTGAAGTCCGCGTCCAGGTCCTCCTTCCCCTCCCCCAGGGGCGGGGCCAGCTGGGGGCAGAGGCGGCGTCAGGGGGCGCAGAGAGGGCCCCCCGCTGGGCTGCCGGCCTCGGCCTGGGGCTCGGGGTCGGTAGCCCCCAGGCCTGGAGCCTGACTCCGAGGGCAGCTGCCGGGTGCCAGGGTCTCTCTGCACCCCCTCACTCTCACCGCGCCCCGGCCCTCGGCCGTGCCTGGGGAAGCGGTCCCTCAGGGTGCCGCCCCGGGCCTCAGGGTCGCGGGATAACATGACCCTAACCCCACGCCAGGAGGACAGCGTGTCCACTCCGTGGCCGCCGAGAACGTGGCTGGTTACAGCACACAAAGGGTTAAGTTTCTATGAGCAGGCGCTGTGCTGGTTCCTCCCCATAAAAGCTGGGCGACAGCCCCGGAGGCGGCGCAGGGGGCCACGGGGTGACTGAGGACACAGATCCGTCCCCCCGCCCCCGGCCACGGCCCAGGAGCAGCCACCTCACATGGCGTCCAGGTCCCCGGCTCCAGCCCCTGTCCAGCGGACCGCCCGGCCACAGCCCGGACACGGGGGTCTGCCGCGCCCTCCTCGCCCCCCGCCGCCTGCACCGGACGCCTCGGGCGGGGTGCACGCCCTCCGCTCGCAAAAGAGCCAGTGACACGGGGAGCCACTCGGCGGCCCGCGATCCCCCCGCCCGGTGTCCCAGGGAGCGGCCGAGCCGAGAACCCGCCCGCCGAGCCCGGGAGAGGCCGTTACGTTGGAGGTGTTGGCGGTGCCGGCCGCGCCGGGGGGCACCTCGGCGCCCGGGCCCTCGCCGTAGCTGTCCTCGTACGGGGCCGGCGTGTAGTAGTCCTCACTGGGCACGTAGTCGTAGTCCGGAGGGTCCAGGTCCTCCTTCCCGGCCCCCGCGCTGGCGTCGGGCACAGCCGGGGCGCCCGTGGGGGCCAGAGTCAGCTCCTGGGGGCGGGAGAGGCCGGGCTGGGCCTTGGGTTCCTCCGTCCGTCCAGCCAGGGCCCCGTGGGCCCTGGGTGCCGGGCCGCCCCGGGCCCGGGAGGAGGCAGCCCAGCCAGGGGGGTGCTGGGAACGCAGCCCACACGTGGGAAGGGGGAGCCGTATCTGACACTGGTCTTAGGAGTGAGAGGGCGTGCCCTGGCTGGTGTGGCTCGGTGGATGGAGCGCCAGACTGAGGACCAAAGGGTCTCGGGTTCGATTCCCGGTCAAGGGCATGTCCCTTGGGTGCAGGCCCGATCCCCAGCCCCAGGCGGGGGCGTGCAGGAGGCAACTCATCGATGTGTGTCTCGCACATCAATGTTTCTCTCTGTCTCTCCCTCCCTCTTGCGCTCTCTCTAAAAATCAACGGGAAATACCCTTGGGGGAGGATTTACTTTAAAAAGTGAGAGACCGTTCCAGACAGAACAGGATAAGCCGGTCTCCCAGCACCTTGGGGAGGGACGGCGACCCCTCACCCCTCAGCCCTGAGGTCACACATCACCACCGACACCCTCTCCCGGCCCGCATCCCATGGGGCCGCGCCTCCACCCCCGCCTCCTGGGCGGCCCAGTCACTGGCCCCCCCCCCCCCCCCCCGCGCCGCCCCTGCCCGGCCGCACCTCGGCGACCTCCGTGGTCTCCTTGGCGGCCTCCGCGGGCGCCGTGGCGGCGGGCGCCTGGCTGGGGCCGTCGGTGTCCTCGTAGTAGGGGTACTCGTAGTAGTAGGGCGCGCTGTCCCCGTCGCCGTCCGGGTACTGGGGGGAGACAGCTCATGAGGACCAGACCCTGTGCTCCACGCCGGGCGCGGCGGGTGCGTGGACTCCAGCGCGTGCCCCCCCGGGCACCGCCCCCTCCGGCCGCGGCCGCTGAGCCGCCCCCAGAGGTCCGGGGCGGACACGGCCGGTCCCCTTCGAAGAAAAGGGAGTGCCGAGAGGCCCAGCCGCTCTGACCCTTTAGAGCCCGAGGGTCAGCCAACCGGCCCGACCCCGGCTCCGGCCCAGGAGGGAGGCCTCCGGCCACCGGCCACCGGCCACGGCGGGGCCCCGCCCCAGGACGTGTGCACGCCCGGACCAGGAGGCTGGCGCTGGGCTCGCTGGGAGCGCCGCCCAGCTGTGGGGGAGGGTAAGACGGGCTGGGCACCGCAGCCTCCGGGCCACGCCCCGTCTGTGGGACCGAGGGGCGGGGGAGACGGAGAGCGGGAGGGTGCCACGTAAAGAGAAGGGCGTGGAGCTAACAGGGCAGGATTCTTGCTGCAGCCGGGAGGAACTGCCAGAAAGGTTAGCCAGGCGCTGCCGGGCCGAGAGGCAGAGGAGTGAAAGCCGGACCCCAGACCAGAGGTCACGGGAGGGGACGGAGCTCAGAACACGCTCCTGAGACCGGAGACCAGGCTGCTCCCGGGCGCGGCCACACTGGGGTCCGAGGGCCCGTCATTCACAATGAGCGGCCCTCAGCGCCCCTCGGACTCCGCCGGGGGCACCTGCAGCACCTGCCCGGACCACAGACCCCTGCCTGGCCCACAGACCCCCCCGCCCGGCCCACAGACCCCCCTGCCCGGGTCACACACCCCCTCCCGGCCCCCCGCCCCCCGCCCGGCCCACTGCCCCCCCAGCCCCGCTGCGGACTCACGTATTCGTCTGGGTTGGGGTCCTGGGACTGCGGGGTGTCGGGGACGGCGGTGTCGCAGTCGGGGCTGTAGTGCTCGCAGTAATCGTACGCCGCCCGGTGGTCCGAGACGAAGAGCAGCTGCTGGATGTCGCCCTGGAAAAGGACAAGAGCCCTGAACGCGCGGCTCAGGGGCCCCAGCGGGGACCCAGCCCGTCCTCAGCCAGCCTTCCTCTGGGAGCTGCTGCCTTCCAACCACCCCACCAGGCTGTCTGCCCACCTGTCCATCGTTATCCGTCCATCCACCCAAGAAGCCACCAACACACCCAATATCCACCCACCACCCATCATCCATCCATCACCCACTATCCATCCATCCACCATCCATCCATCATCCATCCACCATCCACCATTCATCATCCATCCACCACCCAGTATCCATCATCCATCCACCATCCACCATTCATCATCCATCTACCACCCATTATCCATCATCTATCCACCATCCACCATCCATCCATCATCCACCATCCATCATCCATCCATCATCCATCCACCATCCATCCACCATCCATCATCCATCCATCATCCATCCACCATCCATCCATCATCCATCATCCATCATCCATCATCCACCATCCATCATCCCTCCACCATCTATACATCCACCATCCATCCACCATCCATCCATCCACCATCCATCCATCCATCCATCCACCATCCATCCATCCATCCATCATCAACCATCCACCATCCGTCCATCCATCCATCCATCTACCACCCATCCATAAATCCCTCCCTCCCCCCCATCAGTAGCAATCCTGAGCATCCCCAAATGCTAGCTGCTGCATCACACACAGGGGCACAGCCATGCCCAGAGCCGCACTGCCTGGCGGCCCCCACTCTCCTGACACCTCCTGCACCCAGCAGGCCTTCCCTGAGGCCCCTCCAGCCAGGCCGTCCCTCTGGCCGGAGGCTCGGCGGCTCCCGCGCTGTGCCCCCTCCCACTCCGCTGGGTCCAGCCGCAGCCGAGGCAGTGCCATGAGCTCGGCCCGAGCAGGGAGGCATGCTGCCCGTCAGACCACAGGCCCAGCCCGGCGCCGGCCTCCCGCCTCTCCGTGGCGAAGGTGTGCGCGCCCTGCCCTGTGCCAGGAAGGCAGAGCGCCCAGGAAGGCCGGAGCGGCCTCCACGCGGTCACTAAGCCTGGTCCCGGGTGGCCCCGCGGTGGGGCCAGGCGCCGGTGTGCACCACTCCCACGGGTCTGCACCCTCCCGGTGCCCACACGGCCCGGGCCGGGTGCCGTGGGCGACTCACGGCAGAACGGAGTCACGTCCTAGAGTCAGGCCGGGCCCCTCGGCACCCGACCCCGGGCGCGAGGCCCAGCCCGGGTTCCGGCCCGTGAGGACCGAGCTCGGAGCTCCGCAGGCAGAGCGGCTCCTGGCTCGCTCGCTCTCCAGGCCAACGCCGCCCACCGGCAGCCGCGGCCCTGCCTCTGGCCCCGCACCGGGCCCTCCTTCCACAGGGACGCTGACCCACCCCGCAGCCCTCCCCACAGGAGGGGGGTGCAGGCCGGGACCCAACGAGGCACAGGGCACCGGGGCTCAGCACCCCCCGTCTCCCCCCCCCCGTCTCCCCACTGGCACCCGACCCGAGGGCCCGCTCCGCAGGTCCTGACATCCCCCACTTCCTGACTGCCAGAGCTGCCCCCCCTCCCTTCCCCTCTTCCCTCCCTCCCCCCCTCCCTTCCCCTCTCCCCTCCCTCCCCTCCCCTCTCCTCCCCTCCTCCCCTCCTCTCCCTTTCCCCTCCCCCTTCCCCTCTCTTTCCCCTCCCTCTCCCTCCTCTCCCCCCTTCTCCCTTCCCCTCCCTCTCCTCTCCCCCCTCCCTCCCCCTCTCCCCTCCCTCCCCTCCTCCCCTCCTCTCCCTTTTCCCCTCTCTCTCCTCTCCCCCTCCCTTCCCCTCCTCCCCCCTCCCTCCCCCTTCCCCTCCCTCTCCTCTCCCCCCTCCCTTCCCCTCTCCCCTCCCTCCCCTCCCCTCTCCTCCCCTCCTCCCCTCCTCTCCCTTTTCCCCTCCCCCTTCCCCTCCCTCCTCTCCCCTCTTCTTCCCTCCTCTCCCTTTCCCCTCCCCCTTCCCCTCTCTTTCCCCTCCCTCTCCCTCCTCTCCCCTCCTCTTCTCCCTTCCCCTCCCTCTCCCCCCTCCCTTCCCCTCCTCCCCCCTCCCTCCCCCTTCCCCTCCCTCTCCTCTCCCCCCTCCCTTCCCCTTTTGCCACCTCCCTCCCCTCCCCTCCCTTCTCCCTTCCCCTCCCCTCCCCTCCCTCCCCTCCCACCAGATGTCCGGCTCCTGGCTCACAGTGTAAACTCTCAGCAGAGGAGAACTGGCGAAAGGAACAGTGAATCAAAACCACACGTTTTATGAAGCATGAGGACTTCTAGTTCAGATCCCTTCCAACCCAAATAAAACATCCGCCTGCCACGGACGGTGCTCAGTCACCGGAGGCCAGGGCTGGGGCGGCGGCGCAGATGGCGGCCCTCGGCGGCCCTCGAGGGAGCAGCTGCCCGGCGAGGGGCCTGCACGCCCCGCCCACCACAGGGTCCCCGTGCCCGGGCGCCACCTCAGGAGCACAGGCCTGATCCTACCTCTGACCCCCAGGCCGTGCCCGTTGATCCCTCACTCAGCTCTCATGC
This sequence comes from Pipistrellus pygmaeus, assembly GCA_949987585.1. Taxonomy (NCBI): domain Eukaryota; kingdom Metazoa; phylum Chordata; class Mammalia; order Chiroptera; family Vespertilionidae; genus Pipistrellus; species Pipistrellus pygmaeus. The sequence continues at coordinate 73,201,990 of OX465313.1, read as the reverse complement.
CCACCCTGTGGTGCCCGCCATGCCCAGCCCCTCGCTCTGACCACGCCAGCTTCTCCTTTCACACACACTTCCTTCCTGGCCAGGTCAGTAGGCGCGGCTGAGCCCTAGAAGCTTGAGCCAGCCGGCCCGGCTCATGATGCCACCCCGCTCTGCTGCCAGCCTTGACGCCAGGGCAGCCACCGCGCCCGTCTCTGGGGCACCAGCTGCCGGACCCCAGGATGCATGCGTCCTCGGCCACGCTGCTCCGGGAGCATTCTGCTGAGGGATCGGCTCTGCCTTTTCCGACCCTGAGGCTGCACCCACGATCCGCTGTGAGCGGGCGGGGGCGGGCACAGAGCCACCCAGGGAGCTCTGCCACCGGGGCCGTGGGCACAGGGCATGGACGTCCGTTTGCCAACCCGGCCGACCCCGCCCTCCCAGCCTGGCTGTCCGTGCCGCCCTCCGGGCCCCTCTCTGCACCCCAGCTCTGCACTCCCCTCCCAGCCACACCCGGCCCCCCGCCTCCGCCCAGCAGGCCGGGCCCCGCGCGGCTTTCCTGCGATTTCACAGCCAATTTTCACTGCAGCGCTTCCCACGCAAGAGGGAACACAGACGCAGCTCCCGATGGAGGTGGCGGGAGGGCGAGGGGCCGGCCAGCCTGTGGATCAACCGGGCCACGTGTGCAGGGACCGGCACAGAGGGGGCGGCGGGCAGCCGGGGCTCGAAGCCAGCACACCGGGCTCCATCGCGACCAAGGGAAGCTGAGAGTCTCCCAGGATGGGGTGGGGGGAGGGAAATGGGGGCGCACGCAGTGGGGGGCTGGGGGGACAGGAGCCGGGGCCGCATGGCCTTCACACGTGACCGGCCGCGATCCCTGCCCGGCCCATGCGGCCGAGCTCCTCGCCCTGATGGCGGCCGGATGTTCTCACCGTGAGTCACCGGGAACGCGGCTCCCGCCAGGGCCAGGCCATTCTGTCCACGGCTGTGGGGGGCGCGGGGTCAGGACCAGTCTGACACCGGGAACGTGAGGTCAAAGGAGGAACTGCCTGTGCCCTGCCCCCTCTCTCCTGCCCCCCAGCCCATCCCCTCTCTCCTGCCCCTCCAACCCCGTCCCCTCTCTCCTGCCCCCCCAGCCCGTCCCCTCTCTCCTGCCCCCCCAGCCCGTCCCCTCTCCTGCCCCTCCAACCCCGTCCCCTCTCTCCTGCCCCCCCAGCCTGTCCCCTCTCTCCTGCCCCCCCAGCCTGTCCCCTCTCTCCTGCCCCCCAGCCCGTCCCCTCTCACCTGCCCCTCCAGCTGCCGCCCCCGGGGCCTGGCGCCTGGCTGCTCACACCTGCGCTGGTGCAGCTATAAATGCCACACGAGAGGCTCCGTGGGGATCGGGGGCCAAGGGTGCAGGGATGGGAGGGGGGGTGGCCACGTCCCAGCCTCATGGGACCCTGAGCGGCTGGAGGGACTGAAGGGCCAGCTAGTGAGCTGGGAGGGGCGCTGCGTCCCCACACCCCGGGGCGGCTGCAGGGCCAGCGTCAGGGCCTCCTCCTCAAAAGCCCACCAGGCCTTACAACGGGTCTCAGCCCCGTTCCCGCCACTGTGCCGCCCTGGACAGCGGGATGCCCGGCCCAGCAGGCACTGGGAGGCCTGGGCACTCGGAGGACCACACACTCGGAGGACCACACACTCGGAGGCCCGCACATTCAGAGATCACCACCACCACCATCACCATTACCACCGTCACCTGACAAAGACTCACCATCGCCACCCCCCCCCAGCCCACACACACACACACACACACACACACACGCACGCACACACACACGAAGGCCGCCATTTCGGCTGCTCATTCTTTCACTCGTTCACCAGCACGTGCGGCCCCCGTGCTGAGCCTCACGGACACGTGAGCACGTCCGAGTTCCTGACCTCAGGTCTCAGCCCTGGCCCTCCTCGGGAAGCAGCCCCAGCGAGCGGGCGGCTGGCTGCCTGGGGAGGCCCCTGCACTGGCTCCTCACACCCCCCAAACACCCGGGGGCCGTGGCTGTCCCCCCTCACAGACGGGACCCTGAGTCTGACAGGCCGGAGCGGCCAGGCCGGTCCCGCCCGCCCGGCCTCGGCGGCCGCCGTCGCAGCGGGTCCTTCCCGTCTGTGCCCGTGGGAAAACGCTCTCCTGCTCAGGGGAGCGGGATCTGCTTCAGGACCTGCTGTCTTAAACACCCGATAAAGCTGTTTCCTGGCTCTCAGTTAAAGGCACAGTCACACACAGGCCCGGCCGTTACAGGCTGACCCCACCCCGCCCCCGGCCCCGAATCCACTGGGAAACAGGCTGGGCAGCAGCGCCCCGGCCCCGGCGCCGGGCAGTCCCCACGCCGAGCTGCACCGTGAGCCCAGGCAGGCTCCGCCATCGCCATCGCGTGGGCGGCATTCCTGGTCCCCGTTCACTACGGAGAGCCCTGAGGTCCACACCCGCTTCCCGCTCCTCCCCCAGCCAGGTCTGCTCAGCCCCCGCTCCACCGTCTGTGCAGCCCCCGCTCCCAGGACGCCAGCCGCCACAGCGCGCCCCGAGGGTGTGTCTCCGTAACTGCAAAAGTGGGCACTGCCAGTGGGGTCCGGGCGCCGGCCCCCTGTCGCCCGCTGACCCCGTCTCCACCAGGGGTGGCTGCTCGGACCCCTTCCTGGGTGTCCACGCCTCCCCCACCCGACGCTGTGGGTGCCAAGGACAGCCCAACACCGGTCAGCGTGCTGTCCCAGGAGGGCAGTGCGGGGGCTGCCCTCACCCTCTCAGTGCCCGGGACACCGCTGGCTCAGAGCCAGTCTGAGCCTGGCCGCACGTTTTCCCAAAGCCCCACGCAGGCCGAACTCTACCCCACGTCCACCCACAGCGGCTGCCCCGTCCCAGGCCGGCCGCGGTGTGAGAGGCAGACCCGGGTACAGGACCCCCGGGACGAGGGCGGCCTCCACGGTCCTCACGGGGCCTCTGCACTCCCACGAGCCACACGCTCATCGGACGGCAGCACGGGCTTCAGACCCGTAGAAGCCACGGCCACGGCGGACACCGACGCAACCACGCCCACCCACGGCGGACACCGGCGCGTCCAAGCCCACCCATGGCGACACCGATGCATCCACACCCGTCCACGGCGGACACCGGCGCGTCCACGCCCATCCACAGCGGACATCGACATGTCCACGCCCGTCCACGGCGGACACCGGCGCGTCCACGCCCATCCACGGCGGACACCGGCGCATCCACGCCCGTCCACGGCGGACACCGGCGCGTCCACGCCCACCCATGGCGGACACCGGCGCATCCACGCCCGTCCACGGCGGACGCCGGCGCGTCCACGCCCCGTCCACGGCGGACGCCGGCGCGTCCACGCCCCGTCCACGGCGGACGCCGGCGCGTCCACGCCCGCCCACGGCGGACGCCGGCGCGTCCACGCCCCGTCCACGGCGGACGCCGGCGCGTCCACGCCCCGTCCACGGCGGACGCCGGCGCGTCCACGCCCGCCCACGGCGGACGCCGGCGCGTCCACGCCCACCCATGGCGGACACCAGCGCGTCCACGCCCATCCACGGCGGACGCCCGCCGTCCCCGCCAGCAGCGCCTCGGAGCAGCGCCCACCCCCGCGGCCGTGGCTCACCTCGAACACGTCCTCGTCCAGGATGCGGGTGCCAAACACGATGATGCCGTTGGTGTCCACCACGGGGTGGTCGCTGCGGTCCAGGAACTTGGTGGCCTTCTTCTTGCAGTCCAGGAGCAGGGTCACGTTTTTCTTGTGGACGCTGAGCGCGATCCTGTGCCACCTGCAGAGGCGCGGACAGCGGCGGGTGGAGGCGGCGCGGTCACGGGGCCGGTGCCGGGGGCTCAGCGCAGGTCACAGGGACACGGGGGGACACTGGGAGGAAGTCCGTCTGCCCGCGCTCGGACCCGACCACGCCATGCACCCCACGGCACTCCCTCTGCCCCGGGCGCCTCCGATTCCTCGTCTCTCAGGGGGTCACCGTCTGAGCCCAGAGTGCACAGGGAAGCCCCGAGCGCAGGCTCTGGAGCCCACGTGGGCTGGCCGGTGGGCCGGGCCGGGGCACAGGCGGGACAGCCCTGGGGGGCCGCCTGAACCCCACCAGAGGGCAGGCCCCGGGGAGGGGAGCTCGGCGGGGAACCGTGGCCTGGGGACCCCACGGCACTCTCAGCCAGAACTTCCGGCGTGGTGGAAGGCCTTCCTTGCACGTGGCGTCCTCCAGGCCAGCCACCAGGGAGGCCACGGCCACACTGCCGGGCCTGGGTGTGCGCCCACAGAACCCGGGACGGTCTGCCTGGGTCTCCTGGTTCCGTCCCACACCGGTGCACCTGTGCCGCCAGGGCCCCGAATCCTCGGGGGGACACCTGGGGCACAGCTGCTCGAACTCCCTGAGTCCCTCCCGAACGGAGGGCTGGTGTGTGCCCGGCGCCCGGGGGAGACGGGGGCCCAGGGAGCAGGGCCGGGACCAGCTCTCAGGGCTCCCCGCCGGTGCTCCCGGGGGGCCCTCAGCCCGCTGCTGTAACACAGCCTGCGGGGCGCCCCATCTGCCCGTGGGCCCAGGGCTGCCAGACGCTCCGGGGGCCTGGGGGCCGGGGGCGCCCACTCACTTGCCGTCGGACAGATTGATGCCGCGGAAGAGGGGGTAGTCCTCGGGGCCCGGCCGCCCCGTGTGGTCCTCGTACAGGAAGACGGGGGAGCGGCCCATCTCCAGGCCGAGCTGCTGGATGCCCTGCTCGTTGTACACGGACACCAGGAAGGCCTGGCTGCCCTTCTTGGCCTTCACGGTGGTGAGGATGGAGAAGTCCTCGGGGAACGCAGACGCTGGGGCAGAGGGCAGAGGGCAGAGGTCAGAGGGCCCAGCCACCTCATACCAACCCGCTCAGGGACCTGGCACCCCGGCCGCAGAGGACCGTGCGCCTGGATCACACTGTTCCTGCATCCCCACCTGTCCCCACATGGCCACGCCCGGCCCCTTCGAGGCTCCGTTCAAGTGCAAAGCTACCTGGTCCTCCCAGCTGCCGGCTCCCTGCGGCCGGCCGGCCCGCCCCCACCCGGTAACACGTCTGTTCACAAGTCCTAGCGGGGACCCTGGGATGTGGGGGACCCCGGATGTGAGCGTCTGGGGGCAGGGCTGTCTCAGGGCCGCTCGAGCCCTCTGTGTGCCCAGAGCTGGGCCTGGCGGAGGGCGTGTTGTTCAGCGCCTACGGAGGACCGAGGGGGGCGGTAGTGGGGTCGGCTAGAATCGCACTTGTTGCCATGTCCTGGTTGACACGCAAAACAGAGAAAAGGTAGAAAGAAACCAAAAGACTTCCATCCAGATTGCAAAGAACCGAACACAGAAACAGGAAGGAGGGACCTGCTGTGTCCGTGGCGGGAAGCTCCCACGGCCGGCCAGGCCCTAGGAGGCCACCAAAGCCAGACCCCGCAGGCCTGCCCCGCTCCTCCAGACCTCTCGGCACGCACACAAGCACACACATGCGCTCGCACACGCATGCGTGCACCCCTTCCCTCCGGCCAGGCGCCCCTCGACTCTCCTGCCGCCTGTGCACCTGCAGCTCTGCCGGGAGCCTGGTCCAGCGGCCAGAACCGTCCGGTCGGCACACTTCTCAACCCCCTGTGCGGGGAGGGGACCCGCTCCGTGCTGCGAGGGCTGTGGCTCAGGCTTAGGGCCTGCAGGACAAGGTCACCCAGATGGCCGATGGCCAGCCCTGCAGGAAGCTGTCTGGGGCGCCCTCTGCTGGGGTAACGGCCACATAGTCGGGCGGCTAGCCTCTGCTCTGGTCACCGGAGCGGGGCCTGCAGGGCGTGCAGGGTGCCAGGCTGTGGGGAGGGGACATCCAGGCGGCCTGAGACTTCACCTGCTGTGACCTCGCGTCCCCTGGGACCAGGGTGGAGCGGTCAGGCGAGGGCGAGGGCGAGGGTGAGGGTGGGCAGACCTCTAACGCAGGGCGGGGTTTGGAGGGGGGCAGAGGCGGGCTTCTCTGGATGCACGGAAACCAGACCCCGCAGTTCTCTGTGAGGGCGAGCGGGCCTGACAGTGACCTCCGCCTGCACCGAGGGTCAGACAGCCCTGAGGCTTCACCCCGGACCTGGGGTCACTGGGGCGCCCCTCGTGCCCCCTGTGACCTCATCAACCAGAAATGGCTCCTTACAAAGCGCTGGTCGCCCGGACAGACCTGAGGGGGCGGAGGGAGGGGTGCAGGCAGGGTGGGGGAGAGGGCGCGGAGGCGAAGGTGCAGCCCCTGAGGAGTGCGTCCCTCGGGGACCCAGCGGGGACGCGGGACGCACGGAGAACCCTCACTGGTCAGAAGAGAGCCTGTGGGGAGGGGGGAATATATGGGGGGGCAGTGTAAAATATGTACACAGATAATAATTTAATAAAATAAAATAAAAAAGAGAGAGAGCCTGTGGGGAGGGGGGATGTATGGGGGGGCAGTGTAAAATATGTACACAGATAATAATTTAATTAAAAAAAAGAGAGAGAGAGCCCGACTCTGGGTCAAGGCCATGTTCAGGCCACGAGAAGGCGGCCCAGCTGCTCACAATCACAGGGCACGTCCACGGCGGCCGGTCAGCCTGGGCCCCGCCCTCCCGCCCGGGATCAGAGACGCGCTCACTGGGGCCGGAGGCTCCGGTCTCTGGCCCTCGGCCCCTCCTCCAGGTGAGCCCCGCACCGCTCCTGACGCCGGGCGGTGGGAGGCGGGGCCTCGAACCACCCACGGCCGATGCCAGGACAGCTCGGACAGGGTCCCGGCAGCTAACATCCCCCGCCCCCCGTCCGCTCCGGGCAGGAATCAGCAGCCCGCTCCGCTCAGCCATCGATCCTCATTAGGAGCTGGCTCTCAGCTGGGAGGTGTGCTGGGTGACCATGCATCTCTCGGGGTCTCTGCCCCCTTTAAGCTTCTGTCTGGAAGCGCTGCCTTTCCCACGACCCTGAGGCTTCCCTCCACGCCCCCCCCTCGCCCAGGCCCAGGGGCAGCCCCCTCCATGCCCTCGGGCCTGGCATCACGGAGGACGGACACCTGCTGGAGGGCAGGTCCTCCAGGCCACCGCCCCTTCGGGACAGCAAACCCGGCTCGTTCCCGGGGCTTCCCAGCATCCTGAGCGTAACCTCGCCGCTCCTGGATGAGGCGGGAGGGGACGGGCTCACATACACACACCCCGCGCCCAGCACCCCGAGCACCCCGCACCCCACGCCCCGCGCCTCTCACCGGGGTACAGCTGCTTGGTGGGCGCGCTGAGCTGGGCATCCTTCGTGACTCTGTAAGCCACGTCCGGGCCCCGGGAGGACCGCCGTGTGGAGCAGAAGCCCGTGGTCTTGGTTATGCCGTCGGGCAAGGTGTGGAAATCTAGAACCTTCAGGAGGTCGGCAGGCTGAGCTGGAAGGACAAAGGGGGGGGGGGGTTAGCCACAGGCCAGCAGAGCACCCGGGAGGGGAGAGCGGTGGCTGCACCCGAACCCACTCAGAGCCGCCCTGATGCCGGGGCCAAGGCGGGGGGTGGAGGGGGGCGCGGATCCCACGTTATAGAGACCCTCGCCCAGGCAGGCAGCTGGTTCTGTCCCAGGTCCGCACCCCAGCAGCCTCGGTGCCCACCCGACGGCCACTCCGTCCCCATCGGACCCGACACCGATCAGAACCAACACCATGCTCCCCCCCAAGTCCCAGTGTGGGGCAGGGGGTGCAAAGGCCGGACATGCCAGCAACACGCCAGCCTGGTTCCCAGACTCGGCCTCTCACGGCGCCCCAGAACCCGCCCTCCCTCACCGGGAGGCGTCAGGCCGCTGCGGAGGGGGCGGCGTGCGGGCGCTCAGGCCGGACGGCGGACAGCGCAGGGACCAAACGTGCAGCTGCTGCGTGCTGGGCCTCGGTGTCTGCGGGCAGCGGGCCCCTCTGCTTCCCACCGGCACCCGATTCAAACGCCATTTCCCACAGCCGCTCACAGCGTGTCCGCTCCCACGGCCCCCGAGCCCCAGGCCTGCGTGCGACGGCGCGGAGCCACGGCGAGGAGCCACGGCGAGGGAGGAGCAGCCCGAGCCCGCCGGGGGGCGCTGCCCTCACCCCGGCCGCGGAGAGGGCGGGGATGCTGGCGCCCATGGAAGCCACCCACACACAGACTGCACAGCTCGCCTCTCCCGCGCCCACACGAAAAGACGGCCTCCATGCCCGCCCCACACAAGCCAGCTTCACATGGTGAGTTCAGTTCCCGTCACCACCCTCGCAAGGCCCCTCGGCGTCCCGGTGAGGAACTACACGCCGGCGTGGCGTCACGGTGACGGGGCTCAGGGGCAGCCGGGGGCCGCCTCCCGGGGCGCAGGGAGAGGCCGTCTGGGATGCAGAGACAGACTCCCACCAGCTTGTGTGGGCGCCTGGATCGAGCTGTTCCTGAAGAAGGCTCAGCTTATACTGACTATTTGACCCCTGCTCGGAAAAGGCCGGCGCCCGCTGCTCGGGCCTCTGTGCCCTCGGGGCCTGGCCTGCTTACTCTCCAACGGCCAGCTCACGGCCCTCCTCCCCAGCCAGCTGTTACCGGCCTGGGGCCCACTCAGAGGGGAGCCCCACCCTTTTAACCAGGGCGGGCGCCCCGGAGGTGAGAAAGGACCCCCATGGGGGTCTCCCGTGGAGCTCAGCACAACCATCTGGGGGTGGGGGGGGCGCAGGTGGCCCTGTGACCCCACTGTTGTCCAGACAAGACAGACAGAGCCCTGTGCCTGGGAGGGCGGCCTGGGAGGGAGCAGTGCCCGGCCAGGGTGGTCAGTGCCGGCCCTGCGGAGGGTGCTGGGAGGGAGGGGCCCACGCAGGGTGGGCAGGTCCGTGGTGACCGGGTGGATGGGAGAGGGAGCTGCTCTTCCCGGGCACAAAGCACGGCCCAGGCGGTGCCGGCACGCACCACGCACCAGCCCCGTCCCGAGGCCCCGCCTCCAGGGAAGCACTGCTGCAGCCCAGCTCCGCGCAGTCGCCTGTCACCTCAGCAAGAGCCCGGAGCCCAGCCGTGTGGCTCAGCGGCTGAGCGTCAGCCTAGGAACCAGGCGGTCCAGTGTGACTCCCGGTCAGGGCACAGGCCCGGGGGGTGGGCTCCATCCCCAGCGTGGAGCGTGCAGGAGGCAGCCGATGGATCTGTCTCATCACTGATGCTTCTCTCCCTCTCCCTCTCCCTTCCTCTCTGAAATAAACAAAATATATCTTTAAAAAATCAAGAGAGACCAGAAACACGGGTCATGGATTTCCCGGCTCAGGAAGGAAATGCCAGGTAGGACAGAGGGAGGGGCAGTGTGGGGGCCAGCGCCCAGGGTCACCGCCTCCCGTGGCCTCTGACCTTCTCTGGGTGGTGCTCGGCTCGGACCCAGCGCCCAGCCCCCACGGAGGGGTGGTCCGTCCCTCGCACGGGGGTGGCACCGCCGAAGAGCTCGGCGCCAGGGACTCCTGCCCCGGCCGCCACCGGACACCGGAGCAGCGCTGGCGCAGGTGCCCGGCACGGCCCCAGGCCTGGCCTCGGCCGTGGGAAGAGACGGCCGTGCCAGCCGCTGGCTCACCTGCCGCCGGGACAGCCTGCCGAGCGCTGGCTCATCCCTGAGCCGGCTCCCAGGCGGGCGGCCAGGGGGATCGGAGCGGCTGATGCTCTTCCCAGACGCCGTGTTCTCCGTCGCTGGCGGTTTACAGCCGCTCGCTGCCACCGCGAGTTGAAAAGGCCACAGACCTTTCCAGGCCCCGTGCCACCTGCTGGCCGGGGCGCCGGGCAGCCCTCGCCGTGTTTTCATGTTCTGTGCGAGGCGTGGCAGGCGTCCGAGGAAGCGGGCGGGACAGGCCTCCTGGGCGTGCAGTCTCTCTGCTCCGCCTGGACGGCCCCGCGGGGAACGGGCCCCGCCCGTGCCCACTGCCCAGAGCGGGCGGGCGGGACTCGGCCTGATGCCACGGCCCCGGTGACCTGCCCGCCGGCGGGAAGCGCGGCCAGCGGGAAGGCGGGGAGGAGGGAGCGGGAAGGTAGCCGAGTTCGGGTACCAGGTGCCAGGAGGCGGCAGGAGGACTGAGAGAAAGGCGAGGGGGCCGCAGTGACACGGGAGCTCAAAGCAGACCGAGGGGCGGACCGGCCACGCGAGAGCCATCTCAGCACCATCTCACCATCTCACCCCCTCTCGGTCAGCTGCCGAACCGAGACCCCAGACCCATAGGACACGGGGTCCCTCTCACCAGCCCCGCCCTCACTTCCCGCTGCAGCACAGGAGACGCTGACCCCGCCGCCCGGCCGGAGCACGGCCACCGGGGGCGGGTGGGACCCAGAGTGAACCCCAGGGGAGGACCCAGCCCAGCGGTGGCCCAGGGCGTGGCACCAGCCCTGCCGGCAGGATGGCCCTCCGCAGCCAGCCCGCCGGGCCCTGGCGGGCAGCACCGCTGTCATCCCGGGAGCCGGGCCGGCTGCTGGGGGCTGGCTCCGGCCTCGGCACCGGGGCAGCAGGTGGGGGTGGAACCTACACTGGCTCCTGGGCATCGGTTCATGCCGGGGCGCCAGGAAGCCCCTCCTCAGCGCTCAGAAGGAAAGATGACAGGCCAGGCCCCTCGCAGGCCCAGCAGCTCCTTCCTTTGCCCTTGGGACCCCCGCCCCCAGGGCAGCAGCCTCCTCCACAGACAGCGGGCAGCCCGCCTTCAGGAGGGGCCAGGGAGCGAAGCCAGACAAGCAGGGGGCGGGCCTGGGGTCACCACCGTGAGCTACCAGCACCCTGCCAGCCCCCTCCGGAGGGAACACCCAGGAAGGGGCCGCCCTGAGCAGGTGCTGATGCCAGTGGCTCCAGTCCCAGCCCTCCCCAGCCCAGAGCCTGGTGCCAGCAGCAGGGAGGGGCTTCAGACAAAGGACTTAGCCAGGACCCACAGACTGCCCTGCAGGGCTTAATTATTCACCCCGGGAAGGGGCGGGGCCTTCTGTGGGGGCGGGGCTCAGACCCAGACTGCCCTATAGGGTTTCATTATTCACCTCCAGGGAGGGGGCGTGACTAACCATGCGGGCGGGGCTCAGACCCAAACTGCCCTGCAGGGCTTAATTATTCACCCCAGGGAGGGGGCGGGGCCTTCCGAGTGGGCGTGGCTCAGTGACGGGGAGAGTGCCCAAGACCAGGGCCCTGGCTCTGAGTCTGACAGGCAGGGACAAGGGAATGAGGACTCGGTGGGGCTTCGCCTTGTAAGTAAGCCCGCCTGCCGGCCCGGAGTGGGGCGGGGCGGGGTCGGAAGCCTGAGAGTCTGGCTCCGCCCCCCTAGGGCGCACAAGGCCTGCCTGGCCCTGGGCCTGCACCCTCACCCTGCCTGCTCTCCTCCCCCTAAGGTCACACCACCGGCCGCTGGTGAGGTGCCTGACGCCCAGCCCGTCCTGCCTGTGACGGCGTGCTGGCGGGGGACCCCAGCCTGGGTCCGGGTTCAGGGTGGAGGCTCTTAAGAGCCTGCCCTCTGAGCCTAGCTTCTCGCCAAATCGCCCCTGGTTGGCCGTGGTGCCCTCTGTCTGTCCTTAGGGAAACGGATGGCATGTATGTCCCTCTGCCCGTCATTCCTCACAGGGTCTGACCACAACAGGCCACGCGCAAACTTTAACCCTGCGGGCACGGAGGTGGCGAGGCGGTGGGGCGTGGGGCGGGCGGCGGGGCACACGCGCTGCCAGCGGGCGCCCGTCCAGGAGAAGCGCCCGCCGGTGGCTGGATGGTGCGGCTCGTCTCGGCTTCCTGGGGGTAATTTGCCTCCCCGTCTGAGGAAAGGGGAGGGGATGGCACCGGTGCCAGGCTCCGCACCGCGGTGGGCAGTGTGTGTGGCAGGCTCCGCCCCCGCCCCCGCCCGCTCCCGGGAGGCCGGAGGCGCGGCTGCCAGAGCGCCCGGTGCAGGGGGGCGGCAGAGCGGGCAGGGGGGCGGCAGAGCGGGCGGGGGGGCGGCAGAGCGGGCGGGGGGGCGGCAGAGCGGGCGGGGGGGCGGCAGAGCGTGCAGGGGGCGGCAGAGCGGGCAGGGGGGCGGCAGAGCGGGCAGGGGGGGCAGAGCGTGCGGGGGGGGGCAGAGCGGGCAGGGGGGCGGCAGAGCGGGCAGGGGGGCGGCAGAGCGGGCAGGGGGGCGGCAGAGCGGGCAGGGGGGCGGCAGAGCGGGCGGGGGGCGGCAGAGCGGGCAGGGGGGCGGCAGAGCGGGCGGGGGGGGCAGAGCGGGCGGGGGGGGGCAGAGCGGGCAGGGGGGCGGCAGAGCGGGCGGGGGGGGCAGAGCGGGCTGGGGAGCAGCAGAGGCCGCTGCAGGTCAGGCTCCGGGGCCTGGCCCCTGGACGGGCAGCTTCCGTCAGGCTGCCCCGCGCGGGGCGTCCCCCTGCAGCTGCTCCCGAGCTCCCGCCTCCTCTCTGAACGCCGGGACGAGGCCTCCGGAGACCGGCCACAGCGGGCGGCAGTTCCCCCGGCTGCACCTGCGGCCCCGGCAGGGCCCTGGGCGCCAGCAGCCGCCCGGCAGCAGCGCGCGGTGAGCCAGAAAGGGCGCTGGCTGCTCCGGTTTTCTTCTTTGCGCTTCCCTGTGGCTTCCTGGCGGGCGTGTGAGCTTTCACAGCGAATCCGTGGAAAACCGCTGCCCGAGGAGTCCGGCCGGAGGTGGGATTATATAACCGCCCGGCCACTCAGGCACCCGACACCCCGAGGCGGCCCCGGGCCACGGTCTCCGCTGGACAGTGGGCGCTGTGACCGGTCCTCGGGCAGCCGGACCCCGTGCCCGTCTCAGGAGCACCCCCGTCCCCAGCCCGGGTCTGACGGGGGCGCCCCCGCCCTGTCCTCGCAGGGCCCCGCGGCCAGGCCACCCTTGCCCTTTGGACAGAAATGTGGGACGGGCCGATGTGTGTGCCCTCCGCCCTCCGCCCCGGCCCGGGCGGCGCTGGCCTGGCGTCCCGTCGGGAGAGGCAGCTGAGGCTCAGGGGAGGCCGGCCCGGCGGCGGCTGGGCCCCTTAACCTTCCCAGAGCGGGTCGCAGGGTCGGGGAAGTTACCGGAAGGTTCCCTGTGACACTTTCAAGTCCCTGGGAACCCACACGGTCCATGGCTCCTCCCGCAGCCCGCCAAGGCTCTGCGTCTGAGCCCGGCCTCGGGTGCGGGGAGCCATGCGGCGCTGAAGCTGCCTCATCACGGGGAGCGAGCAGAGGCGCTGGGCGCCGGCCGCCGCCCCAGGGGCACGGCCCCATCCTTCCTGTGCAGCCTCTCCGGGACCTCCACCCTGTCCCTGTCCAGCCCACCCTCGTGCCCCAGACAAGCCCCACCCAGTCCAAGAGACGCCGGGACCCACGGCCCCTCCTCCTCCTCCACGCCCTCGCCAGCCCGGGCTGTGCCTGTTCTCCCATAGAGATGGGCCCGCGCTCTGAGGGGCACTCCTGGCACTGCTGTCCGTCCCCCAACACGCCCTGGGACCGGCCAGCTCAGCAGGCGCAGCCTCCTCCCCCTCCCCCCCCCGGCTCCCCGTCCGCCCTGAGCCGCACGGCTCCTGTCTGAGGGGCCCCCACGGGGGCAGGTGGTTGGGTGGATCCTCTGCTCCTCCTGACTGTGCCACGTGACTGCCCGCCTATCGGCGTCTGCACACACGTGTGCCTGTCCGCGGCGACATCCCAAGAGGGGGCCTGCGTCCGGCCCGCCTGGCACCTGTCCTGGCACAGCGCTGCAGACAGTAGGCACCCAGCGCATGCGCCTCCGAAGGTGGTCTCGTCAGCCAGCCCTCGGCACGGCCGTGCCGGCTGCCTTCCCCGTGGCGGCTGCCCACCAGCGCGTCCGCCGGCTTCCACCATGAGCGGGATCCCCGGTCCCTTCCCAGGTGGGGGCTCACCGGGCGCCGGCTGCGGCAGGAGTGTGCCTGCGGGTGTGAGGTTGTGTGAGGTTCGGTTTGGAGCCTCTGGCTGCAGCCTCTCCGGGTTCAGAGCCACGGGCTCGGGCGCTGACCGTGAGGCCCAGAGAACCACGATGAGGGATGCCCAGGCTCCGTCCCAGCCGGAGCCGCACACGGGTCATCGCTTTCCCAGGCCAGCGGCGGCCCCGCTCCGCCTCCTCCCCGGAGGCCGGGGACCAGGCAGGAGCCCGAGGGGCCCCGCCGTGAGGACAGAATCCCCGAGTCTCCCGCGGCTTCGGGGCTGTGTCCCCATCAGCCTGACTCCTGCCCGGCCGCCTGTGAGGGGTGAGAATGTCCCCGTGGGGGGCCTGGCGGGAAGCGCCCGCACCTGGCCGGTGGCAGGCGGTTCTGGGAGCCGAGCCTCCCAGCTGGCACAGCCGGCGCTCCCAGGGCGCGGGGAAGACAACGGGACGGGAAAGGCCTGGGCGGCCAGACGGACAGGAACAGTGAGTCGCCGGAGAAAAATGCGCTCGGCTCCGGCCTGACAAACCCCAGCGGCGGTGCCGCTGAGAACGGCGGATGGCGGCCGGGGGCCCGGCGATCCCGGCTTTACCGGGAGGCATCGGCAGCGGCTTAACCAGCAGCCAGAGAGACACCAGACTGCCCGCCTCCAGGTGGTGCGTGTGGGTTTCTTTTTGGCCAGACACTGACAGGCATGGACGTTACAGGAAGAGGCGCGGCCAGGAGCAGGGCTCTCCCGGGGGCTTGAGCTCAGAGCAGGGGCAGAGCACGGGGACCAGGAGGCATGTGCAGAGCGGGGCTGCCGGCCACAAGGCTGCTGGCCTGCTGGCCCGTGGCCATGGCTCGTGGCCGTGGCCTGTGGCCGTGGCCCATGCAGGTGAGAGGGGGGAGGCGGCACCCCGGAGCCACCTCAGCCCCTGGGAGTCCCCAGGCAGAGCCGCTGGAGGGAGGGCTCCGGGGAAGGCGGGCCCGAGGAGGCGGGGGCGGCGCTAACGTGCTGAAGGAATTCCACAGCTGGGGAGAGTTTCTGGGATTTATCCACAGGCCGATCACTAATCCCCCGTCCAAGGAGCCCAGGCGCGGGCCTGGAGAGCCTCATCTGGAGAGATTACGGCGAAGGCGCGGGGCGGCTGGGAGAGTCCTCTGGAAGGAGGAGGGGCTGGGGGGGGGGCAGGCAGATGCAGCCGGGGGGCTGAGCCAAGGCCTTGGGCCCCAGCCAGCCCTGTGCCCCGGGACTGGAGACCCCGCAGGGCAGGTGGGTGCCCGCACCCGCTCGGGCACACTCGGCTCACGCACACCCTGCCACGGCTGGTCCGGAGCTCCGGTCCTTGCTAAGGGGAAGCCGAGAGCAGAGCCCCTCGGCGCTGGGCCTCGGCGGGCCTCGGGCTCTCCCTGGCGTCCGGCCGGTGGGATAAAGCGGGGCTCCACACCCAGGCCGCAGGGCCTGCCTCTCCGGGAGTTTTTTCTTTTTTGAAAGGCTGATGGTTTAAAGATGTGGACGGGGCTTGTGCAGCTTCCCTCTGCGCCAGCTTCACTCTCGGACACCTCATGGGCGCTGGGCCACCCTGCCCTCCGCGGGGGCTCCCAGCACGCGCACCCTGCCTGCCGCAGCACGTGGCTGCCGGCACGGACTCCCACACGCCTCTCTCTCCGTGTGCCAGCAGAGCCCACGGCCAGGCCCACCTGGCTGCAATCCCTCGCCTATCACTCTTTCCTTCCCCCTGAAACGGAAGAACTGACTCAGACCAGGGCAGCTCCCCCCGCACACACACACACACACACACACACACACACACAGACACACACACACACACACACAGACACACACACACACACACACACACACAGAGACACACACACACACACACACAGAGACACACACAGAGAGACACAGACACACACACACACACACACACACACGCGCGCGCGCACATATGCACACACACACACACGCACATATACTCGCATGCACATACACACACACTCAGGCACACACACACCGCTCGCAGCTGGGTGCAGGCTCCAGATCCTGAACTGTCCTCAGACGTGTGTGGACACTGGGGGCCCGGGACTCAGGCGGCTGGGAAAGCGGGTCCCAACAGGCAGGGCCCACATGTCGGCTTCCTCAGGAGACCGGCCCAGCACGCACCACCGACGGGCCCGAGGGCAGGGAGGTCCCGTGGCGGTCCCGGGTCGCACCGCCTCCTCCTCCCCTCTCAGCCCTGCTGCCGGGATGAAGACCCCAGAGAAAAGGGAAAAGTGGCCGTGGCCCAGCCGGCGTGGCTCCGTGGCTGAGCATCGACCTATGGAGGAGGTCACGGTTTCTTTATGGTTGGGCACAGGCCCAGGTTGCGGGCTCGATGCCCAGGGTGGGGCGTGCAGGGGGCAGACGATCGATGATTCTCTCTCATCGTTGATGTTTCTATCTCTCTTCCTCTCCCTTCCTCTCTGAAATCAATAATAATAAAAAAGTGGCTGTGTCTCCTCCGGTGGGGTGAGACCCCTCAGGCTCCAAGCATCGCGTCTGCTCCCCGGAGGCCAGAACCCACACGTCCGTGACCCGGAGGCTCTCGCGATGGGGCTCCGAGGGCGGGGGCTCCCGTGTATTTACTTTACTTTACTTGTTTGTTGTTGTTTGTTAATCCTCATTCAAGGCTATTTCCCCCACTGATGTTTAGAGAGAGCGGAAGGGAGGAAGGGAGGGAGAGAAGACAGAGAGAGGAGCACCCATGTGAGAGACGTTGCCTCCCACACATGCTGCCTGGGGGCCGGGGACCGGACATGCAATCCAGGTGCGTGCTGTGCCCTTGACTGGGCCTCGAACCCGAGACCCTCCGACTTTCAAGCCAGTGTTCGTCCAGTGAGCACACTGGCCAGGGCCGGGCCTCGGGTTCCTGCCTGTAAAAGGCGGATGACACCTCACCTTGGGAAGATGTCAGCGGGATGAAAGAGTGCAGGAAGCAAAAGCACTCAGGATAGGTAACAGGGAGGGGGGGAGGGGGGGAGGGGAGGGAGGGGAGGGAAGAAGTAAGGGGGGAGGGGAGGGAAGAAGGGAGGGAGGGAAAGGGGAGAGGGAGGGAGAAGAGGAGGGAGGGAGAAAGGGAAGGAGAAAGGGAGGAGGGAGGGGGGAGGGAAGGGTCCCAGAGAATCATATTCCTTCCTTCACCCCGACTGTCCCTCCTAAGTCCTATGCTCTTCCCACTCTAGTTCACATTTCAGCCGTTAGACTCAGCTGAGGCCTGGGAGGGTGCTGGGCCCAGGGCCCGCCCGGCCCCAGCCACCCCTCACCCCGGCCGGGCCTCCTCGGCGCCTCCACCTGAGCACACCGTGGTGGGTGGGCCCGGAGCCCGCGGGACAGCCGAGGGGACCCCTGCCCTCACCTCCGCTCTCCGGCGCAGAGGAACCGCGCCATGTGCCTCGCAGGCCTTGGCCAACAGCCTCCCAGTGTTTGTAAACCAGCTCCGGGCCAGGCAGCTGTTTGCAATCCGCCGGCCCAGAGGGGAGGCGGGGCCGGTCCCCGGGAGGGCCGCCTGCAGGGCGCGTGAGGACAGCGGACTGAGGGGCGGAGGGCGGCTCCCTGAAGCTCGGCCCCACCGCCCAGCGCCCTCGGGCCAGGCTTCCCTCGGAGCAGAGACCTCGCCCACAGGCAGGAGAGGAAAGCCAGAGCCCCCTGCTTGAAGGGGCGCCCCCTCTGCCCTCCTGGCTCCTCCCTGGGAGGTGCCCTCCCCCATCTCTAGGCTGAACGCCACAGGCTGTCAGATGCGGGAGGACATCCTGCAAGGACCTCCGCTCTCTTTGGTCCCAAGATCCTCCCACCTGAGCACACTCCGCCCACCCTCCTAGCCCCGCCCACCGCCCCGCCCACACTCACCGCCCCGCCCACATCCCTCACTCCTTTCACACACATCGCTCCGCCCACACTCCTCGCCCCGCCCATCGGCCCGCCCACACGCAGCTCTGTTCACACACATCGTCCCGCCCTCCGCCCCGCCCACACTCACCGCCCCGCCCACATTCCTCACTCCCTTCTCACACGTCGCCCCGCCCACACTCCTCGCCCCGCCCTCCGCGCCCCCCCACACTGTCCACACACATCGCTCCGCCCACGCCGCCCCGCCCCTCCCCATCGCTGGCACCACCACACTGGGTGCCCCGAATGCTCCCAAAATACAGGCCAAACACAGGGAGACCAGCCACAGCCGGGCGGCCTCGGGAGACTCTGCGCCTGGACCACAAGCCCAGTCCCTGGACCGTCTACACTCAGGAACCTGTTCCTGCTCTTCCATCCCAGGGAGTGCCCTCCGCCGCCTCCTCCGGGGAACCCCTCTAACGGTGCGGGAAGGTGGTGTCCCTCCGTCTTTCCTGCCTAACCAGCGGCCCGGCCCCCCGCAACGCCAGGAAAAAGAAAAAGAAAAAGAAAGGCTGCCATGGGGCTGTGGCCCCCGCCCCGTCCCAGGAGGACAACCCACACCAGCACACAGGGGACCTCGAAGCACAGGCCCTGGCCAGTGGGCTCATCTCAACTCGCCAGGCCCCATGTGCTGGCAGTTGCCTCCCTCTGATTGGCCAGTGCCCTGTGTGTTGGTAGTTGCCTCCTTCTGATTGGCCAGCGCCCATGTGTTGGCAGTTGCCACCCTCTGATTGGCCAGTGCCCCATTGATGCTGGCAGTTGCCTCCCTCTGATTGGCCAGCATCCCCCATTGGTGCTGGCAGTGGCCTCCCTCTGATTGGCCTGAACCCCTCTGGGAGCTGGCAGGTGCTCCCTGTGGGGCTTCCTCGGATTGCCCTACCTGCCTCCCTCCCAGCCTCCCTACCTGCTGCACCTGCCTGCTCAGGGTCTGACCCCCCACTGCTCCGGAGGCTCCTGTCGGGCAGGACGGCGCACCTACTGCTCGCTGGGCACTGCTGCCCCGAGCCCGGCACAGCCTGACGAGGCAGAGGTGCCCAATGGCTCACCCGAGGCTTCTGCCCTCCCAGGTCTCCCTCCCAGCCTCTCCCGGTCCCTCTGGACCCCCTGCAGGAGAGAAAGCCTAGGAGCCCAGGCCACCGCCGCGATGTGTCCTCAGGTACCGGGCTCCCTCCGCCTCAGGGAGGGCATCAGTCCCACCTCCCACCGAGGCTAAACTCTCCCCCGTGAGGTCACTATCGGTTCAGTGCAAGGGCCAGAGTCTTTGCAGCCATTTACGTTTATTGATTTCAGAGAGGAAGGGAGGGGGGAGAGAGAAACATCAATGATGAGAATCATCAACCGGCTCCTGCACGCCCCCCACTGGTGATCGATCCCCCAAACCGGGCATGTGTCCTGACCAGGAATTGAACCATGACTTCCTGGTTCAGGGTCAACCCTCAACCACTGAGCCACACCAGCCAGGCCAGATCACACTGCAACACACACACACACACACACACACACACACATTTTGAAATAATGTGTGGCATTTGTGTTTTCAAAAACAGAGATGTTATTAGGATCCCTGCGGCCGGAAAGAACAGAGCGTTTCCCCAAAATAACACAGAGCCGGGACACAAAAGAGGGGGACCCCCCCCCCCTCCCGTGCAGAGACATGGCAGGACCGGCGGCTTCTGGCTGAGTAATGAGTCTGGAGAAAAGTGGGTCAGACTGTGGTTCCACGGTCTGAGTCACCCCAAGTGGCAACACTGACTCGCAGTGTGGGGTCATTGCTGGGGTGGGAGCTGCCAGAAAACCTGGGGGGGGGGTTCGAACCCGCAGAGAGGAGGGCTCAGACTGTGTGCCGTGTATAACCAAGTTCCCCCATCGCCCGAGCCAGGGACCCACACTCATGCATCCACCCTACAGACGCCCTCCAGCGCCGCCCCCTGTGCCCACCGGGCCGCCCCCTCCGATGTGTCATCATCACCGAGGGCGTGTCTGGGAGGCGGGTGTGGGCAGGTCCGTTCCCATGTCTGGACCCCGACTCCTCCTGGTCACGTAGAGGTGGCCCGAGGAGGACAGGGAGGGGTGTGGGCCACGTGGTGTGCCCACGTCTGCCCACACACATGCCCCCCTGCCTGGGCTCAGAACCTCACGCCGGCGGCCCCGCCTGTGTCGCCTCTTCTCATGCTCACCCGGTGCAGGGGGCCCCGGGGTGGCTGCCCGTCAGACAGAGCGACCCGAGGCCGGCCCACAGGCAGAGCCAGGCGCTCGGGCCGTCCCCGCCCCGCCCCGCGGGGCCTGGGAGGACGAGGCAGTGATAACGGGGTTTCCCCTGCGCTTCCTACATGGGATGCATTGAACGCTCACGAAATCCTGCAGGAAGTCCCACCATCACCCCCTTCTCACAGAGAGGGAAACTGAGGCACGGGCGGCTCAATGCACAGCCGGGAGGCGGGCCCCAGGACTGGAGCTGGCCGCCTGCCCCCGACCACGGCCCCGCCCTGGGCGTCGTGCTGCACCCGTGGCGGCGGCGGCTCTGCCACGAGAAGGTCCCCCCGGCCCCGCCCCGGGACCTCAGGGCCCCAGCTGGGCCAGAAACCCTCAGACTAGCATGTGGCCAAGTGCTGACACCAGCAGAGCGGTTCTATGGGGAGTATAAATAGAGGGAGGCAGAAGCCATAATAGGGCTTTGCCCTCTGCTGAGTAAAAAAAGACTCGACAAATTATCGGATCCAGCTGCCCTGCGGCGGCCCGCGGCCTGGGGTGGCCGGCAGGCTCCGTGGCCACGTCTCAGCCGGCGTCGCCCACATGGCGGGGCGGGCGTGGCAGCAGGAGAAATGGCGTCTGACGTGAGCTCCCCAGACAGCCGGCCCCTCCTGCAGGAGCCGCTTGCCAGACAGTGTGCACACGTGTGCACGGGCCTGGGTGTGTATGCTCATACACACGTATACACACACACACACACACACACACACACTCACACACACACACACACACACAATGGTCCATGCGAACCGCACAGCCGCACACGCACGTGCTCACACAGCCTCAAACAGGCCTGCAGCGCGGTTCCACCCGTGTGGCCTCGCGTGGCCTGGATGGGACCAGAGGAAGCAGACCCACCACGCAGGCGGGGCCGAGGTCCGGGAGGGAGAGGCGGGCCCAGCGGCTGTGGGGGGCAGAGCCCTGGCGTCTCCCCGGCAACCGGAGCCTCGAGGACACTTCCACGGAGTGAGGACCGTGGCAGCGCTGTGCCGTCTGCTTTGGCAAAACGTCACCAAACCAGGGCCAGGTGCTCACCTCGCCGGCTCACAGCGCTTCCGGGTGTGGCCTCACTCCATCTTCACAGCCAGCCCTCGAGCCAGCTGTCTGTCCTCCATTCTCCGACCTCCATTCTCCGTCCTCCATTCCCTGTCCTCCACTCTCCGTCCTCCACTCTCCGTCCTCCATTCTCCGTTCTCCATTCCCCATCCCCCATTCCCCGTCCTCCCTTCTCCGTCCTCCACTCTCCGTCCTCCACTCTCCCTCCTCCATTCTCCGTCCTCCATTCCCCATCCCCCATTCCCCGTCCTCCCTTCTCTGTCCTCCACTCTCCGTCCTCCACTCTCCACCCTCCATTCTCCATCCTCCATTCCCCGTCCTCCATTCTCCATCCTCCATTCCCCATCCTCCCTTCTCCGTCCTCCCTTCTCCGTCCCCCGTTCCCCATCCTCCGTTCTCCCTCCTCCATTCTCCCTCCTCCATTCCCCGTCCCCCATTCCCCGTCCTCCCTTCTCCGTCCCCCATTCCCCGTCCTCCCTTCTCCGTCCTCCCTTCTCCGTCCCCCATTCCCCGTCCTCCCTTCTCCGTCCTCCCTTCTCCGTCCTCCATTCCCCGTCCTCCATTCCCCGTCCTCCCTTCTCCGTCCCCCATTCCCCGTCCTCTGTTCTCCATCCCCCATTCTCCGTCCTCCATTCCCCGTCCTCCGTTCCCCGTCCTCCCTTCTCCGTCCTCCGTTCTCCGTCCTCCATTCCCCATCCTCCATTCCCCATCCTCCCTTCCCCGTCCTCCGTTCCCCGTCCCCCGTCCTCCCGCTCTCCGTCCCCCATTCTCCGTCCTCCATTCCCCGTCCTCCCGCTCTCCGTCCTCCCGTTCTCCGAGAGGAAGGCTGAGGCCCAGCCACCGTCCCGCCCGCCCGCCAGCCGCCAGGGTCTCAGAGGGAGCAGCTCAGTTTGCACTTTCTCGACCGCCCACCTGCCTGGGGTTTGCCAAGGATTGTCCCCCACACCCACCGCCTGTCGCTCAGCACAGGGGACCCCTCCCCAGCCAAGCTGTCAGTGTCTGTCTGTCTGTCTGCAGAACACCAGCCTCGTGTGCAGGGCAGAGAAAGGCGAGGGACCCCCAGGTCTCCCACTGCCCCCTCGGAGACCCCCTCTTCCTCACAGCAGCACTCCTGCGCCCAGCACTCCGGGGATGCCCCGCCGGCCCGGTGACTGAGGGGCTTTCCAGCGGGAAGCTGGGCGCCCTGGGAGAGCAGAGCCCACGTCCTGCCAGGAAGGAGGGGCCGGACTGCACCGGGGGCCGGGCACCACGAAGGAGGCCCGTGGGTGCGTTTCTGAGATGAAAGGAAGGGAAGAGGAGGAGGAGAAAAGGCCGAGTTCAGCGCCACCTCCTCCAGGAAGCCTCCCCAGATCTCCCCATGCAGACAGCCCTCCCGGCTGCTTTGAGGGACGCTGGGCATGGAATGAACCGTGAGGTGAGCGGGTCCGTGTGCGCCTCCCTCTGAATGCAGCTCCTGGAGGGCCCTGCCACCCTCGCCTCTATCTCCCCGGAACCCCAGGCCAGCCTGGGGTGCAAGACAACACCCTTCAGGGGCAGGAGGCCATGCGGGTGGGAGGAGGGCCCAGCTAAAGGCAGGCTGGGGGCTCAGGCAGCTGGGACGTGCCGATCAAAAAGAAGGGAGAAAGCAGGAGAGAGGAAAGAGGGAGGAAGGGAGGGAGGGAGAGAGGGAGGAGGGAGAGAGGGAGGGAGGGAAGGAAGGAAGGATTCTGCTGGCCAAGCAGGACCCCCTCCCCCAGGCAGAACCCCCTCCCCCGGGCCATACACGGGCTGGTACCCAGGCCGGCCACAGCTCAGGGCACTCAGGGGGCCCCTCCCAGGGGAGAGCGGATGCGGAGTGAGAAGGTAGCCCCCTGGCTGTCAGAGGCACCGAGGCCTGGTCTTGTGGGGCAGGAAGGAGGGAGAAGCTCTCTCGGGGTCCAGAGGGCAGACAGACCCAGAATTCGGGGCCCCTGCTCCCCGCTTCCCAGCCTCTTAGAGCCCCAGTCAGCGACTCCCTGACCGAAGGCTGCGTGAGGGTCCGAGGAGACGCCGTGGGCATGGGGCTCAGCAAACCCCTCACAACCGTCCCCCACGCGTGGTGGTCTCCCTGAGGCAGGAGCCCCCCTCTTCTCCCAGGAGACCCCAGCGCCTCAGGGGTCTGGGGACTGATCCTGACCCTCCCGGGCTCCGAGCCAGCCCGCACCCCGTCACTGTCAGGAAGGGGGGCCGGGAGCAGTGGGTGCCCGCTCCCCGGGGACCAGGGAGGCAGCAGGGACAATGGGCGAGGCGGGGCAGGCAGCATCAGCTGTGCTGGCCGCGGGCGTGGCCGTGGTGAGGATCCAGAAATATCTGAAGGGCGGGGTCCCAGCAGGCTTCGGCCAGCACCCCGGGGACCGCGCTGGAACAGAGCATCAGAGAGGGGACCGCCTGGGCCGGGGGCAGCGCCGCCCGCCCGGCCACGGCTGGTGGCCACAGCCGCTGGGCAGTGACCACAGCGCCAGCCCCGCCAGCCACCGAAATCCGGAGCAGATTAGGGAAGGCCTTGGCTCCGGGGCCGCCCACCGCTGTTCCCTTCTGGGGGGAGAGGGGGTGTCTCTGCAGCCAACTCGATTGAGTCAGAGGAAACTTAACCCTTTGAACCCGGACGAGTCCCACCAAACTTGGACGGTTCTTCCCACAAATTATGGCAAGAAGCGGTCACGTGACCGGGGCCGGCCAATGCCGTGCGGAGGAGATGACCTCAATTTCCAAATATTGGGGTCATGTTTCATTTCACATACTCTCCTTTGCCCGTTACGACGCTAAACGGCCCCAAATGCAATCTTAATAACTTCTCGTTCCTCCGCTCCCTGGCCGCGGACGGAGGAGAGGGAGCCGCGTCCAGGGAAACGCAGAAAACATCTGGAGCCCGGCCCGGCCCCTCCCGCCGGCCACGCACGGTGCTCCCGCCAAGGTCCCACCCTGGGCGGCGTGGCGGGCCCGCCAGGGACATGGCTGCTTCTCACGCTTCCAACATCTTCTGGACGGAGCACACGCCTGGCGCGGCCGCCAGGCCCACCCCCGGCTCCGGCTCCGGCTCCAGGCCCGGCCCTCCGTTTGGAAGGGAAACCGAGAGGAAGCAGGGGCGGCGGGCAGGGGGCAGGGGTGGGGAGCAAACAGCCAGCCCCGAGCCCAGGCACACGCACGCTCTGCACGCTGCCGGCCTGCTCCCAGCTCCAGCTTTTTGGGGTGGCCGCTCCCCCGAGCTCCTGGGAGAGAGCATATCCGAGGGGCTGGGGCCAGGTCCCTGGTGGGCTGGGGTCAGGTCCCCGGTGGCCAGGGGTCCCCTGAGCACATCCCCAAACCACTGGCACCCCTTTCCTGGAGGCTGCCCCTCCCCCCATCCAGCTGACCTGACGGGGCTTGCCGGCACCACAGTGGCAGCCAGGGGTGAGACCTCAGGTCCCAGGGCCCGGCAGGCTCTCCCGCCCCCCCGCCCCTGCCTCCTGCTCGCCCCCCTCCGGGGCCCACAGCACTCCGTGGCCAGGAAAAGGGGAAGAATCACTGCACTGGCCAGTGAAACATGGAAACTGGTTCTTCCCACACATCCCCGAGCCAGCAGCGAGGAGGGGGAGGGGGCTGTCCCCTGAGCCCCTGCCCTTCCCTCTGCCCGTCCCCCCGCCAGCAGCTCTGGGCCTCCTCTCCCGTGTCAGTGGGGGCTTGGGGGGCTTCCCGAGGACTTGGGCACCGACGTTTGAGGGTGTGGAGGCCCGGCCATAGGCCCCAGCAGGCGATGCTTAGAAAGTCACTGTCCAATCAGGAGTCCCGCCACCAGGGCAGCTCCCAGGGGCGCCTTCTAAGGGCAGAGCTGGCAGGGGAGCCTGAGGCTGGGCACCCAGAACCCGCCAGCCTGGCCTGCTCCCCCGCCCGTCCCTGGGGGCTCCGGGTGGGACCCCCTCCCCCTGGGGTCTCAGGGCCAGGACTGCCAGAGGCCCGGCCTCTGCGGAGGCAGAGCCAGCGGGTCCGAGCGGGGAAAGCGGTCCAGGGCGGAGCAGGGCTGGGGCTCCAGCTTCCGGGATCCCAGCCGGGGGCCCCCATTCCAAGAATGGACAGACTGTGACTCTAGGGGGCGACCCTGCCCGGTTTGGGGAGAGGAAGCTGTGCAGGCCCCGCGGCTGGGACGTGGGGCGGAGACCGCGAAGTTTCTGCACAAAAGTGTGCGGCTCGGGCAGCCCCTGGCGGGTCCCACGTGCAGCGCCGGCCCGCGGGCAGCCCCACCCGGCCTGCCACGGCGCGGGGGGCATGGTCTCCCGCCCGGGGGCCCCATCTCCTGGCATTCGGGGTCCCGCCCGTGCATTCCACAGCCGGGGGGACCCGTGCAGGCGCGGGACAGGCCCGTGGCCGGCGCCGGGGTGACAGCCGCACCGGTCCGCGCGCCTCCTGCAGCCCCGCCCGCGCCCCGCGCCCCGCGCCCCGCGCCCCGGCCCCCGCCCTTACCTGCGCGGCTCGGGGGCGGCGCCCACAGCAGGAGCAGCAGCAGCAGCGGCGTTGGGACCGGGAGCCGGGCGCCCGGACGGAGCGGGCTGCGCGCTTTCCAGCGGGTGTGGACGTCCATGCCGGCGGGCGCGGGGCGCGGGGCGCGGGGCGCGGGGACTCTCGGGCGCGGGCTCGGCGGGCGGCCCGGCCTCAGGAAGGCATGGGGGGCGGCCCCAGCCCAGGCCCGCGCTTTGTGGCCGCGGCTCCGGGCGCGCTCGCCCACGGGCGGGAGGGCTGGACCGTGGCCCCGGGGCGGCCGGGACCCCGCTCGGCGCGCTCCCCTCGCCTCCACCGACGCTTGCAACTCCCGCTCGTCCGCCCTGGCCGCCGCCGCCCGCGACCCGTGCTCCGTGGGCGCTGCGCTCGCGGGAGGTGGGCGCCGCGGGGACCGAGTGCGGGCCGGGCCGGGGCGCCAGCACTTTTCCCCGCGCCCGCCCCCCGCCCGGGCCGCTCCGCCGGCTGTCGCTCCGCCGCGCCGGCGGCCAATCAGAACCCGGGCTGGGCTCGGCCGGGCCGGCCCCCGCCTCCCATTGGGCGCCGCGGGGCGGGGGCGGGGCCGGCGGGCCGGCCGGGCGAGGAAGGGGCGGCCCGGGACAGAGCGGACGTGGGCGGGCGCGGCCCCCATCCCGCGGGGAGCCGAGCGGAGCGGGGCGCGCGGCGGGCGAGGGCGGCCTCGGAGCCCCAGGCCCACCGGCTCCGCGCCCCAGGAACCCGCGTGGAGGCCCCATCACTCGGGGTTTCGAAGAAGGGGGAGGGGAAAGTTGGGGCTCCCCCCGCCGGACTGTCCTCGTTCGCGGAGGAGCCAAGCTTCTCTCTGGGTGGAGCAGCTTCGGGCCGGCCAGTCCGTGCGCCCCAGACTGCAGCCGGGACAGGCCCGCCCTGCCTCCCCCGCGGCGGACCGGACCGTGGAGACCGGGAGGGTCTGAGCTCCAGGGAGGCCTCCAGGCTGCACATCTGGGCCAGGAACCCCGAGAAGTCTGACCCACACCCCGAGCTCCCCTCCTCACTCAGCGGGACGCCCCCCTGGAGCTGACAGCAGGCCAGGGAGTGAGGGGCCTCCATCCCCCGGGGCTGTGGGCGCTGTGGGCGCTGCCTCCCTGCCTCCCGCCTCTGAGCCGTGAGGTCTCCCTCCAGCAGGCCCGCAGGCTCCTGGCTGTGGGTGGGCACCCGCCCGGCAGGCTGCCCAGGCCCAGGAGCCTCTGGCCCGGCTGCAGAAGCAAAATAGAGGGTGTGAAGTGAGGGGCTCCCCCCACCGAACCCATCCGTCCCCTTTGCACACACAGCCCAGCCCTGGATGCGGAACCAGGGCTGGACCCCGGGGCTGGACTCCGGCCCTGTCCCCGTTCCATCTGCAGCCTCAGTGAGAGGTCCCTCCAGCCCCTTCCGCTCCCTTCACCTGGGACCTGACAGGAGGGCGCAGGGAGAGGGGCTGCTGGGGCCCCTGCGGCCTCTGGCTTGTGGGAGGGTGGCTGGTGCGACCTAGCAGGTTAGGGGCCACATCCCTCTGCCCCCTCTGCCCCCTCTGTCCCCCCTGTCCCTCCGCCCCCGCTCTGAGGGGTCAGATTTTCCTGGGCACATACCCGGGGAATGGATGAGTGAGATGCATTAAGAAAAGCAAACTTTGCGGTTTTCTTTCTTTGTTATTTGGCTTTTTTGCCACGTGCCATGTGATGGGAGAAGGCGTGTTTGAGTTGCATGCATGTGTGTAGGTGCATGTGTGAGGTGTGTGTGGGGGGGCAGGCTAGACCCGCTGGATCCTCACTGTCCTGTGAGTTCATGAGAGACGTCCCATTGGGCTCCCTGAGCCGCAGCGCTGCCCCGCCCCCAGGTGCCCCCTCCCCCAGGTGCCCCCCTGAAGACGGGGGCCCTGACAGCCTGGGCATCCGAAGGGAGCACAGACACTCAGGCTCAGCTCTTCCCGAGCACCTGGGTCGCCTCTGAGCCACCTGAGCCTTCGTCCCGGCCGCCAGCCTCCCAGCACCTGGGGCTCAGGATGGCACCTGAGCTGGGCTGGTGTGGGCACCGCTGGTCCCTCAGGAGCTGAGGGTCAGGACCAGCGGGTGCCCAGAGAGCGGCCACTCAGGTATGAGAAGAAGACGTGGACCCGGCCGGTGTGGCTCAGTGGCTGAGCATCAATCTATGAGCCAGGAGGTCAGGGTTCGATTCCCGGTCAGGGCACGGGCCCGGGTTGCGGGCTCCATCCCCAGTAAGGGACATGCAGGAGGCAGCCGGTCTGTGATTCCCTCTCCTCATGGATGTTTCTCTCTCTCTCCCTCTCCCTTCCTCTTGAAGTCAATAAAAAATGGGGCCTGTGGGCACAGACAGGTGCCCCGGCGGAAGGCGGCGTGTGTGTAAACCGTACGATGTCTCGCTGAGGTGAGGGTCCTGCTCCCCTTGGCACCAGGTGCTGAGGGTCCGACTCTGCCGCGTCCCTGCTGAGGCCGCCGCCGTGTGCCCGGTCCCCCCCCCCCCCCCCCCCCCCCGTCCCGGGAAGCCGCTCCGGTGCCGGGACCCGCCTGCCCGTCCGCGGAACACCCCCGCTTACTGTTCAGGAAGCTGCTGTCCTGCGGCCCCCACAGCGGCCTGGTCCGCGCACACGCCCGCTGCTCTCCTCACGACCACAGACGGGCGATGGGAACGGCAGACGTGTGCTCTCTCCGAGCTCCAAGGCCAGAGGTCTGAGACCAGGTGTCCTCCGCCTCGCACCCCCACAGGCCCCCGGGAGGGTCCCTCCTGCCTCTCCGCTCCTGGCGGTGCCAGGCGGCCTTGGCTTGTGGCCGCATCCCTCCGTCTCTGTCTTCTCCTCCACACGCCCTCCTCTGGCGTCTGTGACTCCATCCCCCGCCTCCCTTTCCTAAGGACGCCCCCGATGGCACGGAGGGCCACAGGGACACCCCGCAGGGCCTCCATCTCCCGAGCCTGAGCCCAATGCCGTCTGAAAGACCCTTTTCCCAGCGCGGCCGCAGGCACAGGGAGGGCACTGCGCCACCCACCCACCGCGTCGGACAAGTACGCAGCCCCGAGCCTGGAGGCCCCGGCACTGCCCACGCCGAGGCCCAGGGGACACCGAGCCAGACACGGTGTGGAGGGAGGGGTCAGCCACGGTGTGGAGGGAGGGGCAGTGGTACCTGTGGGCAGCCGGCATCCTCAGGGCTGCACGGGGCAGGCCCAGGCGGCGGGAGGACAGGGACTGGGAGCCCGGAGCCGCCGCACGCCCCCGGCCTGCCCGCGCGCTGGGCGGCTGCTTTGCCCTCGGGGCCCGGTTTTGCTTGTTTGCATGGTTCGTATTAAGCCAACATTTTCCACGGAAACAGGCCCAGCTTAGACCCTCCATCGGGGGAAGTCCGGGCGGACGGGGTGTGCAGGAGCCTCCTGCCGGAGGCGGCCCGGACACATTCGTTTGTGCCTCGCAGTCCGGAGCGCAGTGCGGTGCTGGGCCTGAGACTGCGCGGGACTCGGCCAGACGGAGCCTGCGGGGCCAGGAGCGGCGGCGGGAGAGGTGCCGAGCTAACGCGGGGAGCCTGGCACCGCGGCTGTGGAGGCTGGCAATGGCTCTCCCCCCGAACCTGGGCCATGACCTTATTAGGGCACAGGCCCTGCCAATGCGCCTGCGTTTAGGGCCTGGAGATAAAGCTCATCCTGCTCAGTCCTGGCCCAGCCACCACCCACCCCACTCCACCCCCCGGGCCCCAGCCGCCACCCCGGGCAGGGGACCCTCCCTGGGGCCTCCGGAGGGAGCACGGCTTCTGGCCTCCAGAGCTGAGAGTCCCCTCCTGTCACTTTAAACACCCAGTCCGCCCGCCACCCAGCCGTGGTCCTCTGTTAGGGCAGTTGCAGGGGACAGCCCTGCGCCGGGTGGGCCCAGCTCCCCGGGGAGCCCAGGACTCAGAGGAGGGAGCAGCCAGCGGGACCGGGTGTCTGGGCAGGCGGGGTGTCTGGGCAGGCGGGGTGTCTGGGCAGGCGGGGTGTCTGGGCAGGCGGGGTGTCTGGGGATAGGAGGCACCTCCCCGCAGGGCACCGCGGGCTCACACACCTGCCGGAGCTCAGCCAGCTGTGGCCAGGCAGCCGCTGGCATGACCGCCCGCTGGGCATTCACATGCCACCCCTCAGCCCAGGAGAACCCCCACTGTGCCAAGAAACACGAAGCAGAGCGTGTGAGGGGGCTAATGAGGCCCTGGGCGGGCGTCTCCCCGGGCCCCCCCGCCCCAGGCAGGGATCGCCTGGAAGCCCCCGCCCGCCTGCCCTGCGGCCCGGGAGCAGCTCCTGGCCGAGAATCCAGGCAACGGGTTCGCTCCGCGCTGGTGGCCAGGCTCGTTCTAACGCGAAGCAGCGGAGCCCGCCGGAGCGCCCAGCCCACAGGTCCCGCACAGCCCGCTCCCACGGCGCCAGGGCTCTGGGTGGGGAGGGAGGCCGCCCGGAGGGGGTGGCCGCCTGCCGACTCTGCCCCTTGGCGGGCACTGGGCCTCCTGCTCTCGCCCTCTGCCCGCGGCCCCAGCTGCACGCACGGCACTGCCAGCCCTTCCGATGGCTCCTGCCGCGGTGACCCCGGGACAGAGGCGGCCCCTCCCTGGCGTGAGCGGAGGCACCAGCCCAGAGGGCCCGTGGGCCTCAGCCATCCTCAGAACCAGGAGACGGCTTCCTGTGAGTGCACTCCCCTCCCCCGGCCCTCTCCCCACGCCCATCTCCACCTCCAGAGGGTCCCCGGGGAGGTGGGGCCCCGCCCGGCCGGGTGCTCGGCCCGCCCTGGTCAGTAACTCAGGCACGGAGGTCACCAGCTCCCCATGTGCATTCCGTTTGGACCTGAACGGGGCGAAATCAGGAGGCGGGCGAAGAGCAAACTCAGTCCCGCCCGCTCTCAGCAGACACGCAGGGGACAGGGGTCCTCGTCACAGCCCCCGACCGAGGCCTGAGACCCTCCGTGCACTGTCCGGCCCGCCCTGCCCCCGCCCCACGCCGACCTGGGCCACTTTTGCGAGAAAACTATTGGCTTCCACTCAGACCAGCAACCCGACATCCTGGATGCAAAGCATGCTGGGGCTCTGTTTACTTTTTAAACAAAACAACGAACGGCCGGTTTAAACTTGTGTTGACAAAGGGCCTTTTTTTGGGGGGGGGGGGCAGGGAGGGAATGGCGTCGGTTGCGCTTGCCTGACAGTCAGGCTAATGTCACAGAGAAAGGACAGCGCTCCCAGCGAACACGGGGGTGTTCTCATCGCTCGTCACGGTTATGTAACGCTCCGAACACATGTGTTTGGGCTTCTCCAGGAACTCCGCGGAATGGGAAGGAAAACACGAGGCGCCCCGGCCGGGCGGCTCCGCCGGCGGACACGCCGTCTGTGCGCCCAGAGCGCCCGGGTCCGACTCCCATCGGGGCCCAGAGCGGCGCTGTGCGTTCAGTCCCGGGTCCGGGCGTGCGCAGGAGGCAGCCGGTCGATGTTGCTCTGTCTCTTCTTTCCGCTCTCTTCCTCTCTCTCTGGTAAAAATCAACAGACGTGTCCTCGGGGGAGGATCTAAACCCCACGGGGCAGCCCCGTGTCGCCCCAGCTCACAGAGCCGTGTGTGCAAAGCCCGCGAGAGCCCTGGTGTTGAGAGCCCCCCACAGGGATGCAGAGATGACGGGGACACTCACCCCGTGCCCTGCCTCTCGTGTCTGGAGTCTGCAGGCTCCGTGTGGGCACCCGGCCACGGAGCCGTCTGCCTCTCACAGCCCCTGGGACCCGGCGCTCACCGGCCTCACCGATAGGACCTGGGGCTCCATCCGGGCCAGTCTTCCCCGAACACCCTCATCGCCGAGGGCCCTGGTCCAGCTCCGGGGCCGGCACAGAGGAGACCTCGGCCCCGGCCCGGAGGGAGGTGGAGGCAGGCACAGGGGAACCGCGGCCCCGGCCCGGAGGGAGGTGGAGGCGGGCGCTCGGAGGCCCGCGCAGGTGGAACCGAGGCCCCTGGTCCAGCTCTGGGGCCGGCACAGCGGGGCCTGAGTGGGTGCAGGGGAGCCGCGGCCCTGGCCGGAGGGAGGTGGAGGCGGGCGATCGGAGGGAGGTGGAGGCGGGCGCTCGGAGGCCCACGCTGGTGGAACCGAGGCCCCAGGCTATTGGAGACCCCAGCCTCCGAGGCAGGAGGCCTGCGGGGTCCCTCGCTGCCTGACGCCCAGGGCTGACCTACTTTCCCCTCTGGGGATAGCACTTCCAAGAGGACTGCCCGTCTGCTGTCCCCTCCAGCGGTGAGTCAGCTCGGGAAAGTCTGGCCACCTCCGCCTGGCAATGCTGCTGGGGCGGGGGCGTCTGCTGGCCCCCGACAGCCCCGTCCTCGGCAGAGACGGTTCTCGAAGGCCGGACTGCGGGGCTTCCTCCAACGCAACTCACACGCCGGCCCCGCCGCAGGGCCCGCCGGTGGTTAAGGAGCACCCAGGCTGAGGCTGAGGTAGGGGACCCTGTGCCCCGACAGGCCAGGTCAGGGTGAGCAAGAACAGCCAAGCTGATCAGAGTTTGAGCCGAAGGCCAGTGTGTGGGCATGGGTGGGACTGGCCATTCTGAAGCTGTGCAGCTAGGGCTTCTGGAACATTCTGGAAGCTTCTGGAAGGTTGGCAGCCCCCTGTGCATAGATGATGTCCGAAGTCGACCAGACGAGTTTCTGGCCCATTCTTTCTTAGGGGGTTTGAGGGACTTTTTATGGGGTTCCGGGAACATTTTTCTCCTTTCTCAGTTCTGAAGCAAGAATCTCTGAGCATCTGGAGGCCCAGCTGTAAACCAACCAACTGTGTGCTCCCTGCGCCGCCCCGGGGACCGGGGATGGAGTTA
Organism: Pipistrellus pygmaeus; assembly: GCA_949987585.1. Lineage (NCBI taxonomy): Eukaryota > Metazoa > Chordata > Mammalia > Chiroptera > Vespertilionidae > Pipistrellus > Pipistrellus pygmaeus. The sequence continues at coordinate 73,169,673 of OX465313.1, read as the reverse complement.
GACATTGAACTCTGACCCGCGAACCCTGGCTGGGTCATGACCTTTTACTGTCCCCTCTGGCCACCGGTCCCGGTGCACCTGAGCAGAGTGGCTCCCAGTGCGGGCCCAAGTCCCGGCAGGAGAGCCACACCCGGCCCTTGTTCGGGGCGGGGAGACCGCGGCCCAGCCACCGGCAGTCCCGCCACCGTGCTGAGCGGTGGCACAGCCACTAGCTGCGCGTTAAATTCTGTACAATTTAAATTCACTGCCTCGGTGGCACTGGCCACATCGCAAATGTCAAGTGGCCACCGCACACAGCATGGACATGTCCGTCCCATCCACACACAGAGGTCCCGCCACGTGGACAGCGCTGGTCCATATCCGCAGCAGCCCACAGTCAGCCAGCCACAGTCAGCCAGGCCACGGTCAGCCAGGCCACGGTCAGCCAGGCCACGGTCAGCCGGCCACGGTCAGTCAGGCCCACAGTCAGCCAGGCCACGGTCAGCCAGGCCACGGTCAGCCAGGCCCACAGTCAGCCAGGACACAGTCAGCAAGGCCACAGTCAGTCAGGCCCACAGTCAGCCAGCCATGTCAGCCAGGCCATGGTCAGCCAGGCCACGGTCATCCAGGCCACGGTCAGTCAGCCAGGCCCATGGTCAGCCAGGCCACCATCAGCCAAGACTCAGACCCCAGCCCGGCCGGCGTGGCTCCGTGGTTGGGCATCGACCCATGACCCAGGAGGTCACGGTTGGATTCCCGGTCCGAGACCAGGCCCGGGTTCCGGGCTCGATCCCCAGTGTGGGGCGTCTGGGAGGCAGCCGATCCATGACTCTCATCATGGATGTTCCTCTCTCTCTGTCTCCCTGTCCCTTCTTCTCTGACATCAATAAAAATAAAGAAATGTTTTAAAAAATACAATAAAACGCAGACCCTGTGCTCCGCCCTGGGGACTCTGCTGGAGGAGCCCGGCCTGAGCCGTGGCCGGCACGGGGAGGAGCTGCAACTCGCTGAACAACAGACACCCGCACAGATGGGGCCACGGGGGCCACAACCCGTGCACGCGAGGGCCCCGCCCGCTCCCCAGCTCCTGCCTCGGGACCCCTCGTGTCCGCGTCTCTGCGTGGTCCGGACTGGCCAGACCCCATCTGCTCCCGCCTGCCTCTCGGGGTCCCCGGCCGCCCCCACGGCCCTCTGCTGCACCGGGGCCCTGGCGGGAAAGAACCAGTCACGTGGCTGCCAACCCGTGGCTCAGCCACGCGCTCCCCGTGGAGCCCGGTGAGCCGCGCCGGGAGCCGCCTCGCCTCCGGGACGTCTTCAGGAACCACGGTCACAGGGCGGGGGGCGGCCAGGACAGCTTCTGGGAAATGAGTCACGGAGCGCGGCCTCCCCTGTCCATTCAGGCTGTAAGCGGCTCCGGGCCGAGGCGGTTCTGGAAAATCCATCAGCGTGGCCCGCAAGAGGGCCCGACGCCCGTGGCTGCCCGGAGCCAGCCCTCCTCCCGCAGCTCCCGCGGGAGCCCCTCCTGTCCACAGCCTGCTCCTCCCACCGCCCACTCCCGACCACGTGACGTCAGAGCACTGTGCTCCCCACTGGTCATCCAGACACCCCCCGCCCCGCCACGCGGGACGTGCAGGCCCCCCTCTGAGCTGAGGGCGCCTCTGCAGCACAGGCTTCCCGACAAGACCGTCTGAGCAGCCTGTACACACGCGTGTCAGACTGTGCTGGCCATGGGTTTGACATGCATGCTGCACAAGGCAGGGTGGGTGTCCAGAGGGGGCCGGGGCTAGTTCCGGGGGCAGGAAGCGGGGGAGGGGGTGGAGAGAGGGAGGATGGGAAAGGAAGAGTGGGGCAGGGGACGGGGAGGTCAGAGAGGAAACACCTCAATGAATGATGCCCAGAGCGTTAAAGGGCCAGAGCCTGCGTGGGCAGTGCGGGCATCGTGTTTGGAGAATGGCGGGGGGTGGGCGGCAGTGGTGGGCGGGGCTGTTAACCATCATCAGTGGTGCGAGTTTTGTCCCCCGACTGTCACTGAATGAACCACAGCACTGAAAGCATGGCTTCTGGGCTCCTTGGCTGATCTTCCAGTGTGAGCACGGGTGTTAGCATGGGTGTGTGTGTTGGTGTGTACATGGGTGTGTGCATGGGTGTGAGTGCAGGTGTGAGCATAGGTGTGTGCATGGGTGTAAGTGTGGGCATGTGCACAGGTGTGAGCACAGATGTGTGAGTAGGTGTGAGCACAGAAGTGTGCACGGGTGTGTGTACGGGTGTGAGTGTGGGTGTGAGCATAGGTGTGTGCATGGGTGTGAGTGTGGGTGTGAGCATAGGTGTGTGCATGGGTGTGAGTGTGGGTGTGAGCATAGGTGTGTGCATGGGTGTGAGTGTGGGTGTGAGCACAGATGTGTGCACGGGTGTGTGCTTGGGTGTGAGTGTGGTTGTGAGCATAGGTGTTGCACGGGTGTGAGTGTGGGTGTGAGCATAGGTGTGTGCACGGGTGTGAGCATAGGTGTGTGCACGGGTGTGAGTGTGGGTGTGAGCACAGGCCTGTCCTCCGGGGAGAGTGACCATCACCTCAGCATTGCTCCCAGGGCCACGGCCCAGGAGGTTCAGGCCCGATACCTGATGCGTCAGGACTTGTCGGGAGGGGCTGGACGCGCTGTCCTGGCTCTGCAGGCCACGCGCCTCCGCTGCCTCCCCTCCGCCCCGGCCGGGGCCAGGCCGCCGGACAATAGTGAGTGAGGGGTGCGGCTGTGCCCAGCCCGGCCTGATTCATGGACGTGACCTTTGAGTTGCACATCACTGAGTGTCCTCAGACCGTCTTCCCTCCGGCTAGCCTTTGGGGGCGGGACAGCCTCGCCAGCGTGGGCTGTGCGGCTCAGGCGGTGGTGCCGGGGTCCAGCTTCGCTGACCCGCCCAGGCGCACACAGACCTCAGCACTGTGCCGGGGTCTGCCCAGCCTGCAGCCATCGGACAGGCCCAGCCTCCTCATCCTCCCGCGGCTGGCTCACTGCCCCCGCCCCATCGGGACGGCAGCCTCTCCCGGGAGGGGTGGCCCCGTGGCTTCTGTCCGGGACACTGGACAGGGAGACACCGTCCCCGGGCAGGGCGGGTGTCTGGAGGCGAGTGGGCGGGGCCGCACTAACGGGGAAAGGCCGGCTAACCAGGCCACGGCCTAATCCCGCTCCTGGGAACGTCACAGGAAGTGACAGGGTGCCGGGGACGCCGGGCGCCAGGCCATCAGAACGCAGCCGCTCCACGTGTGGGAGGGAGGGCCGCCCCGGGCCCTCAGTGCTGTGCTCGCTTCCCCCTGCGCTCAGGCTGGTCTGGGGGCCCCAGCCAGAGGGGTTCGCCCTCCAGGGACCGGCCGCTCAGGGTGGCCATTCCGTGCCCGTCCACTGAGCTGCAGCCCAGGCTGGGAGGCAGCAAGGGGCCGAGAACCACAGCGCTGGCTCCCCAGGGGCTGAGGCCGGGATGCAATTAGGTTGCCCGGCGGGCGTGGCCTCGTCCGCGGGCGGACACGCTGGCTGTGGGCGAGGGTGGAGCCCAGGAGAGGGGGGCGGCCGCAGGAGGACGCCGAGCGGCCAGGGCAGTCACGGGGAGCCAGGCTGAGCCACGGACCCGGTGTGTGGGCGCTGGGGGTGCAGGCCTGCCTCCCCGCACCTGGCACATTGCAGAGACAGAGGGCAGGCACCCACGCCCGAGCCACGTGCCCACAGGACACCAATCTCCGTGAACCCACGAGCCCAGGCAGCCCAGTGCCAGCCCTGCCAAGAGGCAGGCCCTCAGCCGCACCCCCTGCGGCCCCTCTGGTCCCTCCCCCAGGACGGCTGACCGTCTGGTCTGTGTGAACCAGCGCCTCTCCTAATCCCACCCGTCAAGGGTGATCCCTGACCGGGTCTGGCCGCCATCCCGGCACCGATAGGTTATCTGCCGGATGGTGACCCAGGGCAGGCCGAGGCTGGGGGCGGGGGCGGGGGGAGGCCCCGTGTTGCCCGTCCTGCGCCGGGGATTCCTCTGGGGACACACCGACAGGGCGCCGCTCCCACGGTCACATCCCCCACCGGCCCCTCGGTCTCCACGGGTGCCCAGCGCCCGGAGCTGACGGGCCTGTCACCCCCCCGGGGCCCCGGGGCACGGTGCCGCCTCCCTGCCAGGAGCCCGCCCGCTCGCGGAGACGGACGTGGACGGGGCGTCAGAGCCCCCACGGCGGAGAAGGCGGGCGGCGGCCTGGGGGCGCCCCAGAGACGGTGAACCCGTTCTGCCGCTGACCGTGCTGGCGGCAGTGCCGTGGCCGTGGAGCTGGGCCCTTCGCCAAGCCCAGCCAAGCCCCCACCGGCTCAGCCGCGGCACCGGCGCCCACCACTCGGACCCGTGGGGACGGGCTCCGTCCTCAGCCAATGGCGACGGGTCCTTGCTTCCCCCCTGGAGCGGCCGCTCAAGGTCTCCTCACCCCGAACAGCCCGTGTGCGGGGAACTTCCCAGACGCATCGCATCCCCACCTCCCAGCTTCCAGGCCTGAGCCGGACCGGGAGGCCAAGGAGGGAGCCACCGGCCACGGGGTCACGGGAGGGGGGGGAACTGCCTCTCCCTCTCCCTCCCTCCCGCCTCTCTCTCTCTCTCTCCCGCCTCTCTCTCTCTCTCTCTCTCTCTCTCTCTCTCTCTCTCTCTCTCCCCTCTGTTGGCTCCAACACCTCCGCAGGGTCACTGGGCACATCAAAAACAGGCGAAGGAGCCCCCGACGGAGGCCGTCTCCCCCGGAAACAGGGACTGCGCCCGCCGCTCCGTTCCCACGGGGCTGCCCCCTCCCCCCGGGCCCCCGTGGCCCCGTGGCCGGAGCGGAAGCTGGCCCATCGTGGCCGGACAATGGCCGCCTTGTCTCGCCCCCTCCCCCCTCTCGCCCCCGCCATGGCTCCGCGGCCCAGGGAGCCTGCTCCTGTGTCTCTATCTTGATCGCCTTGGGGGTGGGGGGGGGGGGGTTCCGCTCGGATAAAAGGCAGAAAAGACGCCGCTTCTATCAGCCATCACCATCGACAGGGGCCTCGGGGTCCCAGCGTGCGCCCAGCCGGACGAGGGTGGCGCCACACCCACACCGGGCGTCGTTCGGGGCGGGGGCGGGGGCGGGGGCGGGGGCGGGGGCGGGCTCAGCCAGGGGGCCGGTGCCCGTCTCCATGCCTGTCCAGCCGCCCCCCGGGGCGAGGGGCCCCCCGAGCAGGCCCATTCCTCGGCCGCTGCAGGCATGCCACGCGGGGCTGGGTGTGAATCACTGCGGGTTTGGAAGACGGTGCGGAATCAGAGCGGACGGCCAGGGCCCCCGGACGCGGCGGCAGCCAGGCGCGGCCCTATCTGCCGATCGGCCAGGCCTCAGGCGGCATTAGTCACAGGCTGGCCGGCCTTCCCAGAAGCCTGGCCTCCCGGTCACCGGCCCGACCACAGCACAGCCCCTCAGCCCTGCGCTCCCCCGAGCAGCCCGAGCGGGGGCTGGGGGCCGGGACCCAGGACCGGCATAGGAAGCCCCTGTCTCGACAGCACCCGGAGCTGAGAAGCTGGGAGACAGGGAGGGCAGGGGGTCAGTCAATGAAGGTCAGCCCCAGATAGGAGGCTGAGTCTCCTTCTGTCCACAGAGAAACTGAGGCAGAGCAAAGAGGGACCCTCCCTCCCCCAAGCAGGTCCTGGAGGGCCCACAGCACGGCCACAGGTCACTCATCTCCTCTAGAAAGTTCCCTCATTAGCTTCCCTCCTCAGCGTCTCAGGGTCTCAGGGAGGCATGTCTGCCCTTCCAATCTCATTTATTTTTAAAAATATCTTTTCATTGCTTTCCGAGAGGAAGGGAGAGGGGGAGACAGGAACATCCATGCTGAGAGAGGGTCACGGACCGGCTGCCTCTTGCACGCCCCCCACTGGAGATCGGGCCCGCACCCCGGGCCTGTGCCCTGACCAGGGATCGAACCCTGACCTCCTGGTCCACAGGTCGGTGCTCAGCCACTGAGCCTCGCCGGCCAGGGTGCCCTTTTCGGTTTTATCATCAAACACAGGAGGACTCACATGGGCTGGACGCGCCCGGCGCCCCCGCGCTGTCCCGCACAGCTGGAGCGCACCCTTCAGGAACGCTCTAGAAGAACAAGCCGCCCGGGGAGGGCGCCTTCCTGTTCACGTCACAGGAGGAAACTGGCCGGCTGGGCGTGGAATGTGGGGTCACGACCTTTATCTTTCCGGGTCGCTGGGTGTGGCTCCCGGGCACTTCCTGTTGCGGAGACATCGGGGCGGCTGCTCTCTGCCCCTCTGCAGGTGCATGTCCTCTCCCTCCCTGAGGACCAGCGTGCGCAGGCGGCTCACTTTCCCACAAGCAGCGGGGAGCAAATCGGCCGGGTGCCCCCCAGCTGCCAGGGCACCACTTTGGGTCAAGGGTCAGGCATGGGCCAGACGGTCGATGCCATCACTAAGGGGTTGGTGACCGGGAGGTGTCCCTTCACCTTTCTAAGGCACGTGTGACCCCTTCTGAGCAAGGTGCCCAATCTCCCCTTCTTGTAGATTGCCTTTCTGTATCTGTCAGCGCGGCTCAGTTATGCTGAGAAACAAACATCCCCACGTCATCACGGTCAAGGACGGGGCGGGGAACCTTTTTTCTGCCAACGGCCATCCTGGTGTTTGTAACACCGTTCGTGGGCCACACAAAATTATCAGCTTTAAAAGTAGCTGCACCCGGCCTGCAAGGCTCAGGGGTTGAGCATTGACCTAGGAACCAGGAGGGCACAGTTCGATTCCCGGTCAGGGCACATGCCAGGGTTGTGGGCTCGGTCCCCAGTGTGGGCTGTGCAGGAGGCACCGGTTCTCTCTCATCATCGTTGTTTCTCTCCTCTCTGAAGTCAATAAAAGGAACAGGAAAGACAATTAGCCAGCTCCATTTATCAGATATTTCAGTAACTCCCCCCTGCTGTCTGGGCAGGGCCCGCCGCCCGGATGGTCCCCGCGCCCAGTCCAGAACGAGGACGTGTGTCCTGCCACCTGCCCTGGGCCCCGGCCGCTGACGGGCTCCTGCCTGCGGGGCGGGCGAGAGAGCCTCCCCTCCACACTCTGCTCAGGTTTCTCCTGCGAGGCTGGGAGGGAGGCCTGGGCCGGCCTGCAAGGGGGAGGGAGAGCCACTGGCTGCCGGGGTGCAGGGAGCGCACCTCCCGGAAGGGGGGGGTCCCCCGGAGCCGGACGGCCAGGTGGGGTGCCTGCAGAATCTGCCCCCCACTGGCTGGAAGCTGGAGCAGCCGGAAGGCCGGGTGGGGGTCTCTCCTCACTGTGGGAGCCCCAGGCAGCAGCGGGGTGACGGGGCTGGGGTGTCTGGGGGCAGGCTAGTGTCCAAAGAGGTCATGGGGGGCGGGCAGCAACGTGCTTTCGCATGACCCTCACATGGGACGGGGCTCAGCGGGGAGCTGGCCTCCAGGGAGAAGCCCAGGGGATGGGGTGCATCTCAGCAGGGCCGTGGTCTCTGCCTCCCTCTGTCTCTCCCCCCCTCTGTCTCTCCCCTCTCTATCTCTGTCTCTCTATCTCTGTCTCTTTGTCTCTCCCCTTCTCTCTCTCTGTCTCTCCCCTCTCTATCTCTGTCTCTATCTCTGTCTCTTTGTCTCTCCCCTTCTCTCTCTGTCTCTCCCCCCCCATCTCTCTGTCTCTCTGTCTCTCCCCCTCTCTGACTCTCTCAGTCTCTGTATCCCTCTCCTCCCCCTCCCCCTCCCTCTCTCGGCCAGCCAGGGAGATGTAGCAGCAGCCCCGGCCCCAGCCTGTAAGCCTGAAGGACCCAGGGGTCCAGGGTTTCTAGGAAGCACTGCCCCTTCCTGGTGGGAAAGGAGGGAAGCAGCCACGGCCGGGGGTCCCTGACGTGCCCGCTGGGCCCCGGGAGCGGAGACCGCCCTGCTGGTGGGAAGGCCCCCAGGCGCTGGTCTCCCGGCCGCAGCCCTGGAGCTGGCAGAGCTGAGGGTTCAGGCTGATGAGCATCGCAGACGCCTGGCCGCCGGCCTCCCTCCCTCCCAGGCAGCGTGTCCGCTGCACTGTCCTCCTCTGCCCGCCCGGGTGCAGGCCACACAGCCGTGCCAGGGCCACAGGGAGAAGTGCTGGGTCCCTGGGGAGCCGGTGAGAGGGGCCAGCACAGCAAAGGAGGGGTGCACCTCCAGTGCGGGGGGATGGGGCTCCCGTTCCATCCCGTCCCCGGGCCAGGGCCAGGCCTCACGCTCAGGACGCCTCTGTCTCTGCCGCCCCCCACCCCCCGGCGCCCCCGAAGGAGGCCCCGGAGGGAGCGGGAGGCCCACAGACAGCCTCAGAACGCACGCCCGTGCCCAGGCCGCGGGGAGGGGGCATCTGAGACAGAAGGCTCTGCTTTGCCCTGAGAACCGTCTGTGGAGCAGGGGGCACGGCTCCCATGCCCGCCGGGCGGATATAAATGGCGGCTCCAGGCGGGCAGCCCGCAGGCGCGGGGACACGATTGCAGGCCGACCGCCGCCTCGGCCGCCACCCTCCTCACACGGTCACAGGTGCCTCGTGGGCCCTGCAGGCTCCGAGCCGTCCAGCGGCGGCCGCGAGGACAGTGGGTCCCAGCCGGCCGGCCTGGCTCCGTGGTTGAGCCAGGAGGTCCTGGGTTCGATTCCAGGTCAGGGCATGTGCCTGGGTTGCAGGCTCCATCCCCAGTAGGGAATGTGCAGGAGGCAGCCGATCGGTGTGTCTCTCTCATTGATGTTTCTCTCTCCCTGCTCTTCTCTATCTAAAAATCAATAAAACATATTTAAGGGGGGAAAAAATCAACAAAAAACAGTGGGTCCAAAGCATCGGGGACTCTGCCTGCCCTGCCAATGGCTCTTGTTTTGGGAACAGAAACCTGCTCAGCAGCCCTTCCTGTGGAGGAACATTCTGGAAGGCACCAGCCTGAACATCGCTGCTGGCCACAGCTCCTGCTTGTCCTGGGGCAGATTTTGGCCAAAAGACTGCGGGAATGGAACCAGGAAAGAGCAGGTCAGTGTCTGGGCGCCCAGCAGGCCCCCGTGGGCCGCGTGTTCGCCTGATGGACGGGATCTGTCAGGCCGTGAGCGGCCGCTGGCCGGGCTGGGCGTGGGGGTGAGCGGGCCGTTGGCCGGGCTGGGCGTGGGGTGAGCGGCCACTGGCCGGGCTGGGTGTGGGGTGAGAGGCCACTGGCCGGGCTGGGCATCAGGGTGAACGGGAGAGCCAGCCGGGAGGGGTGGGCGCCCAGAAGCCCAGCAGGGGCCGTGTTTCGGGACCGTGTCCGGGATTTAACTCAGGGTGACGGGGCCGCCACGCAGGCCCGATGACGTGGAAAAGCATCGGCTCCTTACTCTTCGAGGGCGGGGCCACAGCACACGGCCACACGGGAGGCACGGGGAGGGGGGAGGGGGGAAGAGAGGGGGACACGGCCCAGACACCTGACTGTGGTTTCTGAGGACGGGGCGGGGGAGAGTGGCGTCAGTGACCTTGGCCTTGTCGACATGGGCTCTGACTCGGGTTGTGGGCTCCGGCCTGTGGTTGGCTGGAGGAGTGGCTGTGAGGGGGATAGGCGGGGCGGGGCGGGGCTCCGGCAGAGCTGTCAGAGGGAAGGGAAGGGGGGGAGGGGTCCTAATCGAGGGGACAGGAGAAGGTCCGATTGGGGGACGGGCACCCGGTGCCTTAGATGGATCTTGTGACGGAGACCCCACACCGGACCCGCATGTCCACTGCCACCCCAACCCCTTCTTGAGTGAAACTAAATGTAAGCGGCTGCTTCTGGGAATGAGCTCTGGTCTCGAAGGGACGATCTCTTCCCGGCCAGCGAGGTCCCCACGACGGGAATCGAGAGCCTGACCCGTGCCGAGGGGGCGGGTCTCTGGCCTGGAGCTGGTGCCCCGCAGAGTGGTCAGCACGGCCGCCACTCACCGTCCCCGGAGCCGCCCCCGCTGGGCGCTGGGCGCTGGGCGCTGGGCGCTGGGCGCTGGGCGCTGGGCTCCTGGCTGGTGCTCCCCACGCTGGGCCTTCCTTCTCACTCCTCTGCCTGCCTCCTCGACCCCTAACGCTCCTCTCCCATCGCTGTCCATCTCTGTCTGCTCCCCTGAGCCACCTCCCTCCCCCAGTGCACCCCCCGCCTGAGTCCCCTGGAGCCCCGCCCCCACCTGGCTCTGTCAGCCTCAGCTCCCTCTGCGTCTCCCTGGGGACCGCCACCGGCCCATCTTCTCCAAGGCCCCCTGCGGGCGACGTAACCGTGGCCACGGGCACTGTCAGGCCAGCACAGGCCGGGGGGGACGGGCCTGGCCGGCACCTGGGCCTCCGCTCGCTCCGGGAGGACCGCCTCCTGTCCGGTCCTGGCGGGGTCTGCCGGCCGCTGACCCAGGACCCGCTGGCCAGGCGGCGGGTGCTCCCTCAAGCCCTGCCTCCGGGCCCCTGGGTCAGCAGAGCAGGACGGGGCGGGGGGCCCAGAGCCCTGCGGGGTTGTGACCCTATCTCGCTTGCTGAGCAGCTTCCCCTCTGTCCGCCTGTCAATCACCTCCGCAATTTCCTCTCCCGTCGGACCCTGATCCCCACCAGATGCTCATCCCTCGGCCGCACCCACGGGGGAGGGGCACACGCACCGGAGAGGCCCGGCGAGCAGCGGCCACAGCTGGGCCGGCACATTGTCAGACCGTGAGTCAACCGGCCGCCAGCGGAGGCTGTTCAGTCCCCGTGGCCGGCGGCTGGCAGCCCTTCCCACCGGGCAGGGTTGGGGGCGGGGGGCAGTTTCTAGAAGGAAGGGGGGCCACGGGGTGAGGGAGCCCCCAGGCCTCTAGGCCCACCTCCACTGTCCCAAAAGCCACGGCACCACGTGGCACCCCCTCTCTGACCCAGCGGTGACCTCACACACCAAACCTCCCGCCTGAGTGGGGCCTGGGGAGCCTGAGCGGGGCCTGGGGGTCTGAGCGGGGCCTGTGGGACCTGAGGGGCCTGTGGGGCCTGAGCGGGGCCTGTGGGGCCTGAGCGGGGCCTGGGGGTCTGAGCGGGGCCTGGGGGTCTGAGCGGGGCCTGGGGGTCTGAGCGGGGCCTATGGGGGGCCTGAGCGGGGCCTCCGGGGCCTGAGCCGGCCTGTGGGGCCTGAGCCGGCCTGTGGGGCTGAGCCGGCCTGTGGGGAGGAGGGTGATGGAGACAAAGCAGAGAGAGCAGGAGAAGAAAGGCCGGTCCACGTGAGGAAGACGGACACCGGAGGGGATGGGTGGGTTTATTTGAGCCAAACGGACCACCGGGAAGCAGAACCACTGGGAAGCAGATGGAGAGGAAGCCCGGAGAGGAGCCGGCGGCTCAGCCCTCGCCTCGGTGCAGGGGGGGGAGGTGGAGTCCGAGCGATAGAGGAGGGGCGGGGCGGAGCCGAGCGGGGAGACCTGGGATTGGATGAAAAGGGAAATGATGGACAGGTGCTCTTTCATTGAGAGCACGTGGGGAGGCAGGTCGTTAACGTCAACAATGAACAGATAACGGTGACGCCGAGGGCACCGGGCACGTGGGCTCCACTCAGCCTGGAACAGAGGAAGCCAGCCCGGCCGTGGGGCTCAGGGGCTGAGTGTCCGCCTGCGAACCGGGAGGTCACAGTTCCATTCCCGGTAGGGGCACAGCAGCTGATCCATGATCCTCTCGTCATCGATGTTTCTGTCTCCCTCTCCCTCTCCCTTTCTCTTCCTCTCTGAAATCAATGGAAACATAAAAATAAGTAAATGAGCCCTGACCGTGTGGCTCAGTGGACAGAGCGTCGGCCTGCGGACAGAAGGGTCCCGGGTTCGATTCCGATTGGGGGCATGTACCTTGGTTGTGGGCACATCCCCAGTAGGGGGCGTGCAGGAGGCAGCTGGTCGATGTTTCTCATCGATGTTTCTGGCTCTCTATCCCTCTCCCTTCCTCTCTGTAAAACAATAAAATATATATATTTTAAAAAATGAGTAAGTAGATGAAGTGGGGGGAGCGCGGCTCCCACCGCACAGCCGGAGCCGGAGGAATGCTGACCCAGTGCTCTGGCTCCGCTACTTCACTCGGAAGGAATGCGAGCCGCAGAGCTCCCGCGGCCCAGCCCCGCCGCCGGGGTGACGATGGGCCGCCCGCCCGCCGGCCGAGCCCTGCCCAGGAGGCACCCCCAAAGCCAGCCGGGGCTCCCCCCAGGGCCTCCCGGCCACCGAGGGGCGTTCGCCGGCCGGGGGGTCTGCAGGCGTCACCGTCCACGCCACCCCCTCAGCGTCAGCACAATCTCCACCCCACGCGGCCCACACTCACACTCACACACTCACTCACATTCACACACACACACTCTCTCACATTCACACACACACACACACACACACTCACATTCACACACACTCACTCACGTTCACTCATACTCACACACTCACTCACGTTCACACACACACACACACTCTCTCACATTCACACACAATCGCTCACACACACTCACTCACGTCCACACACACACACACACTCACTCATATTCACACACACTCACGTTCACACACTCTCTCTCACACACACTCACACACACACTCACACACACACACTCACACACTCACACTCACACACACTCACACACACACACACTCTCACACACACTCACACTCACACACACACTAACACACTCACACTCTCACACACACACACTCACACACACACTAACACACACACACTCACACACACTCACACATTCACACACACTCACATTTACACACAATTGCTCACACACACTCACACTCACTCATACTCACACACTCACATTCACACACACACTGTTATTCACACGCACTCACAATCACACACTCACACACACACACACACACACACACACTCGGTTCAGAGTCAGGAGGGAAGATGGGCTACAGATGCTAAAAGTAATCCCTGGGGCTTTGCAAGGGGCACAATGAGAAGGGGGGGGGCCTCTCTGTCCTCCGTCTTCGTACCAATGGGTGCGTGTCCGAGCGCGGCCCGTCCCGCCCTGAGCCCGAAGCTCCAGAGGCTCCCGCTGGGCTTTGCGGCTCCGACAGCCATCGCAGCCAAACGCCCGGGAGCGGTCTAACCTGGTTAACGGGGCGCAGGTGAGGAGGCGGCTCAGACCGGCCCGGCTGGGAGCGAGCACGGAGCACGTGCGGGTGCGGGGGCGACAGCCGGTCAGGAGCCCGGCCGGCCCTGCCCACGCACGGCCGGCACCGGACAGGAGCAGCCGGCAAAGGGCGAGCCGACCCGCGCACAGCGCACTGAAGGCCCACAGCTCAAGGCGACAAGGACACCGCCGGCGCCGGAATCCGCGGGGGAGGCGAGAACCGACCGCGTCCATGGGACAGGGCCCTGGCGGCTCAATGGTCAGAGCTCGGCCCCACCCCGGAGGGTCTGGGTTCGATTCCCAGGCAAGGCATGTGCTTGGGTTGTAGGCACACCCCCACCCCCTGTTTCACACTCACACTCACACACACACACTCACTCACAATCACACACTCACACACACCATGGGTGCTTCCCTCCACACGTCATGGGTGCTTCCCATGATGTGTGGAGGAAGCACCCACCGATGCGTCTCTCCCACATGGCTGCCCCTCCCCCCCCCACCCCGCTCTCTCTCTACACGTCATGGGAACGTCCTGAGGACGGGCAAGACGAGCAGAGGGGGGAGGAGCTTCCCGTGGACAGGCCGCGTGTCAGACACGAACACGCATTTCCTCCCAGACGCTCTGCCAGGGCCACGGCCTGACACCCTCACTCCCCGTCCCACAGAGTCTGCCCCGGGGACGGGCCCCCCGGCAGCCCACACGACGCCAACGCCACCATTTCAGACGGCCCGGGGCCGGCCGCCGCGGACCCAGGTCAGCCCAGAGCCGCGGGACCCGCGGACACCGCGGCGGCGAAGGGGCGGTCCCTGAGCCGTGGCCTATGGCGCTCACCCGGAGACAGAACCGAAGGAAGAACCGGATCCTCCCGCCACCTCGCCCTCCGGAGGAGGTCCTGCGGGGAAGGAGGGGAGAGCTCTGGGTTTGTGAGACACGCCTGGAGGAGGGGGGACCGTCTAGCAGGGCCACGGAAAGTGGGTTCCGCCCGGCTGGCCGGCGTGGCTCCGTGGCTGAGTGTAGACCTACCAACCAGGAGGTCACGGTCCAATTCCCGGTCAGGGCACAGGCCCTGGTTGTGGTCCCCAGTGCGGGGCCTGCAAGAGGCAGCCGATCAAGGGCTCTCTCTCCCTCTCCCTTCCTCTCTGAAATCAATAAAAATATATCTTTTTCTAAAAAAAAATTGATTGAATTTAATAATACAATTTGAAAGTGTTACACATCACATACATGCGTGTACGTGCACGTCGAGGTGTGTGACCCACCGATACTGAGATACCACAGGCATGTCTGTGTGCGCATGTGTCCCAAATGCCCCCCGTCCACCTTCAGACACCAAGGGGAGCTGGCAACGAGAAGCTGCCACAGGGAGGGCCCCGCCGATGCCTGAAGCCAGGGCCGCCCACGACGTCCACAGACAGGCTGGCACACGGAGGCAGGAGGCAGAGGACCTGCCTTCTCCACATCCAAACCCACGTGGTCTTCAGCAATGGTGGCAAACATTGAAAGTTTAGCCCTGGCAGGCGTGGCTCAGTGGCTAGAGCGTCGGCCTGCGGACTGAAGGGCCCCAGAGCACCAGCCCGGGTTGCAGGCTGGATCCCCAGTCGGGGGTGTGCAGGAGGCAACCAGTCAATGATTCTCTCTCGTCATGGATGTTTCTATCTCTCTCCCTCTCCCTTCCTCTCTGAAATCAATCAAATATATTTTAAAAATAAATAAGTATATTTGCAGCCACGGGGAGTGCCTTCGGAAAACAGGCAGAGGGCGGTGGGTGGGAGCAGGGAGCCTCGGCTGGACACAGCCGCTCATGCAGGAAGTGACCTTGGCCACGCCCTTCCCTCTCAGTCCTCAGTTTCCCCGATGAGGGGCTGCCTGCGTGAGGGGACCTCAGGTCCCCGCGGCTCCGTGGGCGTCTCCGTGGGGCGGCGGGTGCGTGGTGGGGTGAGGGCAGCGGGGCCGGGGCCGCGGAGGGACAGGCAGAGGCAGGCGGAAGGCAGCGGGGCTGGGAGGGGGGCGGGACGCCCACTGAGGGCTTGGATCACAGCGAGGCCCGGCTCCGGCAGGCCCCGCACCAGCAGGGCCGAGTGAGAGGGAGGGGGCCTGGGCCAAAGCAGGACTGCCCCCTCGCCCCTCTCTTCTTCCCGCCCCTCATCCCCCTCTCTCCTCCCCGCCCCCGACCCCCCTCCTCCCCGCCCCCTCCCCCCCTCTCCTCCTCACCCCCCCTCCCCCTCTCTCCTTCCCGCCCCCCTCCCCCCTCTCTCCTCCCCGCCCCTCATCCCCCTCTCTCCTCCCCACCCCCCGGTCCCCCTCTCTCCTCCCCGCCCCCTCCCCCCTCTCCTCCCCACCCTCCCTCCCCCCCTCTCCTCCCCACCCTCCGGCCCCCCTCTCTGCTCCCTGCCCCCGGCCCCCCCACCCCGGCCTCCGCGAGAAGCCGCTCGGCCGGCAGCCCGGGCCCTCCCCCCGCGGCCACAGCTGGGCAGCAGCTGTTCTCTCCGAGCCCCTCCCCCCGCGGCCTCCGCTCCGATGCTTTCTGCTCCAGTTGGAACCTCGTTCCGGCGGTAACGATTGGTCCCCACCCGGGAGCCCCCAGAGGCTCGCTCAACATGGGGCGCTCTGCCGCGCGCGGCCGGGGCACACCGCCGGGTGCGTGGCGGGTGGGCAGCCGGCCAGCGCGTGTGCCCAGGGCAGCTGCTGGCAGCCCCCCCCCCCCCCCCCGGGCCGATAAGCCACAGGAACGGGCTCCCTCTGTCCGGGCGCTGGGGCGGGAGATGACCTCATGAGGCTGGAAGCAGCAGCCACGTCCCGGCTCCTGTCTCTGTCCTGTCCTGGCCGGCCCTCCCCCACGGGGCGCAGTGGTTAGCTCCCAGCTGGGGAGCCCCAGGGAGGTCCGGCCCCTCTCTGGTCCCTGCAAACCAGGAAAGAGCCGCGCCCGCGGCGCAGACTCGCCTGCACGGAGAGGGAGGGCTGCCCAGTGCTTAGTCCGTGGCTCGCATGGTGACCACACCAGCAGCTGGAACAGAGATTGTGGCCGGGCCGTGTGGCTCAGTGGATAGAGCGCCGGCCTGCAGACCGAAGGGACCCGGGTTGGATCCCAGTTAAAGGCATGTGCCCGGTGGCAGGCCCGCTGGTCGGGGCACGTGCAGGAGGCCGCCAGCCGATGTGCTTCTCTCACATGGATGTCTCTCTGTCTTCCCTCCCTTTCACTCCCCAACGGCCAATGGGACAGTCTCCCCGCTGAGGATGAGCAGAGAGAGGAGACAGAGGGATTGTGGGGGTTAGTCCCCACATCAGCTCCGGGATGGGGAGCTGCTGCCTGAGGGCGGGCCGCGGGGGCTCGGGCTGCGGGTCCCTGCCGACCCCCGGCAAGCCCTGCGGGTGCAGCCCTGGCCCCGAGTCTAGGAAGGCTGCCCCTGGGTGCCTTTCTCCTCCGAGAGATAACGCGTGGCTGCGCGGAGCCCTAGCGGGCCTGCCGTGGCCTGCGCCTGCCGGCGTGTCCCGGTTCGTTTGCAAAGGGGAGATGGGCCGGGCGAGGGGCCCCCCAGCTCACCCCCGGCCGCGGGCCCCTAACCAAGGTCACACCGGGGCAGCTGCCTCGGGAAGGTGGATCTCGTTAATTCCCCGGAAGACGGTTTACTTTCCACGTGGCGCCCGGGACAGCTGGGGCGGGGGGCGGGGAGGGGGGGCCGCCCGCCCCCGCGGGACCCGGCACCTCTGGCTGACTGTCCCCACACGGCCGTGTGACCGTCCAGAGGACAGGAGCTGTCCCGGGCACGGGGACCCCAGAGGACAGCAGGCCTGCGGAGGGCGGACACCCCCTCCCGTCTCCCGCCGGGCCCCGAGCCCCCGGCCCGTCCCGCCCCGGGCCAGGCCGCCCGGCCCGTGAGGCGGAGGCGGGGCCGCAGGCGTGCTGGGCCGCGGTGCTGGGACGGACACGCGTGTGCAGCCCGGCGTTGGGCGTGCCTGTGTCCCCGGGCCCCGTAGGCTCGGGTGGGGGCGGGCGGGCAGGGTCAGGCACAGTGTGAAGCGGGCATGGCCGGTGAGGTCATCGCCGGGGCGGCTGGATCCGGCACGGCGGCCGCTGCCCGGGGCAGCCCCGGCCTCCAGGGCGGCCTGGTCGCCGGTGGGCGGGCGGGCGGAAGTGTGGTCAGAAGCCACCGTGGACCCGCCGGCGTGGCTCCGTGGTTGAGCGTCAGCCTATGAACCAGGAGGTCTTCGTTCAGTTCCCAGTCAGGGCACAGGCCGGGGGTGGGGGCTCGATCCCCAGTGTGGGGGTGGGGGCTGTGCAGGAGGCAGCCGATCCATGACTCTCTCTTGTCATTGATGTTTCTCCCTCCCTCCCTCCCTTTCTGGAAGCAATAAAAACACATTAAAAAGAAAAAGGAGCCACACGGGACCAGACGGCTCTGTGGCCGGGCCAGCAGCCGGGCCAGCACCGGCACCCTCGCCCCGGGAGCCGGAGGAGGGCAGGGACCCATCCCCGGGCCATAGCCCTGCTCGGCCCGCACCCTCCTCTCACCCCACCCCCACCCCGCAGCCACAGCCCTGCTGCGCGCTCCCCCACGGCCCAGAGCCTCCTGGCGCTGACCTCAGACGCGGCCCGGCTCCAGCACGCGGGTGTGAGCAGCCTGTGTCCCGACCGCACCCAGGACGCCCGCCACGTCCCCAGTCCGCCCCGCGGCGGCCCCGGCCAGGCGGGGAGACGGAGAGATGGAGCCAAGTCCAGGGCTGCAGCCGGCCCGGCCCACACCGGCCATAGCACCCGGCCCCGCTGCTGGGGCGTGGGTGAGGGGAGGCTGACGGACAAACGGACGGACGGACGGACGGACAGCCAGGGGGCTCGGCGAGGAGGAGGCTGCGGGAGGGCTGGCTGGGGCTCCGGGCGTTTAAAAACGTGTCTTTATCGATTCAGAGAGGAAGGGAGAGAGACATCTGTGATGAGAGAATCGCTGACCGGCTGCCTCCTGCACGCCCCGCACGAGATCCAGCCCGCACCCGGGCCTGGGCCCTGACCAGGATTGAACCCTGACCTCCTGGTCCGTAGGTTGACACCCAACCACGGAGCCAGGCCGGCTGAGCAGAGGTTTTCAGTGTAAAATACCGCATGCACACGCGCACACACACACACACACACACACACCCCGCACACCAGCCTCGTCCGGCGGGGTGTTCGGTGATGCCCCTGCCGGATGCCCGCCGGTTTGGTGGCCCCGGGGCACGGGAAGCGTGTGGAGGCCCCGCCCTGAAGGCCAGCCGCCCTCACCCCACAGGTGCGCACACCCGCTCGGGCCCGGGGTGACTCACCCCGGGAAGGGCTTTCTCCAGAAACGGCCTGGGGAGGATTAGAGGGCGAGCGTGTTTGGAGGATGGAGAGGGGGGAGCGGGGAGGGAGCCCCCCCCCGTTAGAGTGTCCCCCACGCCCGGGTCCCCCGGAAGCAGAAGGCCGGACTTGGACAGGCCCACGTTCCCCATGGACTGTGGCTCGGAATGGGGGCGGGGCCAGGACCATCGCAGCCGGTGGGGGAACTCGCTCCCTCCACGCGTGGACTGTGACCGGCGTGAGGACCCGGCGCTGCTGCCTGTGGAGGAACCGCACTGTGCTCAGCGGGAGGAGCGGCTCAGAGGCCACGTGGCGTGTCCCTCCGCGTGTACGAAGCAGACAAGTGGCAGGCAGTTAGCGGGTGCGGGGGAAGGAGGAGTGGGGGTGAAGGGAGGAGGCGGAGCCAGGCTGATGGTGTGGTTTCGGGGGGGGGGGGGCAATGTTTCGGAACTGGTCCAGGTCCTGTCCACACGACAGACACTGAACGGACCAAAGGCCACGGGCCTGTCCACTGTGAGGGGTCACTCACGCATGAGGGTGCAGCGTTTCCCTCAGGGGGCGCGTGGGCACTCGGGGACCGGGAAGGAATCCCCCCAAAGGGGCCGGAGCCGGCCAGTCCTGATGGGGAGGCGTCCACATGGCGCGAGACGCGGGCAGGGGCTGAGCGCTCTGGGGGGGACGCGAAGGGGGTGCAGGGCTGTAAGGGGGCCCCGACACTGCCCTAGGTCCTCAAAATAATGGTGACAGTAACCCCAACAAACAATAACCCCAACTGCCCGACAGGCGGCGCCGCACACACCCCCCCCCCCAACACCTCCTCCCGCAGCCGAGCCCGCCCCTGCCCGCGTGGTGGTGAGAACAGCAGCCCCCAGACCACGGCCCACTCCCGGAGCCGGGGCTGCGCGGCCGGACACGCCTAGGGGACTTCGCACACGTGACGGACCTGAGGGTCCTCAGATGGGTGGGACCCTGCACCATGGGTGGGCCTGGTGCCACCCAGGGGCCCCAGGAGGGGGCAGGAGCAGAGGCAGGAGGCGGGGCAGAGATGATGTGAGGCCGGAGCAGAGGTCAGAGGTCGGAGGAGATGCCGCTGCCCAGAGCTGGAGGGAGGGGCCGGGCAGGAGTGAGGCTCTGGTCCTGGGGAGAGGGAGGCGATGCCTCCGGGGGACCAGCCTTCGGGACCAGCCTCCAGGACCAGCCTCCGGGGACCAGCCTCCGGGGACCAGCCTCCGGGGGACCAGCCTCCGGGACCAGCCTCCAGGGGACCAGCCTCCGGGGGGACAGACCAGCCTCTGGGAGACCAGCGGGCTGGCACAGGCCTCACTCTGTCTGTGGGATGACTATGGACCGTCGTTTCAGGGTCATTGCCAACACCTCCTGTGAGGTTCTCGATCCGTCCACAGAGGGTGGTGCCGGCTCTGCCATAAGTCCAATAGCTCCTGCCCTCCGTGTGAGATGTCTCCGAGAGGCCACTGCCCGAAACAGCGCCCTCGCCTGCCTTGTGGCACTCCCGCGTCCCCTCCCCTGCCCCGGGGCACTACCACAGCCCCTCCCCACCCCGGGGCACTCCCGTGGCCCCTCCCCGTGGCACTCCCGTGGCCGTCCTTGTCCTCGTGAACGGGGACGAACAGGCCTCCCCCTGCCTGCGGGCAGACCCCGAGGGCAGGGACCGTTTGGTCTCAGTGCCAGCCCGTCCTCCATCGGGGCGGGCGCACAGTAGGGACCCAGAACGCAGAGAGACGGGTCTCTTCCGCTGGCTGCTCCCCGACACGGAGCACCAGCCACACTGCACCCCAGAGCGCTGCCTCTGTGTCTGCCCGCGTCTCCCGCCGGGCTCCGTCTGTGTCACGGCCGTGATGGCGGCGCACACGCGGCAGTTCCCGCCGGCCGGGGCGTGCGGCACGGGCACCGAGTGGCCCAGACAGGCGGCTGGCCTGGCCGGCGTCTGGTCTGCGCTGTGGGGACGGGCGCAGGCCCGGCGGGCGGGCGGGTTTTGGGGGGAGAGGCCAGGCTTCCACGGATGAAACACCGGAGCCAGAGGCCGGTGCCGGCCCAGCCGGCAAGCGCTCGGGGCCGCGCTGGTCGGTGAGCGGGCTTTCTGGCGGCCTCGGCGGGCTCGGGCGGCCTGCGTGCTGGCAGTGCCGGCCTCGCCCCCGACACCCGGCCCCGCCCCCATCGCCTGGTCGGGGGGGTGGCGGGGGGGGGGGCGGCTCCCTGTTGCCCTGGTTACACACAAACGTTTGGTCCCTGGCTCTCACTGGCTCTGTGTAACACCAGCCGGCTCTGCCAAGAGGGGGCCAGCGCCAGCACCCCGGGCCTGGGGTCCGCTGCTCTCCCCCCCCCGAACCCTGGCCCTGCTGCCACGGCCAGGGAATGCTGGGAGGAGACCCTGGACCCCAACTCAGCCCGGACCCCGACTCAGCCCGCTCCCGCCTCGTCAGGCTGGTGCCTCCCAGCCAAACACGGAGTGGAAACATCCGAGGCCTGGCTGCGCATCCCGGCCGAGCAGGCGCTGTCCTCCTGGCTCCCTGCTCCTGGGGGCGGCTCGGCAGCTTTCTCTAACCCTCACCGGAGGACAGGCGTTGGTTTTAGAAAGAGGGAGAGGGGGAGGGAGGGGGGGGGGGAGGGAGAGAGAAACCTCGCTGCGAGAGAGAACATCGATCGGTTGCCTTCTGTACGCGCCCTGAGCGGACTCGAACCCTCAACCTCTAGGTGGGTCTGCAGGACAAGGCTCCCACCCTCAGCCCCAGCCCGGGGCTCTGGCAGCTTTGGGAAGAGAAGCGCGGTCTCGGGGGAGAGGCCCAGCTTGCCTTCTCTGCTGCACGTCTGAACCCAGGCCGGCTCCCCGGAGGAGGCGGTGGAGGGGAGGGTACATGGGAGCGGCCTCGGGGAGGGCGGTGGCTCCTGACCTAGATTTACCCGTGACCTGACCATCGGGGCCACATGCCTGTCCCGTCAGGAGTGCCATGGAGACTGCGGGGAGCCTGAGCCATAGGGACCCCCCACACTGTGCGCCCCAACCCCCTCCTCCCCGCCCCCCTCCCCACCTTCCCAGAGCCTCCGCCTCCCTCCCGGAGGCCCGGCCTCAGAGACCTGCCACCCAGACCCGCGAGGCCGCCCTCAGCGGGAGCTCAGGTTTGTGTTGTGGTTGCTTAGTGCCAGGAGCCTTACCTCATCGGCACAGACAGGAGGCACAGCTCCCCTTCTGGGGAAGCCAAGTAAGATGGGAGGGGCCGAGGGCAAGAAGTGGGGCGCCAGGAGGCACCCCCAAATGAAGGGAGAAAACAGAGCCTCGGAGGCAGGAGGGACCCTTACCCCCACCCCCCTACGCCACGGCCGAGATCCTGAGGGTGAGAGCATGGCCGGGCTGGCAGACCTGGCTGAGAACCCAGCGGCCCTCCCGGCTGTGCCCCGCGCAGCCAGCAGCATCTCTGAGCCTCAGTTTGCTGTTCTGGGAAATGGGCTTATAACAGCACCTTCGCCAGAGGCCTGGGCTGGACCTGCCTCAGGGACATCGAGAGGGCAGCCACCGCCCAGTGCACCCAGGGGACAGGATGGCTGCTGGCACAGTCCCTGCCCACTGAGCTGCCCTGCCCCCTGCTGCAGGCCCCGGGCACAGCCGGAGGGGGCACCCAGAGCTCCTGCGCCCTGGGTCTGGAGAGAGGCCTGCCTGGGGCTCAGGGAGCCAGACCGGGTGTCCCACACGGGGAGGGGGTAGCCCCTGCCTGGTGGGGTCACTGCTGTGTCTCCTGCTGGGACCGTGGCTCCCAGCACCCACCACACCACGTGATTGACAGCTGACCCCGTTCAAAGGAAATGTCCAGAGAGGCAAGTCCGAGGCCACAGAGCAGATGAGGCAGGTGGGGGCGGGGCTCCGAGGGGCGGGGGGCGTGGCCTCAGGGAGTGAAGAGATGCCCTAAATTCGTGGTCTGCAAACTGCAGCTCCCGAGCCACATGCAGCTCTTTGGCTCCTTGAGTGTGGCTCTTCCACAAAATACCACGGCCTGGGCCAGTCTATTCTGAAGAAATGGCATTGGAAGAAGTTTAAGTTTAAAAAATGTGGCTCTCCAAAGAGATGTCAATCGTTGTGCTGTTGGTATCGGGCTCTGTGGACTGATGAGTTTGCCGACCACAGGCCCAGATGGAGCGCAGCCCTGGCGCCCACACCTGAGTCCTGGCCCTCTGACCTCTTCGCTGCCTGGGCTGCAGGTGCGTGAGGTCCGCTCTATCCCCGGCCAGAGCCGCTGGGAGAACCCAGGCTGGGGAGGGCGGGGCGGGAGCACGCGGGAGCTGGGAGGTGGCGGGAGCAGGGCGCCCGCCTGCGTGCGGGGGCATGTGATCGGCCGCCTCTGTGGGACAAGGTGTGGGGGTTCCTCCTGACGTAGGACGGCACTGCCTCAGGGACCGGGTCCGCACTCCGGTCTCCACCTGAGGAAACAAGCGCCCACTCAGACACGGACGCCGTCCCGGGCTGTGGCCGCGCTGTTGGCGACGCCGAGACGTGGAGGTGATCGTGAAACGCGGCCCAGATACACAGGAGCGTGGCTCGGCCGGAAGCAGGCAGGAAGTCCTGCCCGGAGGGCACTCTGCTCTGTGGAACAGGCTGTGTGGGCTCTAAGGAGATCGGCTTCGGAGGTGCTGGGCCAGAGGCAGGGTGCCAGTGGGAGAGCACGGCCCGCACCCAGCCAGGCGCCCCGCAGCTGCGAGTCGGAACACAGGAGGCTGGGCTCGGGGTTCCACCCGGCCTGATGCACGTTGCCTCTCATCAGTGTCCCCCCAGATGCATGACCTCCAGAGCCTCAGCCTGAGATGGACACCCCCCAGAGCCTCAGCCTGAGATGGACACCCCCGCAGAGCCTCAGGCTGAGAGCTCACAGGAAGCAGGGTCGGGCCGATGGAATGAGCTCAGAATCGCGAGGAGGTGTCCTGAGCCAGTGACTTTACAGGAAGAGACCGGGGGAGCGGCCGGGCCCGGGGGCAGAGGCGGCAGTGGCAGCCCTGCGCCCGGAGCCCTGGGAGCTGGCAAGGGGTCAGCTGGGGGAGGGCCCTGAGCGGGGATGGGCCGGGGGAAGGGACATCCGGGGCTGCACTCGGCTTGTGCCGGGGGAGAAGGGGTGGGGATCCTGGGGCCCTGCGGGGGGAGCGCCTCCACACGCCCTCATCAGGCCCTAATGTCACAGCCCGGGCGCCGGAGCAGAAGGTTCCGGAGGCTGCTCTGCTGGGTGGGAAGGTGCACCACTGGGTGTGGTGTGTGCACATGTGTACTGTGTCCATATGTGTACATGTGTATGTGTGTGCATGTGTGTGCGTAAGTGGGCGTGCATATGTGTGGTGTGTCCCTGTGTGTATCTATGTGTGTACATGTGTGCATGCCTGTGTGCACGTGTGTGCTGCACTGGCTCACAGCCAGGCACAGGCCCCGGTGGGACGGCGCTCTCAGGAGACGGCAGTGTCTGCACAGAGCGCTCCGGGCCGGGCCCCGGGCTGTGGGGCCGGGGCTGTCACTCAGGCCCCGGGCCCGGGTTTCCCAGCCCAGGCCCTGCTGCCTCGAAGAGCCACAAACATTGCCCAGCGGGCAGCCCCCATGAGGGAGCCCGCGTCCCCTGAGCTCGGACACGCCGGCTTCAGCACCAGAGGCTCCTCCGAGCTCCAGGCAGTCCCGGCGCAGCCGCCCCCGCCCCCGCCCCAGCGGCCTTTCCCAGGGAGCCGGCAGGCAGGCCTGGCCTGTGAGTGACCCGTCCTTCCGCCCGCCCAGCCCCGTTTGCAACAACACGGGGAGATCCCGAGCTGCGGACAGCTGGGCCCCTCTCTGCTTGGCTCCCAATGAGTCAGCCCCGGGCCTCCCACAGCCCAGCCTGGGCTGGTGCCACGTCCCCACCGCCACCTCCCAGCAGCCCCACGCTCCTGCGGCCCCGGCCCTGAGCCACTTCCCTGTCCCTGGACTGAGCAACCTCCTCATCCCCAGCCTGAGCTGTCTCCCTGTCCCCACCCTGAGCCGCCTCCTCATCCCTGTCCCTGAGCCGCCTCCTCATCCCTGTCCCTGAGCCGCCTCCCGCCTGGCCCAGCACGTGCAGGAGCGGCAGAGCCTGCGGGTCGTGGGGCCTGAGAGGCAGGAGAGAGCCCGGCTGGGTCCAGGCCACAGCCCTGCCCGCTGACCACACTCCTCGTCCATCCTCTCAGGGCCTGGGGCCCAGTCGGTGCCCAGGGCTCTTCCTGGGAGAAACCCTCGGGCACCCCCACCTGCCCCAGGAGAACCGAAGGTGGGCCTCAGGCCGGCGGCCGCTCCCTGTGTCCCCGCCTCCCCAGACCCTCCCGCTCAGCTGCCACCGGCAGTGCAGAGCGGCCAGAAGCTGCCGAGCCACTGCCCGCAGCCGGGGACCCGGACCCTCCCGGGCAGGTCCCTCTGAGGCAGCGCGGACCGCGGCTGAGGAGACAAAGGCCGCCAGGGCACACGGCCACGCGCCCCTCCCGCCTCGCGGCCCGCGGCCTCGCACGCTGTCGCTGGTGCTGATTTCGCAGGATCTTGTTTCCTCTCTGACGACGGGGCTGGCCAGTCGTTCAGACCGATGGGAGCCGACGGGAATGTCCGAGGCCCGCGGTGGCCTGTGGCTGTGGCCGCCACGGTTCTGACGAGGACACACCGTCTTGGTAGATGCTCTAGCCCCGTGGTCGGCAAACCGCAGCTCACAAGCCACAGGCGGCTCTTTGGCCTCTTGACTGTGGCTCTTCCACAAAGCACCACAGCCTGGGCGAGTCTATGTTGAAGAAGTGGCCTTAGAAGAAGTTTAAGTTAAAAAAATTCGGCTCTCCACAGAAATTCCAATCGTTGTGCTGCTGATATTTATCTCTGTGGACGAATGAGTTTGCCGACCACTGCTCTAGACCTCCATGCTCAGAGCTCTTTCTGCTGCCATGGAGCACTGGCTGTCCCCGCCAACTCACTAACTCCTGCTCACGTGTCCACACCTGACTCAGAGGCCCCTTCCTCCAGGAAGCCCTCCCTGATCCCCAGGATGGTCGAAGGTGGGCCTCCCGCTCCGTCACCTCCTCCCACCTCCTCCCACCCACCCTCTCCACACCTCTCTCTCAGGTAATTACACTCAGGCCGCAGCCGCTCGGTGTAACCTCTGCCTCTGCTTCTCTGGGGGGGGATCAGGCTGGGTGAGCTCATTCTTTCTCACCACTGTCCTGAGCAGGAGCCACAGCTACTTAATAAGTGAAGGGAGGACTGAATGAATGAATGAATGGAAGGAAGACATGAATGAATGAATGAATGAATGAAGGGGGAGGGGAGGTGCCCCGCCGCTGGCTCCCCGGGCCGCGGCAGCAGCCCGGCTCCCGCCCTCTGGACTCTCGGGAATGCCCTGCGCAGCGGCATTCCGCCCGGAGCCCGGCGGGCCGTCTTCTCTGGGAGACTGCGCACAGCTGGCCTCGCTTTCATCCCCGCCGTCCGCCGGCGGCACGCAAACCGGCCAGGCCGCCCTAATCCCGGCCCGAATCCGCTGCAGATGCCGCAGCCCGGCGGGCGTGAGAGGCCGGAACGCGTGGCCGTGCTCCAGGCTCCGCTCACGTCCTGGGAGCAGCTCCGGGCTGCGGGCTCCGGGCTCCGGGCTGCGGGCTGCGGGCTGCGGGCTGCGGGCTGCGGGCTGCGGGCTGGGGGCTGCGGGCTGCGGGCTGCGGGCTGCGGGCTGCGGGCTGCGGGCTGCGGGCTGCGGGCTCCGGGCTGGGGGCTCCGGGCTGGGGGCTCCGGGCTGGGGGCTCCGGGCTGCGGGCTGCGGGCTGCGGGCTGGGGGCTCCGGACTGCGGGCTGTGGGCTGGGGGCTCCGGACTGCGGGCTGTGGGCTGCGGGCTGCGGACTGGGGGCTCCGGACTGCGGGCTGCGGGCTGGGGGCTCCGGGCTCCGGACTGCAGGCTGCGGGCTGGGGGCTCCGGGCTCCCGGCTGCGGGCTGCGGGCTCCGGGCTGCGAGCTGCGGGCTGCGGGCTGCGGGCTGCGGGCTCCCTGGCGGCACGGGCCTGCCGGAGGTGGGCAGAGCAGCCGTTCCTAGGCCAGTGGGGCGGCTGGCGGCGGTGGGGGCGTGCGTTCCCCTCCAGGCTGGCGGCCTCACGAGCCAGGGCCCTCAGGGCATCTCAGCCGTGGCCGGCCTCCGAGGGCACCAGGCCCCGCCTTCTCCGGCACCTTCTGAGACACCCATTCCCCGACTCCAGGGTGCCCTCCCGCCCCATCCTTCGGCAAACACTGGCCGGCACTTACCGAGAGCTCGGGGGTGGGGAGGGGTGGGGGGGGTCACAGAGCCTGAAGCCGAGGCCCCGAAAGGGAGTCAGGTGGGAGCCTCAGGCGCTGGAGGGGGGCTCGAGTCCTGGCTCCCCTCCCTGCCCCTCCGTGACCCCGCAGGCGCTGTATCAGGGCGCCCCGGTCGCCCCTCTGTCAATAGGCAGAGCAGGCTCTGTCCGTGGAGTTAGCACTCACTGTGCCGGCGCGCAGTAGGTCCTCCATGTTTGCTGTGTTTCGCCGTGTGCCTGCTGTATGCCAGGCCTGGCGCCATGGTGCCCGTGCCGACTGGGCCGGGCCTCCTTTCCGGCCACAGAGGATCTGGTTTGGGCCCCGAGGCTAAGGAATTCTTAGTTCACTGGGAAACAGCGCCTGCCCCGCTGACCAGCGTGCAGATGAGTGGAGGCTGGGCAGGCATGGGTAGGTTTGAGCAGGTGTGGGCGGGCGTGGGCGGGCGTGAGCGGGCGTGGGAGGGTATGGGCGGGCGTGAGCAGGTGTGGGCGGTTGTGGGCAGCGTGAGCAGGTGTAGGCGGGCGTGGGCGGACGTGAGCGGGTGTGAGCGGGCGTGGGCGGGCGTGAGCAGGTGTGGGCGAGTGTGGGCGGGCGTGGGTGGGCGTGAGTGCAATGCCACTCCCGGCAGGAGACGGAGCTCGCTCACCCACAGGTCCCCTGAGAGTGCCCTGGGCGCTGGGCCGTCCTCCGGGTCCCCTTGGCCGCCGGCTGAGATGTCAGGCCAAGGAGTCGGCAGGCGGCCATGATGCTCCCAAATGCTGGCCGTTAGACCCAAAAGCCACTCAACATGGATGAGGTCACGGACCGCCTCATCCCCCGGGAAGGGCTCCCGGCAAAGACGCGGAGGCCCGCTGACCCCAAGGATACGGCTCCCTGGCCGAGGGCCGCTGCTGCAGGGACATTTCCCAGACTCCCTTGCAGCGGGTGGAGCCACGTGACCACGTCTCAGCTGGGGCAGAGGGGACTGGCGGGCAGGGCTGCAGCGCTCGCTCTCTGCGCGGGACTCGGGGACCTGGGGCTCCCGGGATGAGCCCGGAGACCGGCCTGGGCAGGCACCAGACAGTCACTGTGCTCGGCGGCGTGAGCCACAGGCGGCGGGGAAGATCCGACCGGCACAGACGTGACCGAACCAGGAGGTCCTGGCACGGAGGCCCCTCCTCGCCCAGGCCCACGGCGGTGCGGGCGTGGGGGCGGGCGCGGGCCCCGGCCTGCCTGGCGGGCTGCCCCGCGGGCCTGCGCAGTCCTGTGGCGCGTGCCGGCCCCTGGCACCCCTGCCCGGGCACAGCCCCTTCCCACTCCGTCTGTCCGGGTCGCACATGATCGGATGGAGGAGGGGGAGGAGGGAGGAGGGAGGGGGAGAGGGGGAGGGGAGGGTGCGGAGGAGGCATGGGGTGGAGGCAGAGCCCCCCCTGAGGGGACCCCCAGGAGCTGCCGGAGCCCTGCAGCCAGGTGGCAGCTCCGTCCACCTGCCACGCCTCCTCATCAACCGCCCTCCAGCGGCCTCAGGCCACCACAGGGGCCACGTGTGCGGGGGGGGGGGGGGGGGAGAAGGGCAGAGCGGGAGCGGGGGCAGGAGAGGGGGAGGGAGCGGGGAAGGAGGACAGAGCGGGGAGGGGGGAGAGGAGAGGGCAGGAGGGGGGGAGGGAGCGGGGAAGGAGGGCAGAGCGGGGAGGGGGGCCGGGGGCAGGAGGGGGGACCACGGTGAGAACGTGTGTCTCATTCCCAGAGCGGGAAAGCAGCCGCACTCGGATCTGATTTCGTCAGCGCCCGGATCCCGGCCTCAGGGCACAGGCGGTCTGCCCAGGGCAGCGGACACTCCCTCCGGCCCCCAGGCCGGGCTCTGGGCGCCCACGGCTGAGTCAGGGCTGCGGGGCGGGGGGGGCCTGGCCTCCTGGCCGCAGCCGGCCCTGGACTTGCTGAGCACAGCCCGGCTCTCGGGCCGACTCCGGGAAGTGGCGGGCGGCGGTGGGCCGGGGCTCTGGCCCCCGGTGCCCACAGGCCCTGCTGCTGGCGCCCACTCCTTCCCGGCGGCCGGCACGCCAGGCGGGGCCCAGCGGCAGCCGGTGGAGACCGAGCCGTTGCTGAGGGTCCGCTTCGTAGGCGGGGAAACTGAGGCTCCGGGCGGGGCTAAGACATGGCCACGCTGGGACCTTGAGCCCGTCTGTCGCCCCCAAAGCCTGTGTCCGACCCCACACGTCTCGTCTGCACTCGTCCTGCCGCCCCAGCCGCTCTGGGCGCACGCTCCCACAGATGGGTAAACTGAGGCCCGGAGGGGAAGTCACCAGGAGAACCCAGGGAGCCCGCCCTCAGGATGTGGGTGGAGGGCAGCTGACCCGCTGCCTTCCAGAACACAGGCGCCTGCACACCCACACATGCCCGGGGGCAGGGCTCCCCCGGTGGGCAGACGGTGCGGCCAGAGCTGGGCCTGGTGCAGCAGGGACACTGAGGACTGCCTGCCGGCTCAGCCCCAGCCCCAGCCCCACTAGCGGGGGCTCTCAGAGCAGCCGGCCTGGGCCCGCCCCCCCCCTCCGCCCCCCGCCAAAGGCCCGCCTTCCCGGGAGGCTGCCCGGGGGAGGAGGGAGAAGGTCACTTCCCGGCCGGCCGGGGAGAGGCCGCGGCTCCACGTGGCGGACCCGGGAGCCCGCATCCATGTGGCCCCGGGCCTGCGGGAGCCGTGTCCCCCTCTGTCCGTGGGGCCCTGGTCCTGGGAGAGCTCCCGGGACCCGCAGCTGAGGTGGGGCTGGGCGGCCCCAGGGAGGGGGCGGAGGGAGACCCACGGGCGCCCCAGCCACAGAGCCGAGGCCCAGCCACTGCTGCCCTTGGAGGTTCTTGCTGGTGTTTGAGGGCAGAGCTGTGGGCTCAGGCCCCTCTGCAGGTCACGGCGGCCACGCCCCTCCGGGCCCAGCGGCCATCTGCGAGGGGGGTGATGCCCAGCCCCAGGGCGGTGTGGGGGCACAGGAAACGGGGGGGAGGGGCAGGGAGTGGGGGAGGGGCGAGGGGGAGAGGAGGGAGGGGGAGGGGGAAAGGGGAGAGGGGGGAGGGGAGTGGGGAAAAGGGGAGCAGAGGGGGAAGGGGAGGGGTGGGCAGTTGAAAAGGGGGAGGGGGAGGGGGAAAGGGGGAGTGGGAAAGGGGGAGGGTGAAGGGGGCGGGGAGTGAGGAAGGGGGAGAGGGGGGAGGGGAGTGGGAAAAGGGGGGGCAGAGGGGGAAGGGGAGGGGTCGGGAGTGGGGAGGGGGCAGGGACACGCCAGGCCTGGGCAGAGATGCGCCAGCTGGGTCTCAGTGCCCCTCCGCTCCGTGCCAGGCCGCAGCCTCAGCCAAGGAGGGAGGACTGGGCACGGGTCCCGTGGAAAGAAGTGGCCGCACATTTTCCGAGATGTTTTCAACATTGTTCTGGCAGCTCCCAGCTCCTCCGCGGCCAGCCATCCGACAGAAACAGGCCCCGCCTGCCCCGGCCCGCGCCCTCGCAGCCCGGGCTCCCGGCTCAGCTCTCCCGGCCCAGCCAGGCCCCTCTGCCGGCATGCCCACAGCGGGCACGGGGGGGGGGTCATGCCAACGGTGGGCACGGGGGGGGGCGGGGGCAGCCAGCGGGGGGCACGGGGGCAGGGGCAGCCCACGGCGGGGACGGGGGCGGGGGCAGCCAGCGGGGGGCACGGGGGCGGGGGCAGCCTGCCCTCTCCGACGGCCTCCTCTCTGGGCCAAACCCGCTCTGGCGGGCTGGTGTGCTAACCCCGGGGACGCCGGGCAGAGGCCCGGGCGGCTGTGCGGGCCCCCGCGGTTCACGGAGACGCCGGCCCAGAGCGGCGAGAGCGTGCCCGGGCCTCGGGCCGCTGCCCCGCACGGTGGGTCTCGGTGCCGGCCCCGGGCTCCTCGGCTCCCCGTGCTCACCGGGAAGCAGCCGTTCCGAACACCGGCTCCGGCACCGGGACCGCCAGCCCAGCGCCGGGTCGGGGAGGGCAGCGCCCAGCGAGGGCGGCAGGACCAGAGGCCCCCCCCCCCCCAGCTCAGCCTGCCCGGGCCAGCACCCCGACACCTCACCATCCCGGCCCGGAGCCTCACAGAGGGTCTCGGGGAGCCCGGGGTGGCCCTGAGCCCCGCACCCCGGGGAGAGGCAGGGGGACACGGGGGCCGAGGGTGGCTCAGCCCCAGACTAGCAGGGCAAGGCCCGGACGGAGGCCGAGGGCGTTAGCTGTTCGCACCCGGCACGCCGGCCCCGTCCGGGCCAGAGCCGCCCCACACCGGGCCCCCATCGCCTGCGTGCGGCCCGGCCCGGCCGGACACAGCAGCTCCCAGGGGCCCCCCCCGCCAGGCGTCCCGGCCCTCAGCGTGACTGACGGCGAGGAGGAGGGGCCCGGCGGACCAAGCCCTCCCCGGGAGCCAGCTGCCTGGGGCCGGGGCACACACCGCCCGCGCTCCGTGTAAAGCCCTTCACTCGTGTTCAGTAAGAAGCCCTGAGTAGCCACGCATGAGGCGGTTGCTATGGCGATGTTTGGAGCGATGTGTGGAACCTTCTGGAACGTGGGGCAGGCCGGGAGCACGCCCATGGCCGGACTCCAGATGGCCCGGGAGGCCCGGCCGCGGCCGCCAGCTTCCCGTTTCATCAGCCGCGCGGCTGCCAGGGCTCCTGCCCGTTGTTCTGAGCTTGTTTCCTCTCCGCCAGCTCGGCGCTGCCCACACTGCGGCCTCCGCCCGGCCTCCCCTCCGGCCTCCGCTCCCGCCTCCCCTCCGGCCTCCACTCCCGCCTCCGCTCTGGCCTTCACTCCCGCCTCCCCTCCGGCCTCCCCTTCAGCCTCCCCTCCAGCCTGCACTCCGGCCTCCTTCTCCGGCCTCCACTCCGGCCTCCGGTCCTGCCTCCCCTCCGGCCTCAGCTCCAGCCTCCGCTCCCGCCTCCCCTCCGGCCTCCACTCCGGCCTCCCCTCCGGCTTCCACTCCGGCCTCCGCTCCCGCCTCCCCTCTGGCCTCCACTCCGGCCTCCGCTACGGCCTCCTTTCTGGCCTCCACTCCCGCCTCCCGCTCTAACCTCCCTCCCCAGCCTCCCTCTCTGGTCTCTGTTCCAGCCTCCTCTTAGGCCTCCCTCTCTGGCCTCCACTCCAGCCTCTGCTCCCACCTCCCACTCCAGCCTCCCACTCCGGCCTCCGCCCCGGCCTCCAGCTGCTCGGAGGAAAGTGCCGCGGGCGCCCAGGAGGGTCCGGCTGCTCCAAGGAGGCGGCGGCCTTCGCCCTCCATGAGGAGAAACCCACCCGCCGCGCACCAGCCTCGAGGGCAGGCCCTGCCCCGTCCACTCCCCACATCGAGGCGCAGCCATGCCCCCGCCGCCGCGGGCCTGGGCACCACCACGTGCCCGCCCCCGCCCGCCTCCACGTGGCCGGCACAGCTGGCACTGCCGGAGATCCTCGGGTGCCGAGCCCGGGCCGCCCTGCCCCTGGCTCCGGGGAGAGCACGGAGGTCAGACGGCCGTCCACGTGCCGAGGAGCAGGGTCTGCAGGAGAAGCGAACCCCGGAGCTTCCTGGAGGGGGGGATGGGGGCGGAGCTCCCCCCACAGGCCCCGGGGCCGGGCTGCTAAGGCCCTGTGGTTCTGTGCTCCCTGCACCCGGCCCAGGGGCCACGTCCAGGCTGGAGACCCGCTCCCTGCCTCCGGCCGGCCTGCCCACTGGGCCCAGCCACAGCCACAGCCACAGCCTGCACCCCCGGCCACCGCACAGACCTCCCCACAGCTCTGTCCCTGCCTCAGCCACGACCCGAGCCCCTGGGCGCCTGCCCGCTGGCCCACCGGCCTCCCGGAGCCAGGAGGCTCAGGGCTCCGGGAGGGTCTGCCAACCCATCGCAGCCTGTCCCTGCGGGGAACGGCCGGGGCCACAGGCGGTCAGCCCCAGGACTCCGAGCACCGGGGGTCAGGAGCACCCAGGCCTGCCCCCCCCAGCAGCCCCCACAGGTGCCCCCCCCCTCCCCGATGATGGGGTTTGGTCTCTACAGGGACCTGGGCATTCTTTGTCCCCCCCTCCCCCCCTCCCATGCCCACCCCCCACGGTGAGCGCAGCCACGCCCCCCTCCGGCTCCGCAGACAGGGCTGAGCTGCCCCTCCGGACGCCCCCCCAGGAAGCCCTGCGAAGGGAACCGGCCAGAGGACAGCCCGCGGCCAGGCCCCCGCGGCTCCCCGTGGGCAGACAGCCAGAGGCTGCTTCCCACGGAAAAGTGTCCTCAGACCCCCTCCCCCTCCCGCCCGGAGGCCCCAGCCCGTGACTCAGGCACTGCTGCTTCCAGACACACAGCTGGTCCCGGGCCAGGCCGGCCTGCGGCGGGGCCCCCTGCAGGCTGACCCCCCAACAGGCACACACACCCCGCCAGGCGCCACGCCCATCAGGCCCCCACCCTGTCACCCCAACCCAGCAGGCCCCCCGGAGTCACAGGCCCCCTGGGCGCAGCTCATTCCTCAGCTGCTGTAGGCAGGCCACCTGCACAGCCCCCACGGGGCCGGCCTGGAGCCACAGGCCTCGGCCTCCCCGTGGCCGCCAGGGCCTCCCCCGTGGCCCTGGCTCTGGGGCAGCGGCAGGAGGAGCAGGGCCTGACCGGGGACCGAACAGCCCGGGGCGGGAGGGACAGGGCGGGAGCCGGGAGCTGGGGCAGAAGGAGGGCTGCACGGGGCCCGGCGGCCGCAGAGCAAGGGGAGTCCTGGGACAGAGCCCCCCCAGCGGGCCCGGGGACCCTCCCGGCCTGGGACCCCGGACAGAGGCACGGCCGGCGACAGAGACGGCTTCTCGGGGGAGCGGGGCGCCCCGCCCCCCCCCCCGGCCTGTCTGGCCCGGCCGCCATGAGCGCGAAGAGGGCCCTCTGCACACCCTCGCCCGGAGGACCAGCAGCCCCGCGCCGGGCGGAGCGGCCTGCGTGCGGCTGCCACACACCAGCCTCATTCCTTCCCCCTGACGTCACAGCTGGTTCGAGTCCGCGGTGACTGGGCCCGGCGGCCTAATTGCCGTTGTCTTCCAAAGTGAAATCAGATGGTCCCCGCCTCCGCCCCCGCCGCCCCTCCCTCCCTCCCTCCCTCCCTCTCTGTTATGTTCCTTGGCCCCCGGCCAGATGTTCCTGCACCGACAACCTCCCAAAATCTCCAGAAGGAGAGCTGGGCTGCGCTTCCTGCCGGCGGGGAGCAGGCGACGTGGCAGGGCGGGGTGGCGGCCACGTCCGCAGCCGGGAGGCGCAGGCTCCGCCAGATTGAGCTCCCGCCCCCACCCCCCACCCTCGGGTCTGGACATCGGAGGCCACGGCCACGAGGCCACAGCCCACCACACGGGGCGCTGGGGCCCGGGCCGGAGCCATGGGCCGAGCGCAGGCCTGGCCGGGCAGGGGCAGCGCCGGGCCCCAAGGCCGGGCCGGGCTCGGACGGACCCAGGGGCGGGCCTAGCCCCGCTGACCGCCGTGTGGCCGTGGGGAAGCCACGTCTCCAGGCGGAGCTCCCATGAAAGCAGCCCCGGACCAGGGCCGGGGTCAGGAGGGCCTCACCCCCACCTGCTACCTGGAGGCAGGTGTGCAGCTGAGCGGAGGGCGGGCAGAGGCTCATGGGAGAATGGACGTCCGGGCCCGAGGGAGGCCCAGGCTCCCCCGGCAGGACCGGGCTCCCAGGCAGGGGCCACGCTTTGAGCAAAGCAGGGGCCGCGGCCCGGCTGCCAGGGGCCGGCACACGAGGTGCCGCCACGGCCTCGGTGAGGGCAATAGGGAGGGGCTGCGTGGCCCAGAGCAGAGAGCCCGCTGGCCTCTGGAGGCCCACCCGCCCAGCACCCTCCTGCGAGGCCACGCCCCTCCCGGCCTCCCCGTGCCATGAGTTCAGGCCCCCGAGCGGCACTGGTTTGGTTGTCTCTAGGGACTCTGGGTGCCCGGTGGGTGCCCGGTGGGTGCCCGGTGGGCAGACGGGGAAGGTGGAGGAGGTGCCCAGGGCCCGGGGACCCCCCCGAGCATGCAGGAGGGTCTGGACAGGTACCCCAGGGCCTCCTGGGACGAAGGCTGCGGCCGGGGCTAGGACAGGGGTGGAGACACCTTTCCCCCGCTGACCTCAGGTCCAGGCTCCCCAAGGCCACCTCGGGGTCTGTGGTGGCGGGAGGGACACAGACGGGTCCCCGGTTTCTGCCTGAGCCGCCCTCCGTCCCCCGCTCAGTTTCGAGCAGGGAGTGGGAAAGCGGGCACGGGGACGCCCCGGCCACGGAGCAATCAGAGATGCTGCTGGGATGGGCCCCTGGCTGCTGCCCCCGTGGGGCCTGGGCCTGGGCGCAGGGCCTGGGGCCAGGAAGCGGCGGAGCAGCTGCAGCGCATCACAGGGGCCCTGGCGGCGGGCGGAGCGCGGGGAGAGGAGATGGTTGCCAGGGAGACGGTAGGGATTAGCCAATCAGCAGAGGCCACCAGCTCCTCGGGGGATGGCGCTCAGCGAGTCGATGCTGCCCTCTGGTGGCGAACGGGGTCGCTGACAACTGGGCCCCGAGTGCAGTCTTACCTGTGTTTTGGGGTCCAGGCTGCTCCTGAGTGGCTGACCTCCGGGCCTGCAGGCTGAGCCATGGTCTGTGATTGGGGTCACGCCCACCCCCAAAGGCTTTCACTCCTGGGCAAACGGGCTGGGGCATAGCCACAAGGACCCAGTGAGTGACCCTCACCTGGGAGGAAGGGAGGTGGTGAGGGAGGGAGAGAGGTGAGCCAGGAGGTGGAGCTGGTGACCTATCAGCCCCTCCTGGCACCAGGTCCCAGTCCCACCACCCTCTCCTCTCCCCTGGCACCTCCACACCCAGCTCCAGTCAAAACCGAAAACTGAAACGACATGAAAAGTCTGAGCCACCATCCCAGTCCAGGGCAGTGAGGGGTCCCAGCCAGGACCCCGGCCCCAGGCAGGGTTCAGCGCCGGGAGCACGGATTTACCTGCCACGCGTGGGTGTGGGCAGCCTGCTTCGAGTCCCACCCGTGTCTCCGGCCCCCTACCTGTCTCAGGGTGTGGCGTGGTGTGGCATGGCATGAACGTGCGGGCGTGTTTCTTGCAGTCAGACTGGGTGGGTTTGGGGCAGAAGGCCTCAGAGGGAGGCGCCCGTCACAGCCGCCCGCGCTGTCACCATGGCTGGTCAGCGCGATGACCCGGCCCTGGCTCCTCTGCTCCGTGAGGCCCCCTGCTGGCCCTCCCTGCACTGTCCTCTGTGTGTTCAAGTTATCCTTGGAGTTACCGTCCGACGCGACCTGATTAGGGCCCCCAGTGCCGCTGTCCGCGCGTCCGTCGGTCGGCCGGCTGTGCCTGTGTCCGGGAGCCCGTTCCTTCCCAGGGACCTGGACGTGGCAGCTCAGCCGCCGCCCCGAGCCCTGGGAACAGCCTCACCGGTCCGCCTCCCCTCGCTTCCTCGCCTCTGCCACAGCCTCTCACTCCCACGCCCCCTCTGACCGCGTCGGCCGGGGACACCTGGGGGTCAGGGTCCCTGGAGCCCTGGAGTGGGGATCCCTGCAGGAGGGCTGCAGCAGACCCCGCACACAGGAAGGGACAGGACGGGGTCCGGGTGGGCTCAGCACCAGTGTCGCCAGCAGGAGGCAGCCTGCCTCGGGCTAGCCACCTCCCCTGGAGCTGTCCTGAGAGATCTGGTGCCCTACGCCCCTACCCCCACTCTGAGGCAGCCTGGGCTCCATCAAAACCGAGAGGTTGGTGCCCAGCCAGCCTGATTCAGTTGTTGAGCAGCGACCTATGACTCAAGAGGTCACGGTTCAATTCCCGGTCAGGGCACATGCCCCGATTGCGGGCCCCATCCCCAGTAGGGAGTGTGCAGAAGGCAGCTGATCAGTTATTCTCAGCATTGGTGTTTCAATCTCTCCCTCTCCCTTCCTCTCTGAAATCAATAAAAATATTTTTAAAAGAAAAACAATATTTAAAAAGGGGGGCGGGGCTGGAGTCTGCCCCAAAACAGGACTCCTCCCAGGGAGCTGGGGGGGGGGGACCAGGGACTAGGCCCGCCCGCCCGCCCTGGGTTCTCCCTGGTCGATGTAGAAGGCTCTGCGCTGAAGGGGGCAGCGGGGCGGGGGGGGAGGAGGACGTTAGATTGAATGGCCGTCCACGCAGACTGAGGTCACAGCGGCGGGTGCCCCTGGGGACGGAGTCACTCCCCGGTCCTGTGCCAGGTTCCGTGCCAGGCCCACCGCACTAGGGCAGCAGCCTCCCCCGTCCTGGCCAGGGTCAGGGTCAGGGTCAGGGTCAGGGTCAGACCTCACCCCCGGACCCCGAGTTTGGAGACGGGAGGGACTGGGGCATTAGAGGGCTGGGACCGGATCTCTATGTGGCCCTCTGACGCCCTCAGCTCCGCCCTCCGCCGAGGTCCGAGACCCGGGCCACCTCCACGGCCGGTCCCTCTGAAGGCTGCTGCCAGCACAGCGCCCACTCCGACCTGGGTCCTCCGCCCGCGCCCAGGCCTCTCCCCAGGGCGCCCCGTGGCCATGCCTGCCCTTCCTGCCTGCGGGCCAGGCCAGCCCCTGCCTGTGTGTGTGTGCACACAGGATTAGTGTGCCTGTGTGTGTGTGTGCACACAGGACTAGTGTGCCTGTGTGTGTGTGCACACAGGATTAGTGTGCCTGTGTGTGTGTGTGCACACAGGACTAGTGTGCCTGTGTGTGTGTGTGCACACAGGATTAGTGTGCCTGTGTGTGTGTGTGCACACAGGACTAGTGTGCCTGTATGTGTGTGCACACAGGATTAGTGTGCCTGTATGTGTGTGCACACAGGATTAGTGTGCCTGTATGTGTGTGCACACAGGATGTTAGTGTGCCTGTATGTGTCTGTGTACACAGGTTTTGTGTGTGTGCCTGTATGTGAGTGTACACAGGTTGAGTCTGTGCCTGTATGTGTATATACACAGGATGTTAGTGTGCCTGTGTATGTGTGTGCACACAGGATTAGTGTGCCTGTGTGTGTATGTGCACACAGGATTAGTGTGCCTGTGTGTGTGTGTGCACACAGGACTAGTGTGCCTGTATGTGTGTGCACACAGGATTAGTGTGCCTGTGTGTGTGTGTGCACACAGGACTAGTGTGCCTGTGTGTGTGTACACAGATTGAGTGTGTGAGTGTGCACACAGGATGTTAGTGTGCCTTTGTGTGTGTGTATATACACAGGATGTTAGTGTGCCTGTATGTGTCTGTGTACACAGGTTTTGTGTGTGTGCCTGTATGTGAGTGTACACAGGTTGAGTCTGTGCCTGTATGTGTATATACACAGGATGTTAGTGTGCCTGTGTATGTGTGTGCACACAGGATTAGTATGCCTGTATGTGTGTGTACACAGGTGGTGTGTGTGTACCTTGAGTGTACACAGGTTGAGTGTGTGCCTGTATGTGTGTGTGTTCACACAGGATGTTAGTGTGCCTGTGTGTACACAGATTGTGTGTGTGTGTGTGTGTGCCTGTGAGTGTACACAGGTTGAGTGTGTGCCTGTAAGTGTGAGTGTATATACACAGGATGTTAGTGTGCCTGTATGTACACAGATTGAGTGTGTGTGTGTGCCTGTATGTGAGTGTACACAGGTTGAATGTGTGCCTGTATGTGTGAGTGTATATACACAGGATGTTAGTGTGCCTGTGTGTACACAGATTGAGTGTGTGTGTGTGCCTGTATGAGTGTACACAGGTTGTGAGCCTGTATGTGAGTGTATATACACAGGATGTTAGTGTGCCTGTGTGTGTATGTGTGTACACAGATTGAGTGTGTGTGTGTGTACCTGTATGTGAGTACACACAGGTTGAGTGTGTGCCTGTATGTGTGAGTGTATATACACAGAATGTTAGTGTGCCTGTATGTGTATATATACACAGGATGTTAGTGTGCCTGTGTGTACACAGATTGAGTGTGTGTGTGTGCCTGTGAGTGTACATAGGTTGAATGTGTGCCTGTATGTGTGAGTGTATAGACACAGGATGTTAGTGTGCCTGTGTGTGTGTGTATGTGTACATAGGATGTTAGTGTGCCTGTGTGTGTGTACACAGATTTGAGTGTGTGTGTGTGCCTGTGAGTGTACACAGGTTGAGTGTGTGCCTGTATGTGTGAGTGTATATACACAGGATGTTGGTATGCCTGTGTGTACACAGATTGAGTGTGTGTGTGTGCCTGTATGTGAGTGTACACAGGTTGAGTGTGTGCCTGTATGTGTGAGTGTATATACACAGGATGTTAGTGTGCCTGTGTGTGAGTGTGTACACAGGTGAGCATGTGAGCCCATTGTGGGGGGGACATCAGAGGAGCCTGCCTCTCGGGCCCTTATCAGGTCCACCCCTCCCGGCTGGGGTGGCTCTCGCCCTCAGCACCACCTGCCCAGGTGCCCAGGGCCCCCAGAGGGGCTGCTGGATGAGCACAGGAGGGCTCGGCCGGCCCAGGCCGGTCTGGAGGCCCGAAGGCCGTATCACCCAGGAGGGAGCCGACGGGCGTCCTGCAGGTGTCTGCGGGCGGCCAGATGGCCCGGGGGGCCCGCTGCCCTGCCCCCCCCCAGGGTCAGGCTGAGGACGGCCGCCCGCCCCCGGGGGCAGAAAGCCCGGAGCCCCCTGACGCTCCGACGCCCGGACCGAACGGGAACTGGCGGACAAACGAGGCTGGAGGACGTGGGGATTTTAAACGCTCGTATCGTGTTTCTCCTCTGCATCCGTCCTTTCCTTCCCGATTCGCACTCCGGCCCGGCCAGCGCTGCGGCCGGCGGAAGGGCGTCCGTCAGCGCCGCGGGCGGCGGGGACAGCCCCAGGGCAGGGCGGCCGGGCTGGGGTGCCACCAGCCCACCACGCCCGCCTCCGCGCTCCCCGGGCGCCTCCGGACGGCCACCTCGGACCCGGCAGACCCAGCGCGCCCTCCCGCTCCGCACGCGTACATGACGGATAAAATTACATTTGTACAAAAATAGATTTTTTTCTCCTTTCCGCTGCTCAGACACTCGTCTTCGCTTCCTCCAGCTTCACCCGAAGCGGCCGCTGCGGCCCCGGAGGCCTGGCCGGGGGACGGCGGCCGCGGTCGGCGCCGAAGCATCTTAAAATAGATGCGGTCCCGGCCGGAGCCGCTCACGGTCACCGCGGGTCCCGGCGGACGTGCTCACGCGAAGCAAACGGACGGGGCGTCTTCGGGAACGCGGGCACACGCGTGTCCGTGTCCACGGACGGCGTCCACTCCGGGCGGCTCTCGGGCACACACGGCACCGCCGTCCCAGCGGGCAGCCCAGGCCACGCACCAGTTCCGTGACGGGGACGCCACCAGCCGGTCACCTGTCTCTGCTCAGCCAGCCAGGCCGCCAGGCCCTGCAGGGGGCCCGGCCTGCTCCCCGCACATCCTGGGGGGACTCCGGGGGCCTGCTTCCAGGTGGCGACCTTGGACGTGGGGCCGTCTGGGTGAATAGGGTCCCGCAGGCCGCTCCCCAGGGGCTGGGGCGGGCAGGCCCTGCCAACACCTTCCGCGCACAGGACATGGGCGTGCCGGGCCTCGGGAGGCATCAGTGGCCGTGGGGGTAGCGGGCGGCGAAGGCCCTGATGCCTCACCATCTTTAGAAAATTAAAGATTGTCCCAGCAGGACAGCGATCACCAAGCATCACCGCACCGAGCCAGGCCGGGGACAGCTGGAGGCCGGGTGACCGAGCTCTGCCTCCACCGCGGGCGGCTGCACACGATCGCCTGCCGCGGGGAGGCAGGAGCACAGCCGCAGGGACGCTGGTGCGGGCGGGGCTGCAGGGCCGAGCGGCCGGGGCCAGGGGGCTTCCGCCCAGGGGAGGTGGTGGCCTGGGACCCCAGGGCTCTGTGGGGTGTCAGCCGGTAACCGTGCCGTCCCCAAGAAGCCGACGCCCCACCCGAGCCCCCAGGTCCCCAAGAGGCCAGGGGAGCAGGAGGGAGCGGGCACTGCAGAGGGCACCGGGCCCGGCACGCCTCACAGTGGACAAGGCAGTGCCCAGCAGGCGGCCTCTGGCCGGGGCGCCCAGCTCAGCCCGGGGAGGGGCTCCGGGAGGCAGAGAATGGACTGTTCCCGAGGCCCCTCTGCCCGCCCGGCCCTGCCCGGCACCCTGCCCCCTCTGGTGACCCTGGGGAAGGCAGCCCTGGCCAGGTTGGATGGGCGGTGTCCGAGGGAGGCTGGCGGGCGGGACGCTGCCATCAGACACCCGCTGGCGGAGCAGGCAGGACCCCCGCATGCCTCCTCCTCGGCCCCTCTGCTCAGCGCTGGGTTGTGGGGTGTGGCGTGCGGATGGGAAGCACAGACCAGAGGGGGTGACTGTGCCTGAGGCCAGTTCAACCCGTAAGCCCCACCCGCAGGCCCGAGCGCCACCCACTGGGCTGGTCGGAACGCTGCAGGGGTGCTGGGC
Source organism: Pipistrellus pygmaeus (assembly GCA_949987585.1). Classification (NCBI taxonomy): domain Eukaryota; kingdom Metazoa; phylum Chordata; class Mammalia; order Chiroptera; family Vespertilionidae; genus Pipistrellus; species Pipistrellus pygmaeus. The sequence goes on along the minus strand of OX465313.1, from coordinate 73,128,721 downwards.
TGATGGGGTGCCGCCCCACACGGGCTCCGCCCCCAGGCCAGCCTGGCTGCCCCCAGGGGCATCGAGCTGAGCTGTGCAGAGGGCCTGTGCCCACGGGCTCCTGGCTGAGCTTTGCAGTCGAAGAGGCGCCACCTGTCCCTCCTGCGGCTCCTGAGCCCACAGAGGATGGAGACCCTGGGGGGCAGCCTCCTCCCCCACATCCCGCGGGCCTCCTGGGGGCAAACTGCCCGGGAGAGGGCGGACAGCAGCGCGTGGACTGCGAGACTGCGAGACGGCCTGGGATGGAGCAGAGACGGGCCCGGTCTGTTCGCCCGGGGCAGGCGGGACCCCGGGGGGCAGGGGCGGAGCGGAGACGATGCAGAGCAGACAGGTGGGCGGCGACCCTCGTCCCTGCAGCCTCGCGGGGACCCCAAACCCCGCGGAGGGCAGCTCCTGGCGTGGCGCTGAGGCACCCCCAAGTCATCTTTGGAAAAGGGGGCGCTCCCCCTTCACGGACGGAGCAGGCCCAGGGCCCCCCGTCTTCCTCTGCAGGAAACCCCCACCCACCTGCGCCCTCCCCATCGAGGGCGGGGCCGCACTCCAAACTCAGAGCGCCGCCCGCCTGCCCGCCGGGACGGGCCCTGGGGGACGGGGCCGAGCCAGAGCCGCCCGGGGCTCCGGGAGCCGGTGGCCGCGGGGCCGTGCGTCCGGCGTCTGGCCGCGGGGAAAGCAGTGCCCTGCCGGGTCCAAACACAAGCAGCATGGGGTGGGGTGGCAACACATCTCTTAGGCTTAGCAGTGACAGCGCCTGCAGTCCACGCCGGGAGGGGGCTAAGTCACTGGTGCGGGGCCTCCAGCACAGGGGGCCGAGGCCGGGCGGCCGGCTAAGTCACTGGTGCGGGGCCTCCAGCACAGGGGGGCAGGGGCGGCCAGCGGCGGGCGGCGGCTAAGTCATCTGGTGCGGGGCCTCCAGCATCTCCATGAGGAAGGTGTCGATGGGCGTGTCCCCGATGAGCTTGAAGAAGAACAGGTGCTCCAGGCACTTGAGGCCGATGGACCGCAGGGCGGGCAGGCGCAGCAGCAGCTTGGCGAACCTGCGGGCGGCGGGCATGAGTGCCTCCGGGTTACCGCCCCCCGCCCCCCCCGCCCTCCGCCCTCCGCCCCCCGCCCCCCGCCCTCCGCCCCCCACTCTCCGCCCTCCGCCCTCTGCCCGCCACCCCGCGCCCTCGCCCAGCACGCCTGGCTGCCTCCAGGACAGGACTGACCCCCTGGCCGGATCCCCACACCCGCAGGAGGCCGCCTGCACTGAGCTCCGGGGGGACAGGGCCCTCGGCAGAGGAAACAGCCGCAGGGCGCGGAGCCAGGAGCCCGGGGGGCCCGGGGGCCCGGGAGGAAGGGCCAGTGGCCAGGCCGGGGCGGCAGCTATGGCTGCGGGAATTCAAACCACGTGGGCTGCCTCCGAGGGCGGGGGGCGCCCACAGGGAGGGTGTGCAGCTGGAGATGAGGACAGAGAGGGCGCTGGGTGCGGGGGGCCGAGGGGAGGAGCTGGTCCTGGGCTGGGAAGGCCGGCCGGTGCCCCCAGGCCCGCCCCCGAGCAGCAGCCCTGCTGGAGTGGCCCGCGGCCCGGAGCTCCTGTGTCCCGGGGGCGGGGGGATGGGGGGGTTTGGGGGAACTTGGAGGAGGAACATCAGGCGCAGCCAACGGGCCCAGCGTCCCTGCAGGGCGCCCACACGCAGGCCCTCCGTGTGCCGCCCGCCGGGCCCCCGGCCCCACGACAGGCAGGACGGGCCGGGCCGCGCACAGCCCGCCTTTCCAGGCCGAACGGGCAGGCTGGAGCGGGGCCAGGGCGCTGTGCTGAGCTGGCAGCGGCGGCGCCAGGAAAGCGGGCTGCCGCTCCATCCGGGAAGCTCCGCTAAACCAAACCAGACGGCCGGGCCGGCCGCGTTAACCGTGTGCGCGCCAGCGGCGGGCGGGCGGGCCTGTGCCCGGAGGGGCCTTCGGAAGGCGGGGTATGACCGGACAGTGAGCCCGCCTCCTCCTGACAGACAGCCACCGTGCCCGCACCACGGACCCAGCCATGAGCCGACCCAGACCAGCCCGTCTGCCTGCCCTGCCTGCGTCTACAAAGCACCCACTGTGCGCCCTGCCTCTGGCGGTCCCCTCAGGCGGGGGGAGCACGGCCTCCTGTACGCTCTCCTCAGAGACAGCCCACTGTGTGCGGCGTCTGTGGGCCACCGTTTTGGGTGTGTGAGCGTGTCTGCCCTGCACTGTGCTCCCGGGCTGCCCTCGGCCCAGGAGGGCCGCCTTCTCGTCACACGGCAGTGCCCGGCGGTGCCCTGCCCGGGCCCGGGGCGGACACGAGGCCGCGAGGCCCACGCAGGCAGGGCGGGCGGCTCACCTCCCCGGCTGCTCCGGGTACTTGTGTTTGCAGTACGCCTCCAGGGACGCGTACACCTTCTCCCGCAGCGCCTCCACCTCAGCCGGGTTCGAGAGCCCCTTGGAGTCTGCGAGGAAGAAGGGCCGCAGGTCAGAGCCCTCCCGAAGCTGCTGGGACCGTGCGCTCGGCAGCACCGAAGGCGGGCGGCTGGCGCAGGGGACCCGGGACAGGCCTGCCCCCAGGGACGCCTCCTGGCTGGCTGGCTCCCGCCCTCAGCCTGGAGCCATGGACACCACCTCGTGGGGCCCTCACACGGGCCAGCCCCATGGTAACCAGAGGCACTGGGGTGGGGAGCAGCAGGGTGGTGGGTGCTGTGGTTGGGTGTGCCATGGCTGGGGGGTGGCAGAATAGGGGGTGTTGTGGCTGTGAGTGCCATGGCCGTGGGCGCCGTGGCCGTGGGCGCCGTGGCCGTGGGCGCCGTGGCCGGGCAGTCCCCACGGCGTACCCGGGTTGAAGAGCACAATGGCGCGCAGGCAGCCCAGCTCCGTCTTGTCCATGTGCATGTCCCGCATCTTGGACACCAGCTCCGTCAGGACCCTGCGAGGAGGCGGGCGAACGCCAAGGCCACGTCAGACCGTGCCCACGCTGCCCCCAGAAACGCCCACGCAGCCCACAGGACAGCCGAGAAGGTCAAGGCCGACCCTGCAGCTGCCACGCCTGGCCCAGCGTCCGCCACACCAGCCTGTCCCTCCCCCCGCGGGCTCACTGCTTTCCCCGCGGGCTCTCCGCTCCGCCCAGAGAGGGTCTCACAGGGCTTTACTCTGGGACCTGGAGAATGAGGACCCCGTGGGTCCGAGCCACGATGAGCCGGGACCCGGCCACGGCCACCGGACCAAGCTGTGGAGGCGGGCGGGGCAGCCTGAAGCAGTGCTGGGGTGCCGGCCCCACCCGCACCCACAGGCCAGGAAGCATGGCCGTCCGCGGACCTGCCTCTCCGGGCCTGTCCCCTCCTCACCAGACACTTCCTTCCAGGCAGAGCCACCAGCAGCCTCACGGACAGAGCCTGCCGGACCCTGGGCCCCGGGTCCGGGCCCTGCGAGTGCGTGTCCTGAGCCCCGGACGAGCTATACTGCTCACACGGCCTGGCTCCCGCCCATGGGCCCAGCCTGGCCGCCGGAGCCAGGAAGTGGCGCGTGGGGGGGGGGGGGGAGCGGAGGTAGGGGCCCAGGTGGGGCCCGGACAGCCCAGGAGCCAGGCCTCTCCCTGCGGGAAAGGACCGGGGGAGGGGCAGGGGGAGAACGTGTCCTGGCATCATGTGGCCTCTGGCTCGACGCCTCGTGGGCAGGGGTGGCTGCAGAGAGGGGGGCCGGGTGGACGGGGCAGGCCAGGCTCCAGCGGGGGACAGGGCTGGTCAGCCGGCTGGTCAGGGGGCCCTTCTCAGGGCCCAAGGGGCTGCGCTGCACTCGGCACAGGGACACCAGCCCACGGAGTAACCACTTCCACTCATTGCAAAGCACAGCTGTGGCCCGGCCGGCGTGGCTCAGGGACTGAGTGTCAACCCAGGAACCAGGAGATCAGGGTACGATTCCCGGTCAGGGCTCAGGCCCGGGTTGCGGGCTCCACGCCCAGTGTGGGGCGTGCAGGAGGCCCTGAGGTTTCTCTCCCCCCTCCTCCGCTCTGGAGCCAACAAGAAGGCGTATTTCTGGAGAGCAGCTTCCTCCCCACACGGTCAGAGCGGGAGGACCCCACGCCGGTCCTGAGGGATCTAGCCTTCGTCTCGCACCCCCTCCCCAGCCTCATGGACAGAGGAGAGCCACGCAGTGCCACGCGTGTGCCGCGGCGGCCCCCACCTGTCGAAGATGGCGCCCACGCCAGCGCTGTGGGCGCTGTTCCGGTGCACGTGCAGCCCGGTGGCCAGCAGGATCCCGTCCTTGACGGCGATGGAGCGGTGCGAGAAGGAGGCGATGAGCAGCTCGTTCCAGCCTGGGGGGGGCGACCCGTCACGGCTCCGGCCGGTCTCCGGGCCGCGCCAGCCCTTCCCGGAGCCCGTCCCAGAGGCAGCGCGCCCCCGTCCCAGACCCCGGGACCAGGCTGGGGTTCCCAGAGTGGGCTACGTGGAACCCTAACCCCAGGAACGTCCCCCTGGAAAGAGGTTCCCGAGCACCTGCGTTTGGGAATGGCTTTCTTCCCCAGAGCACATGGGTGCAGGAAAGGCCCTGGCAAGTCCTGCACAGCATCTCCTGTGGCACTCTAACCGCGTGGCAGGGAGGTCTCTGCTAATGCAGGATGCTCTGCCACGGACCACCCGGGAGCGCTCCCACAATCCTCTCTGGGACGGCCACGGGGCACCTGGAAGAGCTCCCACAATCCTCTCTGGGACGCCCACGGAACAGCTCATGCCACGGAACACCTGGGAGCGCTCCCATCATTTTCTCTGTGCAGCCACGGAATTGCCACAGAACAGCAGCTGCCAGCCTGGTCCAACAGCCGCTCTCAGGGGTCAGTGTGCTACGTGGACCCCACAGCAAACCACGGACCTGAAGCAGGCGCTCTCGCTATGCGGGCCGGAAACCAGAGCAGGCGGCAGGCGGAGGGGAGCCGAGGTCCGGGGCCGGCACGGGAAGAAAACTAAAACCTTTCTGTGCTCGGTGTCTCCGGCCTCCCGCCACGGGGACATCAGCCGCTCAGAGCGGCGACAGGTCACAGCCGCACGCCTGGCTCCGGCTGACATCACACGGGGACCCCACGTGGCCATTTCCCAGACGGGAGCCCGAGGCGGAGTGGACAGCCCCGTCCGGCCAGCGCACTCACCGGCCCGCAGCAGGATGACCTGGTCGTCCAGCGGCAGCTCGGAGAAGTGCGGGATCCGCTTGGCCCACTCCACCAGCGTGAAGAGCTGCTTGTCGGCCGCCTGGCAGATGTTGGTGACGGGGTCGTTGGGCTGGGCGGGGAGGGCACCCAGTGAGAGGGGGCAGCGGCCTCGGCCAGCCCAGCCCGCCGCCCAGGGCAGCGCGGACGCCCCCGCGGACGCCACGCCGAGTTCCCAGCCCGACGCAGCCGGAGCGACCTCGCACACGTGGCCGAGGGCAGCGTTCTGAGATGGGGGCCCTCTGGGGCTCCCTCTGGGCGGGGCTGCGGGGGCCCAGCTCCATGCGGCTGTGTGGCCGCCAGCGAACCCCCATCGTCTCTGAGCCCCGGTTCCCACGGAACCACCTCAACGGCCCCGGCTCCACAAGCTCCCTGCACCCCAGGGACGGCCTTCCGGTCCTGGGAGGCGTGGACCTCGCAGAGGCCACAGGACGCCGACGCCCCCTGCCGGCCGCCCTGCACTCCGCCAGCTGCCCACCTGCCCTCGGCCCTTCCTCCAAAGCTGGGGAGACCAGGTGCCAGCTCGTTCTCTCCGAACAGCGCCCTCACTCGGCAGAACTAACGCTGCCGCCCGCCCGGGACTCCGGTTGCTTGTGGAGCTTCTGCTCGACCGTGAAGCCTCCCCACTGCCTCCCCTCACTGGACGGGAGAGACGGGCCGGGACAGGCGGGCCACACTGTCTGGGGTCGTGGGGTCACGGAGTGCAGGGAGCTGGGGGCCGCAGCCTCCTGAGCAGGGAAGAGGGGACCCCACACTCTGACTGGGGCAGAGGGTCACGGGTGCGCACCCGCCACACAGTGGTGTCCTGTGTCTGACTGAAGGTGGGCAGTGAGGAGCGGCTCGGTGCGCCCTAGCCTCATGGTGATGAGGGGGGATTCACACGCACGCATGCACGCACGCACGCACACGCGCACACACACGCCCCGCTGTCACCAGCGCCGGGGGCGTGCGGTGAGACCAGGGCCCAGCCCACCTAACGGGGCCGGGCCGCCCGGAGGAGCAGGCCTCCCCGAGGAAGCGGCCCCGAAGCTGAGACGGGAGCCTGAGGAGTCAGCTGGGCAGCGTGTGCAAAGGCCCTGGGGCGGGTGGGCGGACCAGCAGACGTGTCTGGCCACGGAGCCGGGGGAGAATGGTCAGGGTGGGCTGGGCAGCCGCAGGGTCAGCCCCGAGCCTGGTCCCAGCCCTGCGCCCACGGGGACACGGGTGAAAGCTGGACGTAACACTGCCGGGGCCTGGGCCCGATGCGAGGCCCCGCCACCCGCTGGACCATGGGACCACGGGAAGCATGAAGGGTAAGGGCAGAGTCCGCTCTGATTGCAGGAATCGGAAAGGCCCGCCCCGGGCCCGGCTGCTCTGCCTCGGCGGCCGGGTGACGGGTCCTCGCCGGGGCGCTGGCCGGGCCGCGGTCCCCGGGGAGGCGGCGGCGGCGGCGGCGGCACTCACCGAGCTGGGGTTCAGCCCCATCGTGGCCTCCACGTATGTCTCCGTCTTGGGCTCCACGGCCAGCTCGGCCTCCAGGATCTTCTCCACCGGCATGTCCTCGTTGGCGCTGCTGGTGGACTCCACCTCGCTCTCGCTGCGGTCCTTGCCCCGCTGCCGCTCCTCCTGCACGGCTGAGAGGAGAGCCCTCGCACCGGCTCCCCGGGCCCCCGGGGTCCCCACGCGCCCCGCCCGCCCGGCCCAGGAGCAGCCACCCCAGCAGGAGAGAGGGGGAGCGGGGCTCCCGGGAGAGGGGCCGAGACGCAGGGGCCGGAGGGCTGCCAGCCGGGCCCTGCCAGGCGGCCCCGGCGGTCCCCCGGGGGGTCCTGTGGACTGGCTCCCGCCGGCGCCAGGAGCTTCGGGGCTGAGCACAGCGGGCGGACCCTCCCCAGCAGCCAACACAGCCGGGGGCGCTCACCCCAACACACCAGGGTCCCCAACATCAGAGACCCGCTGACGTGAGGGCGAGCACGTGGGAAGGAGCATCCGGGCTGGCGGGCACTGGCCCTGCTGCCTCCTCTGCTGTGGGCACTGACAGCGGGCACCGTCCTGACCTCACATGACCCCGGGAAGCAGGACTGGATCGCCAAAGGCTCTGCCCACCCCCTCCTGAGGCCGACACTGGACCCCGGGGGCGCTGGCCGAGGCGCACAGCGAATTCGGGTCCTGAGCCCGGGGACTGGCCATCCTCCGCTAAGGGACACGACCCAGGACACAGTCTGCCCCTGAGTCACCATGTGCACACACAGGACACACACACGGCACAAACGTGCACACAGGGCACACACGTGATGTGTGCATACACAGAGCACACACATGCGCACCACACACACACACACACACACACACACACACACACAGCCCCACCAGGCACCGTGCTGCCACCTGCCTATGCCCTCGCTGCCCACAGGCACCCTGCGGCCAGAGGAGCAGTCACTGCCCGAAGGCGACAGGGAGGCACCTGACCCAGCCGGCTCTTCCTCCGGAGAAACGTGGGGCCACGTATGCCTGTGCGTGCACACACACGTACATACGTGTGCATGTGTGCGCACGCACACACCAGACACTGCCCCCTCCGCACCCCGGTCCCTCAGCGTCCGGAGATGGGGTACAGGAAGTGAGATCGGGAGGAAGGCAGCAGCAGAGGCCCGCCTGCCCCTCAGACCGGGAGCCCCCGCCCCGCAGAGGAGAGAGCTGTGTCAGGACATTTCCAGGGGCTGGGCCGTCCTAGCGTCCAGCTCGGGGTGCAGGACAGATGGGGGCGTGCCTCCTGGCCCCTCTGGGCCCCTCATCTGGGAGACCCGGGAGCAGCCTGCAGGGCGGCCCTGAGGCCACGGGCCACGCGTCACTCTCCGAGGAGGGCCGTGGACTGTGACAGACACGGGAGGGAGCCGGGAGCGCCGGCCGGGGGTCAGGCAATGCCGGCCCCTACGTCAGGCTCTGAGGGCCCACCCGCCTCCCGACATGCCCGGAGCTCAGCCGGAGCACGGAGCCCGGGGCCAGCCTGAGCTGTGGAGGGCACCCTCTGGGGCGCATGACGGCGCCCTGCCCTGCCCTGTGCCACACCTCCCGACACCCCGGCCTCTGACACTCCGGCCCCTCGGGCGGGCGCGCGGCCTGCCTGACCCCCTTCTTCAGGCAGTGGCCTGGCCACCTCCCGCCGAGCCTTCCCGACGCCCGAGCCCGGGCAGTGCCTCCTGGGTGGCTGTGTGATGCCCACTTCCCACGGAGGACACCCCCAGCTCACTGTGTGCCCAGCGCCATCGTGGTGTCCGGCGCCGGGCGTGGTGGGCTCAGTGCGTCAGAGACCTCGGCCACGCTCCCAGCCTGCTCTGCGCCGCGGCCTCGGGCTCATGTCAGGGTGCCCACCTCCCCCTGGCGCACTGGAGCCCAGCACTCTGGCCAGGCCCCAACCCAACCCACTGCCCACCTCACGCTCAACCCAGGCCAGGTCCCGCCACCTCCAGCAAGTCCCCCCTGACTGCACCGGGCGCCCAGGGCCATCGGGGGCACAAGCCTCCCCAGGGGCCTGAAGGGATCAATCTCGAGGGAGCCGGAGCCAACGCAGCCCGCACGCACTCGGACCAGCCCTGGCCTCCTGGGCCTCTGTTCCCCCACTGGCACGGCCCCGGCCGGCCCCCAGCTCAGCCCCGGAGCCGAGCTCCCCTGCCTTGGCCACACGAGCCAGTCACCAAAGCTCCCCCCCCACCCGCATCACCATGCCCCCCGCCGGCAGCCTCGGGGAGGGTCCCGCAGGACACCACTGCCCGCTGAGGCTGCAATTTCTAATGAGAAAGACTGAGGCTGAGGAGGAGCAGAAACAAAAACAAGAAGAAACTGGTAAGAACTGCAGCCGCCACCAGAGGGCAGTCAGGAGGCGGCAGGAAGGAGCTGGGTGCAGGCCGGCCAGGCCTGGGCCACGGAACAGCCGCCATGAAGAAGGGAACAGGCGGCGAGACCCCACCCCCAGGGGCCCACCCTCTGAGGGCAGGGGTCATCAAACCTCCCGAAGGGGAAACTGAGGCCACGGACAGCCAGGAGCGAGGGGGAGGCCACTCTGCCGGCCAGGCCTGAGGGCCCAGAGCAGGGCAGGCTGCACCTCCGGACAGTTTCAGGGACTTCGGAGGCGTGGCCCTCCGGGCTACCTGCCGGCCCCGCCCCCGGCCAACGAATGAGACGGTCCCACAAAGCCGAGCCTGCGTGCACCCACTCCCGTGCCAGCTTCGGTCCCTTCCCGCCCACCGCCCACCCCCAGCGTGGCCCTCACTGTCCTCTGCCTCTGCCCGCCTCCCCGGAGCCCTTGCTGGGCCCTGGACACTGCGCCCTCGGAGAGGGTCTGAGCAGGAGCTGCCCCAGGCGCTGGGCGCCCTCGGGTGCGGGGCCGAGGCCGCCCTCCTGGGGTCCTGGGGCCTGGCGTACAGCTGGCGCTCGGGAGGGGAGTGGCAGGGGGACCGCCGGCCAGGACACGCTGCCCGCAGCGGCCTCGCGGGGAGTGAGCGCCCGTCGCGGGGGCGTGTGAGCAGAGCCTCCGCCTACCTTCGCGCTTCATGCCCATGGCCAGGCACTTCTGGTAGCGGCAGTACTGGCAGCGGTTGCGCTGGCGCTTGTCGATGAGGCAGTCCTTGTTGTCCCGGCACGTGTAGGTCAGGTCCTTCCGCACCGTCCGCTTGAAGAAGCCTTTGCAGCCCTCGCAGCTGTACACGCCGTAGTGCTTGCCTGGGGCGGCGGGCGGCGGGGCCGTGAGCGCCTGCCCGGCACCCCGGCCCAGCTGCACTGCCGCTCCTGTGCCAGCGCCACCGCCAGCAGCTGCCTCCTCTCCGGGCTTCTGGGCCACCCTGGCCACCCACTTACTGTCCCCGGACGGGAGACCCGAGAAGGTCCGTGTGAGAGGCCCGGAGCCCCAGCACCCTCACTGCTGGCGGCCCAGCCCCCCGCCCCCGCCCCCGCCCCGGGCCCGTGCCGCCCGCCTACCTGAGGAGCGGTCCCCGCAGATGGCGCAGATGTGCTTGGTGAAGGACGCCATGTTCCCTGAGGGGTGGGCCGGGACCTTGAGGACGCCATTGAGGCCCAGCGGGGGCTTGATGTCCTCCGAGCTGCTGACGGGGTTCATGGGCGAGCTGAGCTGCGGGGGGAGCGCGGGCTCAGCCTGGCGGCGCCGGGAGCCCAGGGCACACACCGCAGCGCCCCGCCGCACCCCCACTTTACAGAGAGAAACCGGGGCTCAGGGGGCCCTGCCCGCCCCAGGCCACAGCCGGGAACAGAGGGTGAGCCCCATGGAGCTCCAGAGCGAGCGGCCCCCGCTGGAGGGCCCGATGGTGGAGGCTGCCCCGGCCCCTGCCCGCCCACGGCCCCTCCCTTACTGGGCACTCCCCCGGCGGGACGGTGTGAGCCCCATGACCGCCCCGGTGAGCCGGGCACTTCGGGGCTCCCCAACACACAGCGGGGCACCGAGGCCCGGCCACCGCGCGGAGGGAGGAGAGCTGGGGTCCGCCCAGCGGCCACATGCCCGGCTCGGGGCAGGGGGGTCTCGATCGCGTGTGTCAGGGGAGGGACGCCCTGCCTCTCCCCGCGCCCGGCGCCCTGCAGGCCGCCTGCGGAGGAAGCGTGGGAAACTCACCGGTCACCCTGGCAACAGCTGCCGGGCTGCAATGACACAGCAGTTTTGGTTCCGCTGCGTCTGCCCGGCTCTCGCGCCGGCACCGAAGGCCCCACGGTGCTGCCCGCTGCACCGCAAGCCCGCCCGCCCCCCAGGCGCCGGGACCCCGGCCGGGCGGCCCCCAGCGCCCACTTCTGCAAACCCCCGGCCGAGGCGGAAACCGGGGACGGCGGCCGCAGCTGCTGCCCCCTGGCAGCCCGGCGCCTCCCCACACAGGAACCTCACCCTCTTCCTTCCCGGGCCCCCCATCCCACCCCCTTCTCACGGGACCGGAAGAGCGTGGCGCTCAGGCACATGCATGGAAACGGCCCCGAGCAGCGTTTCATGGCCCGGCCCCCCCGGCCAGTCCCTCCTCTGCCCGGTGGGCTGGGTGCTGAGGACGGGCACCGCCCCCACGGTGGGCTGCGGGCGGCAGAGCCAGCCCCCGGGGGCCGGCATCCCAGGGCCCCACGCAGAGCGGGGCGGCCGGCATGGCCGGTGCTGACCGCAGGAGGCAGGGTGCGGCCCGATGAGGGGACCGCAGCTGAGAGAAGGCACCCCCGTGCCACGTGCTGCGCCTGGGCTGTGCCGGCCGGTCTCGGGGCGTGGGAACCCCCGGTGTGGCCCCACTGGCTGCAGAAGAGCCCACAGTGACCCCAGCGGGCACCCGCACAGCTGGCCGCAGCTGCAGGCCCGGGGCCGCAGCTTAGCCCCCATCCTGCCTCCTCCGCGGGGACCGGGAGGTCAGCCTCTGAGCACAAGTCCGAGTGCAGGGCCTGGGCTGCGGGCGGCTGGCGGGGACAGACCGGCTTGGCGTCCGGCACCCCCACTCCCGTCTCCCAGAGGGGAGGCCGCCGGCCGGCTGGCACCGGGAGGGGCTGCGGCCAAACATCTGAGAGTGGGGGGACGGCCCTGCGGAGCCAGCTGTGGGGCCCCCGAGGCTGTGAGGGGACCCCTCACGGCTGCAGCCTCCCCAGGGGGGCCGCCCCACTGCCCGCGGCCGTGTCAGCTGGCGGCCGGGGACAGGAATGAGGTTTCCCTCCTGTGGCTGCCAGCCCGTGCTGGGTGGGAGGGCACCTGCCCGCCTCCCGGCCCCCCACGTGCACGTCCTTGGACGGGCCTGCCCGAGGTAAACTGAGGCAGGGCTGGAAGGAAGGCTGGCCGGGGCCCAGCAGACAGGATGGACGGGGAGGTGTGTCTCGGTCAGACTCCCCGGCTGCGGGCGGCAGGTCCCTGCCCTCCGGGCTCCGCGTCCCTCGGGCACAGGGTCGGCGGGAGCTGGGGAGCCCTGGAGGCCCTGCCCGTGCGGGAGAGGAGGGGGGCTGGAGCCCCTCCGCAGGCCCCAGGGAGGGAGGGCGAGAAACACCGACGTGAGGGAGGCCACAAACCAGGCCCTTCCACGGGTGCCCTGACTGGGATCGAACCTGCCACCCAGCCAGGTGCCCCCCCAGCCAGGTGCCCACCCAGGCAGGTGCCCACCCAGGCAGGTGCCCACCCAGGCATCGAACTGGCAACCCTGAGGTGCACAGGATGACATCCAACTGAGCCAGCGGGGCTGGGCCACCCACTTTGCCCGCACGCTTCCCTCTCTCCCTCCCCTTCCTTCTCTCTCTCTCTCTCTCTCTCTCTCTCTCTCTCTCTATATATATATATATATATATATATATTTTAATTGATTTCAGAGGAGGAGGAGTGAAACATCCATGATGAGAGAAAATCACTGATCAGCTGCCTCCTGCAGCCCCCACTGGAGATGGAGCCGCCACCCGGGCCTGTGCCCGGACCGGAATCGAACCCTGGCCTTGGTTCATAGGTCGGTGCTCAGCCGCCGAGGCCAGCCGGCCCGTTCTGCCTTCTCTCTCAATCCGGACAGGCCCACCGGCCACGGCAGGTCCTCGGCCCGCGGTCCTTCCCCTTCTCAGGGCCACGCTGCCAGGCCTCGGGGTGGTCGTGGCTCCCGCAGCCCAGGGCCCCGCTCTGCCGCCCGCCGCCCGCCGCCCGCAGCCCCTCACCCCGCCACCCGCCTCCCGGGGCCGGAGCTGAAGGCTCCCGCGTGGCCAGGGCGCGGTCCCCGTTTCCCCTTTCATATCCTGGGCTCTTATTTCAGTTCCCGCCGGACCGACGGGCCTCACTCAAACAGCCTGCCAACGCCCGGCCCTGCTCATCCTCCGCTCTCCGCACCCGCGCTTCCTCCCGATCGCACGCGGCCCCACTGGCCCCCGGGAGGCCTCGCCTCGGCAGAGGGTGGGGGCTCCGGGCACAGCAGGCAGGCATCCCCACCTCGCACACAGCCCGGGTGCCAGGCCGGGCGGCAGGTCTGTGAGCACCGAGCTGGCCGGGCCCGAGGGCGTCAGCTCCCGCTGCCCGCTGCCGTCTCGGCTGCCCTTCCCGGTGCCCGCAGCCAGCAGAGGGGGCGGCAGCTCCCTGCAGAACAGCCAGGAAAGTGGCTGGGCCCTCCTGCCCCCGGCCACTGGGCTTCTGGGCGGCCAGGGCCAGGGCCCTGCGGGACGGGAGCCTGCGCTGACCCCAGCCCGGTGCGGGGGGAGACAGGGTCGCCCCGGGACAGTCGGCGGGCTTCTCCACCCGGCCCGGCCAGACAGGCCCCCAGCCGGGCCGTGAGCGGGGCCAGGCGGGCCCTAGCCCCGCACCCCGGCAGGGACGTGTCTGCCCGGGGTCTGGGCGGGAGCACTGCGGCCTCAGGGCCTGGGTGAGCAGACGGAGGGGAAGGACAGGCCCAGGAGGGGCCCTGAGAGGACGTGGCCCCGGGGCCGCAGCCTGAGCACGGATTCCCCCTGCAGAGCGCCGAGCCACGCAAGCAGCGTACCCGACGGGAGGGGCCAGGCTGGAGTGGTGACCTCTGAGGGCCATGGGCTCACCCAGACCCAGGCTCGAACCCAGGCCGAGGCCGCCTCTCCAGGCTCGGCTTCCCAGAGATGAGGGGCCATGAGAGCGCTGCCCCGGGCCGCGGGCTGCCACGGAGGTCCCGCAGGGCCCCGGCCGGCCCCGCCCCGCTTACCTGCGGGCTGCCGGTGCCGAAGCCCAGGGTGGGCGTGGTGGGCACGGACATGGAGTGGGGGCCCATGGGGGAGCTGATGACGGAGAAGGGGGGGCCCATGCCGTTGATGGGCGAGCTCAGCGTGCTGATGGGCGAGTGCAGCTGTCCCGGGGAGCCGAGCGGCGCGCCCAGGCCGGGCCCCAGCGAGGGGTGCAGCGAGGGGGCCGCCATGGAGCCCCGGCCGGTGGGCGAGCTGAGCGGGGAGGAGTTCACCTGGGTGGAGAAGTCTGCAAGACAGAAGCACAGGGGCCGTCAGCACCCCGGCCGGGACCAGGAGGAGAGCCAGCCAGGCTCCGTCCCCCGCCCCCGGCTCACCCCCCCCCATCCCCAACGACACGGGCTCCGACCCAGGCCCCCGGGCTCACCCCCCCCCCAATCCCCAACGACATGGGCTCCGTCCCCCGCCCCCGGCTCACCCCCCCCCCCATCCCCAACGACATGAGCTCCATCCCCCGCCCCCGGGCTCACACCCCCAATCCCCAACGACACGGGCTCCGTCCCCGGCCCCCGGGCTCACACCCCCCACCTTCGCATCCCCAACAACCAGGCGGTCAGGGAGGGACGGCTCCCTCCACCGCACCGCCCGGCCTGGCTCGGCCTTCGGGCTCAGGGCCCCGGGCAGATGCAGGACGAGACGCTGGCAGCCGGCGGGACGCTCCGGGTCCCTGTCCAGCAAGGAGGCCAACGACTGCCACTCGAACCCTCACCACCCAGGCCTGTCCCCCAGCATGCCTGGGCCCCGGAGAGCCAGCCCCTCCCACGAACTCAGGGGCCGAAGTGCAGGCTGTCCTGGGGAGACAGCCCCCTGGGGGGCAGACCCAGCACCCTGCCCAGGGCAGACCAAGGCCTGGAGGGAGGCGGAGGCGGGGGCTGGGGCAGGGGGGCTGCCATCACCCATTTCACAGGGGGAGGGACCTGCGTTCCACACCTGCCTTGGCCGCGAACGGCCAGCTGCTCCCAGCCCACGGCCTGGCCTGCTCCGGCCACACAGACCAGCAGGACCGGACTCACGGCCCGGGTGGCGCTCTAGGGGCCCAGCTGGGTGCCAGGCCTGGCGTCGGGCGCCGCAGGGACGGGGAGAGGCAGGGCCGTCCGCACCCGCCTTCCCCCTCAGAGATTTCAACGCCCAACCAGCGCCGGGTCAGCCTCCCACCCGACACCCCTCACCCCCCCGAGGGCTGGGCAGCAGGAGACCCAGCGGTGCTCAGGCGGGGACCCCGCCCGCCCGGGGCCGAGCAGGAGCCGCGGAGCCGCAGGGTGTCCGGGCCAGCACGCCCCTCCCGGGCCTCAGCCTTCCACGCCCGCCAGGGGCAGCGCCCACACTTCTGAGCAGCCCAGAGGCCGTGGCACTATGGGGAGGCCGGTCCCCTCACCCCCGTCAGGGCACCCCCCCAGCTCGTCCGCCCCAACAGCCAGGCAGCCCTCCACCCCGGACGACTCGGACTCCCCGAAGCTCAGAGCATCACGGGCCCAGAGCGGGAGGAACACGCACGCCTCGTCCCCGCGCCCTCCCCTCCCCGCCGGCCGCCCCCGGTCCGCTCCGGCCAGGCCCAGGCCCAGGCCCTCCGCCGGCCTCGGGCCGGACGGCGCGGGCACCTCGAGCAGCGCTGGAACCGGAGTTCTGCGGCCCCGCCAGGCCGTCCTCCCCGTCAGCTGCCAGTTTCCACCCGCAGCCCCGCTGCCAGCACTTCCTCTCGCTTCCCTCCCAGAAGTCCACTTTCCCGCCGGCAGGCCTGCGGGCACCCGCCTGCACAGCGAGGGGCGCTCCGCCCGCGGAGCCCTCGCCGGGCACAGGCCTGGAGGAGGCCCCCCGAACGGGCACCAGGGGGAGGAAGCCGCGACGGCAGGGGAGCAGCGGCCGCCGGTGCGCCATCCATCGCTCCCTGGCCCCGCGTGGACGGGCGGCCGGCACGTGACCTTGAAGCACCTGCACAGCCCTGACCTCCCCCGACAGACAAGGAGCTGAGGCGCTGGGAGGCACATCCCAGAAGCCCACAGGCCGCTGCGGGGACCCCGGAGTGCCCGCCCCCCGCCTGCACGCACACCCGGCCGGACCCTGGCCTGGCCTGTCTCCGCCGGGCGGACAGGCAGGCGCTCTGCAGAGGCCGAGGGCTGACCAGGGCCGGGCCGGGCTGCTGCCGTCCGGGTGGGAGAGAGAGGGAAGATGTATGTTGCCAACATCACCAGAGCCCACGCTGGGGCAGAGGCGACCACGGCGGTGTCTGCGGAAAGCCTGGGGGGGTGCCCAATCCCAGAAGCCAGTGGGCCTGGCTGCCCCGAGGGTGACGCCCATCTCCCCTCCCAGCCTGTGACTGCGATGGCCAAGAGGGCGAGGGCACCCTGGATTCTCGCAGCTGCCCCCTCTCTGTCCTCCGCAGGGCGTTGGGGCGGGGACAGAGGGCCCTGAACCAGGGGCTGCTGGCCGCACACGTCTGCAGGGACACATGTCTGCAGGGACACACGCCTGCAATGGCACACGTCTGCAGGGACACACGTCTGCAATGGCACACGTCTGCAGGGACACACGTCTGCAATGGCACACGTCTGCAGGGACCTGCGGCTGAAAGGCTGGGCCTGGGCTGTGTCTTATTTGTTTGCTGCTCCCGGCAGGAAGGGGAGGGAGACCGGAGAAAGCTTGGCCGGAAGGAGGGAGGGGGGAGGGGGCTGCCAGGCTGCGCCCCCAAGCTCCCCCAGCCCCCAGGCACCACAGCACCAGCCCAGAGGCCTGAGGAGGGAGCCAGTGAGCGGGAGGGGAAGTGGGGGGAGAGGAGGGAGCGCAGAGGGGCCCCGGGAGGAGGGAGACACGGGAAAGAGCCTTGGCCTCTGAGTGCAGCCCATCCCCACGGGAGGGGCCTGGCTCCTCAGGCGCACCCCCATCCTGTGCGCCCCCGTCCTGTGTGCCCCGTCCTGTGCGCCCCATCCTGTGCCCCCGTCCTGTGTGCCCCATCCTGTGCGCCCCGTGCGCCCCCGTCCTGTGCGCCCCCGTCCTGTGCGCCCCCGTCCTGTGCACCCCATCCTGTGCGCCCCCATCCTGTGCGCCCCCGTCCTGTGCGCCCCCGTCCTGTGTGTCCCATCCTGTGCGCCCCCGTCCTGTGTGTCCCATCCTGTGCACCCCATCCTGTGCGCCCCCATCCTGTGCACCCCCGTCCTGTGCGCCCCCGTCCTGTGTGCCCCCGTCCTGTGTGCCCCCGTCCTGTGCGCCCCCGTCCTGTGTGTCCCGTCCTGTGTGCCCCATCCTGTGCGCCCCATCCTGTGCGCTCCAGAGGCACGGATACAGCCATAGCCCCGAGCAGCCTGGGAGCCCGGGCCCACGTGCCTGCGTGCAGGATGGCTGCCCGGCCCCGCGTGGCCTTCCTGTTTACACACGGCCACAGACACGCTGGGAGGCCGGGTGACAATGGCCGGGTGTGTGTTCTGGAATCTTCTGCAGACACACTCGGGCCAGGAAAGGAATGTCAGGAAGAAAACGCCAAGCGCCCCAGCAGCCCCGGGGCAGGCCCTGCACCCCTGGAGCCCGGCCCGCCTCCCGCTCTGGCGGTCCCCACCCACCGATGAGCGGCAGATGAGGCGATAAGGTTCTTCTGGAAAGTCCTACTGGGGACTCAGGGCCTCGTCACCGCAGCTTATCTGATCCTCGCTCTGCTCACGCCCGAGGAGCCCCGGCTCAGAGCCCTGGCCCACCCACCGCCGAGGGGCGCACCCACGGGGCCTGACGGAGGACAAACCCCAGCCCCTCGCCCCGTACACCCCGCCTGCCTCCCCTGAGACCAGCAGCTTCGGTGGGCCTCGGGGGAGGGACCTCTGGGAAGGGACAGGCCCTGTCCACACAGAAGGGAAGCCCTGGCAGCCCGGCCAGCGAAGGGGCCTCACAGAGCTGCCGGGTCAATCCGGGAAGGCAGCCTGGAAGAGGCGGCAGACAGATCTCCTGGCACAAGGAGTAGTCGAGGCCACAAAACTGACTCTGAAATGCAAAACACCCGGAGGCCAGAGCGGGAGCGAGGAGCAGAGGGACGCGGTGGCCGCTCGGCAGCTCCGGCAGCGCCGGGCGGGCCCGGGAGAGGGGAGGGCGAGGTCGCACTCTAAGCTGGAGTGCAGTGTCCTCGCGGGATGCCGCACGGCCGCTCGGAGGTGGCGAGTCCCCGCGATGGGCGTCTGCAGCAGAGCCACCTCCACTGCGGGAGCTGCCCACCAGGCGGCCACAGGCCCCGGAGAGGGGTGCCCCACCGGACCCCGTTCCTGAGCTGCACAGGCCCCCCAGCACGGCCCCGGGCCCCCGGGACCCGCAGCAGGAAGCCGGGGAACCCCCACCGGTGCCTTTCCGGCCTCTGCCTGGCAGGCGGGGGAGGAGGGGCAGGCAGGAAATGCCAGCGTGTGCTGCTGGGGGAGCCCCAGACTCAGCCCCTCCCGGCAGGCAGGGAACCCCTAGTTCTTGGAAAGGGGACTGCAGGTCCCCCGAGGCCCTCCCGAGTTTGCAGGAGCAATGCGGGCAGCAGGTCCAGCCGGGTCCACACCAAGGCGCAGGGGAGGGTCCCCCGGGGCTGGAGAGGGCCAGGAGCACCCAGGAGAGGCATGGAGTGGAGGGGTGCCCGGGAGGGGTGCCCAGGGGGGGTGCCCGGAGGGGAGGCGGGCACAAAGGGTAAGAGGCCCCTCGGAGAGCCAGCAGCCACAGGAGAAGGCCAGGCTGGAGCGTAAGCACCCGCCCTGCATCTCGGTGCCCGGCCTGGCGCGCCCCCAGAACGGAAGCCCTGCAGGGAGGCGCCCCCCTCAGCCCCCCTCCGGAAGGACCGCTTCCCCTGCCGCCCGGAGGAGAAGTGGCCGCCGGCGGGGGCTGCGGTGGACCACGGCGCGCCGGGGTTTGGGGGAAGCGGGTGTGGGGACAGGGGGGCCTGCAGGCAGGAACTGAGGCGGGGTGCCAGAGGCTCCGCCAGGTCCCGGCTGTGAGCCGGAATGCCAAGAGCAGGGCTGCGGGCAGGGCCTGGCAGGGGGGCGCACACCGCCAGTGCCCGCTCCGGCCTCCCTGCAGACGGCAGGTCAGCTCGGGGCCTGGCCCTCCGACCCCGGAGCGGGCTCCCCCCGGCCTGGCCGGGTCAGTTTACGGCTCGAGTGCTCAGCTGAAATTTCAGCTCCTCCGTGGCCACCCTGCCCTTTGCCCAGCCCGTGGCCCCGGCCCCAAATCTCAGCCCTGTCAGCGGGCCCTCAGGGTGACCAGACACCTCGGCCTGCCTCCCAGAGCCTGGGCCTCCGCGTAGGTCAGAGGGTGCACCCAGGCAGCACAGGGCCCTAGGCAGAGGCCACCAACTGGCCAGAAGGGACCCGGGCACCTCCCTCTGCCAGGCCAGCAGTCGGTCAGCTGGCGGGGCCAGAACTCAGGCGCCACTCCATACGGGAGTCAGGGCTGGCCCAGCCCCTCCCAGCCCTAGAGAGAAGGGGGGAGGAGGGGAGGGAGAGAAGGGGGAGGAAGAGGTGGGGCTGGGTCCCCCGAGGGGGGACCAACACATTCACCTCCTTCATCCCTGCCTCCGCCCTCCGGCCACAGGAAGTGGCTGTAAGGAGTGTCAGCCCCTGGACACCGAACAGGGGCCACCCCCACCTGCTCCCGCCTCTCCCAGTGCTGCCTCCACCTGCCCCCAGCCCGGGCCCACGGGGTGCCCAGGGGCCAGGGAGGGGGAAGGCACAATACGCTCCATAACAGAGCTCAGGGCAGGAAGATGGGTGCACCGGCACCCAGTGAGCCCTCGATGACAAACACGTCTGCATCATCATCTCCACCACCTTCACCTTCACCATCACCATCATCACCATCACCACCACCATCATCATCACCACCACCACCATCATCACCATCCCCACCACCTTCACCATCACCATCACCATCATCACCACCACCATCATCACCATCCCCACCACCTTCACCATCACCATTATCACCACCATCCCCACCACCTTCACCATCACCCCCACCACCACCACCACCATCACCATCTCCACCATCACCATCGCTATCATCGTCCCTATCAACATCGTCATTATCACCGTCATCACCACCACCACCATCACCATCATCACCGTCATCATCGTCATCATCTGAGCAACCCCTGGCCCTGCCCACTGCACAACAAAAGGATGAGCCAGGGAGACTGGCGGGGAGACGGAGCAGCCCTGGCTGGAGAGCGGAGGGGCAGGGCGGGGGAAGAGAAATGGGTGCCCAGGGCAGCAGCCACTCATACAGCCTGGCACTGTGCTGGCCCAGAGCGGCAGGAGCGGCCGGAGCCCAGCTGCGGGGGAGGTGGGGGCCCAGCCAGGAGGAGGGTGTGGCCAGGAGGGGCACCTGTGCCCAGCCATCGGGGCCTGGGCGTGGAGGTGTTGGAGAAGGAGCCGAGGAGGGATGGAGCCAACGCACTGGGCAGAGGGCCAGGGCCTGGCAGGAAGCTGCCCCAACCCCGAGCCCACCCTCCGGAGGCCCACGGGCCCGGGGGCTGTGGCCACGGCCTCACACCAGCCCAGCCACAGTCAACCAAACGCACCGGCACCACCTTCCACAATCCCCAGTGGATGCTGCCATCCCCGCCAGCTGGCGGCACTCCTACAGATGCCCACGGCGGCACGGGGGCCCGGGCTGCCCAGCGGACCCCTGAAGCTGGGGGCTCCATCTGCTCCGAAGCCACGTCCACGCCCCAGTGCCTCCCACTTAGGGAACGTGCTGGGGGGGGGGGGTGCAGGACAGCACACACTGGCCACCCCTAACCCTCCCTCCCGGTGCAGCGGGCGGACACCGGTCTGCTGCCGGCAGCTGGCCCAGGCCCTTGCCCAGTGGTGTAACAGGCTCGGTGGGGCAGGGGCAGTCCGCCCCAGGCCTGCGGGGACTCGGGCAGGCAGCGCGGTGCAGCATGGGTGGCTCAGGGGCGGCGTGGGGCAGGGAGGCCGTGGAGACAGAGCTGGTGATGCTGTCACGGCCCGGCCCGCCCGACAGGAGCCCACGGGCCCGGGGGCTGAGCGAGACGCTGGGCACAGGGCCCCGCACCGCCCTGGGCTGTGCGTCCCGTGAGGACAGAGACTCTGACCAGGACACGTCTAAGCGGCAGCCCTATGACGGGTCTACACGTGTGCACCACACGGCACTCCTTACAGCTCTGTCCGCCCCGCAGGGGAGCCGAGGGGCCGGCGAGGCCGAGGCCACTCCCACGCCAGAGCAGGAGCGCCGGCACACGGCGCCGTGCAGAGCCCGGCCCGGCCAGGGGAGCGGGCAGGGGGCGGCCGGCGGGGCCCGGCGAGGGGACAGCGCAGGGAGCGGGAAGCAGGCTCACCTGTGAGGCCGAGGGCTCCGGGCGCAGCGGCCGCCCCTCCAGGCAGGTCCCCGCTCGGCCGCGCCCCCCGGCGCCTGCCCGCCGGCAGGAGGGTGGCGGAGGGGGAATTCCTGGTGAAACCCCGGCTCCCACAGCAGCCAGGCCGGCTGCGGCTGGCGGGCGGTTTCTCTCTGACAGGAAAGAGGCGCTCCTCTTTCGCTTTGAGCGCCCGCGGCTGCCTGACTGTCGTGGAACCGACGCCCGTGCTCGGCGGCCGTCTCTCTCGTCGTCGGCGCGTCCCCCGAGGCTCGCAGACAGGCCACGGCCCGGCCACCTGCGGTGCAGGGGGGCCCGCAGGCGACGCCCGGCGGCCAGCACGTCCTGATCGGCCCGGAGGGGGGAGCTCGGGGCGCAGCTCCGGGGGCTCCACGTGGCTGGCTCCTCCCGGGACCCCGCTGGAGGACAAACATGGGCGCTCAGGGCCGCAGGCCGTGCTCACCAGGCCCGCCAGGCGTCCTCGAGGGCAGAGGAGCAGCTCCGCCCCCACGGGTTCGAGACGGCTCCCCGAGACCCCCGCTGCCGAGGCGCGGGCCTGGCCCCACGGCGCCCGCCTGGCAGAGGCAGGCTCGCCCACGGCACTGACCCAGCCGGCGGGTGCGGGGGCCGGGCCGGCGGGGCCTCTGCAGGCGGGAGACGGGGCCTCACCCGTGAGACAGACCGAGAGCGGAGGCTGCCCGCCGCCAGGTCTGCCCGCCGCCGGGGCTTCCCCAGCGCCACGGGGCCCGCGCCTCCCCATGGGCGGGCCTGCGTGGGGCCCCCCTGGGCAGCACAGAGGCACCCACCTCCCTCCCACCAGACAGCCTACCGCACCCCACCTGCCTGTCAACGCCCCGCTCAGCCTGGCCCCCCACCCCGAGAGCCCCGGGGCTCTGCCCTGAGACCCGGCCCCGCAGGCCAGCTGAGCCCTCACTGCTGGCCACCTCCACCCAGCCACCCTGGACCTGCTGTGCCAGGCTCTGCCCTCCCCACCCCCAGGGTCCCTGGCAGGCACGGGGCAGGCGGATGGAGGGTCTGCGTTCTGCACTGAGGAGGCAAAGGCCCAGGGGCCAGAGGTGTACCCAGAACCTCCACCCCCATCCTCACGGGACATCCACCCACATCCCCAACCCCAGGCCTTCCTCCTGGCCCAGCTGGGGTGGCAGCCAAGGGGCCCGTCTCCGATGCCCTGACAGTGGAGGGAACCAGCTGCCGACCCCAAAGACAGGAGGGCGGGCAGGTGCCGGAGGTGCCCCAGGGCCCGGGATGGGGCTGCAGGGGGCACCATGGCAGCACCCAGCGAGCCACCCAGCCCACAGGGCCTCAGGCGGAAGGGGACGGGCAGACTGAGACCCCAGGAGGGCCAGGCAGCACGCCCCGGGTGCCCACGGCCAGCTCCACGCGCCCGCCCACGGCCAGCCCTCCGTGGTCGCTTGGCAGGACGGGCACTGCCTCCTCGGTCACTGCCAGGACCTCCCACCGCTCCCACCTGCAGTCCCCAAAGCCTGGCCCGCCCGAGGCAGAGCCAGGGCCCCTCCCAGCCGCCGGGCCCCCTGCTCTGGCCGCCTGGGTGGGCGCCTCCGCCCTGCAGTCCCTGCCAGCGCCCCGTCCTGACCCTCTCGGCCTTGTCACCGTCCACCTGTCCGGGTCCCCCCCGCACCCCTGGGTGGCTAAGGCCAGGCCGTGTGGGGAGGGCGCGGGGACAGCTTTCACTGCTGGCTGCTATCTGAATGCCCGGGCACAGGGGATGGGGCAGGGCTGGGGCCACCGCCCCGGGCCAGTCAGGTGGCCAATGAGTGGCCCCCGTGGCAGGGCCACCCCTGGGCTGGGGCAGGCAGCACCGAGCCTGGAGAGCAAGCCCAGCAGCCCAGCTCTCAGACCCTCCGGAGAGGGGGGGGCCCTCTGGCATCGGGCGGAGGAGAGGGACCCCGAGCCATGCCCTCAGGTCTGAGAACTCAGCTCCTGACCCCATGCAGTCCGGGGAGCAGCCGCCCGAGCGGAGACACACAGCGCCGACGCCTGGGGACCCCGGGCACCTGCCCGCGGGCCCTCGGCTCTCCCCCGGGCTGTCAGAGAGGACAGCGCGGACACCGCCCGCCGCCGGCGCCCGCCCTCACCACAGAGCCGGCCGGGCCAGGTGCGGGCACACGAAGGCCCGGGTCAGCGAGAACCCCTCACGGCGACGCCACACGTGGGACTCACAGCAGACACCCTGCTCGTGGCTGGCGACCCGAGTCCACTCATGACGCTAACAAGCTGTGCGGGCCGATTCCAGAGAATGAGCTGGAAGAGGTGGCAGGCAGGGCCACGGGGCACACACACGGTCCACAGCCCGCAGGCAGGGGCCACGGGCACACCCACAGTCCACAGCCCGCAGGCAGGGGCCACGGGCACACCCACGGTCCACAGCCCACAGGCAGGGGCCACGGGCACACCCACGGTCCACAGCCCGCAGACAGGGGCCACGGGCACACCCACGGTCCACAGCCCACAGGCAGGGCCACGGGCACACCCACAGCCAATCAGCCCACAGGCAGGGCCACGGGCACACCCATAGCCAATCAGCCCACAGGCAAGGCCACGGGCACACCCACAGCCAATCAGCCCACAGGCAGGGGCCACGGGCACACCCACGGTCCACAGCCCACAGGCAGGGCCACGGGCACACCCACAGCCAAGCAGCCCACAGGCAGGGCCACGGGCACACGCACAGCCAAGCAGCCGGCAGACAGGCGCATCTAGGCACCGACCTCCTGCAAGCGGCCAGAGCCACCATCCCAGGTCACTACACATGAGGCAGGCGGCACGTCTGCAGGACTCGGGGGTGTGGCCCAGCGCCAAGGGCCGGGACTCCCCTCCACACACACACACACACACACACACACACACAGCAGGCCTCACAGCCCAGCGTGTCTCTGGGTAAAAGCAGACTGCAACCCTCAGTCACGCTGAGAGCCTGGCCGGAAACGTCTCCTCTGCCCATTTCACAGACAAGGACGCCAAGGCGGGAGCTGCATGGCCGGCCACGGTCCCGGAGGCAGGGAGACGGGGCGCGCGTGACAGCGTGGGGGCCACACACCTGGGCCTGGCCCTCACCCGCCCAGAGAGCGGGGAGCCTGAGGGGCGTGTG
Organism: Pipistrellus pygmaeus; assembly: GCA_949987585.1. Classification (NCBI taxonomy): domain Eukaryota; kingdom Metazoa; phylum Chordata; class Mammalia; order Chiroptera; family Vespertilionidae; genus Pipistrellus; species Pipistrellus pygmaeus. The sequence goes on along the minus strand of OX465313.1, from coordinate 73,104,379 downwards.
GACGGCACGGCGCCGGCCGGTGCCCGTCCTCCGATCTCAGGTTCCAGCTCCACCGCCAGGAGGTTCCCGGAGACACGCTGGGCCGTGAAGCCCTCCACAGGAATGCCGGCCCCGCACGGCGCCCCCCCGTCCCCGCGCGAGGGAGCGGCCGTGGCCCTCCACGGGAACGCCGGCCGAGAACCAATCCGACGGTCCTGCGGCTGGAGCCTCACTCCCGCACCACAGGGTTAGCCCGGGACCAGCTTCCCCTCCGCACACAGGCCTCCGCCACTGTCCCCCGCCCCGCCCCGGGAGCCGGGCTGAGACCCAGGGGCCGCGGGCTCCGGGCTGTCCGTCACCAGCCGGGCCCACAGCTCCTCAGACGCTCCGGACACGGCCAGGAGGACAGCGGCTCTCGGCAGCCTCCAGGGAGACCCCCTCCATCCCAGCCTTTGTTCCCGCCCTGGGGAGGGAGAGGCAGAGCCAGAGCGCCCTGAGGCAGGCACAGAGGGGCCAGTCCCCTCCCGACCGGCACCGCCGGGGACGCCACGCCGGGCTGGCCGGCCCGGTGGTCCTGCCCGGGCTGTGAGAGAGAGGCCACGCACGAAGCGCCGGGCCGGCTGCGGTGCCGGGCACCGGGCAGCGTGCTGGGAGGCGCGGTCCGTGCCCAGCGCCGGCCTCCCAGACAGACTGCATGAGCGCTCACCGTGGGCCAGACCCCGCGGCCACGCCGCCCGAGCCCCCAGCCCTCACCTGCCAGCCGCCTGCGGTCGCCGGCCCGCCAGCCCAGGCCGCCTCCCGAGAGAGAGGCCAGGAGGTGCAGCCGCATGGCGAGCGCGGGCGGGAGGTCCCACCACGGCGACGGCCCCCGCGGCCCCCCGCCCGCGGGCTCGGGGTCCCGCAGCCTCTGGCGGCGATGCAGCGTGGCGGCTCGGTGCAGGCGCTGACGAGGAGGGAGGCCAGGAGGAGGAGGCCGGGAGGAGGAGGCCGGGAGGAGGCTGGGAGAAGGAAGCCGGGAGGAGGAGGCCGGGAGGAGGCTGGGAGGAGGAGGCCGGGAGGAAGGAGGAGAAGGAGGCCGGGAGGAGGAGGCCAGGAGGGAGGAGGAGGCCGGGAGGAGAAGGCCAGGAGGAGGAGGCTGGGAGGAGGTGGCGGGGAGGAGGCTGGGAGAAGGAGGCCAGGAGGAGGAGACCGGGAGGAGGTGGCCGGGAGGAAGGAGGTCGGGAAGAGGGAGCTGGGAGGAGGTGGCGGGGAGGAGGCTGGGAGAAGGAGGCCGCGAGGAGGAGGCTGGGAGGAAGAGGCCGGGAGGAGGAGGCCAGGAGGAGGAGGCCGGGAGGAGGTGGCGGGGAGGAGGCTGGGAGAAGGAGGCCGGGAGGAGGAGGCCAGGAGGAGGCTGGGAGAAGGAGGCCAGGAGGAGGAGACCGGGAGGAGGTGGCAGGGAGGAAGGAGGTCGGGAAGAGGGAGCTGGGAGGAGGTGGCGGGGAGGAGGCTGGGAGAAGGAGGCCGGGAGGAGGAGACCGGGAGGAGGAGGCCAGGAGGAGGAGACCGGGAGGAGGCTGGGAGAAGGAGGCCGGGAGCAGGAGGCTGGGAGAAGGAGGCCGCGAGGAGGAGGCTGGGAAGAGGAGGCCGGGAGGAGGAGACCGGGAGGAGGTGGCGGGGAGGAAGGAGGCTGGGAGGAAGAGGCTGGGAAGAGGGGGCTGGGAGGAGGAGGCCGCGAAGAGGCCGGAGAAGGAGACCGGGAGGCCGGCTCCCCAGGCGCTGGGACCTCGTCAGGAATGAGTGGGGCTCGGCTGCCGGGCACCGAGTTCCCCTTTCCCGCCGCCGCCGCCCTCCAGACACCTGCGACCACAGCAGCTCCCATTGGCCGGGCGAGCGCTTCTTGGAAAAGGACAGGGACCGGCTCGTTTCCTCAATCCGGCACACGCAGCCCGGGCGGCACGGCGAGGGGCCAGGGCCCGGGGGGCGGCACCGCGAGGGGCCGGGGCCGGGGGGCACGGCGAGGGGCCGGGGCCGGGGGGCACGGCGAGGGGCCGGGGGGCGGCACGGCGAGGGGCCGGGGCCGGGGGGCATGGCGAGGGGCCGGGGGGCGGCACAGCGAGGGGCCAGGGCCCGGGGGGCGGCACGGCGAGGGGCCAGGGCCGGGGGGCACGGCGAGGGGCCGGGGGGCGGCACGGCGAGGGGCCAGGGCCGGGCCGGGGCGGCAGCGAACCTGAGCTCAAACCCTCCCGCCGGCCGGCCAGCTGCCGGCTGCGGGCAATCGGGCGGCCAGTGCCCAGCGCTCAGCCACCGCATCCCTGCGCTCCTCTCCGCCTGGCCTGGGCCGTGGCCCTGGAGAAGCCCGAGAGGCACTGTGGGAGGTCACATGCCCTCGGCCACTGGCCACCCCACAGCCCTGGCACCCCACACCCCTGGCACCCCACACCCCCTGGCAGGAGGCACTCTGTGCACAGTGCCCTGAGCACCAGTCAGGAGCATCCTGCAGGAGGGACAGCAAAGGTGCTGCCCAGCAGCTGGGGGGGCAGGGGTTGTCAGGATGGGAGGTGGGGTCCAAAGGGGGAGCCAGCTCAGCAGCCTGGAGGGCAGAGGGCAGAGGGCAGAGGCGGGCACAGCAGAGCCAAGGGCAGAGGCGGGCACAGCAGAGCCAGCAGTGGGGAGGAGGGCTGAGGGCCGGATGGACCGCAGGCTGGGCTCTGTGGGGGGAGGAGAGGGCTCTGTGGGGGAGGAGCTATGTGGGGGAGGGGCTCTGTAGGGGAGGGGCTATGTGGGGGAGGGGCTCTGGGGGGGAGGAACTCTGGGGGTGAGGAGAGGGCTCTGTGGGGAAGGAGAGGGCTCTGTGGGGAGGGGCTCTGGGGGGAGGAGAGGGCTCTCTGGGGGAGGGGCTCTGAGGGAGGGGTTCGGTGGGGAGAGGGCTCTGTGGGGGGAGGAGAGGCCTCTGTGGGGGGGGGAGGGCTCTGTGGGGGGAAGAGAGGCCTCTGGGAGGGAGGGGCTCTGGGGGGAGGAGAGGCCTCTGTAGGGGGGGCTCTGGGGGAGAGGAGAGGCCTCGGGGGGAGGGGCTCTGGGGGGAGGAGAGGCCTCTGGGGGGGAGGGGCTCTGGGGGGAGGAGAGGCCTCTGTAGGGGAGGCTCTGGGGGAGAGGAGAGGCCTCGGGGGGAGGGGCTCTGGGGGGAGGAGAGGCCTCTGGGGGGGGAGGGGCTCTGGGGGGGAGGAGAGGCCTCTGGGGGGAGGGGCTCTGGGGGAAGGGGCTCTGTGGGAGGGGCTCTGGGGGGCGGGGCTCTGGGGGGGAGGAGAGGCCTCTGTGGGGGGGGCTATGCAGGAAGCGGGGGGGGGGGGGGGGGATGGGGGGGGGGGAAGGGGCCTTCCGGCGCTGGCCGCCCTCCAGCCACACAACGGGCCATTCTTCCGGGCACAGATGTCTTTTGTGGCCCAGGAGCCAGCGGCTGGCCGGGAAGTGGGGGCGCAGGGGCCACGGCACACAGCCTGCAGCCCCCGGGCCCCCGGGCAAGCAGGGGTCCTCCATCCCACCCCAGGAGGCCCGTGGGTGCCTGCGCCCAGGCTGCACGCACAGGCCCAAAGCCCACGGCCAGCGCTGGGAGCGGGGCCAAGTTCTTCCTGAGCCCTGGAACCCGCTGCCCGGACAGCCCGCGCCGGCCGAGGGGCAGTGGTGCAGCGGGCGGGGGCAGGGGGCAGCGGGGCGGCGGGCGGGGCGGAGGGGGCAGCGGTGCAGCAGGCGGGGACGGGGCAGCGGGCGGGGACAGGGGGCAGCGGTGCAGCGGGCGGGGGCTCACTGAGGGCCTCACAGAAGGGCCGGCAGCCATGCTTCGGTCTCTCTCCAGCGCCCCCTGGCCGCAGGGCAGCCCTCTGCTAACACCCCCTCTCACTTGAAACCCAACTTGCTGTGGGGCCTCGTACCCCTCACCCCGCCTGCCAGTGCGGGTCCACACACCGGGACCCACGCGGGGTGATGCTCGAGGTGGGAGGGAGTCCCCGGGCTCCGCGGGGGCGGGGGGGCGGGACCCGCTCCGGGCGGGAGGGGGCCGTCCTCCGAGCTGACCAATGGGCGGGGCTCGCGGCCGGGGGCACAGGTTTCCATAACGACGCACACACCTCCGGGCGGCCCGGTTTCAGCAGGACCCTGGCCACAGTCCGAGGCGCTCACTGCTCCGGGCTGGCCGGTCCCTCAGGCCTCCCAGCGGCCGGCGCGGCCGGTTCGGCGCGGGGACCACACGGGAGCGGCTCCCTGAGGGACGGGCTGGGCGGTCCCGCCGGGGTGAGCATCCCGGCTTTGTTCCCCAGGCAGCCGTGCCAGCTCAGCTGTGGCTGGTGGTCAACCGTGACCCCCAGATCCTCCTCGGCCGCCGGAGGGCCTGGCCGTCAGCCCGCACTCCGGGCGAGGCGGGCAGGGCGGCTCCGAGATCCCCGGCCCTCACCCACTGAGTCAGTCACTGTGCCCCACGAGCCTCACCCTGACAGCTGCTCCCGCCACCGTCAGCACCCGGGCAGGCCGTGCGGAGCCCCGCTCCCCGGGCCCCAGGGCGGCCGCAAGCCCGGCACCGAGGGGCCAGGGCTGCCCGGGGCCGGTCCTGACAGCTCACAACACCCCGGGCCCCCAGCACCCCCAACCCCGCAGGTCCCACGTCATCTGGTCCCACTCCCACGTGGCGCGTTGACGACGGAAGACCCGGCCTCTGGGCCCCTGACCGCCCCCCCACTTGCCTGCCAGGGGCCATGGGGCAGAAGAGTGAGTCCAGGTGACGGCGCCGGGCCGGCCCCGCTGGCTGGGCGGCCTCGGTGGTGAGGCTTGGACACAGCCCCCTGCGTGCCGATGCCGGGGGGATAGGGGGGGCTCTCACAGGGCCCGGCTCGGCGCCTCCACCGTCCCCACCTCGCACATCACCCACAGCCACGCGGTCACACGTCCCGGAGTCCCAGCCGAGCAGGGCCCGCGGCCTCCTGCCCCCACGGGGTCTCACCATGGGCCCCGCCCGGGCAGGCCCAGCCAAAGGCGCTCAAACCCTTGGCAAGAGCCGGGAACGCGGGGAACATGCCAGGGGCTGGCAGAACGGCAAGCAGCATGTGCCGCCTCTGGGTGGGCAAAAAGGCGGGGGCAGGGAGGGCAGCGGGGCTCAGGCCAGCTCGGGGCACCCCCGGCCCGGCCGGCCAGCACCCAGGGACGCTGACCACGCCCGGGTCTCCATCCTTCGCTCCCCAGCCCCTGGCCGAGCCGGACGTGGGCGGGAGCATTCACACCGCGGAACAGGAGGGGAGCAGAGGGAGGCCAGGCCCGCTCCTGCCCGCCCGCCCAGACAGCGTCCCCTGCAGAAGGGAGGGCGGACGGTGCCCTGGAATCCCCCCCCCACACACCCCTCAGTCCCGCAGACCTGCTGTTCCTTCCAAACACGGGGTCCTCGGGCCCCGACCGGCCCCACCTCCGCCGCCCCAGCAGCAGCATGAGGCGGCGGCCGGGTCACCCCTCGGACGGCAGGCCTTCTGCCCCCTCTCAGGCCCCTCACCCACCAGCCGCCCGGAACCCGCCCGGCACCCAGCTCCCGGCTCCCGGCCCCAGGAAGCCCCGCCCCGTCGAGGCCCCCCGCTCCCCACCAAGGCGCCCGGCCCTGGCCAGCGCCCCTGAGCCGTCAAAAGTAAACACGCACACACCACCCGGCCTCCGCTTCCTTCCTGCACACGCGGCCGGGCTGTGGCAGCAGGAGCAGCAGCGGGGGGAGCGGAGGGGGAGGGCCTGCCCCGTGGCGGGCACACCGGCCCCCCGCGCTGCTGTCCCCCCCCCCCCCCGCCGTCCACATCCTGGCAGGATGGGGAGGCCGCACAGAGACCGCGGTCCCCAGAGGCCGGCCGGCCGCTCCCACAGGCCTGGTGGGGGGCAGGGTTCGGAGGGGCCGGGGAGGCCCCCCGACAGCAGGCACTGCGGACGGGTTCGAGTCCACCTGAGCGGCCCCAAGCCGGGAGGAGCCCTGCACGAGCACCTACTGTGTGTGCAGCCAGACTGGGGCACCGCCCGCTGCCCCTACTGTGCGTCGGCAGACAGGCTGAGCCCCAGGGAGGCCAGAGCCCATCCAGGTGAAGCCACCCCCAGCCCCCGCCCAAGCCGCGATCAGGAAGTCACCCAAGGGACCTCCCGCCAGGACTGCTGACCGTTCGCTTGGAAAACCCCAATAAGCCCAGGGGTCTCCCGCCCCCACTCAGCAAGGCCCGCCCTGCCCCCGGGCATCCTGTCACACACCAGCCTCGTGTCCAGCCCCGCCCAGCCCCTCACCCTGTCCTCAGAGCGGGCGCGGCCATTCCCTGGACAGACCCCTCCTCCAGGAGGCCCTCACTGCCCCTGCCAGAGCAGAAACGTCCAGACTGGACCCCGCCCCAAAACACCCCTCCAGAGCGGAGGCCCCCCCAAAGGCCAGGGGTGGGGAACACCCGGCCCACGGGCCCGCCAAGGAGTGAGGGGTGAGCTGGTTAAGGTTTGACCGAACACAGCACGCTGATCTTTAAACTGGTCGTTTCGTAGGGCGCGTGAATGACATAAATATCCAGGTGGCTCTTGGCAGGAAAGGGGTCCCCACCTGCCCTGGGTGCTAGCTCGGTCTGAGCCCATCACCCCAGCCTGCAGGTCCACCACCCCCCCCCCCCCAAAGCCTCTGCAGCCTCTGACCTATCCTAGCAGCCCCACCCCCTCTAGGACCCCCGTGATCAGACCAGCCCACACTGTCCTCCCGAAGGTCCGTTTTCCCCAAAAAGCTGGGCCCAGGACACTGGGTGCCGGCCCGGCCGTGCTGGCTGCCCTGGCACAGCCCCCTCCTGGCTTGGCTGTCTCTGCCATGGGGGGGGGGGCAGCAGGGTGCCGGCCGCGGTAGGAGGAGGGGCTGGTGTCCGCTCTGGGCCCCCAGCTCTAAGCCCCTGACCCCGGCCCGGGGCCCTGGAGCCCCGAGAAGGCCCTCTGTCCACTGCTGACCCCCAGGCCCCGCGGCAAAGGGCCTGCAGGAGGCGCCTGGGAGACGGGGCCTGGGGACAGGAGCCCGGGGACACACACAGGAGGGCAGCCTGGAGGCAGCCATGGAGGCCGACCCCTCAGGCTCCCTGGACGCTCAGGGACCGCCCCCGCGGAGCCCGCACTCAGATCCCATCTGCCTTCCGCCTCCCTCCCCTCCAGCGGGCTTTCCCGGCTGGAAGGTGGGCCCCGGGGCGGCGTCTGCTCCTCCCGGCCACCCAGCCTCCCTCCTGGCGGGTCGGGTCCCAGCACAGCCGGGAGGCGGGGCCCAGAGGTTCCCAGGCCCGGCGGCAGCATGCCCGGGCACGTCGGCACAGCGGGCCGGGCCACCCCCGTCCGGGACGGCGTGACTCACGGGGCCGGCACGCCGCCTCCGGCCCCCACCTGGGCGGCCACCCTGCACACACACCTGCCCGGACTTGATGCCAGCGGACGGCAGGACGGGCCTGGGAACGGGTGTCCCAGCAAGCGGGCCGACCACGCTCGGCGCCGGGGGGTTCTCCCAGGGGGACCAGGAGCCGCGCTTGGCAGGCGGCCTAGGAGGGAGCCCCTCAGGGCTGCAGCCTCACCCCGAGGTCCAGGGCCCAGGGAGCCCCTCCTGGACTCGCCCAGCGGGAGACCAGCCCCCGGCGCACCCTCCGAACGCAGGCCTGGCGCTGCCTCTCCCACGGGAGGCTGGGCTGCACCCCACGGGGCCCGTCCCTCACGGGCCACGAGCACCTGGTCCCGGGCTCTGGCCGGGCCACTCGGGGAGGCCGGCCCAGGAGGGGCGCAGGGCCCCTGCTCCTCGCTGTCGGCGGGCAAGTCTTGTCCCTCCGAGGAACCGGGCGGCCAAGAGGGCCCGGGCAGGAGGGCAGGCCCTGGCTTGGTCGGTGTGGGACAGGGCAGTCACGCCTGGCTCACAGCGGCCTGCGGCACAGAAGGCCACCAGGTCCCTGGGCAGGGACGTCCACCACCCACTCGCCGCCCTCTGGCCCCGCCGCTGGCCAGTCCCAGAAGCCCCAGGAGCCCTGTGTGCAGAGTGCCCGCCTCGGGCCAGCCTGCGCTCCCTTCGCCCCTCCCTGTCGCCCCGGGGCCATCAGTTCCCCCGCAGCAGGGGCCCCACGGGAGCGGGCAGACGGGTGCAGGGCCACCCACGCCGGCCAGGGGCCGGGAAGAGCACGGCAAGGACAAGCAGGTGGAAGGGAGCAGCACGCACAGATGTGGGGGGGGGGGGCTGGCCCCGGCCCAGGAGCTGTGTCAGCAGGAGGGCCCGGCAGCGTGGACATCTGCTGACGAGGCCAGCGGCCGCCCCACCCCCACCGGGGAAGGCGCGGGGCCCCGCCCACGGCAGAGCGGCCTCTCTTCCGGGCACAGGATGGAGCAGGACAATCTGACTTAAGGAAACAAAACAAAGTCACAGCCAAGGGCAGCCTGGCTTCCCCGGCGCGCGGCTCCGGAGCTCCCGCGGGCAGCGGTGGCCGGAGGGCCGCCCGCGGGCACGAGCCCGGCACTCCCGCGCAGACGGACGCGCAGACGGACTCACAGCCGGCCTGGGCGCCCAGGAGCGGCCGTCAGGCAGAGCGCGCTGGCGGGGGCCGAGGCTCTCACACCGACCTCCATGCACACGGCCTGCGCTGGCTGGGGGGCAGAGAGCACCCCTCACCCCGCCCCTGGGGATGGGGACAGGCACCCGAGAGCACTGATTAACCGGCAGGCATCCTCGTGTGTGTGTGTGTGTGTGTGTGTGTGTGTGTGTCCCGCACAGGGCAGACCCCGCTCTTCCTCTCCACCCCTGGGGCCGATGGCGTGGTCTGCTCAGGAGGAGGCGTTAAAGCAGTTGGGGGCCAGGACCCTGTGCACAATCCAGCACAGCAGAGCTCGGAACCGAGCGGCTGGCACCCTGGGCCTGGGAACTCGGGGCCTCCCCGCACCCTCTGCCCTCCCTGGCCGTGCCCAGAACAAGGGTGGCTGCCAGCTTCCTGCAGAGCGTGCCGCTGGCCACTCACCACCCTCCGCCCGCCGCCTGCCCACTGTCCGGGGACAGCGAGGGGCAGGACCGTGGGCTGCAGCCCCAGGGCAGCCAGGTGCCTCCGGCCCCCCACAGCCCCACGCTGGCCCTGCCACCATAAAGCTCCCCCGGGCGACGGGCAGGCCCTCCCTCAGCTCCCGGCTCCGCCCGCCCCGAGGGGGCAGGACACGTCTGTCCGGACCGGGAGCCGGTGACCGGGGAAAACACGGAGAATCTTAGAAAGGAATCAAGCCCCGAATACAGGTGCTGCCTCTCCTGTCCTCCCGCTCCCCGAAACCCCGCGCGGGGGGACGGCACTGCGGCCTGGGGTGACGGCGCGGCCAGCCTCCTGTGTGTGCCGAGCAGGTGACGGGAACCTGGATCCCCTGGCAGCCGGGCGCCAGAGCAGCCAGGGCCGTGAGGCGGCCGCGAGGCCAGACCCGCAGGCCGTTAGCGGCCGGTTCCCAGTGACGTGGCGGACAGCGGAGTCCTGCCTCCTACAGGACAGACACGACGGCGGCCCCAGAGTCAATGCCGTGATCCCAAGAGACCACGGGACAGCGGGACCCGGGCGACGGGCACAGAGGGAGCGGCTGCGAGCACACGGCGCCCTCAGGCAGGGAGCTCCGACAGGCCCCACGCTGGGCCTCACCCCCACCCCCACCGGCCCCAGACCCACTCCCACCGGCCCCCGCCCCACCTGCCCCACCCCCACCGGCCCCTCCTGCCCCCGGCCCCTCCTGCCCCCGCCCCTCCTGCCCCACCCACACCGGCCCCGGCCCCTCCTGCCCCCGCCCACCTGCCCCCGCCCCACCGGCCCCAGGTCAGGCGGCCGCAGGATGCGCCTTGACCCCACGCTGGGGCAGCTCAAGGTCATGAGGGCGGCAGCCAGCTCAGCCTGCCGGTGACCCCACGCCCCCGGCTGGCGGAGGACCGTGCTGCCAGCTCGCCTGCAGCCCCGGGAACGGACAGCTGGCTCCCCTGGTCCCAGCCGGAAGGGGGTTTGGGGTTCTGCGTCCCAACCGTCCTGGTCCTGAGGCAGCCGCTCCCGCCCCTCCCGCCAGGGCCACGGCTCCGGGAGCACCTGGCAGCCCAGTCGGGAGCAGGGCGAGGCGCCCGCGGGGACGGCCCCTGCTGGGGGCCCCTGCTGGACGGGCGCCTGGACCGGCTCCTCAGCCCCGCAGCATCGCCGTGTGTGCGGGCTGAGGCCGAGCCACGTCCAAGGCCACAGCCGGTCAGGGACAGGCCAGCCCCGCGCCCAAGGCTGCCTGGGCTCAGGGGCAGGGAGGGTGGGAGGCACCCGGGGGAGGGGGCGGAGGGGGCAGGGGGTGCTAACAACAGGGGCGCGGGAGGCCAGTCCCACCAAGGGGCCAGCCCCCTCCCCCAACAGAGGGGGTCCCTCCCTCCCACGGGAGGGCCCAACAGCGACAGAAACGGAATGCCAGGCCCCGGGTTTGCTTAGGGCGGGGGCACGGGGCGGGGGCACGGGGCGGGGGCACGGGGCGGGGGCACGGGGCGGGGGCACGGGGCGGGGGCACGGGGCGGGGGCACGGGGCGGGGGCACGGGGCGGGGGCTGACTCCTCCGTCTGCTTTGGTAACAGCTGGGGGAGGGTGATTTGGGGGTTCCTCCTGGGGGCGTGTTTTACAGAATCTCCGCGTCTCCCTGAGCCGCCGCTCGCACAGACCCTCGAGGGAAAGCTCGCACCCAGCCACCCGCAGACTCAAGCCCTTCACCGCCCCCCCCTGCCCCCAACCCCAGGCTGGAAGGCTCAGGGGCCAGAGCTGTGTGCTGGGCGCTGAGCTGAGCCGGCCGACCAGCAGCCCGTCTGCAGGGTCCTGGGCTGACCCCGTGATGAGCTGGTCTGCTCTGGGCCAGGGCCCGCCTGCAGCCTGCGCCCGCCTGGGACCCGGGACCCGCTCCGGGCGGCACCCCCAGGGCCTGAGCCCAGAGCTCCGGGAGGGCCGAGGCCCACGGGCCCCACGCCTCCTCCACGGAGCTCGCCCACGGCCAGAGCCCCCTGCGCCAGCCGCCCAGTGCCCTGAGACTCCCGGCAGGAAGGTCCCCTGGGGTGCCCGGGCCAGCCCTGGCCACACAGCCGCCCCCGCTCCCCGCCTCCCGCCCTGCTGGCTGCCCGTGCTCCGGGCCTGCCCACTCTCCAGCCCAGCCCTGGGAACCGGGCCACTTCCAGGAACACACGGCTCCCTCGCCTCCAGGCTGGGACATGCAGTCCCTGGGCCAGAAACTCCTACTGAGCATCTCCAGCCAGTGTACACACCTCCTCCAGGCAGCCCTCCTGCCCCCCGCCAGGACACAGGCCTCTCCTCCTGCACACCCTCCGTGAGCGCTCGCACGCTCAGGTGCCCCCAGCCTGCCCGTCGGAGGCTGCCAAGGTCTGGGGCCGGAGGGGAGGGGCCACCACTGGTCCCGGGCATCCCTGGGGCTGGCACCCCGCAGGTGCCAGAGGCAGGCTTGCTGAGCGGATGGATAGGTGGGGGCAGGAGAGCTAGGGTCACCATGGTCCTTCAGAACCGGCCGAGCGAGCACCCGGTTTCAGAGAGACCCCACAGCACCAGCCAGCTGTGCCGCCACGAGCAGGTTAAGCAGCCTCTCTGAGCCTGTATTTCCTCTTCTGCAGCGATGTCACCGATGGAGGAAGTGGCTGGGAGGGTGGGTCAGGCCATGAAGCCGGCCTTCCGCACGTCCCCACAGGCGGTGCCCGTGGCGGGGAGGTGCAGGCGCCCCCCCCCCCCCCCAGCAGACCTGGCGGATTCCTGGCCACATGGCTCACGGTGGGCGGGCCCCGGGCGTCTGACTCACCCCGCCGGCCTATGTGTCCCCGTCCTCAGAAAGGGACAGGGCCTCGCCTCCCTCCCTCCCCTGTCATGGAGTGCTTGCTGGTGGGACGCTTACCCCGCCTCCACAGCCCTCGGCACTAGGAACAGGCAGGTGAGCCGGGCCGGGCCCTGCCCGGGGACACCCCGTCCCGTCAGAGAGAGACCGACAGCCTGTCCCAGGAGCCTGCAGCCCATCAGTGATGCAGCAGCAGAAGGTGGCGGGGGGGAGGGGGGGGGCACACACACACACACACACACACGCACAGAAGAGGGGGGAGGCGAGGAGGCACTGTCTGGGAGCAGATATCCAGGAGGGCTTCCTGTAGGAGGCACCACTCCCCTCCCGCCAGCTACAACACCGTAGACTCCCACATCCCCCCAAACCACACCTGAACAGGCCACACACAGCTGGGGACCAACAGGCCAGGCCTCTTGACACGCCCACCGTGAGGTCAGCCGCCACGGCCACGGCGCCCGGGAGGGGGGAGGCAGATGAAGGGGCCCCTGGCAGCAGGCGGCACGGAGACTGGGTCCAGCCCCTTGCCCGGCCAAGGCCACGGTGAACAGCGTCGCTGCCCGGGCTGCCGTGTCCTCACCTGGAAAACGGGCCGGCGGGGCCGCCCGAGGACACACGTGGCGGAAGCCGAGCACCGAGCCCAGCGCACAGCTGGCGTGGCAGGCAGCCACGCGGCTCCTGGTGGCTTCGGGGTCACCTCCCCCCCACACTGCCGTTCCCAGTCCCTGGAGGCGCGAAGACCGTGGCTGAGACCCACACTTCCTTCCCACTGACCACGAAGGCCCTTACCTACAGAGAGCTGGCTCTGACGCCCCCTGCTCCGGCCCGGGCGGCCCCTCCCTGCTCCCGGGCGGCAGGCCGGCGCCGTCGGCGGGCATGGCCACAGTTCCAGAGCCCAGGCCCCACGGGGGGCCGGGCCGGGCTGGGTCTGCAGCGGCCCTCCCAGGGAAGGCGTCCTGAGCCCCCTGGCCTGCCCTCGCCCGGACCGCAGCTCCAGAAGCCCCTCCCCCAGCGCCCACGGAGGCCTCCCATCCCGTGACCAGAGAGCCCGCCACTCGCCTGAAGTCACACGGCTCAGGCGGCAGAGCCGACGCGTCCTTCCCACCGGCCTGGCCCGCGGGACCGGGAATGGCCTCCACCACCCAGCAGCCTGCGCACCGGCCCCTCGGCCTCTCTGGCCCGGCCTCCTCCCCTGAACACGGTGTGCCCGCCGCAGGCGGTCCAGGGGCCAGGCCCCACGCCGGCCCAGGGAGAGGGACGCTGCCCAGTGCCGCCTAAGCTCCCGCCTCCACCATCTTCCCGATGGTGAGAGGCCCAGCCCTGGAGGGCGCGGGCCGGGGCCGTGGCTGCCACCTTCGGCCTCCGGACTGGCATCGGCCCACCGCGCCGGCAGGAAGTCCTCGGCCTCCGGGCAGCCCCGTCACGCTCCCGGCCTGGGTTCCGACCCCGCCCCCCTCGCCAAGGCACCTGACCTCCCTCACACGGGCGGGTCACGAGGGCCCGTGGGCCCGGAGTCATGGCGCCCTGCCCCGGCCACGGCCTCCGCCCTGCCCCGACGGCCATGGGGAAGGAAGCGGAGCCAGGCGCCCGAGAGGAGGCTGGGCCGGGCCTGGCACCCGGGGCCCGACACCCAGTCCTGTGACGGGCCCGCAGGATGTTGGGAAACCCACGAGCCCCAGTTTCAACACGGCAGCCACGTCACAGCTGGTTTCCGTCTGCCCGCCGCCCGGCCCCTGCCCCCTCCGCCGCCCCCACAGGGAGGGTCCTCGTCCTCAGACGAGGGGGGGGCCCTTCGAAGGTGCAAGGCCCGCCCCCCCAGCCTGGTTCCCACGCCCCGGCCCGGCTGCAGGCCAGTGAGCGGGGGACAGGCCCAAACCGGGCCACCAGGAGCTGCTCCGTGCGCCCCAAGGCTGGGGAAAGGGGCGCTCCGGAGAGAGGGGGCCCGAAGCTGCCTCCTGCCTGGGCGGCACGGCCGCTGGCACCGGTGCCCAGCTCAGGGCACCCCACATACTCACCCCAGCCCTGCCGCTCACCTCGCTGCCCCCACTTCTGCCAAACTCCAAGCGAAGACAAGTGCAGGGCGGGACAGCAGCCACCGCCACGGGCACCCCGAAACGGTCCCCTGAGCGCCGAAGGCAGCCCAGCCCACGCTGCCCGGGGCCTGCCCTCCTGGTCCCAGCTCCGTGTGCACGCCGCCCCCACCCGGACCTCGGGGCCCCGCCACACACGTTCCTGCCCGACTGCCCTCTCGCTGTGGTCAGCACCGCGTCCAGCGGCTCCGGGGACGAGGGGGGCCCTCACAGCGCCGTGGCTTCAAACCCCAGACGCTCTGCGCCAGGCCACCCCGGGACACGGCGTGCCCACGAGGGCCAGCCACGCGCCTTCCTCAGACGTGGAGCCGGCCTGACGCGCCAGGCGAAGAACGCGGAGAACCCACGGGGCCACGCAGTGACCCGCACAGAAACAAGCAGGTCACGGGGTCACCAAGCGGGGAGGCCGACGGACACAGTAGCCAGGAAAGGCCACGCGAGCAGGGTGGGGGGGGCCTGCTGAGCCCGGGGCGGGGAGGGGCGGGGCGGGGGTGGGCAGACAGGGCCTTCGGGGAGGAGGCCTCTCAGGACAGATTCACTTCTGAGGCCCCCTCCCCGTCGGCGAACCGGCAGCCAACCTGTGCAGGTGACACGGAGGAGGGAGGGGTGTCCCGGGCCGCCAGAGTGAGGGTGAAGCCTCGTCCTTCAGACGGTGGGACCCCAGGTCTGCCAAGGCTGCAGCCCCGCACGTGTGTGTGTGTGCACGCGCACACAAACATGTACCTGGCACACACACATGCACACACACACATGTACTGGCATACATGCACATACATACCTGGCACGTACATGCACACACGTGCTTACACATACACATACATGCACATGTGCACATGCAAACACACGGAGACACACACACACACACACACCCCGGGCAGCCCGGCCGGCAGCGCAGCCGCACAGACTGGCGCCTGCCAGGGGCAGCGGCATGGCGCAGTGACCGGCCGTGTTTGTTCAGAGACAGATTACGGGCGGCGGGGAGTGTCTTATCGCGGATCCTCCGCCGGTCCCCCCTCTGCAGGCAGGAGCTGTGGGAGCTGGGAGCGCCCGGCCGGTCCCCCCACTGCAGGAGGGAGCTGTGGGAGCTGGGAGCACTGTGAGCAGCTCGGGGTCAGCAAGAACGGCCGGCTGAGCGGCCGGGGCCAGCGGGCGCTCCCTGTGTGTCCAGCCGCGAGGGCCCAGAACCCGGAGGGGCCAACGAGGAGCCATGAACCAGCGCATCACCCCCGGCTCCCCACCCCGTGCCCGCAGGGGCCCTGCGCTCCTCCCTGCCCCTGCCCGGGGGGCACATCCAGGCCTGGGAGGGGCTGAGAGGCAAACGCAATGACCAGACGCGAAGGCGGAGACGAGAGAAGCCCCCACGCCGGGCAGGTGGCTAAGGGCCAGCTGGACCCACATCCCAGCTCTGTGCCACCTGCCCCCCGAGAGTGGAGACCCCCTCCTGGCGGCCTCCCTCCCCGCAGGGCAGGAGCCGGCCCTCAGGAGGCGGGTTAGTCCTGTCCTGGGCACTGCACAGCCTCGGGAAAGGGACCCCCCTCTCCGGGTCTGCTGGACAGTCCCTCAGCCCTTCACCCCGACACCTCTCTCCAGTGCAGCTTCCGGAAGCGGGAGACCCGGCTCGGGGGGAGGCCCAAGCGGGTGGGGGCTGCCTCCTCGGGGCTCCCATGGGTGAGCTCAGCTAACACAGGCCCGGCTGCCCTGGCCCGCCCAGGGGCTCAGAGACAGGCAGGGGGCTCAGAGACAGGGAGGGGGCTCAGGGACAGGGAGGGGGCTCAGAGACAGGGAGGGGGCTCAGGGACAGGCAGGGGGCTCAGAGACAGGGAGGGGGCTCAGGGACAGGCAGGGGGCTCAGGGACAGGGAGGGGGCTCAGGGACAGGCAGGGGGCTCAGGGACAGGCAGGGGGGCTCAGGGACGGGGAGGGGGCTCAGGGACGGGGAGGGGGCTCAGGGAGGGGGGCTCAGGGACAGGGAGGGGGCTCGGGGACAGGGAGGGGGGCTCAGGGACAGGGAGGGGGCTCAGGGACAGGGAGGGGGGGCTCAGGGACGGAGGGGGCTCAGGGACAGGGAGGGAGGCTCAGGGACAGTCGGGGGGACTCAGGGACAGGGAGGGGGCTCAGGGACAGTCGGGTGGGCTCAGGGACAGGCAGGGGGGCTCAGGGACAGTCGGGTGGGCTCAGGGACAGGCAGGGGGGCTCAGGGACGGGGGGAGCTGCGGCCGATGCCAGGAAGGAGGCCACGTCCTCCACTCCCCCAGCGCCTGCTGCAGCAGCCCCGCGCCGACACCCGGGTAACTGGTTCCAGATGTGCGGGAAGACGGGAGCGGGGCGCCCTGCTGAGGAAGCTGGGAAGGGCCGAGATAATGCGGAATTCCTGAGCCCGTGCCAAGGCCCGTGGACGGGGAGGGCCGCCGTGCGAGCGGAGAGGCGCCGAGACCACCCAGGCAGCGCTGGTGCCGGAGACACCGGGCCCGCAGGCTCCCACCGCCTCCCTGCTGGGGCCCCGGCGTCTGCGAGCCTGACTCCCACCCGCTACCGGCCAGCACCTCCCGGGCCAGCACCCCCCGGGCGCCCCCCCCCCCCCGCCCCCGGCGCTGCTGCTGACACGCGGACCTGGCCGGAGATGCAGAGTGTCAGCCGCCCCCAGAGGGACGGGGTGCACACAGGCGCCAGGCAAAATCCTGGAGTTCGAGGCTCCAGCTCAGACAGGACGAAGCTCCTAGGGGTTGCTCACCTGACCCCTGACCCCACCTCTTACCGCCCCCGCTCCCCCAGCTTATGCAGAGGGCCCGGTTTCACTGCTGCCCCCGAACCCGTCACAGCCTTCCTGACACTGGGAGGGCCTGCCCCCTGCAAGGCACAGCCTCCCCAGCCTCAGTTTCCCCATCTGCAAGAGGGACTGGAGATTCTCACTACGATGTTCAGAAGCAGCCAGAGTCACGGCCCGCCCCCACACCCCCTCCTCTCCTGTCACTGCAGCGATGGTCCCCCAACCCCCGCCCCTCGTGGACTACCCAGGGGTGCTCCGTCTCTACCCACACCCCCACCAGGAAGCTCCCAGCGGGCCCGGAGGGCAAGGCAGGGCCCCGCCTGAAACCAGGGCTGCCCTGTCTGAGCCCCGGCTGCCCACTCGGGCTGGAGACAGGTAGAGGCCTGTGCTGCGACAGACGCCCGGAGGACTGCCGCCCTTACTGTCAGCAGAGACCAGCCCCAGGAGGTCCGCTGGCCCGCCCCCACCGGCAGGGAGCCCCACCATACACAGGGGCTCCCAGTGCCCAGAGGATGCTCGCTGGACCTCAGGGCCCTGGACACACAAGCCCCGTCCCCGCCTCCACGCGCTGTCCCGAGCACCCGGCCACGAGCACCCGGCCACCGAGCACCCGGCCACGAGCACCCGGCCACGAGCACCCGGCCACCGAGCACCCGGCCACGAGCACCCGGCCACGAGCACCCGCCACTCAGCCCAGATGCAGGGAAGTCAGCCTGCGCAGCGGGAGTGAGAGCCCAGAGCGGGAGGAGGGCAGGGGCCTGGGAAGGAGGGAACAGTGTTCCCAGCTCTGCACCAGGGTGCAGGCTCCCCACGCTGCGAAGGGAGAGGAGGAGCCCTCGATTTTTGCAAAAGGAGGCACACCAGCTCTGACCCCAAAACCACACCGGGCCTGCCCGTGCCCTCCACACCCGCCTGCCGGGCCAGCCACTGCCCTCCGCGCCCGCCTGCCACTGCCCTCCACGCCCGCCTGCCGGGCCTGCCCCTGCCCCCCGCGCCCGCCTGCCGGGCCTGCCCCTGCCCTCCGCGCCCGCCTGCCGGGCCTGCCCGTGCCCTCCGCGCCCGCCTGCTGGGCCTGCCCGTGCCCTCCACACTCGCCTGCCGGGCCAGCCACTGCCCTCCGCGCCCGCCTGCCACTGCCCTCCACGCCCGCCTGCCGGGCCTGCCCCTGCCCTCCGCGCCCGCCTGAACCGGAGGTGAGGCCTGGCCGCCAGGGGCACCTGGAGCGGCGGTGAGCTCCGCCCCAGCTCGGACCCTCAGCCCCATGCCAGCAGGCCTCCCGCCTCCTGCTCAGAGGAAGGGACCGCACGAGCCCCCGGCCAGCCCGGCCCCCGCCGTGAATGCTCGGCCCCACGCCTGGAGCGGCCCTGCCCGGGCACCCCTGCCAGCACCGTGCGGGCACCGGGTCCCCGCAGCCCGCCCACCCTGCTCCTGCTCTTCAGCCACAGGAGGCTCCCGTACCCAGGCCAGCCCAGGAGGTCCTGCTCTCATGTTCCAGAACCTTCCGCCTCTGCCGGTGGCTTGGGCAGGCGGTGGCAGCCCCAGAGGCACAAGCCGGCTCCCGGCTGAGGAGTCCCAGAGCCCCTGTTCATCAGCCTGACGCTGGCTCGCTCGGCAATTAGCACACAAGCCACACAGCGAAGCCTGTTACCAGCCGTGACAGCCCGTCCCGGGACGTGTGGGCCTGAGCGCCGGCCGGCGGGAGCAGCACCTCAGCCCTCGGCCCCACACCCCCACCCCGGCCGGCCACCCCCGGGCCGGACGCGGACAGGGGCCCAGCCCGCCCCATGGGCAGCGGCAGCACCCGCCAGGGTGGCCCGGCCGGCCTGGCTGTCTCCTCACCCGCAGTCTGCGCCTTAGACAGGACCTCCCAGCGCCCTGCTGGCTGTGGGCCGGTGCCTGACCCGGAGAAAGTTCCGGAACCAATGAGCTGATGGACAGACGAGCAGCACGGCCACTGCATCCACCGGTGAGTCAGGCGCAGGGCACGTGGGAAAGCCGACAGCGACGGCCGCTGGCTCCCTCGCTCCCATTGGACAGCGAGCAGGCGGAGGGTGCGTGTGGGGTTCAGGCAGATGTGGGGGGCCCTGCGGGCAGAGGCACCTCCAAACCCTGCCAGGCCCCCCGCGTTCCCGGACCACCCGGGGGGGGGGGCGCCCAGGTGCCAGCCCTGAGGACAGACGGGGTTCCCCTGGCGGACAGACAGGCATCCTCGAAGCCCTGCCCGCCCCCGTGTGCCCTCCCCCGTGTGCCCACCCCCTGCCAGGGAGCTTCCGGACCCCAGTCGCAGGAACCCCGGGACTGAGGTGGGGCTGTCCCCACCGGATGCCTCCGCTGTGGCCCTGGGTCCCCGCCTCAGCCCCGGGGCCGAGGCGGCCGGGGGATCCCCGTTTCTGAAGAAGGGTCCCGGACCCGAGAGGGGGCAGCCACACCTGCCCCACCCCCACCCCCACCCCGTCCCGGGAAAAGGAAGCGGCTGGGGGAGGCTGCTTAGAACCCGGACCCCGACTCCCCCCAGGAGAGGCGAGCGTAGCTGCAGCCTGACACCGGCTCCCTGCGGCCAGACACCAACCAGCACCCAGGGCCCCGGGAAGGCCGCCCCCGGGGGGAGCAGGGGCTGCAGGGGGGCCGGGCTCCCCACCTCCGGGCGAGGGGGCCGTGGTGAAGCCAGCTGGACGTGCAGCCGAAGACACGGCGGGCACTCCACCTGGCACCACGCTCCACCAACCCGCCGGGCTCCCAGACCTCCCCGGCCCCGGAACCTTCCGCCTGCCCTTTGGGAGGTGACTAGGAGCCTCGGCTACGTGAGCCCCCCACCCCGTCCTCAGGGCTGTCACGGAGCCTGGCAAAAGCCGGCTGGGGGGTCGGGGCAACACAGAGGGTGGCCTGCTGCCCGCCCCGCCCAGGGCCCAGGGTGGCTGCTCCGGACCCGGGCCACACCCTGACCGGCTGGGTTTGACTTACTCAGCGGTCAGCGAGGGTCCTTCATCCCCAATTCCCAGGAACTCCCAATGCGCGCCCACTCACGGTGGGGACCAGGTCCCGCCTTCGAGGCCTGGCACATCCCCCCTCTCTCCCCTCCGCCTCTCCCTCCCCAGACAACACTCAAGGCCACACTCCACTCCAAGAACGGCTGGAGCCGAGGAAGACCAGGAGGAGGACTCATGGAGTGCCTTTCCCACAGGCTGGCGGCCAGAGAGATGGGGAGGGCCCGGATGGGACGGCCGGGCCGGGCAGGCGGCCGCAGTGGGCGGGCGGCGGAGGCCAGGAGCCCCAGGTGAGCAAGGGCTGGGGGAGGGGCGAGGACTCGCCAGCTCCTGATTGCCAGCTCATTACCCGGCCCCAATGCAGGGGCCCGGGGCAGCGGGCACACCCCCTCGGGCCTCAGTTTCCCTGGTGCACAGTGGGACCAGTGCCTCGAAGGCACCCCGGCCCCAGCCGAGGGGAACAGCTCGCCTCCGGCTTCACCCGCAGCCACAGAGCTGGTCCCTGCTCACCCGCTGCAGGCCCGCCCACCCCAAACTTCTGTACCCCCGAGGTGCTCCATGAGGCTCCCTGAGCGGCGCGGGCCCCTCTGCCAGGCGGGCACCGGCTCCCCGGCCCCGCCACCACGTGGGGGTGAGCCGTGGCCCCGAGACCTGCACCTGCACCCCCTCTCCCCTCGCGGCGGGCTCCCTGCCCAGCGCTCTGCCCGCAGACGGCTCGGCCTGCCCACATTCCCACGCCGCCGGGCCCGGGCCTGCCCCAGGAGCAGCTCAGCCCAGGCCCGGGAGGCGGGGGCGGAGGGCCCGGGGCAGAGCCGCTCGGCTGGAACACACCCAGACAGGAGCCTGGAAAGCCGGGTTCCTGGAGAACCTTCTAGAACCAAGACCCGTTGGTTCCCACGCCCGAGGCTGCCCAGCCCCACAGTCCAGTCCAGACCCCACGCAGGGACTCGGAAGCCCACCCGCCTCAGCCCCCGCCCTGCCCGTGCGAGCCCAGAACGCCTCTCACCTCGGGGCCTTTGCACACGCTGTTCCCATCCATCCCCTCGTCACCACCTCCTCCAGGAGCCTTCCCTCACGCTCCCGCCCAGGGCGATGGCCCTTTCACCCCGGGCTGTGGCCGCCCATGCACTGGTCTTCACCCCACCATCCTGGGCCCTCACCTGGACCTGCCTGAGACCGACCCTCCCCCCGACCGGCCTCCCACCCAGCACACGGCCCACCGGCCGGGCCCTCACCAGGCCGGCCCCAAACACACTTCCCGGGCTCCTGTCCGGGTGCGGGGCTGCGCAGGACTGGCTGTCTCAGCCCTGACCCCGCAAGGAGCTCACCACACACACCCCCCCCCCCCCACCGGGCTGGGACTTGGGGGGCCGGGCCGGGCCGGTGAAGGAGATGGCCGTCAGTGCACAGTAACCGGGCCTGTCCTCGAGCACCCAACTCCGGCCCCGGAGCGTCAGAGGCCGCTGGGCCACCACCCTGCACTCGGGAGGTCCTCTGCCGAGCGGCCCAGGCCACGGGTGGTGCTTTCCCGCCCCCGGTCAGCCACCCGTCCCTGCCGACCTCGGCTCAGCTGCCAGCCACCCCCGTCTCCTCCTGCGAAAACAGGTCAAAGGCGCCGGCGACACCGATAACCGGCGTCCAAAGACGCTCCCGCGGACGCCGTCTCCTGAGCTGAGCTGGCGAGGCAGAGGGGGGCACCCCGTCTGAGACCCTCAGGGCTGCGTCCGCCACGGCGGGCCAGGCTCCGGGGCCTGGTGCCGGGCCACGCGGGCTGTGGGCTCCAGGGCCTGGTGCCGGGCCACGGGGGCTGTGGGCTCCGGGGCCTGGTGCCGGGCCACGGGGGCTGTGGGCTCCGGGGCCTGGTGCCGGGCCACGCGGGCTGTGGGCTCCGGGGCCTGGCGCCCGGGCCACGCGGGCTGTGGGCTCCGGGGCCTGGCGCCCGGGCCACGCGGGCTGTGGGATCCGGGGCCTGGCGCCGGGCCACGCGGGCTGTGGGCTCCGGGGCCTGGTGCCCGGCCACGCGGGCTGTGGGCTCCGGGGCCTGGCGCCGGGCCACGCGGGCTGTGGGATCCGGGGCCTGGCGCCGGGCCACGCGGGCTGTGGGCTCCCGGGCCTCGGCCTCTCCCGCCCCGGGCAGGTGAGCTCGCCGAGGCCGGAAGCGCTGGCACCTCAGAGCCGCCCGCTCCGTGCGAGCCCCCGCCCGCAGCCCCGGGCAGGAGCCTGAACTCCGCAGGCTCCCCTCCCGGTTAGGGAGGCCTCCGCCCGCCCCGCCGGGGACTAAACCTGTCCGACTGCCCAGCGCTCAGCGCCTGGCGACTATCGGCCCATCGCATTTCTCAACCGGCACCAGCGATTGCGACAGGCGGGAGACAGATAAGGAGGCCGGGCGGCGGGAGGGCGTCTGCTCTGCTTGGTTCCCGCCCCGCTGCGCCAGGAGGCCTCCTGGGGGCGCCGAGGGGACCGGCGCCCTGGGCCGCCCGCAGGCTGCTGGGTGCGCAGAGGCGGGAGGGACCCTCTGTCACAGGGCGGGGGCTGAGGATGGGCAGGTACACACACCACTACCCCCCACCCAAGAAAGCCACCCTGTCCCACCTACAAGGTCACGCGTGCCCCTGCCAGGCGGTGGTCTGCCCGTGCTGCAGGGCCGTGACGGAGCGTGCCCGCCTGGCTGAGGCCCGGCCTGGTCCCGGAGCCGGAGAACGGGGCCGCCCGCCCGGCGTGAGGGAGCGGCCGGCGGTGCACACCGCGCTGCGGGCATTGGGACGGGCGCGGAGCACACGCGGCCCCCTCCCTCCGCCCGGCGGGGCCACGGGTCAGCACCGCAGCCCGAGGCCTGGCGTGTCCGGTGAGCGGACACCTTCCCGCCTTCCATCCCTCAGGAGGCGGGACTCCCCTCCCCGCGGCTCTGAGGAGGGAAGCGGCCTCAGGGAGGCTCAGACACTCGCCACGGCCCCCTGCTCTCACAGGGTCCCCCAGAAGGCCTGAGGCACCCCCTTCTCCCTGCAGCCAGCCTGCCCGCCTCACAGGGTTAGAGCAGCTGCCCAAGAAGGGCCTCCGCGCCGCCCCTCCCCGCAGCCCAGCCCAGCCCTGCCCCAGCCCTGCCCCAGCCCACAGGGGCCGCAGGGGCCGCAGGGGCAGGAACGGAAGCAGGGGCAGCTCTCCTGCCCGGGGAGGAGGCCTGGCCCGCACACCAGCCTCAGGCTCCCTCGCTGAAGCGGGGGAGGCCTCCCTGGCTCCGGTGGGCACAGGCCCTGCCTCTCTATGTGCGGGAGGCAGGGGGGCGGGGAGGGGGGGTATTGAGGCCCGGCAGCCACCCCAGAGGGCAGGTGGCAGCCCCCCAAACCTGCCTGGGAGCAGACAGCCACCCAGGGCCACAGAGCCCTCCCAGAACCGCGGGCTTCGGGCAGGACGAGCCGGGGCCGGGGGAATCCCCACCCGCTGCTGCGAACGCACAGGGGCCGGCCCTGCCTGCCCCCCGCCCCCCAGTGTCACAGGACCCGCCTTCCAGGGGGGAGAAGGGAGAGGGGGGCGGGGGGGGGCAGGCTCCGGGCTCCCAGCCGCTCCAGGGACAGCCGCTACCTGGCCCTCCTCTGGGCTCGCTGCCCCCTCCCCGCCTGGGCTGTGCCCCTCCTTCCCCCCACCCCCCTGGGAAGGTGCAGTCCCAGCGGGAGAGCCGGAACCAACACTGAAGAGCAGAGGCCCGGGTGCCTGCCCCTCCCAGCCCCCCTGACCACAGTGAGGTGGGGTGGGGGTGCCGTCTGCCCCTCCTGGTGGACGAGGCCCCGGCCGGCCCTGGCCGCTGAGGTTCTGCAGTGACAGGGCACAGAGCGCCCGCCTCACGCCGCGCTGGGAGGAGAGGCTGCAGAGCTGCACGCAGGACGGCACCGCTCACACCTGCTCCTCCGGCCTCCGGCAGACACCACCAACCGCCCCAGCACCTTGCCGGGAGGCCCCGAACCCCTCACCGCCGAGTCCGGCAGCCACGGGCGGCCACGGGAACAGCATGTGGACGGCACGGCCTCGGCTCTCCCAGGCCCGGACCCCACGGGTGTCTCACGGAAGCAAGAGCAGCTACGGCCTGAGTCCCCCCTCTCCTCTGTCCAGGGCCCTGGAGTCGGCTCTGAAGCAGCACCCCTCGGTCACCCCAGCCCACCCCCCAGCAGCTCCGACACCGCCCCGCTCTGCGCTCAGCCTCGGGGGGGGGGGGGGGGGCTGTCCCTGTGCCTTGCCAGCGCCGCCAGCGGGAGGTCAGGCGTCTCGGGGCACGGTGGCTGGCTTGCCCAATAGGTGCCCCCAGCTGGGAGCGAGCCCGTGCCCAGGCCCAGGCGGCTTCCGAGGGCCGCCTGTCCCCGGGCTGACCCCCGAGCAGGGCTCCGTCTGCCCGGGGAGGCCGCGCGGGGACCGCTGCTCACCAGGAGGAGGGTGAGCTCGGAGGGGCGGGTGCGGTGGGCGCCTGGCGCCGGGTTCGGAGCAGCTCAGGGGCACGTCTGACCGCAGTGAGTCTGCTCCGAGCAACGGTGCCTGTGCCCGGCTGCTGGAGCCCAGCCCAGCCCAGCAGCCGTGTGCGGTGGGCATGCACCCGCGTGTGCACACACATCCACGCGGCACACGCAGCCCAGGCCCCTGGGTCGCCCCCCCCCGCCACTGCCCCCACACACACACATACACACACACACACACACACACACACACACACACACACGGCCGGGCTCCCACAGCCCAGGGCCGTCAGACCCTCCCTCTGGGAGGCGGACAGCGGCTCCAGCAGCCCTTCAGACCCACTTAGGAAAATAAACAGCTCCTCCCCCGCGGCCGGCTACTCCCGCGTGGGCTCTGCTCCCCAGGCCGCCCGCCAAGGCCCGCCCGCCCCGCGGCCCTGGAGCAGCCCCTCCTCCCCTCCCTGTACCCAGGCCGTGGGCGGCGGGCAGAGAGGAACCGGGCTGCTCGCCCCCACAGCCCACAGCCCGGGCCCAGCCAGACAACGCAGAGGGCACCCCTGCCCAACACGCCGAGCTGCAGAGGCCGGCGCTCTGCCTTGCCAATGGGCACCCATGCCCACCCAGGGGTGCCAGGCCCCTCGGGGAGAGGGCAGGGAGAACCCGCGCGAGGACGCACGGGGTCCTGGAGAGCCAACTGCCCCGAACGCTGCAGCCTCGGCTCCCACGGCCCCCGGCGAGGCCCCGGAGCCATCGTGCCCCGGGCGAGCGGGCACCCCTGCTCCCCAGCTCCCCTCTGCCCCCCGACAGCGGGCCCCAGGCGAGCGGGCACCCCTGCTCCCCAGCTCCCCTCTGCCCCCCGACAGCAGGCACCTGGACGCATGGGCTCCCGGGCGCTGTCCCTGCACCCAGCCCCCCAGTCAACCCCGAGGCACCGCAGGCCAGACTCTGTCCCCCTGGGGACACGGACGCCCCAAGTCCGGCCAGAACTCCGGGGAGGTGAGGAAGACGGGGCAGCAGGAGAGGGCGGGGCCGGGTGGCTGCTGCACACGTGGCAGCTCTCCTGACCACCAGGAAGGAGACCTCCGGCACCAGCACGCCCTGCCCGACAGACGCACACGTGCACACGCACAGACAGCCCCCCACAGCCCACACACAGAGACCAGGCCCACCCAGCCCATGCCAGCCCACGCCCGCGCCCGCCGGCCCCGGCGTCCACAGCGTCCCTTTCACGGACGGACTCCATCATCAGCGACCCAACGGGGCGGCTCGGAGCGCCGCCGCCCGCCGGCGCGGGAGGCTCAGCTTCCACATCCAATCCGCTGATGAAATATTCAGGGCCGGGGGGAGGGGGATCGCCTTTCCCTGTGCAGCCCCCGCCGCTCCGGGCTCCCGAGCCCGGGACACCGCCTGGGGGACCGCGGGGGGGGGGGGGGGCACGGTGTCCACAGGAACCCCTGCCCGTCCCCTCCGCTGCGCGGACAGGTCACGCCCCTGCCTGTGGAGGGTAACCCCCTGGCCCCAGCCCTGCCGTGTCTGAGCCTCCATCGGCCGACCCCGCACTGGAGCCTCCCGGCTCCTGACGCCACGTCAGCGTTCACACCTCACAGCAGCCACGCGGCTCACCAAGGCCGAGTCAGCTGCCCCGTTTCGCAGGAGGGGACACTGAGGCAGGAGAGAGGAGGCCAGTCCTCCCGGGAGCAGCCCGGGGCGGCAGGAGAGTCCCGTCGAGGAGCCGAGAGGCCGGTCTGGGGCATGGCCACCACGGCAGCCGCAGGCGCAAGGGCGGGAAGGCCCCTCGGCAGGTGAGCGAAGGCAGCGGGCACGGCAGCTGCCCACCTGGCACACTTCTCCCTGGGCCCTCAGCAGGTGCCCACCAACACGGAAGGTAACAGAACGGTGGGCCCCATCCCCACCCACACACGTGCACACATGTTCACACGTGCACACACAGCCTGAGCCCCCACGGTTCCGCGCCGCCCGCCGTGAGGCGAGGACAGCACCCTTCACGGGGGAGAAAGTGGAGGGCAGAGGGGCCCCCGGGGCAGGGCACCCACGCACCAGCCCCAGGGCCCCGAGGCTGCCCCCGCGCTGGCACCTCCCTCCTGCCCCCGAGCATCCTGCCGGCGAGCCTGACACTGACCAGCTGCCCCGCCGCCCGGCAGGCCGTTCCATCAAAGCCCACAAGCCCCAGGGCAGCTGTGCCCGCCGGCCATCTGCTGGGCCGCTCTGGCTGGGCCTGTGTGCTCCGGCAGCGAGTCCAGCACCGGGGGAGGGGCGCGGTGCCAGGGCCTCGGGGCAGCGGGGTGGCCTGGCGGAGGAGAGGTCCGCGGGAGGCCGGAGGGCGGCGGGTGTGGGAGTCCCTCCGTCACAGCAGCCTGCCCGCACGGCCTGCTCCGAGCTGCCCTCTGAGGGCTGAACCTGCGGGCACAGAGCTGACACCAGGGCCCACCCCGTGCCACACACTCATGCTGACCGCAGACCGAGTCCCACGTCCCCCCGAGACCAGGCATCGGCGTCCCCTGCTCCTCCGTCTCCCTGCCCAACCTCGCTGTCCTGACCGCCCACCCTGCCCCCACAGCGCCACCCTCCCCCAGGGCCAGACCTCAGGGTCTCCCCTTCCTGGCCTCAGGCCCCCATCCACCCCCGGCCCCATTCTCTACAGCGGCCGGGGCCCCCAGACCCCACGGCCTGCACCCTGGCTCCTTGCTGGGGTCAGGACAGGGCAGACCGCGCCCCCGGGCGCCCGCATGGCCCCCGTCTGCCCTCACTGCCAGACCCAGCGCCGCCGCCTCTGCACAGACCGGCCCAGCTCGCCCCGCCTCAGGGCCTTGGCACGTGCGGCTCGGCCGCAGTTTTCCCCCCGCCCCTGCCCGCCGCCCCTCCTGGTCCCGCAGCCTGGGCTCCGATGTCCCCCGTACCTGGGACGTGCCCATCCTCACAGGCCCTGGGCGTCTGCCGTCTGGATCGGGTGTGGGGTCCGAGGGTGCCGGCTCGGACGGACAGGCCACAGCGGGCTCCCGCAGGGCCCCTCCCCGGTGTCTGCCCCCGCCACCTGGCCACCTGGCCGCGCTCGCGCCGGCGCCTCGGGGCGGAGACAAAGGCAGGCTGACCACGGGCCCACATCCATCCCGGTCACCGCCGTGGTGTGGCGGCGTGGCTTGCCCTCCTCCGGCGATTTACATTTTTATTAAATCACTCGGGAAAGTAGACGCTGTTCCTTCCCTCCGTCCTTAACTCCTTCTCTGCCTGGAGGAGGCCGCCATGCCGCCAGCCCCGGGGCGGCCGGCCGCCACCACACCCCCCGCCCGTCCCTCCACCGTGACCACCGGGCCCCCCACCGTCCAGGTCCCCCTCCACCACCCGGCCTGGCCCCGGCGTGCAGCCAGGAGAGGCCGGCCTCCCGAACCTTCCCCAGGGGCCTGCGGCCGGGACAGCTCCTCCGCCTGTCACCCCGTCTAGAAAGTGGGGAGCGGCAGGAATGGGGGGGGGATGGACGGGTCTCACTAGGCCCCAGCTGTCACTCCACCCACCACCGTCCCGACTCCGCCCCCCGCAGCACCAGAGGCCCCGAGAGCTGCCAGGGGCCGTCCCCCGGGGCGGCCCTCCCTTCACCCCCCCCCCCGCACCAGCCACGCTGACGGGCATGGGGGGCACCGGGCGCCAGGGCGGGCCCTGCAGGCTCCGGGCACCCGCACTCCGGGCATGTGCCCTGCAGGGACCGACGGGCCCCACCTCACGCCCCTCGCAGGATGTGCTTCCTCGGGAGGAAGCGAGCGAGCGGGCGGGTGGCTGAGTGACGGCGGGCGAGGCCACAGCGCCGGGGCCTGGGGGTGACACCCAAGTGAGACCGGAAGGAACCGGGCGGCAGCCACGGGGTCACGCGGGCCGCGCAGGCCGGGAGGAGCAGCACGTGCCCGGGGCCTGAGAGGGGGAGCGCTGGGAACATTCTAGCAACAGGAAGCGGAGCGGAGCGGCTGGTGCCCGCGGGCCGGGCCGGGCGCCAGGCCCAGGGCTGGGCCTTCACCCGAGGGCCCGGCAGCGTGGGAGGCACCACGGAAGGACGGTGCGGTCGGGGTCCAGCGTTTGCGAACGAGTCCCTGACAGTGCATGGCTCCAGCCGTCACCCCCACCCCATGTGCCCCGGCCCTAGGGGCTGCCACCGACTCCCAGCACAGCCCCGATAGGAAAGGCGGGGAGAGACACCATCAGGTGCACGAGGCTCGAGGCCGAGGGGCGGGACGGGTCCTCCCGGGGGAGCACCAAGGAGGGCTTCCTGGAGGAGGGGGCGTCAGCCCCGGAGCACGGCCGCCGTCCCACCACGGGCGCCCACGTGTGCTTATCTGCTGACCCAGATTTAGTCATGAATGAGCCGGGCGAGAGCCGAGACTCTAATTACTTTTCACTCTCCCCCGGGGGCGGGAGGCGGGGAGGGGGAGCCTTTGGTAGCTCCATGCTTCACAAACACGGTCAGGGCCCGAGCCGGCAGCTGGAGGAGGCAGCGCTGCTGGCGCTGTGGGCGGGGACCCTCGGCCGCGATCAGACGCTGAGTGGAAACACGGGCGGGAAAGGCCGGCCAGGACGGCGGGGTCAGAGGGACAGGCCTCCACCGGACCGGTGCCCGTCACCACCGGGGTCCCCGCTCATCAAGGCCCTGGGGCCGGGCTCCTGGACTCAGATCCCAAGATCCCAAACTCCTGGCTGGTCAGCCGCCTCCACGCCGGCCCCGGGACGGGCTGTGGGTCCGAGAGCCTGCTGACCGCCAAGGGGCGGGGCACGGGAGAGGGCAGTCCGACAGCGGGCCCAGGAAGCGGGGGCAGGTGCCCGGGAACCCCGGGGCGGGAACCGAGAGCTTCACTCCCACCTCCTTCACGAGAAAAATCTGGGCCACGGCAGGCGCTGGCCGGGCTGCTGCGGAGAAACCTCCGGCTTCCCTCCTGCGGCTGCTGAGTCAGGAGCACGGCGGGCGGCCCGACCTCAGCCCTTCCTGCAGCGCGGGCCCCGCCGGGCGCCCTGCACGCCAGGCGAGACCGAGGGGGGGTGCCAGGTCCCCCGTGCCCGGCGCCCCCGCCCCAGCACCACGTGCCACAGCACCCCAGCCTCCGGCGCCAGAGGGATGGGTCCCCTAGGGGAGGGCAAACACAGGGCCAGGCGGACAGGGGGCTTGGCCGTGCCTGGCCGACCCCTCCGGGCCGCGGAGCAGATGTGGACGGACCCGCCGAGGGCAGAGAGGCAGGCTCGCGGCTTCAGGGGCCGACACCCTGGAACCGGCCGCAGGGACAAGGGCGGACAGGGGGCACGGGGAGCAGAGGCTCACGGCGGCGGGGGGACAGGGGCACAGCCCCCAGGACCTCTCGGGGCTCCCTGGCCGGCGGCCCCCGTGGAGTCTGCCGAGGCCGGGCAGGCTGCCAGGCATGCCACCCCCTGGGCCTCGGGCCGAGGGCCGGCAGGAGGGCGCCAGGACGTCCCGCGCAGGCCGGCCCCGCCCCCGGGAGGAAGCACTCTTTCCCACAGTTTCGAAAGATCCTCTCTGCTCCGGGGAAGAAGGCGAGCCCGGAGTCACACATCCTGCGCCGGCGGGTCCCCGAGGGCCAGGGTGCTCCCCCAGTCCACCCCCCCGGGGGCCAGGCTCTCGGACCCGGCCCTCCCCGGGAACCTGGGCGGCAGGGCCCGCGGCGTGGGACAGCACGGGGACTCCACCCGAGTCTGTGTCGAAGCCGCACCTGGCGGGGGGGCCGCTTCCCGCCTGGGAAACCCTGTGCCCGGGAAGGTGCTGACCAGCTGCCCGGAAATGCCCCCGGGGGCACTGCCTCCCGGGGGGGGGGCGGGAGCGGGGCCAGCACAGAGCCTCCTCCGGGCCCCGGCCCTGAGCGCTCGGCACGTTCTGGGGCCACTGACAGGGGCCTCCCCCACCACCGGGGCGGACAGCGGGGTCAGAGGCCCACCACGGCCCTGCTGCTCAGGCTCCGTCTGCCGGGGCTGCGCCGGGCCGGCCCGGCACGGCTGCTCCAGGCACAGGGCCACCCGCCCACCGCCGTGTCCGGGCCCCGCGGAGAAGCCCTCCCCGGGAGCGGCAGGAGGCTCTGGCCGCCAGGTGCCCTCTGCCCGTGCGCCTCCCTGGGCGGGGCGGGTGGAAATCCCAGGCCTGGGGCCGCTCCAGGGGAGGTGCCCACCCCGCCCGCCGCGCCGCGGATTCGGTTTCCGAGCCTCTAATCAAGGGATTACCGGCAATCCCGGCACCACACGTGCGCACCGCCGCGACTCGGTGACCTCGCCGCCCACACGCTCTGCCCGCCGCAGGGCCTCCCTCCTCCTCGGGGCTGGAGCCAGCCGGGCAGAGAGGGCCGGGAGGGGCTGGCGGGTGCCCCTCGATACCCCTCGCTCCCGAGGCCAGAGGCCCCCCGCCCGCCCGCAGACGGGCCCGGGCACAGCCACGCCGGCGTGGAGGCGGGAGCCAGGGCCGCGGGCTGCACCGGGCAGCACACTCTGCACCTCGGGCTGGCAGAGGTGCCAGGCATCGGGGCCACGCCGGGCCGAGCCCCGGCCACCTATGGGACTTGGCAGTGGTGCCCGCTCTGTGCCTGGGGAGCACAGGGAGAGGGCGTGGCACGGCGCCCACAGCGCAGCTACGTGGTCCCAGGATGTGCCGGTCCTCTCGGAGCCAGGCCGCACCGCACAGGGAGGGTAGCGGGCTCGGCGCAGGCTGGCATGGCACCGCTGTGGGCCCGGCACTTCCCCAGCTGACCTCACGGCTCAGGCCCCACCCACCACGTGCCAGTACAGGCCCCCGGTGCCCACGAGGGTCCCCTCACCCACGACAGGGCCACGCGCCCCGGGGAGACACCCCTCCAGCCAAGGTCTTCGCACCCCCCCACCCCCGCCACAGCACCCGCCCCAGGCAGACCCAGCTGCCCAGACCTGCCAGCAGCCCCTGGCGGAGCGCTCTCACTGCCCCTGCAGCATGGCGCAGGGCCGGGCCAGGACCCGCGGTGGGCAGGGTTCGAGAAAGGTCGGCCCAGCCCTGCCCTCGCCACACCCCATAGCCCTGTCTCGGCGGAACACTGAGTCTTTATTTGCCTGCAGGTCTCCGGCCCGGCCCACCCAGCGCCCACACCCACCCCGGCCACCTTCCTCCACTGGCACAGCCACTCCCACCTAACCCTCCCGCCCAGCACCGGGGAGAGTGAGGAAACTGAGTCACGCACGGGGGCGCGCCCACTGCCACCCCCAGCTCCCCAGGCCTGGTTCCGGGGGTGAGGAAGGGCTGCCCCCCGGAACACCCGGGGGGGGGGGGCTCCCCGTCACAGGCGTGTGCAAGCCACGCTGCGGGCCCTCCCACCCGGGGTCACACACTCGCCTCCTCTAGGGGCCCCGGGCCGGCCAGGAAGCTGGCGGAGCCTGAAGGGCGGGGCTATCTAACCCCTGTTACTAAAAAGAACCAACAGGGAAGTAAAAATAGGAAATAAAAACAAAATTGCTCCAGCCCCCCTGGCTGTTTGTGGAGAAAATAAGGCATCTCCCGCCGAGGGGCAGGCTCAGCTCCAGCCCCCCCAGACAGTGCGTGTCCCCCACCACCACCCCACCACCCCCCTCTAGCTGCCATCAGGCCTTCACCTCACACCGGGGCCAGGCCAGGGAGCAGAGAAGGAACCCGAGAAACAGGTTCGAATCCCAGCCGTGCCATCGCCAGCCAGTGGCCTCGGGCAAGGACTGCACGGAGCCCCCGCCCTGTGCATGGGCTCCGTCCTCAGCGACAGGGGCAGACCCACTCCCGGCACTGCCACGCGCCTCTCGGCCCGGGCCCCCCGCAGCCGCCCTCCCACGGGCACGCGCACGGCCACGGCCACGGTGGGCGTCCGCAGAGTCGAGGAGCCCGGCTGCCGCTCACCCGCGGGCAGTCAGGCCTCGGTTTCCGCGTGCACACAATCACAGGAAGCGCCTTCGGCTCCTTCCTGCGCCTTCCAGGCTGGCACCGGCTCGCTCGCGCTAAAGTGTGCCTGACTGGCGCTGGCTCGGGCTCCGGCTCTGGAGGTGCAGAACGCACAGGAGGCAGACATCCGATCCTGAAGCTGAGACACCCTCCCGAGAGCAAGGGAGGGCCAGCAGGGCCAGGGCAGGCTCACCCGGTCTCTCTCTCTCTCTCTCTCTCTCTCTCTCTCTCTCTCTCTCTCTCCCTCTCCCCCTCTCTCTCTCTCTCTTACTCTCGCTCTCCCTCTCGCTCACTCTCGCTCACTCTCGCTCTCACTCTGGATCCCAGCCATAGGAGTGGCCCTGCCTGGCCCCTCACCAACATGGAGGGTGTGGGGAGCACAGACCCTCAGAGCTGGCCAGAGGGCCCGAGGGGCCCCAAGGGTGGGAGCGTATGCTGGGCAGCAGGCCTGACTCCTCGGCCTCCGGGTCCTGGGGACCAAGCCCACCCAACGGCACACGGCCATGCCCCAGATCCGCTGAGTCCCGACAACACCACGTGCAGAGTCAGCTGGCCAGGGGGAGGCGCCCTCTCCGCTCTCAGAAACGGGGGGGGAGGGGGGGGCAGCCACCGAGAGGGCGCGGGGTAGCCGGGGAGGGAGGCAGGCCGTCCCCAGTGCCCTACAGGGGCCTCCCCGCGCTCCTTGGCTGTGACCTGCCAGCCCTGCCCCCACTCTCAAGGACTGGGCGGCAGAGGCTGGGCGCAGGGCAGGGCTGTGGGGGGCACTGGCTGCCCCTCAGATAACAGGCTCCACAGCTTATCACCCATCCAGGGCCCGTGGGGCCGAGAGCCCCCACCCCACCCCACGCCACAGCCACAGCGGGTCTGTCCACGGCAGAGAAGCCCCGGGCGTGGGCTCGGCGGGGAGGCCGCCCGCACCCGGGCTCCGGGCAGCTGGCAGACGCCAGGGGAGCGCGCCTCTCCCACCGGTGAGGCCCACGTGGGGCCGTGCCCCGCCCGTGACCCCGGGCCTGTCAGAGGGACCAGGACGCCACCTGGCCAGGTCACGCCCGACACCAGGCGGCCCCGCACACCACGCGTGTGCCTTTTATAAACCCGCCACGCCAGCTGTGGGAGCCAGAAATAAGCCGGCCGGCAGGATCGCATGCCCAGTGCTGGCCGGTGCCAGGCCAGGCTGTGCCTGCTCAGGTGCCCACCCTCCCGGCCAAGGACGGAGGCCCAGACGGAGCCGCAGTGCAGGGCCCGCTCTCACAGAGGCGGCGTCTCCTGGAACCCCAGCACTGGGCTGGGGGCCCCCCTCACCGACCTGGCACCTGAGCGGACACCCCGACCAGGCCGGGGTCCCGGGGGCCAGGGCCCAGGATGGGAGCGGCACACAGGCGCCGGGCGAGGCCCAGCCCTGTGAGCTCGGACACGGCCCCCTGGGGCTCCCACAGACCGCCGAGGGCACCGAGCCTGGCTGGGGCCGCGCACCACCCACACCGCAGGGAGACAAGGCCCGCCCCTCAGGGCAGGCCCGGGTGCCCCATGCCGCCTCGGGCTGCTGCTCGGCGGGCACAGGCCCTCAGGACGCCGGCACAGACACCCCGAGCTGGAGCAAGGCCGGCGCCCGGCCACCGAGACCCGAGAAGAGAAGGGGAAGCTGGGTGGGTCCCGCCTCCCCGACAGCCCAGGGGGCCCACGTGGGGGTCGAACCGGCCCCGCCACCGCCCCTGGGACCAGCCCTGCAGGACTCGCCGGTCGCCAGGCTTTCCCGCCACCTGGGGGACGGCACAGCCCAGCCAGGGCTCCCCGAATAAGAAAGCTGAGGCCCAGCAGAGCTTTAAAAGTCTGACCCAAGGCGACACACTGGACCCCAAGCTCCGCTCACCCCTTGGTGGCTGGGCTTCCCTCAGCTCTGCTTCCCCAGCGGCCAGCAGGGGCCAGGCATCTGTGGACAGACAGCTGGTCAGAGGGACGGATGGATGGACGACGGACACATGGATGGATGGACAGATGGACGGAATAATGGATGGACAGATGGACAGAAGAATGGAAGGATGGATGGATGGATGGATGGATGGATGGACGGATGGACAGATAGATAAATGGATGGATGAATGGACAGATGGATGGATGGATGGAAGGATGGATGGATGGATGGACGGACGGACGGACGGATGGACAAATGGATGGACAGATGGATGGAAGAATGGAAGGATGTTAGGATGGGTGAATGGATGGATGGACGGATGGATGGATGGATGAATGGATGGACGGATGGACGGACGGAAGGACAGCGAGCAGACTGTGCTCTGAAATTTCAGCCAAGCCTTGATTCCCCACCCACCCCCAGCAGCGTGGCCTGGCAGCAGAGGAAGGAAACGAGGTCACTGGGAAGGAAGCAGTCGCTATGGCTGAGGGCACCATCCCAGCCAGGGCTGCCCAGCGGCGGGTGGCAGGTGCGCCCAAAGCAAGCAGGGCCGAGGGCAGGGCTCACCGAGGACAGGAACGCCCACAACCACAGCCCGACTGCAGGCTCCGAGGGCTCCCAGGGCCGGCACGGAGCACTGGCCTGCGGCCTCCAGGGCAGGTCCCAGCCCAGCGCCCCCTAAACGGCACCAGCTAGACACGCAGCGGGACCCCAGCGAGGGACGGCTCACCCCCACACGTTTCTGAGGCGGAGGCTGCAGGGGGAGGCTGCAGGGAACGAGAACTCATTCGACAAACACTGCACGGTTTGGCGCGGCGCCTGGCAATCTGGGTTTGGACAACGAGACCTCGGAGCCAACCCCGACGCTGAGCCGGGCTGAGGCCCCAGCCCCTCGCCCATGAGCAACGCC
Source organism: Pipistrellus pygmaeus (assembly GCA_949987585.1). Classification (NCBI taxonomy): domain Eukaryota; kingdom Metazoa; phylum Chordata; class Mammalia; order Chiroptera; family Vespertilionidae; genus Pipistrellus; species Pipistrellus pygmaeus. Next base: position 73,069,537 of record OX465313.1, on the reverse strand, counting down.
TCCCGGGGCCTGACACAGCCAGGCCTCCACCTCGCCCGAGGGCACCTCCTTCCGTTCACACACAGGAGCCCGGCTAACGGGAGGAGGTCACAGTCCACCCGGCAAACCGAGGCGGCGGGCAGGCCCGAGTGTGCGCCCCCCGCCCAGCGCCGGGGGCTCGGCCTCCTGTGGGGAGGGTCCGGCCTCGGGGGAAGGTGGGCTGCTGCCCTGCCCTGTGCCAGGGAGAGAGAAGCAGAAGAGCAGAGGCCCTGCTCCCCTCCCCCCGCTCCCCCCGCTGGCCCAGGAAGGCCACAGCCACCGCTGCCCTGCCTCCAGCGTGGCCCACTCCCACGGCGGAGCCAGTGGCCGGCACCCCGTGCCTGAAGCCCCACCTCCCAGCCCTTCGACCTTGATCCTGGGCAGAAAGTCCAGGCGCTGGTGGGGCGGGGCGCTGCACGCCTCCCTGGACTCTGCCCCCATCGGAGCTGTTTTCCTGGGTCCCGGGGGGAGAGGGGCGCGGCCCCCAGGCAGACCAGCACGCACGGATGCTCCTGAGCTAGCGACGCCGGCAGCCGCCCGTGGAGCGGGCCGGGGGCGCCGAGGGTGCGCGGACGGGCGGAGGAGGGGCCTGACAAGGGCACTCACCCAGGCGCCAGGGGTCCGAGATGGGGTCACACCGCGCGGGGGGCCGGCGGGGGTCATGCTCGAGGCCGGGAGGTTCCGGGGCCCAGGAAGGAGGGGACATCGGGCAGCAGGGGACCGACTCGGGGGGCTCCAGGTCCCGCCAGGCCCACGCCCAGCCCCGCCTCCTCCCCGGTTAATGATTCCCAGACCAGCTGACCACACCCCCGCTCACACGGCCGCTCACCAGCTCAGGCTGTAACCCAACCGGCAAGCGGGGGCCTGGCCCTGCGAGGGGACCCTTCTGAAACCCCCAGGACGGACCCCGACCCAGGGCCCCATGGGCATCCCCTCCCCACACCCTCGGCGGGGCCAGGACTCCCTGGAAAGGGTCCACCCGTTCTCTCTGCCCGATTCCCTTCCCTCAGCAAACTCCTATTCATCCCTCAAAACCCATCTACACCACCACCTCCTCCTTGAAGCCTCCCTGACTCCACAGGCACTTCACAGGGGAGGCAACTGAGGCCCAGGCAGGTGAAATCCTTGGGCCCCCCCACTCAGAGCCGGCAGCCACTCAGCACACAGGGCAGCCCGTCCCCACCGCGTTTCAAACACTGGAAAGCCATGGAGGAGACTGCGTGGTGCTTGGTGTGGCACTGAGCAGAGGCCTGGCCCCACCCGGGGGGCGGGGGGCGGGGGGGAAGAGTTCCAGCGTGTGAGGTCAGAGGGTCCCACTGTCCCCGCTGGCCCAGTGAGTGAGGCTCGTTATCTCCCCATCCCACGCTGCTCACCCGCCAGGGTCTCTCCATACCCTCTTAGCTCAAACCGGAACCAGGCCCAGCTGGCGTGACCAGGCACCCGCCCAGCCAACTCAGAGCCCCGGGCTCCCTCGCCCCCCACCCAGGCCCTGTGCCTCAACAGAGGTGGGAACAGAGCCATTTCCTGAGGAACCGGCCCCAAACTCTGCCAGCCTGGCCCGCCACCAGCGCCTGGGCCGGCCCTGCCCCACACGGATAGCGCGGTCCCCCCAGCCCCGCCTCCGGGGGCAGCAGCAGCAGGGCAGGTGCCAGGCCCCCGGGGGCGGCCTTGCTGGAGCGGGCTGGACCCTCCGTTCCCCGCTGCCCCGGCAGCCCTGCCCTCAGGGCACCTCGGAAACGAGAGACGACGGACCGGGAGGGCGGCCGGCACGTCCTGAGCCCTCACTACCACACAGCCGCTGCCCCAGACCACCTCTCCCCCCACACACGGACGGTGGAAGCCAGTGCTCACCCTGCCCAAGAGCCAGGCGTCCGACGGGTCCCGCCCGCAGGTGAGAGGGCAGGCGGCGGGTCCCGGACGGAGACTCGGGGTCCAGAGGGCGTCCGGGGGAGAGAGTGCAGCCACGGTGGCCACCTGGCCTGTCACCGCCTGACCCTGCCCGGGGCCAGTGCGGCCTCCGGAGCTAAATTGGTCAATTACAGACACTTAGGCCCCCCCGGGGCGCCGGCCCCCCCGTCGGGCGCGGGGCGGGAAGCCAGTTGAATCAGTAACCTCATTACAGCGAGCCCACACGGCGGCTGTGAACTCCGGGGGCTGGTCCGCGCGCACCGGGCTCACTCACCGCCTGGCCGGAGCCCCGTCACCGCCAGCCCCAGGCCGGGCACCGTCAGGGAGACTGAGGCACGGCTGGAGAGCACAGCTGACCGAGCAAGCCCCGGCATCTCTCCGAGGACGAGAGCAAGAGCGGGGGTGGGTTCCCCGCCCCCCACTCCCATCCCAGCAGCAGAAGGCGGAACAGGCCACTCGGGGACGTGCCATTTGGGGCGCCAAGCCTCCTGGGACCCTGCTCCTTCCAGCCCTGCCCGCCTCCAGCCCACCCTCTGCCCAGAGCCGGAGGCTCGATTCCAACCGGGAGCATGGCTGTGCCCGCAGCACCGCGGCCCGGGCCCGTCCGCTCCAGGTCTCTCCTGCCTCCTCTCACGGCGTCACCTCCGCTGTCACCTCCGCTGCAGCCACCGCAGCCTCTGGCCTCTGTCTCTGCCCGGGAGGCCCCCCTCCACCTGCTGCCACTCTGCCTCCCGAGTCCCAACCAGCACCAGCACCAGCACCAGCAGCACCAGAACCAGAGACGCAGGAGCAGGCGGGCCCGGGCGCCGGGGGGCGTGACCCAGCGGCAAACGTGGCTCCTGCTGCAGACGGAGCTGTGGAGACGGTCAGGACCTGCTACGAAGGCTGGGCGCGGGCATGTGTGGACATGTGTGCCAGTGTGTGTGTATGCCAGGTCTGCCTGTGCGTGTGTTCACATTTGTGGTCATGCAAGCACGTGTGTAAGCATGTCTGTGTTTTATGTGCGTGCTTGTACACCCATCTGTGTGGTTGCGTTTGTGATTATGTGTGTACGCACGTGTCTGTGTGCTCATGTGTTTGTGTGACCATGTGTGAATGCATGTTGTGCACTGTGTGTTCACACCATCATGTGTGTTTGTGTGCACGTGTGTGTAAATGAGTGTTGGGGTGGAGGCCACAGTATAACCAAGGCCCCACCCAGCCTAGGGACCGTGTGACCATCCTTGCCCAACCCCCACCACTCCCAGCCACGCCCAGGTCCCTGGGAATTTGCTTCCAGACAGCTCCTATGGGGGGAGGGCAGGAGGTGGGCACCAATCCGTCAACAGACCCGCTTGCCCCACCCCCACCCAGGGACCCTGGCCGAGGTCCGAGGGGTCCGAGGGTCTCGTCCGCACACGCCTTCCCGGGTGGAGAGGCAGAGCAGACAGGGCGAGCCTCCCCTCAGCGTCCACGGAGCAGAACAGCCCAGGAGCAGCCGGGCCCAGGCCGCTGCGGGCCGGCAGGGCCGGGGGCAGCACCCCGCCCGGACAGGCCTGCTCAGCGGGCGCTCCGGGCCCCCAGCGGGGAACTCCGTGTGCAGCCGCCTGGGGCCCCGCCGGGCCCAGCACAGAGCCAGGCCGGCCTCCGGAGGCTCCGCTTCCCACGGCTCACGCGCAGCTCGGGGCCTCCACGCGGCCGGGGAATCCAGTCCCCGGCGCACAGCGGGGCCTCAGCGGGGGGGGTGGGGGACAGGAACACGGGAGGGCAGGGGACGGGAGACCCGCCCACATCTCCACGGGCACTCAGGCCCGAGCAGCCACCTCGCACAGGCACACAGACACACGGACACGGACACACAGTCACAGGGACACGGGATCACACGGACATAGACACAGGAACACAGAGTCACAGGGTCACACAGACACATGGACACACAATCACAGGGACACGGGGTCACAGAACGTGGGATCCTAGGAACACATAGACACAGGGTCAGGGGATCAAAGGGACACAGAATCACAGGACACAGGTCACAGGGACACACAGTCACACGGACACACAGACACAGGAACACAGACACAGGGACACACAACAAACAGTGGGGACGGAGCTGCAGGCAGGGAGCTGGGCAGGAGTGTGAGCACGCGCGAGCCGCACGCCCAGGCCCTGCACGCGTGTGCGCACCCCATGCTCCCTGCACGGCCGGCGGGTGACATGCAGCCGCTTTCTGCTCCATTTCACACCACTTGGCTGCTGAGCAGACACCCGCTCTGACTCCGGGGCGCAATTTCCCGGCTGGGAGGCGCGGGCACACGGCTCAGAGCGGCGCACCAGGCTCGGATGGGTGTCCCGCGGGCCCCGGTCCCACCTGCCCCCTGTGGGCCTCGGGGAGAGGCCGTGCGGGGGACCCCGTTCCTGAAGCTGCCGCGCACGCTGGGGCACCAGCCGTCACCCCTGCTCAGCTGGTCCAATACTCCGGCCCGGCCCGCCTGGCCCCAACCTGGCTGGGCAGGAGCAGAGGGACAGGCCCCATGAACCCGCTCTGCCAGGCCCCGGAGAGCCCGGACGTGCGTCCACTTTACAGATGGACGGGGCGGCTCCGCGGTGGACGGGCAGGCCACACACCCGGCAACAAGGACAGGGAAGGACCCCGGTGGCCTGGCCAGCACAGGGCACAGCCCCCCAGGAAGGTACAGCTCCTGGGGTCCCCCCAAGGGATGGCCACATCCTTCCAGAGAGAGCGGGTGGGAGAGCAAGTGACACAGGGGCCTACACGCGAGGGGGAGGGGGAGGAGGGGTGCGGGAGGGGGGGGCAGGGGAGGAAAAGTTAAGGTTGAATGCTGGAAGCAGGGGGGCGGGCACAGGCAGGGAAGTGGGGCAGGGGGCGCAGGCAGGGAAGGGGGGCGGTGCAGGGACGCCCTCTCTCCACCCCTCCCAGCATCACTGAACCTGACCTGCTTAGCAAACGCCGGGGCAAAGGTCTGGCAGGGGAGCCCCAAACAGGTGCCAGCCCACAGTCCAGCCGGCCGGGCTGGAGCACCCTGCCCGCCCCCGCCTCACGGTGGCCAGTTCCCATGGAAATAGACCCGCTAAGGGCCACCTCGAGGCCTGGCCAGGGAGGCGCTGTGAGCCCCACACGGGGAGCCGGGAGGGGGAAGGGAGGAGGGAGTGGAGAAGGGAGGGCAGGTCCCGGCTTGCGGAGCCCTGGCCCGAGGCAGCGGCGGGCTCCGCTCTGTCCTCCGAGCCCAGCCGCTGTGCTGCCCCTGCGGGCGCCACGGGGAAGACCCCTCTCGCCCTGAGCACGGCCAGCTGCCAGTGCTGGCCTCGGCTCTGAGACGCCCACCGCGGAAAGACCCTCAGCAGCTTCCAGTGCTCTGCGCGGCCTACCGGCCACCACCACCCCCAGCCCCCCTTCCTTTAGCTCCCATCCATCCCCCCTCACTCCCCCGGGGCCTCTCCTGGTGCCGCAGCCCCCAGCCTGCACGCCCAGCCCGCCCCGGGCAGGGGCCACCCGGGCACCGACCGCCTGTGCCCGCACAGTAATTCCACAACCGCCCGCCCCCAGGCCTCCTTCCCGGGAGAGGAAACGAAGACCACCCACCGAAACTGCCCCCCCAGCCAGGCGGGCAGGCAGAGGGCTTCCTGGAGGAGGTGCCGCCTCCCACGGGCCCCGAAGGACAGGCGCAGCCGGAAGAGCTGGTGGAGCGGCCTCACCCTGGCTCAGGGCGCCGGCCGGCCCGGGGGCCCCGGCTGGTCCCACCCACGGCCTGGCAGCGGGGGACGGGGCCGCACGCTGGGCCCGGGCCGACGGCCAGCCCCGGGGCAGGATGCAGGCGGCAAGGCCACGGCCACGGCCCGGCCACATCTGAGAGCGCTTCTCGCACCCCGACGCTCCCCCGTCAACAAACAGAGCCCCTCGGAGCTCACCAAACAACGCCGCAGCCGGCAGGGCCCGGGCGGCGAGGCAGAGCTGCCTGGGCAGGACTCCGGCCGGCCTCCCGGAGTCACGTGACCCTGTTATTTCGGGAGGCCCCGGACCGCGCTCTATTTTGGGTCCCGGAGGCTCCGGTGTTACCAGAAGCCCCTCGCCGGGGCTCCAGGCTCGCCCGGGTCCCACGAGCCCCCGGGAAGGTGGCCAGTGTGCCTGCCGCTCTGCTGCGGCCACCCGGCCCGCCCCGGGCAAGTGGGTCACTCGCTGCCGGGAGGGTCTGGTGTGGTCCCAGATCCCAGACACCCAGTCCCGCTGCCACCCAGCCCTGCTGCCCAGGCCGATGGCAGCACAGCCTTGCCCGCCGAAGGGTGGGCCCCTGGCCGGCCCGGCAGCAGGGGCAGTCGGCAGGGGCACCTGGGGGGGGTCACTCGGCCTCCAGACCTGCACCGTGGGCTCATGCCGCCCCTCGCCAGGGGCTGAGCAGGCGGCAGCTGGGAGGCCCTGGGCGGGTGAGGGTAAGTGCCCACCGCACCCACCGAGCCCCACGGCACCCACCAAGCCTCACAGCACCCACCGAGCCCCACGGCCCGGGAGGAGGAAGCCTGGGGCCCGAGGCCCTGGACGTGGCCGGACAACTACGAGGGGGGCACGGGCCAGGCCTCCCACCGCTCCCCCCACCCCCCAGGGGGGTTAGGCCGTGCTGGCAAGGGGCTCAGGCCACTGGCCGCTTAAACGGCCCTTCCACTCCGCTGGACCTCGGCGCCGGCCACGGGCTCAGGAAAAATAAAACGTACTCAGAGCCCGTACCCGTTCAGGCCTGGTGTGCGGACCGGCCCAAGGCCACGGGCGTGTGTGGGGAGAAGCCTGCAGCCTCCTGGCGGTGCGGGGGGGCCATCGGGGTCCTGGGCAGTGGCTCCTCCTTGCAGGGCCGCTGGCACCCACCCTGCAACCTGGGCCCCCCGGGCCGGCTCCCAGGCCGTCAGGGACAGGGCCCTGTGTGTGTGTGTGTGTGTGTGTGTGAGTGTGTGTGTGTGTGTGTGTGTGTGTGTGAGTGTGTGTGTGTGTGTGTGAGTGTGTGTGTATATGAGTGTGTGTGTGTGTGTATGTGAGTGTGTGTGTGAGTGTGTGTGTATATGTGTGTGTGTGTGTGTATGTGAGTGTGTGAGTGAGTGTGCGTGCACATGCGTGCGCGAGCACATGCAAAGCTTTAATGGGGAGATGTCAGCCCATCGGGCCCGCCAGGCCGGACAGCAGGTCACAGACACCTCAGCTGGTCCCTGCCCCACACGCCCCACTCCACGGGGCCTGTAGCCTGTGGCCTCTGCCACCAGGTTTCCTGTCTGTGAAATGGGCACGCATGCCCGCGGGGGCTGGGGGAGCCCAGGTCCTCGTCATAGTCAGGAGGGGGTCTCGGATCTGACAGCCCCGGAGCCTCGCAGTCACCGTGGGCCCCGTGCCCACCCTCGCCCTGCACCCTGGGGCCAGGGCCCAGCCCCAGGGCCCTGCAGCCGGGCCAGGCTCTGACCAGCAGCCCAGGGCCAGGCTGCAACCCGGCTGCAGAGAGGGCAGACGAGGGAGTGTTTGTGTGTGTGGGGAGGAGGGGGCTGACCGTGGGGTTCGCTCGGAATCAGCTGCTTTAATTTCCATCCAGGACGAATCCCTCACCGGCCTGACAGCCTGGCTGCTGGCCCTTCCCGGCACTCATTTGTAAAGTCTCCCGCCTCCCCCTGCCTCCCGGCGCCCAAGACCCGAGCCCACGGTCCGGGGCGCCGGGCCAGGCCCCCTCCTACTCCCGGGAGGGTCCCGGCCGGGGTCGGAGGGACCCAGCCGGGGTCGGAGGGTCCGGGCCGGTGGGAAGGCAGCGGGCGGCCAGGGAGCCAGGAGCGGGCGGCCAGGGAGGACGGAAAGCTGACCCGGCCTCCGGGCGTCCTTCTCCGAGTGCAGGGCCGGCCCAGGGAGGCCCCGGAGGCGCCCGAGTGCCCGGAGAGGGGCCCCGTGCCGGGACCGGACTCCCAGACCCGCGTCCCCGCGGCCGGCCCCGGGGTGGCCCTGCCCGGCGCGCCCGCCGCTCCGGGGAGGAGGGTCGGGTCCCGGCGGCCTGCGGGCGGCGGCGCGGAGCCGTCCCGATCGCGGCCCCGCGGCTGCGAGCGCACAAGTTGCTCCGCCGCCGGACCCGGGCCCCGCGCCGGCTGGAGCGGGGATCCCGGCCGCGGGCTGCCAGGCCGGGCACCCCCCGCCCGCCGCCCCGGCCCCGGCCCCGGCCCCGCGCCCCCCGCCCGCGCGCGGGTAAAAGTTGGCGCCCCCGCCCCGGGCCCGGCGCCCCAACTCCGGAGGCCGGCGGGGCCCGCGGCGAGGACGCGCCGCCGCCCGCACTCACCGAGCGGCAGGAAGTGCTTGGTGTCCATGGCGGCGGCGGAGCGCGGCGGCCCCCGGCGCGGCCGGCCGGGCCCGGGCGGCGGGAGCCGGCGGCGGCGGGGCGGCGGCGGCGCGCGGAGGCCGCGGCGCGGCGAGTTGTTGCAAAAGTCGCCCAACAATGTAACTACTTGTGCGCGCGCCCGCCGCGCGCCCCCGCCCGCCCGGCCGCTCCGTCCGACCGCGGCGCGGGGGGGCGGCGGGGGGCCCGCGACGGGCGCGGACTCGGCGCAGCGCCGCCGCCCCGCCCGCGGCCCCGCCCGCCCGCCGCGCGCCCCCGCCCCCGCGCGCGCCCGCGGCCCGCGCCCCCGCCGCCGCGGCCCGGCGAGCCCGCCAGCGCCGTGCAAACTTGCAAGTTTGCCTCCGCCCGGGGTTCCCGGGGCCGCGGGGGCGGGGCGGGGGGGCAGAGCTCCTCCGCTGCTGCCAAAAAAAAGAAAGAAAATAAAAACGCCGCTGGGCGGGCGGCGGAGGGGAGGCCGGAGCGCGCGGCGGGCCATTGTCTGCGCCGCACAAAGCTGCCGGCGACCCGCTCCGCCGCGGCCGCGGGGACCCTGAGGCCGGCGCCGAGCCCGGGGCGGGAGCGGGTCCGGCTCCCCGGGGAGCAGGCCGGGGGGGGGGGGGGCTCCTCTGGCCCCCCCAGGCTCCGTCCTCCCCGCACTTCCCGCCGGGAGAGCAAACACCGGCGGGGACCCCATCCCCAGGACGGCCGCGGGGGCGCCGTTTCCGCTGCACGTGGGGCCACCCCGGGGACCCCTGGGGAGGCACCGGCCGGGAGGAGCCGGGAGCGGAGCCCTGACTTTGTGGCTGCGGCTATTTTTGTGCCCTGGGTCGTCCTCTGCTCCGACTTTTAAATTCGGGGTTTGTTTGTGTGGAAATGGAAGGGAGCCGCCGGCCCCCGGCAGCCTGGGCGGCTGGAGCTGGGGGGGCCGTGAGTTACCTGCACCCCCTGCGCCCCGCTCCGGGCCGGCCCACCGCCCTGCGCCCGCTCCCGCCCCCCTGAGCCCGCTTCCGCCCCCCCTGCGCCCGCTCCCGCCCCCCCTGCGCCCCGCTCCCGCCCCCCTGCGCCCCGCTCCCACCGCCCTGCGCCCGCTCCCGCCCCTCTGCGCCCCGCTCCCACCGCCCTGCGCCCGCTCCCGCCCCCCCTGCGCCCCGCTCCGGGCCGGCCCACCCCCCTGCGCCCCGCTCCGGGCCGGCCCACCGCCCTGCGCCCGCTCCCGCCCCCCTGCGCCCCGCTCCCACCCCCCTGAGCCCGCTTCCGCCCCCCCTGCGCCCGCTCCCGCCCCCCCCTGCGCCCCGCTCCCGCCCCCCCTGCGCCCCGCTCCCACCGCCCTGCGCCCGCTCCCGCCCCCCCTGCGCCCCGCTCCCACCGCCCTGCGCCCGCTCCCGCCCCCCCTGCGCCCCGCTCCCGCCCCCCCTGCGCCCCGCTCCGGGCCGGCCCACCCTCCTGCGCCCCGCTCCGGGCCGGCCCACCGCCCTGCGCCCGCTCCCGCCCCCCTGCGCCCCGCTCCCACCCCCCTGAGCCCGCTCCCGCCCCCCCCTGCGCCCGCTCCCGCCCCTCTGCGCCCCGCTCCCACCGCCCTGCGCCCCGCTCCCGCCCCCCCTGCGCCCGCTCCCACCGCCCTGCGCCCCGCTCCAGGCCGGCCCGCTCAGGCGGCTTCCTCTCACCACCCGCACCAGTTCGCTGCCACCTGGACCTGCCTTCCCAGTGCTGGCCCGGGCTCTGGGGCAGAGAGCTTACCTAAGGCACCTGGGGTGGCCCTGGGGCCAGGGGGTGATGGAGAGGGTGGCATGGCCCTCCTGGCTGCCCAGACACAGACACAGCCCCCCGGGGGCCCTCCCGCCTGGTGCTCACTGCCCCGCGGGACCGGAGTCAGGCGCACGCTGGGCAGCACTTGCCCCTCTGAGAAATGGGGGAGTACCAGGGCCCACCTCCGGGGCAGCCTGTCCAGGAGGGCCTGTCCAGGAGGGGCCTATCCAGGAGGGGCCTGCCCAGGAGGGGCCTGCCCAGGAGGGGCCTGTCCAGGAGGGGCCTGTCCAGGCAGGAAGCGCTGACTGCCCCTGGGCAGGAACCCCTTGGAGGTCTGGGGGCAGCACTGGCTGGGGAGCCTCCCCCGCACACCCCCAGGCCACAGCTGAGGCCCGCTCTGGAAGAACTCCTGGGCCCTCTGCCCACCTGGCCCCCAGCACACACACACCTCCTCCGGTGCCCGCCCCTCCCTGCAGCCCCGGCCCGGTTAGCCCTGATTCCCTCCCTCCAGGGCTGGGGGCGGCATCACGGGGGACGGGTTGGACACGGAGCAAACCTAGGCCCACTGACACAGACGGGGTGCGTGCCGTGGGTCAGCCTGGTCCTCTGGCCTGTCTCCATCGCCCCTGGCGTGCCCTTGGCCGTGGCACCAGAAAATGGTTTGCTTGTCACCCCAACCACTGGTGGGCAGTGGGTACTGCTAACCCACCTGACCAGTGAGGGCAGTGAGGCCAGGAGAGGTGACAGGATGGCACAGCGCAGGCAGTGGAACCAGAACCTGCCCTCGGAACCTCTGGACCAGGGGTTCCCAACCTCTTTTGGCCACCCCACCTGAGCGTCTAAAACCCTGACACCCCCTGGGACATGTCATTCTCATTTTTCAAGGAGTGACTCCTAGTCACGTGCAGGAAGCCTCAAGGGCCATGAACTTGGTCTAAGCAAGCTTCCAAAGAACACGGCACCCATGAGAGAAAAGACGAAAGGACCGTTGAAGTATGGAGGAAGAAATCGCTAGGAAATTGTTAAAAAAATAATAATAATAATGTGAAGTGATAAAAAGCAGCAAATAAAGTTTCAGAAACATCCAATAGAGAACTGAAGTGCATAAATATATCACAATGTCTATAATAAGAGTGTAATATGCTAATTAGACCAGGCAGCCAAACAACCTTCCGGACATCCTTCTGGACAAAGCTATAGTGGCTGGGGCTGAGGGGGAGGTGGTTAGGGGCAATCAGGTAGGCAGCGGGCAAGTGGTGAGGGGCGATCAGCAGGCAGGCGAGTGGTTAGAAGCCAGCAGTCTGGGATTGCAAAAGGGATGTCTGACTGCCAGTTTAGGCCCTGTGTGGGATCAGGCCTAAACCGGCAGTCAGACATCCCGATCTGAGGGGTCCTGGATTGCAAAAGGATGCAGGCTGAGCTGGAAGACACACACACCCCCCTCATGCACAAATTCCATGCACTGGGCCCTTAGTAAACACATTCTGGAATTGTCCCTCTTAAAATTCAAATGGCCCCCCGGTACCCCACGTTGGGAAACCCTGCTCTGGGCCATCGAAGGACATGGATGAGCCGGGGATCCGTGGCGCAGGCCCACCTGCTGCCTGCCACTGCCCCGTGGACAGCCCAGCCTCGCTCCGGGGCAGGGGCAGGGGCAGGGGCAGGGGGGCAGCAATGGCCCCTGTTTTCAGAGCTGGGGCCACTCCTCTAGCAAACCTCTGCTGGGGCCCGCTGTGCTGGGCCGGGGACTCGGGTGCAGGTGTGGTCCCTGACCGACAGGCAGGACCAGCCGGCGCCTGACCAGGCCGCTCTCCTCCCTGCGCCTCGGTTTCCTCATCTGGCCTCACCTGAGAGCCACGCCTTCCTCCCTGAGTCACCGCTGACTCACGGAGATAACACGGAGAGTCTGGCCCGGCCTTCTACCTTCACTGTTAGGAGGTGACGGATCGCCCTCCGGACACGCCCACGGGAACTTTCCCCGGGACGGAGCTGAGGGCAGACAGGAAGCCCGGGGACGGCGAGGGTGCGGGAGAGCAAGGCCACGGCCAGGCGGCCCCCCGGCGGGCGGCGGGTTCCTGCCTTGCGTTCGGAGGCGGGAGTTCCCGCTGGCGGAGGCGGGTGAGGGCGCCCCAGGCAGGAGGACAGGCAGGAGCAGGGCCCGGAGGTGGGAGGCACCGCGGCGGGTGAGGGAGCAGCGGGCGGAGCCGCGGGTGGCCCCGGGGCGAGCAGGTCGGAGCACGCAGGCCGGGCGTTGGTGGGAAACCGTCCGGAGGCCTGCAGGCCGGGCTCCCGTCCGCGGGCGCCTCCGCCGGGGCAGCGCACCTGGGCCTCCCCGCCCCCCGCCTCCACGGCACCCTTGCCACGGAAAAACTCGAGACCGCTTGGCACAGGCGGCGCCTGGAGACGGGGAGCTACGCGCAGTTTTCCAGGGAGGCCCAGGCCAGGCTGTCAGGGTGTGCGGGCCTCTGTTCCCCCGAGAGACCTCAGGGGTGGCACCAGCCCAGCTGCTCTCCCGGGGGATACGTGGACGGGAGCGGGGCCCAGCACCCCGCAGGCCTGGCAGCCAGCCAGCCTCGGCTGCAGACGCTGCCTGCTCTCCCGGCCCCTCACCTGCGGGGTGGCGGGTGCGGGGTGGGGGTGCGGGGTGGCGGGTGCTCAGGAGAGGAGCCCTGCCTGGGAGTCGGCAGAGGGAGGGGCCTGGCCCCAGGGCTCGGCTGGAACATGCGGGCATGGCTCCGTGTTTCTATTCTCACTCTCCCCTTTGGTGCGAACGGTCACACACACACACACACACACACACACACACACACTCACACACACACACACACACACACACACACATGACACCTCCCCAGACAGCGGCTGCCCGGCTTGGAGCGGCCGGGTCCGAGCCAGCCGTGGAAAAACCCGCCCGGCCTTCCTGCCTGCGCAGCGGCCAGAGCTATTTTCGTAGTAATATCCATCTATTTACCACCTGGGATCTGAGAGCGCTGTGTTCTGTTTGGGGCTCTGTTCCCCCTGAAGGACGCTCTTTAAGGGACTTGGGCCCGTTCCGCGTGCCTGTCTCGCTCCGTCTTGTAAACAGTCTCCGGATCGCCGGGAATAATATTTTTAAAGGCGGGTGTCTGCCGAGCGGGGGCTCCTGAGGCTGGCGACGGGGCGGGCGGCCCCCAGCAGCTCCGGCAGCCCCCAGGAGGCACCTCGGCGGCTCCGTCCCGCAAAGGGGGGCCCCTGTGACCCAGGGGCGACCAGCGGGACCTCGCAGGGGTCTGGGCCCTTGTCCCCACAAGCACACGTGGCTTTGACGTGGCCAGCCTGTCTGTGTGCAGCCTGTCCCTGTCCGGTCACCGCGGCAGAGAACAGTCAGACCCCGGGGCAGCCCGGGGCAGCCACACGGCACCGAGTCCGCCTTCAGCGGGCTGCGCCCCTCCTGCCTCTCCAGGCGGGTGGGCAGGAGGGGCCAGGGAAGACCCAGTCCAGGGAGAACGTCAGGCCACAGACTGGAAAACTGGGTACCAGGTGGAGGTACCATCTGCCCAGCCACCAGCTCGCCCACGGCGCCCTCTGAGCCTCGGCCTCCTGTCCTGTGAGGGGCGAGGAGAGCCAGCGCCTGGAGGGCCGCTGTGGCTGCAGGAACACGTGGCGGGAAAACCCGTGTGGACGCACTGCGGGCGCGGAGGGCAAGGCGCGGAGAGGCCCTCAGCCGGCCGTGCACATCCCGTCCCTCCTGTGCACACGCTAGGACACGGACATCGGCCACATGTGTCCATCCCGCCTGTGCACATGCGAGGACACGGACATCGGCCACATGTGTCCATCCCGCCTGTGCACACGCTAGGACATGGATATCGACCACATGTGTCCATCCCGCCTGTGCACACACGAGGACACGGACATCGGCCACATGCGTCCATCCCGCCTGTGCACACGCTAGGACATACACATAAGCGGCCACACACGCGGGAGCCCCCGGACCAGGCTCAGCGACGGAGACTTGCCCATAAAGATAACGGGAAATGATCCACAATATTTATCTGACAGACGTGAGCGGACGGAATGGCCTGCTGGGATCGGGAATGCCCGTCTGTCTCTGTCGCCCTCCACGTGCGTTAAATATTACGGATGTGGCCGGGGCCGGCTGTTATTGATGGCGCCATAAAGCAAGTCGCTCGCCCTGCGGGATGGAGAGGTCCGGGGAGTGAGCCGGTACAGGGATGAGGGATGGAGAGGTCCGGGGAGGAGCCGGTACAGGGATGAGGGATGGAGAGGTCCGGGGAGGAGCCGGTACAGGGACGGAGGGACAGAGGGACGGAGAGGTCCGGGGAGGAGCCGGTACAGGGATGAGGGATGGAGAGGTCCGGGGAGTGAGCCGGTACAGGGATGAGGGATGGAGAGGTCCGGGGAGGAGCCGGTACAGGGATGAGGGATGGAGAGGTCCGGGGAGGAGCCGGTACAGGGATGGGGGATGGAGAGGTCCGGGGAGTGAGCCGGTACAGGGATGAGGGATGGAGGGACAGAGAGGTCCGGGGAGGAGCCGGTACAGGGATAGGGGATGGAGAGGTCCGGGGAGGAGCCGGTACAGGGACGGAGGGATGGAGAGGTCCGGGGAGTGAGCCGGTACAGGGATGAGGGATGGAGAGGTCCGGGGAGGAGCCGGTACAGGGATGAGGGATGGAGAGGTCCGGGGAGGAGCCGGTACAGGGATGAGGGATGGAGAGGTCCGGGGAGGAGCCGGTACAGGGATGAGGGATGGAGAGGTCTGGGGAGAGAGCTGGTACAGGGACGGAGGGACGGAGGGATGGAGAGGTCTGGGGAGCGAGCTGGTGCCCATCCCCGGAGCAGCCCTTCGAGGGGCTTCCCCACAGACCCCACCAGCCCGCGGGCCCGCCGCCAGGACCGGCCGTCGGTAAACTGAGGCTGGAGGAGAAAGGCGGTTTTCTCAGTGGGTCTTTGGCACCGGAGGTTGGGGGGTGGGGGGGAGTCAGAGGCCCCTTGAAGCCTGGAGCATTTACCCACCGGGAAGCCTTTTGGGGTTTGCTGTGGGAAGGGCTCGGGGTCTCCCACTGAGAAAATGTCTGGGGTTCACCCCCTTCCACCATGGCCCCACCTCCTGCCACCCCACCTGGATCCCCCCCCGCCGGCCCCCTGCCCCTCCCACCAGCTCCTTTCGGTGAGTGCCCTCAGGGTGACATTCGGCCTTCCCTTCTCCACTGACCAGGTCCCAGGGCCACGGCTGAGCCAAGGCCCCGCCTGGGGGCGCTTTCCTGGACTGGTCACCGAGGGGAGGGGGTCTCAGCCTGTCTGCCTGCGGCCAGGACGCCCCTCCCCAGGGCATCGATCGTGGAAGAGCCCCAGGAGACACAGCTCTCGCTGCCGAAGCCCTTTGGGTGGGACCTCATTCCTCCTGGGCACACACCCCCGCAACACACCCGCCCCCCCGCAACACACACACACACACACCACAACACACACACCCCACGCAACACACACAGACACCGCAACACACACACTCCGCAACACACACACACACACACACACACATTCACACACTCACACACTCACACACACACCCCAACACACACACACACACTCACACACACACTCACACACACACACTCACACACTCACAAACTCACACACTCACACACACACACTCACACACACACACTCACACACACACTCACACACACACTCACTCACACACACCCCAACACACTCACACACTCACAAACACACACTCACACACACACTCACACACACACACTCACACACACACTCACACACACACTCACTCACACACACCCCAACACACTCACACACTCACATAGACACACACACACCCACACACTCACACACACACACTCACACACACACACTCACTCACACTCACCCCAACACACACACACACTCACACACTCACACACTCACACACACACACACACACACTCACACACACACACTCACACATGCCCCCCCTCCTGCTGTGGCCACGCGACATGGTCACGCAGGGGACCGCCAGGAACCTTACTGTTGGCATTGCACCACCCGGGTCCCCCTTCAGGCAGCACCCTGTACTGTGCACACCCTGCCTCCCCCAGAGCCCCTGGCCCTGCACGCGGCAGGCATCCACAGGGGGCCCCACCGACCCTCTGCCCCCGCCTCCCCCCAGGGGGCAGAGACAGAACCCGCCTGCCCCCGGGGCAGAGACACAGGGCGGGAACCCCACGCCCGGCTCCTGGCACCCCAGGCCTGGCGGTGGAGCGGGTCCTGAGCTCTGAGGGTCAGACCCTCCTGGCCCGAGTCTGCTGCCCAGTGGGAGGAGGGGCGCGACAGGCGGAGCCTCAGGGCTCCGTGGGGACGCGGGGGGGGGGGGGGGGGCCAGAGCCGCCAGCCGGCCGCACTGAGCAGCCCGTCCGCAGCCGGTGCGCGAGGTGGGAGCACACCCACCCGCAGCCAGCGCGGCCGGGGTGAAAGCACACACAGCAATGCCCCGCTGTCCCAGGGCTCACCTGCTGCCCCCTGGCCTTCCGGGCACTGAGGCCTCCAGTGGAGGCTGAGAGACAGGCAGGTGGCTCAGGCCCTGAGGGCTGAGGGCTGAGGGCTGAGGGCTGAGGGCTGAGGGCTGAGGGCTGAGGGCTGAGGGCTGAGGGCTGAGGGCCCCCCACAAGCTGTCCTGCCGGCGCAGCCCTGGGTCTCGGCTCTGAAGAAGCGTGAGGCTGGGGCGGGCAGGGGGCCTTGCCGTGGGGCCGCTCCGAGCTGACTGGGGGCATGGCCCCTGCTGCACGGCCGGCCACAGGGGCGCCAGCAGAGGTGAGCTCTCGCCCGCATACTGCCCAGCGAGCGCCCTGGGCCACACGAGGAGCTGGCTGTCCAGCTGTCCCCGGAGCTCCTGGCATGTGCCCGCCCAGCCGCCAGCCCTCTCCGCTCGGCAGGCTCAGAGGAACCCTGTCACCCGCGTCTGCCAGCGTGGCCTCCTGGGCCCAGGCTCAGGGAGGTGCCCGGCCGCCCGGCCTGTCTGGCATCTGACCGTGGGGCAGGCCCCTCCTCTCTCCCACCTCAGCTTCTCTGCTCAGTGAGCCCCCACCCGCTCCCAGCGTGCGGCCAGAACGCCCTCCCAGGGCCACCCTGGTCCTCTGAGGGGGTCGGGCCAGCCTCCCCCACCCAGCCGGCGAGGGGTCCCCAGGAGACAGACTCGGGAAGATCCGTGACCGGGGCACCCACGGGCCCCGCCACAGCCAGGAAGCTGAGACGCCCGGCCTTCGATGACCACGGCCCGTGGACAGCGACCGATCGGCCCCCTGCACCCCTGTACAGATTCCTCACAGCCGGCCTTCCTTACCGTACGCGCGGGAAAAGTGGGGTGCACCAAGGCCTGTCTGAAACCCATCGGAAACCAGGCTCGTGGGGCCTGGCTCCCCGAATCAGAGGCCCCGCCAGCCCCACCCCCGATCCTGTCCACCCCCGTTCCTGTCCACCCCCTTTGGTCCCCCATGGGCCGCCTCCTGGGCCCCGTCAGCCTATGGCCCTGTCTCTGGTGCCCTCTCTCCACTCTAAGCACCCCTGCCCCACCTCCCCTCCTGGGGGGCTCCCTTGGGAGATGCCCCGTGACTGCTCTGCACCCATGAGAATACGCCTGCCCTCCCCCGATCGCCGCGGGTGTTTATCTGACCGCCCACCTGCCCCTGGGCCGGAAGATTAGCAGCCACTTAATTTCTCAGCACAGAGGCCGCACAGATATCTGGACCACAGCACGACCAGCCTGGCTTTTGCTCCCGCCGTCGGTTGCCAGTTCGGCTCAGGGGCTGGGGCCTCCGAAGGCAGGGAGTGCAGGGCGGTGCCCAGGCCTCCTGTGAGCAGGGGGGGCACACACCACCCAGGCCACCCCCTCCGCCCGCCAGGTGACACACAGGTACGACACATGTCCCGGGGCCAGTCCCTCCCAGGCCAGCCTGTGGCTGCAGGTGGGCCAGGTGTGCGCAGGGTGGAGGCGGGCAGGACACAGGGGCACAGAGGAAAGGAGACAGGGGCCAGGGACCACCAGAGGGGCTGGGGGGGCTCTGGGGGTGGGGCCTGGCGGTGGGGCCACGGCAGGCGGGGCGTGCTGGGCGGTGGTGGGGAGGGAGGAGCGTGGCTGGTGGCGGGCTTTGGCTGCTCAGTGAGCAGGTCCTGCCCTGAGGGTGCAGGGCCCAGGTCCAGGGCACAGGGAGGACCCCGCTCAGCTCAGGCTCCGGGGAGCGGGGCGCCGGAGCCCCAGGAGGGTCTGAGTCCAGAGGGACCTGCCCTCAGGGGCGTCGGGCCTGGCGCTGCTGTCATTTTCACCGAGATCCACGCCATCGTCAACGCCGTCGTCCACTCCTCTGTGCGCAGACACCCCCTGAGCTGCATCAGAGCTGCCCGGACACTGCTGGACCCAGTTCCCGGAGGGCAAGGCTGGTTCAGCCTGGCCGGGGAGGCACCCCCATTCCACACCCCCATCCCACACCCCCATCCCACACCCCCATTCCACACCCCCACCCCACACCCCCAGGCCACACCCCCATCCCACACCCCCATTCCACACCCCCATTCCACACCCCCATCCCCCTCCCCCCTCCCCCTCCCCCATCCCACACCCCCACCCCACACCCCATCCCACACCCCCATCCCCCTCCCCCATCCCACACCCCCATCCCACACCCCATCCCACACCCCCACCCCACACCCCCACCCCCCTCCCCCATCCCACACCCCCATCCCACAACCCCCTCCCCCATCCCCCTCCCCCATCCCACACCCCATCCCACACCCCCACCCCACACCCCCATCCCCCTCCCCCATCCCACACCCCCATCCCACACCCCCCTCCCCCATCCCCCTCCCCCATCCCACACCCCCATTCCACACCCCCACCCCACACCCCCATCCCACACCCCCATCCCACACCCCCATTCCACACCCCCACCCCACACCCCCATCCCACACCCCCATTCCACACCCCCATCCCACACCCCCATCCCCCTCCCCCATCCCACACCCCCATCCCACACCCCCACCCCACACCCCCATCCCCCTCCCCCATCCCACACCCCATCCCCCTCCCCCATCCCACACCCCAATCCCACACCCCCATCCCCCTCCCCATCCCCTCCCCCACCCCACACCCCCATCCCCCTCCCCCCTCCCCCTCCCCCATCCCACACCCCCATCCCCCATCCCCCTCCCCCATCCCACACCCCCATTCCACACCCCCACCCCACACCCCCATCCCACACCCCCATCCCACACCCCCATTCCACACCCCCACCCCACACCCCCATCCCACACCCCATTCCACACCCCCACCCCACACCCCCATCCCCCTCCCCCATCCCACACCCCATCCCCCTCCCCCATCCCACACCCCCATCCCACACCCCCATCCCCCTCCCCCATTCCACACCCCCACCCCACACCCCCATCCCCCTCCCCCATCCCACACCCCCATCCCCCTCCCCCATCCCACACCCCCATTCCACACCCCCATCCCACACCCCCATCCCACACCCCCATCCCCCTCCCCCCTCCCCCTCCCCCATCCCACACCCCACCCCACACCCCCATCCCCCTCCCCCATCCCACACCCCCATCCCCTCCCCATTCCACACCCCCACCCACACCCCCATCCCCCTCCCCCATCCCACACCCCCATCCCCCTCCCCCATCCCACACCCCCATTCCACACCCCCATCCACACCCCCATCCCACACCCCCATCCCCCTCCCCCCTCCCCCTCCCCCATCCACACCCCCACCCCACACCCCCATCCCCCTCCCCCATTCCACACCCCACCCCACACCCC